>OZ025252.1:39434855-39620130 GCA_964019135.1 Arenicola marina
CCCCGTCCCACTGCTATCCCCGGTCCCACTGCTACCCCCCGTCCCACTGCTACCCCCCGTCCCACTGCTACCCCCGTCCCACTGCTACCCCCGTCCCACTGCTACCCCCGTCCCACTGCTACCCCGTCCCAATGCTACCTCCCGTCCCACTGCTACCTCCCGTCCCACTGCTACCTCCCGTCCCACTGCTACCTCCCGTCCCACTGCTACCCCCCGTCCACTGCTATCCCCGGTCCCACTGCTACCCCCGTCCCACTGCTACCCCCCGTCCCACTGCTACCCCCGTCCCACTGCTACCCCCGTCCCACTGCTACCCCGTCCCACTGCTACCCCCCGTCCCACTGCTACCCCCCGTCCCACTGCTACCCCCCGTCCCACTGCTACCCCCCGTCCCACTGCTACCCCCCGTCCCACTGCTACCCCCGTCCCACTGCTACCTCCCGTCCCACTGCTACCCCCGTCCCACTGCTAGCCCCCGTCCCACTGCTACCCCCCGTCCCACTGCTACCCCCGTCCCACTGCTACCTCCCGTCCCACTGCTACCCCCCGTCCCACTGCTACCCCCCGTCCACTGCTACCTCCCGTCCCACTGCTACCCCCCGTCCCACTGCTACCCCCCGTCCCACTGCTACCCCTCGTCCACTGCTACCTCCCGTCCCACTGCTACCCCCCGTCCCACTGCTACCCCCCGTCCCACTGCTACCCCCCGTCCCACTGCTAGCCCCTGTCCCACTGCTCCCCCCGTCCCACTGCTACCCCCCGTCCACTGCTACCTCCCGTCCCACTGCTACCCCCCGTCCCACTGCTACCCCCCGTCCCACTGCTACCCCCTGTCCCACTGCTCCCCCCGTCCCACTGCTACCCCCCGTCCCACTGCTACCCCCCGTCCCACTGCTACCCCCCGTCCCACTGCTACCCCCCGTCCCACTGCTACCCCCCGTCCCACTGCTAGCCCCCGTCCCACTGCTACCCCCCGTCCCACTGCTACCCCCCGTCCCACTGCTACCCCCCGTCCCACTGCTACCCCCCGTCCCACTGCTACCCCCCGTCCCACTGCTACCCCCCGTCCCACTGCTACCCCCCGTCCCACTGCTACCTCCCGTCCCACTGCTACCTCCCGTCCCACTGCTACCCCCCGTCCCACTGCTACCCCCCGTCCCACTGCTACCCCCCGTCCCACTGCTACCCCCCGTCCCACTGCTACCCCCCGTCCCACTGCTACCCCCCGTCCCACTGCTAGCCCCCGTCCCACTGCTACCCCCCGTCACACTGCTACCCCCCGTCCCACTGCTACCCCCCGTCCCACTGCTACCCCCCGTCCCACTGCTACCCCCCGTCCCACTGCTACCCCCCGTCCCACTGCTACCCCCCGTCCCACTGCTACCCCCCGTCCCACTGCTACCCCCCGTCCCACTGCTACCCCCCGTCCCACTGCTACCCCCCGTCCCACTGCTACCCCCCGTCCCACTGCTACCCCCCGTCCCACTGCTACCCCCCGTCCCACTGCTACCCCCGTCCCACTGCTAGCCCCCGTCCCACTGCTACCCCCCGTCACACTGCTACCCCCCGTCCCACTGCTACCCCCCGTCCCACTGCTACCCCCCGTCCCACTGCTACCCCCCGTCCCACTGCTACCCCCCGTCCCACTGCTACCCCCCGTCCCACTGCTATCCCCGGTCCCACTGCTACCCCCCGTCCCACTGCTACCCCCCGTCCCACTGCTACCCCCCGTCCCACTGCTACCCCCCGTCACACTGTTACCCCCCGTCCCACTGCTACCCCCCGTCCCACTGCTACCCCCCGTCCCACTGCTACCTCCCGTCCCACTGCTACCCCCCGTCCCACTGCTACCCCCCGTCCCACTGCTACCCCCCGTCCCACTGCTACCCCCCGTCCCACTGCTACCTCCCGTCCCACTGCTACCCCCCGTCCCACTGCTAGCCCCCGTCCCACTGCTACCCCCCGTCCCACTGCTACCTCCCGTCCCACTGCTACCCCCCGTCCCACTGCTACCCCCCGTCCCACTGCTACCCCCCGTCCCACTGCTACCCCCCGTCCCACTGCTACCTCCCGTCCCACTGCTACCCCCCGTCCCACTGCTAGCCCCGTCCCACTGCTACCCCGTCCCACTGCTAGCCCCCGTCCCACTGCTACCCCCGTCCCACTGCTACCCCCCGTCCCACTGCTACCCCCCGTCCCACTGCTACCCCCCGTCCCACTGCTACCCCCCGTCCCACTGCTACCCCCCGTCCCACTGCTATCCCCGGTCCCACTGCTACCCCCCGTCCCACTGCTCCCCCCGTCCACTGCTACCTCCCGTCCCACTGCTACCCCCCGTCCCACTGCTACCCCCGTCCCACTGCTACCCCCCGTCCCACTGCTACCCCCCGTCCCACTGCTACCCCCGTCCCACTGCTCCCCCCGTCCCACTGCTACCCCCGTCCCACTGCTACCCCCCGTCCCACTGCTACCCCCCGTCCCACTGCTACCTCCCGTCCCACTGCTACCCCCCGTCCCACTGCTACCCCCCCGTCCCACTGCTACCCCCCGTCCCACTGCTACCCCCCGTCCCACTGCTACCCCCCGTCCCACTGCTACCCCCCGTCCCACTGCTACCCCCCGTCCCACTGCTACCCCCCGTCCCACTGCTAGCCCCCGTCCCACTGCTACCCCCGTCCCACTGCTACCCCCCGTCCACTGCTACCCCCCGTCCCACTGCTACCTCCCGTCCCACTGCTACCCCCCGTCCCACTGCTACCCCCCGTCCCACTGCTACCCCCCGTCCCACTGCTACCCCCCGTCCCACTGCTACCCCCCGTCCCACTGCTAGCCCCCGTCCCACTGCTACCCCCGTCCCACTGCTACCCCCCGTCCACTGCTACCCCCCGTCCCACTGCTACCTCCCGTCCCACTGCTACCCCCCGTCCCACTGCTACCTCCCGTCCCACTGCTACCCCCCGTCCCACTGCTACCCCCCGTCCCACTGCTACCCCCCGTCCCACTGCTACCTCCCGTCCCACTGCTACCCCCGTCCCACTGCTATCCCCCGTCCCACTGCTACCCCCCGTCCCACTGCTACCCCCCGTCCCACTGCTACCTCCCGTCCCACTGCTACCCCCGTCCCACTGCTACCCCCCGTCCCACTGCTACCCCCCGTCCCACTGCTACCTCCCGTCCCACTGCTACCCCCGTCCCACTGCTACCCCCCGTCCCACTGCTACCCCCCGTCCCACTGCTACCTCCCGTCCCACTGCTACCTCCCGTCCCACTGCTACCCCCCGTCCCACTGCTACCCCCCGTCCCACTGCTACCTCCCGTCCCACTGCTACCCCCCGTCCCACTGCTACCTCCCGTCCCACTGCTACCCCCCGTCCCACTGCTAGCCCCCGTCCCACTGCTACCCCCGTCCCACTGCTAGCCCCCGTCCCACTGCTACCCCCCGTCCCACTGCTACCCCCCGTCCCACTGCTACCCCCCGTCCCACTGCTACCCCCCGTCCCACTGCTACCCCCCGTCCCACTGCTACCCCCCGTCCCACTGCTAGCCCCGTCCCACTGCTAGCCCCCGTCCCACTGCTACCCCCCGTCCCACTGCTAGCCCCCGTCCCACTGCTACCCCCGTCCCACTGCTAGCCCCCGTCCCACTGCTACCCCCGTCCACTGCTACCCCCGTCCCACTGCTACCTCCCGTCCCACTGCTACCCCCCGTCCCACTGCTACCTCCCGTCCACTGCTACCCCCGTCCCACTGCTACCCCCCGTCCCAATGCTACCCCCCGTCCCACTGCTACCCCCCGTCCCACTGCTACCCCCCGTCCCACTGCTACCCCCCGTCCCACTGCTACCCCCGTCCCACTGCTACCCCCCGTCCCACTGCTACCCCCCGTCCCACTGCTACCCCCCGTCCCACTGCTACCTCCCGTCCCACTGCTACCCCCCGTCCCACTGCTACCCCCGTCCCACTGCTACCTCCCGTCCCACTGCTACCCCCGGTCCCACTGCTAACCCCCGTCCCACTGCTACCCCCCGTCCCACTGCTACCTCCCGTCCCACTGCTACCCCCGTCCCACTGCTACCCCCGTCCCACTGCTACCCCCGTCCCACTGCTACCTCCCGTCCCACTGCTAGCCCCCGTCCCACTGCTACCCCCGTCCCACTGCTACCCCCCGTCCACTGCTACCTCCCGTCCCACTGCTACCCCCGTCCCACTGCTACCTCCCGTCCCACTGCTAGCCCCCGTCCCACTGCTACCCCCCGTCCCACTGCTACCCCCCGTCCACTGCTACCTCCCGTCCCACTGCTACCCCCCGTCCCACTGCTACCCCCGTCCCACTGCTACCCCCGTCCCACTGCTACCTCCCGTCCCACTGCTACCCCCGTCCACTGCTACCCCCGTCCCACTGCTACCCCCCGTCCCACTGCTACCTCCCGTCCCACTGCTAGCCCCCGTCCCACTGCTACCCCCGTCCCACTGCTACCCCCGTCCCACTGCTACCTCCCGTCCCACTGCTAGCCCCCGTCCCACTGCTACCTCCCGTCCCACTGCTACCCCCGTCCCACTGCTACCCCCGTCCCACTGCTACCCCCGTCCCACTGCTACCTCCCGTCCCACTGCTAGCCCCCGTCCCACTGCTACCCCCGTCCCACTGCTACCCCCGTCCCACTGCTACCGTCCCGTCCCACTGCTACCCCCCGTCCCACTGCTACCCCCGTCCCACTGCTACCCCCCGTCCCACTGCTACCCCCCGTCCACTGCTACCTCCCGTCCCACTGCTACCCCCCGTCCCACTGCTACCCCCGTCCCACTGCTACCCCCCGTCCCACTGCTACCCCCCGTCCCACTGCTACCCCCCGTCCACTGCTACCTCCCGTCCCACTGCTACCCCCCGTCCCACTGCTACCCCGTCCCACTGCTACCCCCCGTCCCACTGCTACCCCCGTCCCACTGCTACCCCCCGTCCCACTGCTACCCCCCGTCCCACTGCTACCTCCCGTCCCACTGCTAGCCCCCGTCCCACTGCTACCCCCCGTCCCACTGCTACCCCCCGTCCCACTGCTACCCCCCGTCCCACTGCTACCTCCCGTCCCACTGCTACCCCCCGTCCCACTGCTACCCCCCGTCCCACTGCTACCCCCCGTCCACTGCTACCTCCCGTCCCACTGCTACCCCCCGTCCCACTGCTAGCCCCCGTCCCACTGCTACCCCCCGTCCCACTGCTACCTCCCGTCCCACTGCTACCCCCCGTCCCACTGCTACCCCCGTCCCACTGCTACCCCCGTCCCACTGCTACCTCCCGTCCCACTGCTACCCCCCGTCCCACTGCTACCCCCGTCCCACTGCTACCCCCCGTCCCACTGCTACCTCCCGTCCCACTGCTACCCCCCGTCCCACTGCTACCTCCCGTCCCACTGCTACCCCCCGTCCCACTGCTACCCCCCGTCCCACTGCTACCCCCCGTCCCACTGCTACCTCCCGTCCCACTGCTACCCCCCCGTCCCACTGCTACCCCCCGTCCCACTGCTACCCCCCGTCCCACTGCTACCTCCCGTCCCACTGCTACCCCCCGTCCCACTGCTACCCCCGTCCCACTGCTACCCCCGTCCCACTTGCTACCTCCCGTCCCACTGCTACCCCCCGTCCCACTGCTACCCCCCGTCCCACTGCTAGCCCCCGTCCCACTGCTACCCCCCGTCCACTGCTACCTCCCGTCCCACTGCTACCCCCCGTCCCACTGCTACCCCCCGTCCCACTGCTACCCCCCGTCCCACTGCTACCCCCCCGTCCCACTGCTACCCCCCGTCCCACTGCTACCTCCCGTCCCACTGCTACCTCCCGTCCCACTGCTACCCCCCGTCCACTGCTACCTCCCGTCCACTGCTACCTCCCGTCCCACTGCTACCCCCCGTCCCACTGCTAGCCCCCGTCCCACTGCTACCCCCCGTCCCACTGCTACCCCTCCCACCGCTACCCCTCCCACACTTTATAGGTGACATATAATGGAATATCTCGTTTTGTTTTGTTTTTTTAGTTACAGTTATAGCGGTCTTTGTATATCACAACAACTATTTGAATCCATTGCTAGTTGTCACAATTCGTACTTTACCTGTCTCCAGCCTACTCGTTACATATCATCTTTTCATACTATCATCTATCTACAATGTCAGGGTATTAAATACACCCGCCACTTCCCGCTACATGTTGCACTGGACATTGGTGCAATGTATGTCGCATGCCTGTCAGCTTACGAATTCAGGTCCCTAATGGCATCCTCAGGCTAAGGAACTCATCCGGGCACTTATACCACGTTCAAACCCTAGGCCCGGCCAATCAGCGCGCCAGCTTTAGTCACGTGGGGCTCCTCTCCGCTCCTCCGCGGCGCACCACGCAGGAAGATTAGCTTATGCGCTCAGGGGTGCCATTGCGAGGATTTCGTCCCCTTCACCCCCGCGTCCCCTGCCCCCCCCCCCCCCTCCCTCCGCCCCACACCTCCCTCCCTCCTCGCCACAGGTGCCACCATTTAAAGGACTATTTCACATATAAAGGCGAGGGAAAATTATCTGCAGAAGCAGTGGTGGAGGGTGGGGGCCGAAGTGTGGAGGGGATCGAGGGAGGTGCAATAAGCCATTGACCGAACCTCCACCGCGTACAGGGGAACAAGACATGGGGAGTGGGGAAGGGGGAGGGGAGCAGGGAGCAAAGACGAGCTGCAGGCGAGAAGACGATCGCTTGGGACGTGGGATGACAAGCGGGAAGACCGCTGTGTGAGCAAAATAGCAGCGACAACAGCGACCACAGCGACATCAGCGACAGCAGCGATTATAGTGACATCAGCGACAACAGCGATAATAGCGACATCAGCGACAACAGCGACAACAGCGATTATAGCGACATCAGCGACAACAGCGACAACAGCGATAATAGCGACAACAGCGATAACAGCGACAATAGCGATAACAGCGACAACAGCGACAACAACGATAATAGCGACAACAGCGATAACAGCGACAATAGCGATAACAGCGACAACAGCTACAACAGCTACAACAGCTACAACAGCGACAACAGCGACAACAGCGACCACAGCAACCACAGCGACATCAGCGACAACAGCGACAACAGCGATAATAGCGACATCAGCGACAACAGCGACAACAGCGACAACAGATACAACAGTGACAACAGCGACCACAGCGACCACAGCGATATCAGCGACAACAGCGATTATAGCGACATCAGCGACAACAGCGACCACAGCGACATCAGCGACAACAGCGATTATAGTGAAATCAGCGACAACAGCGATAATAGCGACATCAACGACAACAGCGACAACAGCGACAACAGCGATTAAAGCGACATCAGCGACAACAGCGACAACAGCGACAACAGCGACAGCAGCGATAATAGCGACAACAGCGATAACAGCGACACCAGCGACAACAGCGACAGCAGCGACAACAGCGATAATAGCGACAACAGCGACAACAGCGATTATAGCGACATCAGCGACAACAGCGACCACAGCGACCACAGCGAAATCAGCGACAACAGCGATTATAGCGACATCAGCGACAACAGCGACAACAGCGACAACAGCGATAACAGCGACAATAGCGACAACAGCGACAACTGCGATAATAGCGACAGCGTCAAGAAGTAACATTGCATCTGCCTTTATGTGGAGCAATGCTTTCATCGGCGGCCGCTGCTAACAAGTGACAGGGGGGGGAAGGGGGGGGGGATGTGAGGGGAGGGGAAGACGAAGGGAAGGGGTAGGGGGAGAGGAAGGGGCGGGGGGCGCGGTTATGGGAGATCCATCTGTGTACTTCCTCCACGCCGGCTCCCAAGCTTGTGCCTTGGGTGGTGTCAGGCTGCCCTCAGATACGTGTACCCTTCCCTTCCAGCCTCCCATCCCCTTCAACCTTAGCTGCTGCTGCTGCTGCTGTTTCTTATGGTTACGGACTCAGATGGCACCGGCGCAGAGAAGACGAGATGATAACCTTTACAGTTATTGCAGCTTGTGGCGGTGACTCGCGAGGTAACTAAGCAGTCGGCAGCCCTACCACGTCAAGGAGGGACACAGGTGAGAACAGAACCACCACGCTGCGTCAAGGCGTGGCGCAACACCCGGACCCGCCACGACACTGTCGGTGTTTAGACTGAAGACAGTTGCATAACAACCGTGGGTGTCGCGTTCTTCGCATGGAGGTAACGTGCCCACAAGTCATGGTGATTCCATAGACTGTACATTGGCGCTGCATCATGCTGTCTGGTGTTGTGGGACTGTTGCTGCGAATTGCCACTTTAAATCTACCATCGCTGCGATTCTGCTATTCTTTACTTTGCGGTTAATCCGTGAATCACTTATTATAATGCTTTTTAGACCAAATAACTCAGGTTCGAATCTAACCAGGTATCTATGGAGTCTGGTGAGTGTTATATATATCATGTTACTACCAGGGGTCTATTTAATCAGGTATATATGGAGTCTGGTGAGTGTCATATATATCATGTTACTACCAGGGGTCTATCTAATCCGGTATCTATGGAGACTGGTGAGTGTTATACATATATTGTATATCATGTTACTACCAGGGGTCTATCTAATCCGGCATCTATGGAGTCTGGTGAGTGTTTCATATATATTGTTACTACCAGGGGTCTATCTAATCCGGTATCTATGGAGTCTGGTGAGTGTTATACATATATTGTATATCATGTTACTACCAGGGGTCTATCTAATCCGGTACCTATGGAGTCTGGTGAGTGTTATACATATATTGTATATCATGTTGCTACCAGGGGTCTATCTAATGCGGTATCTATGGAGTTTGGTGAGTGTTATACATATATTGTATATCATGTTGCTACCAGGGGTCTATCTAATGCGGTATCTATGGAGTCTGGTGAGTGTTATACACATATTGTATATCGTGTTACTACCAGGGGTCTATCTAATCCGGTATCTATGGAGACTGGTGAGTGTTATACATATATTGTATATCATGTTGCTACCAGGGGTCTATCTAATACGGTATCTATGGAGTCTGGTGAGTGTTATATATATCATGTTACTACCAGGGGTCTATCTAATCCGGTATCTATGGAGTCTGGTGGGTGTTATATATATCATGTTACTACCAGGGGTCTATCTAATCCGGTATCTATGGAGTCTGGTGAGTGTTATACATATATTGTATATCATGTTGCTACCAGGGGTCTATCTAATGCGGTATCTATGGAGTTTGGTGAGTGTTATGCATATATTGTATATCATGTTGCTACCAGGGGTCTATCTAATGCGGTATCTATGGAGTCTGGTGAGTGTTATACACATATTGTATATCGTGTTACTACCAGGGGTCTATCTAATCCGGTATCTATGGAGACTGGTGAGTGTTATACATATATTGTATATCATGTTGCTACCAGGGGTCTATCTAATACGGTATCTATGGAGTCTGGTGAGTGTTATATATATCATGTTACTACCAGGGGTCTATCTAATCCGGTATCTATGGAGTCTGGTGAGTGTTATATATATCATGTTACTACCAGGGGTCTATCTAATCCGGTATCTATGGAGTCTGGTGAGTGTTATACATATATTGTATATCATGTTGCTACCAGGGGTCTATCTAATGCGGTATCTATGGAGTTTGGTGAGTGTTATACATATATTGTATATCATGTTGCTACCAGGGGTCTATCTAATGCGGTATCTATGGAGTTTGGTGAGTGTTATACATATATTGTATATCATGTTGCTACCAGGGGTCTATCTAATGCGCTATCTATGGAGTCTGGTGAGTGTTATACACATATTGTATATCGTGTTACTACCAGGGGTCTATCTAATCCGGTATCTATGGAGACTGGTGAGTGTTATACATATATTGTATATCATGTTGCTACCAGGGGTCTATCTAATACGGTATCTATGGAGTCTGGTGAGTGTTATATATATCATGTTACTACCAGGGGTCTATCTAATCCGGTATCTATGGAGTCTGGTGAGTGTTATACATATATTGTATATCGTGTTACTACCAGGGGTCTATCTAATCCGGTATCTATGGAGACTGGTGAGTGTTATACATATATTGTATATCATGTTACTAACAGGGGTCTATCTAATCCGGCATCTATGGAGTCTGGTGAGTGTTTCATATATATTGTTACTACCAGGGGTCTATCTAATGCGGTAGCTATGGAGTCTGGTGAGTGTTATACATATATTGCATATCATGTTAATAACCAGGGGTCTATCTAATCCGGTATCTATGTAGTCTGGTGAGTGTTATACATATATTGTATATCATGTTGCTACCAGGGGTCTATCTGATCCGGTATCTATGGAGTCTGGTGAGTGTTATACATATATAGGTTATCATGTTACTACCAGGGGTCTATCTAATCCGGTATCTTAGGAGTCTGGTGAGTGTTATACATATATTGTATATCATGTTACTGCCAGGGGTCTATCTAATCAGGTATCTATGGAGTCTGGTGAGTGATATATATATCATGTTACTACCAGGGGTCTATCTAATCAGGTATCTATGGAGTCTGGTGAGTGTTATATATATCATGTTACTACCAGGGGTCTATCTAATCCGGTATCTATGGAGTCTGGTGAGTGTTATACATATATTGTATATCATGTTACTACCAGGGTTCTATCTAATCCGGCATCTATGGAGTCTGGTGAGTGTTATACATATATTGTATATCATGTTACTACCAGGGGTCTATCTAATCCGGTATCTATGGAGTCTGGTGAGTGTTATATATATCATGTTACTACCAGGGGTCTATCTAATCCGGTATCTATGGAGACTGGTGAGTGTTATATATATCATGTTACTACCAGGGGTCTATCTAATACGGTATCTATGGAGTCTTGTGAGTGTTATATATATCATGTTGCTACCAGGGGTCTATCTAATCAGGTATCTATGGAGTCTGGTGAGTGTCATATATATCATGTTACTACCAGGGTTCTATCTAATCCGGTATCTATGGAGTCTGGTGAGTGTCATATATATCATGTTACTACCAGGGGTCTATCTAATCCGGTATCTATGGAGTCTGGTGAGTGTTATACATATATTGTATATCATGTTACTACCAGGGGTCTACCTAATCCGGTATCTATGGAGTCTGGTGAGTGTTATATATATCATGTTACTACCAGGGGTCTATCTAATCAGGTATCTATGGAGTCTGGTGAGTATTATATATATCATGTTACTACCAAGGGTTATCTAATCCGGTATCTATGGAGTCTGGTGAGTGTCATATATATCATGTTACTACCAGGGGTCTATCTAATCAGGTATCTATGGATGACAATTATCTAATTCAGTTATTCACACTTCGTTCATTTCAAATTCGTTTTTCAAGATTTCTCGCTTTCTGAAACTTACCTTGACCAATATAAGGAGTAACATGAACAGTAAGATTATGAAGTTACAGGGAAGAGCGTATCTCATTGACCAATATTTGTTTGGGTTGAAAATACTACATTGCAAGCCGACAGATAATCCAAAGATATTTATGTTTATTCTTCCATATATTGGTTTAGTAACGATTACATGCGTTGGAAAGCACAAGTGAAATTGGGAACCGGCATTTAATTTAACTGGATCAGCGTCTCACTGCGCATAATATAATGTATCCAAGTGAAGCCTACACCCCCACCCACACCCACACCCCCAACCCCTGACCACCTGCCATTGCCTATAAAGACAAAGGCCAGTTTTCCATCACATGTCGCTCCTTAACCCGGTACCACGTGGTAGATAACTACTTGTATTTACCAAACCGTAATCCACACCTAAAATCTAACTCCACGGAGAAATACGATTTTTTTTGACAATTCTTTTTATGCTTCAGCTTCTAAAGATGTACAGCCCTTCATGTCACCGATCCCCAAGCTGACTCGGTCGCTTGGTGGCGCTGTGTTTTGACCGCTGGAGGCCAAACGCATAGCGCGTATCGCTTTGACCTGAGACCTTAGCGGCGCTGTCGGGCGGTAGGTGGCGCTGCTTCTGCAAAAACGCCCAGACTCATCGCGTGTGTCACGTGTCAGCGAGTTGGGGGTTCTATGGAACCCTCTCTGGCCACGTCGCTACCGAGCCCATGGCTTCGGGGGTTGGACATCCGCTGAGGCCGGGGTTTTCCTGAGACGCCAAAAGAAACACCCTCCTCACCCCACACACCCCACACACGATAACAAGGTGCTGAGGAGATATCGTCGGGGAATGATACATAATTGACAACGTTCTCCCTCTTTTATGAGGGAGATTGGATTTCGAGCCGGCGGTAATGTCGCATCCAGAGTCACGTAGTCAGTTATTGCGAAGCCCGGGTATAAACGTATAAACGAAGGGACTGCAGCGTATCGCAGCCATACCACGTGACTAACGATAGGCGACTCGCGTCTCACGATCATTTCCAACGTGGATGCATTCAGCGTCTTCCACGTGGATGACGTCACAATGTGGCACCGTTTTGCGGTAATTGCTGGAAACTACGGCTCGGAGGCAGGGAACCAGGTATTCCGATACGGCGCGGAGGCAGGGAACCAGGTATTCCGATTGCTTGCAGTGTCTGTGACGTCATAGTAGCATTGTTTGTTGGGACATATGACGTCACGAGGGCATAGCTTGGGGGTAATGTGACGTCATGAGGTCATCAGGGCATTGACATGACGTCACTGTGGCATTATTTATGGAGGTTGTTATAATGGAAAAAGTTCGCGTTAAACTCATGACGTCATAACGGTGTTGCTTTGGGGGTAACTCTGACGTCACGGCGGTCTGCTTAGGCGCAATTTTAACGATGGAAGAGCCAATGATACCGGCAGATTCGCTTCCCGTCACAATTATTGCTGGCCAAGACTGGAACGCGGACACCACCACCTACTTAGGGGTCCTCCCCGGGGATGGCAACGGATCTTGGCTTCCGGATGATCAAGATCCAGTTCCATGCAGCGACACCAGCGGCGGCGATTGGAACCAGAGCGCCGCGCCGACAGGAAACGGAAGCACGATGCTGGTAGGTCTGTGCGGGCCGCACGTGACCTCGCCGTGCGACACCTCCATCCGGGTCCTCACCACCCTGATGTCCAGCTACGCTGGGGTTCTCATCTGCGTCCTCATCGTGCTGAACGGACTCATTGTCCTCACCGTGCTGTACATCAACGCGGGGCGCGTCAAGCCGTCGCACCTCGTCATCTTGGGGCTGACGGCCGCCGACCTGGCCATCGCCGCCATCTACCTCCCCCTCCTCCTGTTCGCCCTGCAGGAGCGGGGAGGGCCCCTGGGTCAGGGGGACCCGGGCGGCCCGGGGGTGACGGACTGCGGCCAGCTGTGCGCGGTGCTGGTGGGTCTGGAGAAGGGTCTTGTGAGCGCCTCGGTCTGGGGCATCACCCTCATCGCCATCGACCGCTACTTGTTCATCGTGAAGCACGCCACATACCGGCAGAGGATGACCGGCCGGCGGGCGGCCGCCGGGGTGACCCTGGTCTGGGTGCTGGCCCTGGTGAATGGCTTGCTGGCCTTCCTGCTGTCCGCCCACAGCCGCCACCAGTCCGGACGCTGCCTCTGCAGGCTGGCTCGCCACACCTACGGCTTCTACCACCTGGCCTTCTCCGCCTACTTCGCGGCGAGCTGCTTCATCGTGCCCAGCGCGCTCACGGCCACGTGCTACGGGTTCGTGTTGCGGACGGCGCTCCGCCACGTCAGACCGCGGGTGAAGAACCCGCTGCGGCGCGCCTGGCACCGGCACTACGCGCGCCACCGGCCGACGGTGGCGCCGCGGGGCGGTGACGAGCTGCCGGACTCGACCACCGAGATCGGAACTCGCCACAACAGCTACGGCATGCGTCACGTGGACATCGCCGACGTCGTCGCCGCGGCAACCGCGCAAGCCCCGACCGGCGCGTCGACCGGTGCTCCGACCGGCGCGTCGACCTGTGCTCCGACCGGCGTGTCGACCGGTGCTCCGACCGGCGCTCCGACCGGCGCGTCGAACGGTGCTCCGACCGGCGTGTCGACCGGCGCTCCGACCGGCGCGTCGACCGGCGCTCCGACCGGCGCGTTGACCGGCGCTCCGACCGGCGCGTCGACCGGTGCTCCGACCGGCGTGTCGACCGGCGCTCCGACCGGCGCGTCGACCGGCGAGTCGATCGGCGAGTCGACCGGAACGGGGACCGGAACGGAGACCGGGACGAGAAAGGGAACGGGGACGGGGACGGGGACGGGGACGGGGACGGGGACACGCGGCAGCCTGACCACTCTACGGATGGTTGTCCCGCCCGTACGCCTCTACGAGATTAAGGCCGCCAAGATTTTAGCCGCGCTGATGACGCTTTACACAATACTGTTGACGCCTTACTTCGCGCTACAGGTTGCCGTGACGACGGGGTTCTGGGAGGGTGACGCCCTGACTACGCACCTGGCAGGGGTGGCCGCTATCATGCTGTTCCATACCAACAGCGCCGGCAACGCCTTCTTCTACGGTTACGCCAACAAGCGGCTGCGCGGCTCGCTCCTGGACTTCCTGCGCCGGAAGCTGCGCCCGCGGTACCAGGTGCAAGGGGGCGGCGAGGCGGCGGGCCAGGGCGCGGCGCGCTCCAGTCCCAGCAGTGGGCCCAGCGTCATGGGGGATGGCTCCAGCATGGCCCTGGGCGGAAGTCCCGGGAGCCAAGGCCGGCGGGGGTCCGGCACCAGCGACATCTCCGCCTTCTCCGCCCTTAGCAGGGATGCCTTCGTCTCCAGGGACATCCTCGACCTGTACTCCAACCCCAGCATGGCGGGCTCCGTGACCTCTCTCTCCGTCCCCGACCACGGCTCCCGCCGGGGGTCCCGCCTGAAATCGGCCGGGCGGGGCGGGGCGCGCGCCCGGGGGGAGGCCGGTCGACGCCCCGCGGGCAGGAGGCCGCTTCTGACCCGCCAGAGCAAGCGTTCCCTGGCCCTGAGGGCTATCACCGAGGCCGCCATGTTGTTTAATATCCCCTCGGCGGACAATTCGTACCCGATGGTGCAAGAGACCCCCGTGGACATCAAAGCCGACGATTCTGACCGCGGCTCGGCGTTATCGATGGAGATCTCCGTCGGCCACAGCGGGGTTGATGAACAGGGCGATAATGCGAGCAGTTTGAGTAGCTCAGAGTGGCCAGCGACGGGGAGCCAGCCTATACGCGGCTCGACAAGGGCAGACACCGCGCACTCTAATGACGGCGTCTCGCGGCACAATTCCCCGGATCACGGTCGTCCCGGCGGCATCTCGTACCTAAATGCCGGGACCCTGGAACCCTGGTCCAGGCGGGACATGGACCTGCTCACCCCGCCCCCACCACTCCCCAGCATCGCATGGGAGACGTCCACTCAAGGCCAGTGACACGCACTTCAGCCAGCCAGGGTCAAGGGGTCAAGGTCATTATCTGCAATGGTCAAGGTCATTATCCGGAGTGGTCAAGGTCATACTATTCGGTTGCGCTGTCTTATTCGTTGTTCGTTTTGAGCGGGAGTTTTTTGTTTTGTTGGAACTGTGAGAAACATTATCTCATATAAAGAGATTGGCTAAAACTGATTTCTACTATATATTTAGTGTTTTTAATAATTTATTATTGTATTTACCCGGGTAGCCAGGGTATGCTATCATCGCCAGACACAAAACAAATCTGTATGCCCTTCAGTCATAATTCAGCTTATAGGAGTACTGGAACCGTCGGTAATCATTTAAGGAGCGGGGC
This sequence comes from Arenicola marina, assembly GCA_964019135.1. Classification (NCBI taxonomy): domain Eukaryota; kingdom Metazoa; phylum Annelida; class Polychaeta; family Arenicolidae; genus Arenicola; species Arenicola marina. The sequence continues at coordinate 39,450,618 of OZ025252.1, forward strand.
CTGCTAAACGGTTTAATACGAAGAAACATTGATTATGGATCGTGGACCAGTACTATTGTGTGTGGTCATTGTGTCAGGTCATTGTGTGAAATCATTGTGTGAGGTCATTGTGTGAGGTCATTGTGTGAGGTCATCGTAAGAAGTCCTAGGCCATTATATCAGTGAGTGGTGTATGGTGATTGTGTGAAGGGCATTCAATTAGTGCGGGACTCAACTCGATGTTACTTGCCACCTGTTGTGGCTATGTAATAGACCTGCCGGGTGCGTATATACTTTCAAAAGCAGATATTTATCCTAACTGTCTGTCGAACGAGTCGGCCTCGTGCCTGCATGGATCGTGAATGCTACGCAAGCCAATGTTTGACCAGGATAACGAAAACACGAGGACGTAACTTACCATCGGGGGTGTGGATAATTATGTTACGTGTCCCTTCCTGGAGCTTGGACAACGTACACTGAGAGACGATGACAATTAGGAGTGACACATGTACCCTAGAGATACTATTTAACGTTGCCAATGGCAGATTAGAACCACTCAGTATAAGTGTCATAGGATGTCTGGCGCTTTTTTTCTGTGCGAAGGGGAGGAGAAGGGAGGAGGGGGCTACAAGTGAGTGATGCGACCAAGATGGCTTGTTCCTGTCTTATTACTGACAGAAGACACTTCTGTCAGTATATTGCTATGTCCGATTACTAAATTGGTTTGTTTGTGTTTTGTTTGTCGGCAGCTTGTACGTCGCTAATGGCGTATGTAGGTCAAAGGTCAAGGATAGGATCGAGTGCTCTGCTATGCCACCACACGCGGCCAGTGGTTCGATCGTGTTTAAATGTTTATGTTGTGCACAGGAAAATTACCCCGTGTTGCTCAGAGTAGAGGGTTACTTTCGGAGAGCTGGTCATTTTCGTGACCCTTTCTCCCATTGTCGTGATATGACCTGCAGAGGTTGAAGCATCCTATTTAAACCCATCAATCAGTAGCTTGAAATAACGGCGTAAGTGACGTCCCATGGCGGAAACACTTGATTTAATTTTAGGGTTTAACGGTGCTAGTAACCTCCCAAATCATATCGTGCCATAGTTGAAATGACGACGAGATAAGGCGTCTTCACAGCTAGCCACCCGCGTGGTCTGTAGCTTCATAATGTCATTATCCCCAATCTATCTCGCTTATCTTGCCTTGGTATGTCCGGGTTGTCCTCATAGTAAGGGGGGGGGACCATACTTTAAGTCGACTGTATAAATGGCGCGTCGCAAGTGAGTTTTATTACAGGGGAGTACATTGGATTACCCACTGACATGATTTGTAAGTAATCGTCACTGTTGTGCTATTATCGTGAAAATTGCAAACGGTCATTGTCACATGTGATCAAGAATGCGTGTTATGATATTGTATTGGTAGGCCAAGGGCATCCAATGTTATAGTTCGTGAGTTAACCTATATGTACGAGTCTACCTGTTGTGATATTCTGGTCCATGAAATGTTTTCATATGTGAAAACGATTATAATAAACACATGATATATATCATGGAAAAAATGTACCTCATTTGTTGGTGTGCATTAACGTCAGTGGCTTGGGCACTGGTCTAGAACCTTGGGCACTGGGCGCTAAAAACTTGGGCATTGGGCCCTAGAACCTTGGGCACTGGTCTAGAACCTTAAGCACTGGTTTAGAAACTTGGGAACTGGTCTAGAAACTTGGGCACTGGTCTAGAATCTTAGGCACTGGTCTGGAACCTTAAGCACTGGTCTAGTACCTTGGGCACTGGTCCAGAACCTTGCGCACTGGTAGGGTTTAAAAATATGGAATATCTGAAAACTCGCTCGCCAAATGAGTTTCCGAATCGAAAATCCAATCCCTATTACCGCCTAATTCCGCTCGGTCGCGGTCTTACCGCCAAAATCCGCTCGGAAGGGGTATTTTTCACGGCCCTATGAACGCACATTGTTAGAGCATCAAAGTAGTGCGCAGTGGAATGCACTGACAATATCGTTTAGAATGGAAGGTAATGATATAAATAAAAAATGATGTGAAATGTTTGTGTTTCAGACCGCTATTATGCACAGGAAAGCACAATTGGGCCGTTGATATATACAGAAAGAAAGTCAAATGCAATGCAATAACTATAAAGTAGTATGGAATTCAATGGACCCATTCAATGGCCACACGCTTCACGCGAATGAACGCAGGGATTCAAGACCTCGACACGGATCTGGATAATGTTAATAAAAACAGTCGCATACAGTTACCAAGGGCGGGTAACGAACGCGTAGGGCAACGCTCCTGCTAACCAATTAATCGCATGCATTCGACGAGAAAAAGTATTAAGATTGAGAGATTCCAACGACGATTACATGAGCGGACACTGATTAATAATGAAGATACCGGTAACCAAGTGGTAACTGTATTGACGCTGTAGGGTTTTTTTCCAATAGAACCCGGATGTTTCCACGTGAGTTTTATGCGCATTGGTAGAAACCCAAAAGCAATAAAACCTAAAGCAATTAAGCTACAAGTACGGCGAAAGGGTCGATTACTGTTGTGCATATAACAGCCAACCAATCACACCGAAGTAAATGCGACCATATAATACCTATAATGCCGAGCGTTCTACGATCTTACCTCCGCCCCATCACGTGGTCGCATTAACAAGGACATAAACAACTCCACATATACCGCAGTTGCTCGAATAAGCGCCCGAGCAGGGGTTTTTTTCATGTAAAGTATTCCCCTGACGCTTATCCAAACGGGCGTTTATTCGAGGAACTACGGTAATTCATTTATGTCCTCGCGCACTCCTTACCCTGCGCACCGGTGATGGCTGTTTACCGTCATATTACACAACGCCCCCATGTTACGCTATCCGGCGAAGACAACGCCCTCCTACTGCATACTGTCAGACATGTTGGCGTTATTGCCAATTAACCGTGAGCTGTGTGGGCACCGCGCGGGTGCTTCCATCGATCCCAGAAGGCTTTGCGGCGGTTCGTATAGGCGAGGGAAGGCGGAGGAGACGGTGGCGATGGGGGGGGGGGGCGGGGTGCGGTGTACAGGCGTGGCGGTCGCAGCCATGGGCTCCATGACGCCGGGCCGTCACGCAAAATCCCAATGTTGCAAAACGGATGATACCCTATAATCTTTCTACAATACTGCTTAATTCTTGAATAACACATGTGTCCTAACCAATCGGTGTACAGTACGTGCATGCGGGGGTGTATGTGTATTGTTTGTGATCAGTTTCTCACATGTGCTCATTGTTAACCGACACCCAGGCCACTGCCACTCCTCAAATATATATACATGTATATATATATATAATAACTTAAATATTATATCTAAGCTGTGTGTGAAGTCTAGTTAATATACTGCTCATACAGGAAGCGTTTTAGAATCGAAAACATTGGCTAAATGAGCCCAAAAGCTATAGTGCGTATATTGAGTAGCTGAGTATTTAGTGGAGGAACTGAAGAAGGTAGGCCCAACATCGTGTAAATCACCAGCTGGTATAGCAATGAGTGGAGGTCTCGCCATCTGCAATGCCAACAGTACTGCATCTCTTGTATCACCGTAAAACCTGGCGTGATGAAGGATATGGTTCCTTGACGCATTGTTCTATAGATAACAGCCATAATATTCAATAGAAAAACAGCACTAATATTCAACCATAGAATCCAGGCCATGTTAAGCTTGGTACAGAGAGGACACCCGCCCACGATACTCCAATTCTTACGACTATACATTGGCAGCCGTGTGTCTATGGCCAGTAATCTGATTGAACCAATGCGATACATCACCTTGTATCTTTGATACCCAATCGGGCAAGGCAAAAACCACAAGGCACAGCCGGGCAAGCAGTCCTTCATGATGTATATATTTGCGATCGCATATCAAATACAATTGCGAGGCGGTGGCGTCTCCTCTAATATCGCCCTTTGGTAATAACGAGGTCTTTTTGCAAGATCTGGTGTCACGTCGCACACCATCAATCGCAGAGGGGGGTCAGGAGGCCACAAGAGCGGTCGCTCTCCGCCCCCCGCCCCCCACCCCCCACCCCTGAGCCAGCCTCATTAATAACTGGCGTGAGGAAACTTCCCAAGTCTTGATTCCGCTGTTTGACCAAGGAACAAAGACGTTGACGCACTCGTGATGAATACTAAATGCAGTGAAATTTCTCTATCCAGAATCCCGAGAGAACCGAATTATTGCCAATATACTTGATACACCGAAAGCCTCTGTTAAGCAAATATGCTGCGGTATCTCAAACACATTCAGTTTGTAAAGGCTCTACTGTACAACATCATACAAGCCATACATCTATATGTTTCGTTCATATATCTGCTTAAAACTCAACGCATATGTGTCCATAGCAAACGTATGATTATTAAGACTGATCTATCTTACTGACATTTACATGTATATATCAGGTTGGTTGTATATTCAGGACGCTTTAATCAGATCTGGTCATATCGTGCCGATGAGAGGAGGACAGGAAGAGGGGAGCCATGTCCTCGGGGTTAACCCCTACTGTATAGAGGGGCGGACCTAGGAATTTGTACAGGGGGGTGGGGGGGGGGGAGTCCATTAAAAATTGTGAACGGAGGAGGGCTCTGAACAAAATTGCGACCGGGGGAGCCTCCAGTTGTTTGACGACCGGGGGGTGGGAGGCATCCTTCCTCACAAAACGGCATTGTATACAATAGATATCGGCGCCGGGCGGGCATGCCCGCGCGAGCGGTTCGCAGGCGCGGGGCGGGGCTGTCAGATCGATATCTGTGCGGGGCGGGCACGGGGCGGGCGCGGGCAGGCCTTTGCGGGCACGCCCGCAGTGTTTAAAACTTAAGCGGTATTTTCATTCATATATTGTTACCGCTAGACGTTAACAGAAGTCGGCTTCGAGTCTATATGTAGGAGAGCCATGACCTGACATCAATCGACCCATAACAAATCATGTGTTCTTGCTATATCACAAGCGTCTGTTTCCGGCGTAAATAATAAGAATGCTTTGGTTACTGCAAGCATCGTACTTTTGTGTTGCAACCGATAAAGCTTCACATACTTTTATATGTCCGAGACAAGGACCTCTAGTGGCTATGGGACGGATACCGCTACCAATGTGGCAAACAAACATGATAACCTCTTGTACGGGGTCCGGGACACTAAGAGAGAAGCAACAGAGGGGGAGGGGGGAGGGAGGCACACAGGTGTGTGTCTGCGACAAGTGTAATGCCTTAATCCTTTAAACAGTTTGCGCTGTTGCGGATACCACTCTGAGAGATAAGCGGCAGGGATTGGGGTTGGGGAGAGGGGTTGGATTGTTAATTATTTCTAGCCAGTAGGTAAGCCTTGGGTTTGTTTTTCTGTGTTACCGACTTCACTTGGGGTATACGCGACGTATTTTTTCAACCAGCGCACACTCCCTTACCTCTCGGCCGATCTCTCGTTCTGTCTCCAAAAGTTGAGAAATGTTACAAATTGGAAGTCATGCAACCGTTGAAATAGCGATAATGTACTAACTGGGAAGAAGGACAGAAAAAATTGGCTCTCACGGTGACCTACAAAGATGGAGGAGTTCTTTGTCCTCTTTTTTCTAGAGGGGTCTGAAAGGGGTAAATGGCGATACGCGACACTGGCATATTTGAAAAACCGACAGTCGACATTGACACTGAACCCCTCCCCCCTCTTCTAGACCTCTACCTAGCGTGTGCGGGCGCGGGGCGGGCGGTGGGCAGCTCTCTGCGGGCGCGAACGCGGGCGCATGGCTGGCGCGGGCGCAGGGTTAGCGCGGGCGCAGGGCTGGCGCGGGCGCAGGGCTGACGCGGGCGCAGGGCGGGTGCGGGCTAGTAATTGCGGGCGCAGGGCGGGCGCGGGCTAGTAATTGCGGGCACGGGGCGGGCGCGGGCAGCAAACGGGCATGAGACGCGGGCGCAGGGCGGGCGTGGGCAGCCAAGGGGCATGAGACGCGGACGTGGGGAGGGCGTGCAAGTTGTTGCGGGCGCGGGGCGGGCGCGGGCAGGGAATTTGCGCCCGCGCAGATCTCTAGTAGTATACACCAGGAAGCGAATCTCTTGCACACGCCCCAGGCCCATGTTGGTTGAAGCTCGCCCTGAAAGTACGCGTTAGTGCTTCACATCAACTAATAAATACACAACTCTCCTCCATCAGTGTTTCTTACCAACCTTAGCCAGACCCGAACATGAAACCCCATAGCCCACAGGCGGATAATCTGAACGCAGCTGGTCTGTCATATGTCATGGGCGATGTCTCAGTTACCCCTTTCTGTCCAGCATATGTGTCTGTGCCATGTCGACTCAGGCAAATATCTGGTGAACCGTTCGGATGTCTTTGTTTCCAAGACTCGGATGAAATGTGGACATAGTCTGCGGTAAGAGGACAAGAGATAACGTCGTCCAAGTCCTCTCCCTTAAATTAGTTCTTCGTCTGAGAATAACAATAGAGAGTCGTTCGCTTCAGTCATTTTGATTCAGTCAACAGCTGTACGATGTCTATAAGATAAGATAAGATAAGATACAATTTTATTTCACGTCGGTACAAAGGGTTAAAAGGGTAACATTAGCACTTGCGCGTTATTAGCCCACAATGACATCCGAATGAAACGTTATGGTTAGTCTTATGTACAATGGATACTAGTGATTAACATTGTGTCAAATGAACAACTGAAACATGTTGACTGGGTATGTCTACTATATAACGTAAAAAGAACGTATTGCATATCGTGGGCAACAAAGAGCAACTATCCTATAACGATATAGAGCTATTACTTCGCATTACATGCATGCTAAGGAACATATGGCACAAAGCGACTATTCACATACCGGATCTTTCCATGAAGAAATTAAATATTTAAACTCATCTTTAGTAGTAGCATCTTTGATCTTGTTGCTTAAGTGATTCCATAACATAGCACCATGATTCCTAAAATTATTCTCACCATATTTGACCGTATTAACTATGGGTTGTTCCAGCCCTAGTTTGTTTCGACTAGAATATGCTTGTGCTTTCCTTTGGAGCAATGTTGGTAAGTATTTTTTTAACATGTTGTTAACTATCTTAAATGCCTCGGTCATAATTATTAGTAGCCGTACTATATAAAGTAAGGGTTCTGTCGGTTTCAATGAGGGGTCCCCTGTTGGGGATTAAAATCCAGGGTCCATAATTAACAATATTTAATTCACCGTGTGTGAATCCTGCAACGAGGCGTGTAATGCAAGTACCGTTTGAGCAATGTCATATTAAACTGACACATCCTGTCAGCAGAGTACATGACACTCCGATCTCCGCCTGAGACTCCTTTTTTTGTGGTCGTATCATATGATTCCGTATTGTAGTGGTATCATGACGACGCCTCTGGCTACCCTACCACGAGATATCGCGATCGAGCGGCTGAAATCCATACAGATGACTAACTATCGGTTACAGAGAGAAGGAGAGAGTTGTATTATATGATGTATGCCCGCCAAGCCACGCCATAAAACTACCTCTCTCTCTGTCATGGTTTCAGGCCTAAAAAGTACATGTGGACTGATGGCTGCCAGCCCTCTTTCTGTGTGACCGACATATCTTTCCCGGAGGGTGCTGGCACAAAGAATCATTGTCGTGTTGCGCCGACATCCGGTTCATTATTAAAACCCTTTTTGTATTCCACAATAGGCTTACTGTGTAATTCCTAGAACAATTATGATAATAATTAGAGAAGAAAAAAATCCATGAAAGCCCACTGTCCGTCATATCCTCTTGGTGAGGTCAGTCAAGGACAAATAACTGGTTAATTGGCCTAAAAGCCGCGTTATAGGCGGTCGCTTTTGCCAGTAGGGTGGGTGGCGAAGGGGGGCGGGAGGGGCTTACATGTGTGATGTCCCTGGGTGTCCTGAAGCCCCGCGGCGCAGGGTTACCCCCCCCCCCACCCCCTGCGTGGGTGGGTGGTTTAGTGTCCTGCTAGCTCGCTGGATCAGGGTCCGTTAGTTTCAGCACGCGGCAATCGCACCCCGTGACTGGCTGTGTGGCCAGCGCGGATGTTGCGCAATAACCCTGATAATGTTTGCCTCGATTAAAATATCGTTTAACGATAAAGAACCAGTTTGATTACATTGATAACCAGGGCTATTGGACCCGATACAAACCTTCTTAGCTTGGACCAGACAACCTGGGCTTGTCAATTTAATTGCTGAACCCTGTTATCGAAATAGTCCTGATATCAATATGGATTATGTGTGGCATCTTTTTCTCACTATATGATATGCAATTATTCTCCCAGTGCGAGACAGAAACGCACAGTACGTTTAAAATGTAACCGAAACACGGTTCATCCTAGTTGTTGTGTGGCGCCCCTTGTGTGGAATTATCCCATCATGGTAAATAATGATATATCTCGGCATAAGCCAGATAATACTTGAATCGGATCCTGTATGGGTTTGAGATATCTTTCAATCCCACCGAAATGAACGTAATTGTTGGAGAGTATTGGATTTTCTAGCCCACTCATGAAAATACGTAATATTGTCAAAGTCCCATCCGCCCTCAATCTGTTCCTATCGTGATATATCTTGGCTAATCTGCGGAAACCATGGAGAGTGAATGAAGGAAAAAACTAAATAGTCTTCTCAATCTTGGAGATTGGACGCCCGGGACAATAGGCGCGGCTGATAACCATGCACGTGCAATTTGAAAATAATTTCTTGAAAATGTACTTTTCTACTTTAAAATTTGTCAATTTCTTATGCATATTCCGATTATTTCAAGACAGTGAATATGCGTCGATATGAAGTCCATCGATGTTACAATGAGACGTCAGACAATAGAACAGGCAAGGTAGTAAGGCAAGTCCGGTATTTAGTAAGATTGCTGTGAAATACCGGGATGGTATACTCGAGTGTAGGTCTAATAATAATACCAAAATCATTTGTAGAATATATTGGCGTATGACAGACGTGCTTTGCCTCTCTTATTCCCTCCCCCCCCCCCCCCAACGTCCACTGTCAACCACCACCCCCTGACTCCATCCCAACCACCACCCCCAACGTCCACTGCCAACCACCACCCCCTGACTCCATCCCAACCACCAGCCCCAACGTCCACCGCCAACCACCACCCCCTGATTCCATCCCAACCACCAGCCCCAACGTCCACCGCCAACCACCACCCCCTAACCCCATCCCAACCTCCACCCCCAACCGGGGCCGCCTCGATAGTTCAGTGGGTTAGATCTCTCGCTCTGACCACCTGAGAGCCTAACGGCACGTGGATCGGTGGTTCGAACCCCTCTGTGGCCACGTCTGTGTGGTCGCAGGATAAAGATCTCATGTCTTTCTTCGCAAAGATTAGGGGGTTACCCCGGGGATATGGCTCCGCTCTTCCCTTCCTTCTCCCATTGACGCGATAAGGTCAAAAGTGGTTAAAGCATCCTAAATATATAGCCAACCACCCCTAAACTCCGCCCCCCCCCACCCAAACCACCAACCACCAACCACCAACCACCACCCACCAACCACCACCCATCTACCACCAACCACTATCAACCACCCACCAACCACCACCCATTTACCACCAACCACTAACAACCACCCACCAACCACCACCCATCAACCACCAACCACCACTTACAGACCACCAACCATGCACCAACCACCACCCACCAACCACCAACCACCACTTACAGACCACCAACCATGCACCAACCACCACCCACCAACCACCACCCATCTACCACCAACCACTAACAACCACCCACCAACCACCACCCATCTACCACCAACCACCACTTACAGACCACCAACCATGCACCAACAACCACCCACCAACCACCACTTACAGACCACCAACCATGCACCAACCACCACCCATCAACCACCAACCACCACTTACAGACCACCAACCACCACCCATCAACCACCACCCACCAACCACCACCCACTAACCACCAACCACCACTTACAGACCACCAACCACCACCCATCAACCACCACCCACCAACCACCACCCACTAACCACCAACCACCACTTACAGACCACCAACCATGCACCAACCACCATCCATCAACCACCAACCACCACTTACAGACCACCAACCATGCACCAACCACCACCCATCAACCACCAACCACCACTTACAGACCACCAACCACCCACCAACCACCACCCATCTACAACCAACCACCACTTACGGACCACTAACCATGCACCAACCACCACCCACCAACCACCACCCATCAACCACCAACCACCACTTACAGACCACCAAGCATGCACCAACCACCAACCACCACCCATCTACCACCAACCACTAACAACCACCCACCAACCACCACCCATCTACAACCAACCACCACTTACAGACCACCAACCATGCACCAACAACCACCCACCAACCACCACTTACAGACCACCAACCATGCACCAACCACCACCCATCAACCACCAACCACCACTTACAGACCACCAACCACCCACCAACCACCACCCATCAACCACCAACCACCACTTACAGACCACCAACCATGCACCAACCACCACCCATCAACCACCAACCACCACTTACAGACCACCAACCACCACCCATCAACCACCACCCACCAACCACCACCCACTAACCACCAACCACCACTTACAGACCACCAACCATGCACCAACCACCACCCATCAACCACCAACCACCACTTACAGACCACCAACCATGCACCAACCACCACCCATCAACCACCAACCACCAGTTACAGACCACCAACCACCCACCAACCACCACCCATCAACCACAAACCACCACTTACAGACCACCAACACCCACCCATCAACCACCACCCACCAACCACCACCCACTAACCACCAACCACCACTTACAGACCACCAACCATGCACCAACCACCACCCATCAACCACCAACCACCACTTACAGACCACCAACCACCACCCATCAACCACCACCCACCAACCACCACCCATCTACCACCTACCACTAACAATCACCCACCAACCACCACCCATATACCACCAACCACCACTTACAGACCACCAACCATGCACCAACCACCACCCACCAACCACCAACCACCACTTACAGACCACCAACCACCACCCATCAACCATCACCCACCAACCACCACCCATCTACCACCAACCACTAACAACCACCCACCAACCACCATCCATCTACCACCAACCACCACTTACAGACCACCAACCATGCACCAACCACCACCCACCAACCACCACCCATCTACCACCAACCACTAACAACCACCCACCAACCACCACCCATCTACCACCAACCACCACTTACAGACCACCAACCATGCACCAACCACCACCCACCAACCACCACTTACAGGCCACCAACCATGCACCAACCACCACCCATCAACCACCAACCACCACTTACAGACCACCAACCATGCACCAACCACCACCCATCAACCACCAACCACCACTTACAGACCACCAACCACCACCCATCAACCACCACCCACCAACCACCACCCACTAACCACCAACCACCACTTACAGACCACCAACCATGCACCAACCACCACCCATCAACCACCACCCACCAACCACCACCCACTAACCACCAACCACCACTTACAAACCACCAACCACCAACCAACCACCACCCATCAACCACCAACCACCACTTACAGACCACCAACCACCACCCATCAACCACCACCCACCAACCACCACCCACCAACCACCACCCATCAACCACCAACCACCACTTACAGACCACCAACCATGCACCAACCACCACCCATCAACCACCAACCACCACTTACAGACCACCAACCATGCACCAACCACTACCCATCAACCACCAACCACCACTTACAGACCACCAACCACCCACCAACCACCACCCATCAACCACCAACCACCACTTACAGACCACCAACCATGCACCAACCATCACCCATCAATCACCAACCACCACTTACAGACCACCAACCATCCACCAACCACCACCCATTAACCACAAACCACCACCCATCAACCACCACCCACGAACCACCACCCACTAACCACCAACCACCACTTACAGACCACCAACCATGCACCAACCACCACCCATCAACCACCAACCACCACTTACAGACCACCAACCATGCACCAACCACCACCCATCAACCACCAACCACCACTTACAGACCACCAACCACCACCCATCAACCACCACCCACCAACCACCACCCACCAACCACCACCCATCAACCACCAACCACCACTTACAGACCACCAACCATGCACCAACCACCACCCATCAACCACCAACCACCACTTACAGACCACCAACCATGCACCAACCACCACCCATCAACCACCAACCACCACTTACAGACCACCAACCACCACCCATCAACCACCACCCACCAACCACCACCCACTAACCACCAACCACCACTTACAGACCACCAACCATGCACCAACCACCACCCATCAACCACCAACCACCACTTACAGACCACCAACCATGCACCAACCACCACCCATCAACCACCAACCACCACTTACAGACCACCAACCACCCACCAACCACCACCCATCAACCACCAACCACCACTTACAGACCACCAACCATGCACCAACCACCACCCACCAACCACCACCCAGCTGCCACCAACCACTAACAATCACCCACCAACCACCACCCATCAACCACCAACCACCACTTACAGACCACCAACCATGCACCAACCACCACCCATCAACCACCAACCACCACTTACAGACCACCAACCACCACCCATCAACCACCACCCACCAACCAACACCCATCTACCACCAACCGCTAACAACCACCCACCAACCACCACCCATCAACCACCAACCACCACTTGCAGACCACCAACCATGCACCAACCACCACCCATCAACCACCAACCACCACTTACAGACCACCAACCACCACCCATCAACCACCACCCACCAACCACCACCCATCTACCACCAACCACTAACAACCACCCACCAACCACCACCCATCAACCACCAACCACCACTTGCAGACCACCAACCATGCACCAACCACCACCCACCAACCACCACCCATCTACCACCAACCACTAACAACCACCCACCAACCACCATCCATCTACCACCAACCACCACTTACAGACCACCAACCATGCACCAACCACCACCCACCAACCACCACCCATCTACCACCAACCACTAACAACCACCCACCAACCACCACCCATCTACCACCAACCACCACTTACAGACCACCAACCATGCACCAACCACCACCCATCAACCACCAACCACCACTTACAGACCACCAACCACCACCCATCAACCACCACCCACCAACCACCAACCACCACTTACAGACCACCAACCATGCACCAACCACCACCCATCAACCACCAACCACCACTTACAGACCACCAACCATGCACCAACCACCACCCATCAACCACCAACCACCACTTACAGACCACCAACCATGCACCAACCACCACCCATCAACCACCAACCACCACTTACAGACCACCAACCACCACCCATCAACCACCACCCACCAACCACCACCCACTAACCACCAACCACCACTTACAGACCACCAACCATGCACCAACCACCACCCATCAACCACCACCCACCAACCACCACCCACTAACCACCAACCACCACTTACAGACCACCAACCATGCACCAACCACCACCCATCAACCACCAACCACCACTTACAGACCACCAACCATGCACCAACCACCACCCATCAACCACCAACCACCACTTACAGACCACCAACCACCCACCAACCACCACCCATCAACCACCAACCACCACTTACAGACCACCAACCATGCACCAACCACCACCCATCAATCACCAACCACCACTTACAGACCACCAACCACCCACCAACCACCACCCATCAACCACCAACCACCACTTACAGACCACCAACCACCCACCAACCACCACCCATCAACCACCAACCACCACTTACAGACCACCAACCATGCACCAACCACCACCCATCAATCACCAACCACCACTTACAGACCACCAACCATGCACCAACCACCACCCCCTTCTACACCGTCCACAACCTGATCTGCCTACAATATCTAAACACGAACACCAATATGAAGACATAGACCCACCCACCCACCCCGCGTCCCCCACCCCCACCCCGTCGCACCCCTTGTCACCCTGATACTCACGCGGATGCTGCATAAGATCGGGTAACCAGAATTAGCGAAGTTACTGACGGAACCAACTTATCAGATTACCGTTATATTATTACGACGAACAACTACTAATGATGCATTATAGGCGTAAGTCCGGCCATCTCGATTATTATGTTATTCGGTTACGTAATTCGGTCACTTCATTCGTTCCGCGCATACACGGAGAAAAAAGGGGCTGTCTGTTAAACTATCTCGCGAAATATACGAAATCAAACTGCGTTAGTAAATTTTTCGCTCGTAGAGTTTGTTGCATTTGCTACATATGCGGTGTAAACAAGACCTATTATATATATATCATTCAAAAGTACATGCAATGCCGTATTTAGTGAACTTTTAGTTTACCCCTGTAATCACTTTTGGTTTTGTGAGTCAAAACTAAAATTACCCGTGGGGCAAGTTCGCCCTCCGACGATGGGGCACGTTCGCCTTGTGTATTTTGTGTGGTGACTCCAGCGAGAACGGCGAAATCTGGGTGTAGTGCGCTGCCCTTGACTAATTTTGGTCGTATGCTGTTCACTTTAGGAATATGGAAGTCTATAAACTTCGCCTTCGAACTTTGTCTTCATCAACTGTTTTTTTCTACTCGATTTTCGAAACAAGCATTGCTTAGCAGCGTTGTTCTTGTGAGCGAACTTGCCCCATTAAGGGGGCGAACCTGCCCGGCCTCGGGGCACGTTCGCCACTTTTACCTTAATGTCTTTGGTGTTAAATAATGTTGTTAGTAAATAATCCACAACTGTAAAATAATGTTTGAAATAATAAATTGTTTTGTTTTCACTTGAGGAAGATTTTACTGCACTGTGACATTCTGCTACGTTATAAATATTATTTAAATCAGATCGATGGAATTGATGTGACGTCCAAAATTGGGTTGACTTTTTCGGAGCAGAATTTCTGCTACTAACCCCCCCTCCCCCCCCCCCCCACCCCACACACACTAATTAAGTACACATCAAGAGCTTTAATGAATTAAAACCGTGAAATTTGAATACAATGTCCTTTAGTGAATTTAGTTAATAATATTTCACACGTTTCAATAATTGTTAATAGGTTTCTTAGTGAGGATCGTTTTGCCGCAATTTTGCTATCGTTGCATCTTGCAAGTAACGTTACATGGTGTTACACAGAATTTCTTGCTCAGCTGAAAAATATTGGGTCACATTGCGTCGAACAAAATGCACCTTCCAATCTGAAGGAAAAAGGCAAAGATATTGTGGATAGATAAGCTATCGTGCCTGTCTCTCGTTGGCAAGGTTTCCGGTCGCGTGGCTGGTGCTAGGAGCCCCCTTTCCCCCGCTTCGACCCCCCACCCCTGCCCCTCTCCCCCCCCCCTCTCTCACCCCCCTCATGGGATCCTTAGTAATATATGGGGCTGTCACGAGACCTCTCACGAGATGACGTATGACTCAAGTGGCTGTGTCCGTGTCGGATTCCAGCCACGCACAAGGAAATGGCAATTTCCCGCCTTGTTGAGCACCGTTCGTCGCCCCGACGCCGAGTGGGCACGTGCCCCCACCCCCCTTTTAGACCCTAAAGTATCTCTGTGGCCAACCTTTTCAAATTCTGTGCCTCCCCCCCCCCCTCCCCTGGCATCACAAAAATAATGGACCCCTTGGTCGCAATTTTGTTAAACCCCCCAACCCCCCAGGTCGTCAATTATTTTCATTGTGCCCCCTCCCCCCCCCCCCTTTTCAAGGAAGCGTGCACACGCCCCTGTATATATTGAACTTTCCTGTGGATGACTCTCTTACCGCCATGATGGTAGAACTGCGCCCAACTGCTGATTCACAAGGTTCCTCTGTACAGCTCTGTTGAGGCATCAAAAACGTGTCGGTGTGTAACCCGCCCAGACCCCCTTATCAGCAGTTAGTCCCCTCTCCTGGCAGCCCTGAAAGTTTGAACATAATGTACAGACACTCGTTAGACACAGATACACCTACTTAGCGTTTAAATCAATAAAACATACTTATGCTACGCAAATCTATTTGAAAGTATTCACGCAAGAGCTGAATATTCTGAATTTAGTGTTAAAATTATATTGAATATAAGGAATCAAGGATTCATATTTAATATAATTCTAGCACTTTCTCAATTCAGAACATCGACTGCTTGGGTGAATACTTTTCTATTTTGGACCCCATAATCGCTCGACAAATGTTTCCCTCAGCCCTGGTAGATTGCGTAGCCAATTTGCATTGCCAATTTGGGCGCATTTTGATGATCCGGGTTGGTCGGTTGGTTGGTTATTCAGGACGGTTTAACCACTTTTGGTCATATCACGTCAATGGGAGAATGAAGGGAGAGTAGAGCCATGTCCCCGGGGGTAACGCCCTACTCTTTACGAAGAAGGACATGGGATCTTTATCCTGCGAACACACAGACATGGCCACAGCAGGACTCGAACTATCGATCCACGTGCCGTTAGGCTTTCAGATGGCCAGAGCACTCAATGCGAGCGTGATGATCTTGGTCCTGCCATGTTGTAAATATTATGTGTACGTGTTACATAGGCGGCGGAACCTAACATATTGCGGCGCCCACGTTGCATGTTTCACTTGTGAGTAGTTTGCTTTGGTTAATTATATTACCTTATAAAATTACCCATCAATCGCAAGAATCCCAGCTTGCTTTAACAAGTCTACAATAGAGCCATAGGATTGTTGGGTGGACCAGCCCCCCCCCCCACCCATCCCAATTAAATTAGGGGGGGGCGGCAGTGCCCCCCCCTCCCCCCGTTTTCGCCGCATATGACTAGATAGATTATAGATTATAGCAGCCAGTCGCGGAGTATCTGTGAATTTGTTTCAGACCGATTTTATTATCTTTCCGTAAAATAAAACATAATATGAAACTTACATTACAGACTATTATTATTTCTGTCACTTATACTTCTCTAGTTCAATGGGCCACAACAATTTTTGGCATGTGAAACATTCGTGTGTATACTAGTAACTTATACGTCCGAACCTCTTGGTAAACAACGGACGTCCGTTTGGCCCCAACGTATCATTTCCCAAGAAGTCCTTAAAATCTTTCGTCTGAGCGAAAATAATTTACCGGTGACTGCGAAGAGTTAATGTAGCTTTATTAACATGCTGGGCACGCGCCCGTCTGCGTAAGATGATGGATTGCAGTTTTGCTATGATTAGTTAAAGTAGTTCAACTTGTTTCGGGGCATGTACACCTATGACTGAATAACCATATCTGCGGCTTAAAAATGTGCCGCAGTCTTCGCATCGAGGACCCATCGTTTGGGCTGGGTCATCATTCAGCGGCTTCCAAGTCGGACATATCCAAATGCCGTTTCTCGAACCGGAGCTCATCGTGGAAAAGCGCGCCCACCCCTGTTATGGGTCGCCTAATACTCCCCAGCATTGGACTTCATGTCGAAAGCCTTCGTATACACGTTTGCGAGTATATGTGCAAAATGCCACGATGACGTTATGACGGCAATTTCCGCACCTCCGGGAACAATAAAATTGAGTGTTGAGTAGCGACAAAAACTACCAGGGTTTGCACCAGAAATTTCGTAAAGCATTCGTCATCCATTCGCTCCAGACTACGGGTCCATGTATCAGGACGTCCCGAGTTATAATTCAGAGGTTCTCGGCTCAATGATTCTGATCACCATTCAGTATGTAAGGCAAAGTGGGCTAATTTCGACCCCTTAAGACAAAAAAACGTCTATTTTCTGTAATGTAATGTAGGGTTGCATGACATATTTAATTCAAATTGGATACAAAATTACATATCTATAATCCAGCGTCTCTGTGTCTAGTTACCAGGGTCATCCCTAAGATTGTTATCGAAAACTCAAATCAGCGAAAAAATATGGATTGGTGACATCATCAATAAAAATAGCACATGGGGGTCGATGTTACCCAAGGATCGAGATTAGCCCACTTTGCCTTATAGGCCTAAAATAATATTACTTTTACAAGTCATTGGTGAATCACTATATGTTCGGTCAATATATTGTTTTCGGCTGTTATTTTTGCAATGGAAGGATAAACTCAGCCGACCCTATATTGTCCTGCCTTATGCTTGATTTTACCGGAAGACGTACTACGAAATCCAGAAAGATAATTGACTCCCAAGACGACAAATAAGTAAACAAGGGTTTATTTCATGAATGTCTTACAAAGTGATGAGTAACAACATATTCTTTATTGAGGATTGAGGGAAACATGTATGTATTGATCCATGGTTCTTTAGATCATCTTTGTTCGACAAACAAGTGTATTAATACCGGGTACCTCTCTAAAACGGCCAAATGGTGTCGGTCTACTCACCAGTCATGTGTGAGGGGTTCGCTGAATAACGATACTTTTGGCTCAACTTAGTATATAATTGCTGGGGTTTTCCAAGCCAAGTAAGGTTCTCGGACACATTCTATAGTGGATATATATATATATGTATACATGTATCGGCACTGTAATGGTATTCATTAAAAAAGGACGAAATTCGTATCACGATAACAACATCTCCGCGCGAGTCGTCTGCAAAGTGCGTGACGTCACGCCGCTCAGTGGCGGGAAATCTTCCTGGCGAGGAGCGATGCGGCGAGCGTGGCGAACAGGGCGGTGCAGTATGCTGGGGAGGATGACAGGCGAGTGGCCCCATCCGATGCGGGCTGATCCCTGGGCAGCAGTTCGTCCAGGTTGGCAACCATGTAGGCCGCCGTGGCCCACACCACCGTGCAGTTATCCAGCACGTCTGGGTGCTCGACTGTCGGCATGTCGCCTGCGGATATCAAGAAACCGATAAAAACCAACTCGAGCACAGGGAGACTCTAGTAGCTGTCCATTAACCCAGTATTTTGCAACCCATGTAATGAATGTCAACTAGGTTTGCATTCAATCATTAAGTGGACATATCTTCATGTATTCGTACTGTGATGACATTGTAGGCTACCGTCTAATTTCTGGTATTGTCTCATTCAACTAAGCCTGCGATTCACGTTTAGCATGTTCCAAATTTATCTGGGATGAAAGAGATTGCCATGGGCAGTTTTAACGGGTTACACCTTTAAGCCAGGCTAACTGCTGGCAAACAATCGCATCAGCCTGAGTGTCATATACGTATTGTTTTCTTTTAAAAATAATTTCCTTGAGACTTCACCTTATCAGAATGATCACCCTAGGATAAAATAAATTAAAACAAATGAGTTGCCTATAATGTTATACGTACCTAAGCGGTGGTAGTAAATGAATTTACTATTAGATACAGTCGTATATATGTTACATCAAGTGCTGATATATATCAAATGACTGTTCAATAACGTCTTATCTATACGTACTGAGGGAGTGGTGATAGATGAAGTAGTCTTCGTTGTAGCTCCACAGGTTGGCCATGGGTACTCCTGACTTCTCATTCCACATGCCGGTATCCGCCTGACCCCCAGAGGAGCCCACTCCATCGGGCCCAAACTCACTCAGCTCTGACATGGCCTCCTCGACTATACTGCGTGCGGCGTCGTTTCCTGCAGTGCGTAACAAGGAAGTACATGATAAGTACGCGATATCCATCTCATCCTCACGCCATTGTCTGTTGTATACCCTATTTTTGTCAATTGCTTGAGTTTTATTTAGGCCGTTTCTAGGTCCTTGCATAGGCCTATTGCTCCAGTAACAGAACAGTCATTTTTATAAGCGCTGTTTACGCCGTAAACCTTGACGACGTTCGCGAATTGCGCAACCCTTTAGGGTTGTTTGCTCTGCGCCATCTTAGGGTGATGATCGTTAAAGTAATCGCCTTACCTGTGAATCCAATACCACGTGGCTCGAATGTTCCGGAGTCAGACTCCATCACCATGGAGATCTTGTCCGCTTCATCCTGAACATCAATTACTTTCACAATGAATTAATATTCTGCAGAGCTTCCTGAGCAGCGTCAGGCACATCACATACAAATGGTTTCGATCGACAATTTGGCTAGTCTTCTGTGTGTGAACTATAATTTAAGAAGTGTATGCGCTATCATATTAAGCTTCATGTGAATAGGTGAAACAATGGAAGCGATAATTGAAGTTTGAGTTCATTCAGTAACATTAACTGTTGCATATTTCCCACTATTGCACAGTATGCATTGTATTCATACCAAGAGGACCTTAACAACTTCTCCATTTACATTAGTAAAAGAGAAAGATCGCTATATGAACCGACTTTACAAAATTACTTTGACGTTATATCATTAACATGAACTTCTTCGATGGCCTTGATCATGAATTGCATGAGAAAATATAACAGCAAAAAACGATGTGTGGCTAGATCGTTCAAATAATCAGAGACGTATAATTAGACTAAGCGGCTAGTGTACCTTGTGTTTCTCGTAGTAATCGTCACCACCAAAAACACCTATTTCCTGAGAAGAAAACAAAAACACGACAAATAAAGAATCCTTTTACCAAATTGAAATGTGATTACAGCTTACAAAGGGTAAATATGATGACACAATAGGCGACCTCTCTTTCGTATGATTTCTTCATGCGTTATTTGATAGATGCATGAGCACATATACAGGCGGTGAATGCGTACTATTAACATGTTGTGGGTATTTCGGGACATTGCAGGACGATAATGGGGTTGAGATTATCAAACCAAATGCATGCTCACCTCTGCCGACCAAAACACGGCTCTTATCGTGCGCTTGGGGCTCAGACCCAGTTGTTGGATAGTTCTCATGGCCTAAAACAAGAAGTTCGTGTTGGGCTGAGTGTCAATGGCATGATCCTAAGTCAACTTAAAAAACTTGAAAGCAACAAACGAGCATTTGTTTTTCCCATCCATCTGGTGCTGTTATGCACAGGGTGAGTATTATCACTGCAATATATTTTCTGCTTTACTTTTATTTCCAATAATTCATATAATTTCATAATTCGTAATAATTCATTTAATATCATCATTCGTAATAATTCCTATAGTTCCATAATTCGTAATAATTCCTATAGTTCCATAATTCGTAATAATTCCTATAGTTCGATAATTAGTAATAATTCCTATAGTTCGATAATTCGTAATAATTCACATAATTTTATAATTCGTAATAATTCATATAATTTCATAATTCGTAATAATTCATATAATTTCTTAATTCGTAATAATTCATATAATTTCATAATTCGTAATAATTCATATAATTTCATAATTCGTAATAATTCATATAATTTCTTAATTCGTAATAATTCATATAATTTCATAAATCGTAATAATTCATATAATCTCAGTACGTGACATACGTTTTTTCCCTGAACAGATATTACCTGCCATATTGACATCAGATAGTCATATTCGTCAGTAAACTACAAGTATATATATATATATATATATACACACGAGACCTACCTGCCACGTGATCACGACCCCGCCAAGGTCATCCATGGCACCGGTTCCCACATCCCAGCTATCGATGTGACCTCCAAACAGCACTACCTGTAGGGGTAGGTGAAGATATATAGACGTTGAAACACGCAAAGAACCATTATTTTCGGTGTACGCGGTACGCATTGCTCCAGTTTAATATATTGATATTTTCCTCAGATGAGTTATAACTGTGTTTCGGCGTTGACGCTAGGAAAGGACCCTGGTCACATTGCAAAGTGTGTTCAGCTATTGTCACATCTGTTTAAACCTCTAGGTTTGTTGAACAGCATCTTCAACTCAGGCAAATGAACAATTTTGAAATGTATGAGAGACAGAAAGGTAGTAAAAAATAGAGAGGAAAACATGGGCGTGTCCAGGCGTGGGGGGAGGGGGGGGGCACAGCGTGCACGTCCCCCCCCCCCCCTCCTTTCAGATCCTAAAGTGTATCTGTGCCCCCCCCCCCTCTGCCCGGTCGTCAAGACAAATAATGGCCGTCAATTTGTGTGTATTGTGTCCCCCTTCCAAGGATTCCTGCACACACTCCTGAAAAGGGTAGGTTACATAGTGATAGGGACCTGTGAAATATGAGCATATGTTAACATATTGAATGCTCTTTTTGTTTCCCATTGTTCTGTTTCTCCTACTAACGAGGTTTCTTTTTGACTCACTTCATCCGGGAACTCGGAGCCGGGGATTTCGGCGATAAGGTTCCTGGTGGTGGCCTCTCCGTCAGTCCCACAGTCTAGCTCCAGCATAATCTCTATAGTGTGGCCTGCAACAAACGAGCGTCAAAGTATCAACCCTGCTTGTCATGTGATAAGCAAGTCATACCTGTATTGTCTCTGTCTTGTGACTGTATGATGTCTATTTAAATAAAATTAAAAATTACCAACTACTACCTGTAGACATTCTTCATATGTCGAAACTGATGTGAAATAATTTCACATGCATCAGACACATGCATGCGCGGGTTAGTATTCGCTGACCGTGAGCGATAAATGAGCTGGTGTGTGACATTTACCGCGGTCCTGTGATCTTTGGAGATATTCCGCGTCCTCGATGGTGATGCAAGCCACGGGGATGTCGTCATAATCTGGACTATAAGTCTAAAAGTAGAAGGATAAATTACCCTTTGCTTAATATAAATTTTGTATCTATAATAATCACAATAGAAGATATTTGCAATTATCGCTAGACGAAAATTTACATATTGCCAAAACAGATTTCGTTCCCAAACCGTATGATAAATAGTGTAAGTACATAAGATCATAATTGAAATGATTGAAATATTTCATGATATCGAACATTGATTCCAGAGATGCTTATGCCACAGTATCTCCATGAGTAATGGGCGGCGTAAGAACCTTATTTAATCGCAAATAACACATGACGGTAACCACGGTAACTGTAGTGGCGGCGAGGAGATAAAGGGGAGGTGGGGTGGGGTTGGGGGATGAGTTACCTGGCCGCCGGTGTGTGGACTGTCAATGGAGAAGGGGGTGACGCTGCGTACCAGCGCCGCCACGGCCCCCACCTTAGAGGCCCGCCACGCCCCCTCAGTCCGGTACTGCACCGTCGTCCCGTAGTTCACCCACGGTTGGTTGTACACCACGATCTTGTCGACAGCCTGGAGGATACCCGGGGGTATTGTATATACATGTAATACACATCACCAAGCACGTGCTCTTACCGCCATAACGAATGTTGTGAAAGTCGTAAATCGTAAATATTATGTACCAGCATAATGTATTTCGGTACTTCCTTGGGTTGTAAGTCGTGCCGTGGTATACCTGGTATACGTGGTATCGCTACGACGCCGTAGATATTTGTCTATCCATCTCGACTTATACACGGGAACTAGCTTAAATTATTTTAAATTAAATTAACAATTGACTTATATATATATATACATATGGGTGTTTTCTGTGTCTTAATTATTATTTTTTGGTGGGGTGGGGATTATCGAAAAAGTCGGGACCAGTTACTTCGGCAGCTCTTTCCTCCAGCTCCTCAAAACTCTTGACCACAATGGCCTCGGCTGTGATACCGGCTTGTGGTGTGGAGATGGAGTTCCCCAGTGAGAGGATGTTCATTGACTTAGATCGGGGTCGGATCAGGGTGGCCCTGTCGTTCAGGCCTCTCTTCCAGTTAGGCGTCTACACGTCTCAAAATGAAACAACATTCAGATTTAAAATGGTACATATTGTGTTTATCGCACGCATCAATGAACCCTGTAGAATCATCCAGACGTAAACACGAGAATGAACATATCGTATGGCATTGCCCTGATATATATAAATACACGTATTTACCAGGATTATTAGCAGTTTATTCTTGCTATCAGTACACACAATGTATAACGACTGCGTTAAGGATGAGAAGCGCTGGACCTGGCATTTTCAATGTATATGCATTTGTGTTACCTTGACAACGACAACACGTGACTAATTACCGTAAACTCCTCGGTGTGGACGTTGGTAAAATTTTCGCCAGTCAACTGCTGTGCCATGTAGTCTGCAAAATAATGGTTAATGACAGGTTTAGAAAACATCTAACAACAAGACGTACGTTACTTAGCAAAGCGTGTCATTGCCTATAGGGAAATAGAGGTATCTCAGCATATGTAAACACAAGCGGTGTGTTCTCTGTAATATGTGTTAAATTCGTTTGTATATGTGTTGTGCATTTATTTCCACAGAGTGGGAACCAGTCAATGTCTTGTCACAAGACTTATTACACTTACCTCCATAGCTTGGGAACCAGTCAATGTCTAGTCACAAGACTTATTACATTTACCTTCATAGCTTGGGAACCAGTCAATGTCTAGTCACAAGACATATTACATTTACCTTCATAGCTTGGGAACCAGTCAATGTCTAGTCACAAGTCTTATTACACTTACCTCCATAGCTTGGGAACCAGTCAATGTCTAGTCACAAGTCTTATTACACTTACCTTCATAGCTTGTGAACCAGTCAATGTCTAGTAACAAGACTTATTACATTTACCTTCATAACTTGTGAACCGGTCAATGTCTAGTCACAAGACTTATTACACTTACCTCCATAGCTTGGGAACCAGTCAATGTCTAGTCACAAGTCTTATTACACTTACCTCCATAGCTTGGGAACCAGTCAATGTCTAGTCACAAGACTTATTACATTTACCTTCATAGCTTGGGAAACAGTCAATGTCTAGTCACAAGTCTTATTACACTTACCTCCATAGCTTGGGAACCAGTCAATGTCTAGTCACAAGACTTATTACACTTACTTCCATAGCTTGGGAACCAGTCAATGTCTAGTCACAAGACTTATTACATTTACCTTCATAGCTTGGGAACCAGTCAATGTCTAGTCACAAGTCTTATTACACTTACCTCCATAGCTTGGGGACCAGTCAATGTCTAGTCACAAGTCTTATTACACTTACCTCCGTAGCTTGGGAACCAGTCAATGTCTAGTCACAAGACTTATTACACTTACTTCCATAGCTTGGGAACCAGTCAATGTCTAGTCACAAGTCTTATTACACTTACCTCCATAGCTTGGGAACCAGTCAATGTCTAGTCACAAGACTTATTACATTTACCTTCATAGCTTGGGAACCAGTCAATGTCTAGTCACAAGTTTTATTACACTTACCTCCATAGCTTGGGGACCAGTCAATGTCTAGTCACAAGACTTATTACATTTACCTCCATAGCTTGGGAACCGGTCAATGTCTAGTCACAAGACTTATTACACTTACCTCCATAGCTTGGGAACCGGTCAATGTCTAGTCACAAGACTTATTACACTTACCTCCATAGCTTGGGAACCGGTCAATGTCTAGTCACAAGACTTACTACACTTACCTCCATAGCTTGGGAACCAGTCAATGTCTAGTCACAAGACTTATTACACTTACCTCCATAGCTTGGGAACCGGTCAATGTCTAGTCACAAGACTTATTACACTTACCTCCATAGCTTGGGAACCAGTCAATGTCTAGTCACAAGACTTATTACACTTACCTTCATAGCTTGGGAACCAGTCAATGTCTAGTCACAAGACTTATTGCACTTACCTGCATAGCTTGAGAACCGGTCAATGTCTAGTCACAATACTTATTGCACTTACCTCCATAGCTTGGGAACCAGTCAATGCCTAGTCACAAGTCTTATTACACTTACCTTCATAGCTTGGGAACCGGTCAATGTCTAGTCACAAGTCTTATTACACTTACCTCCATAGCTTGGGAACCAGTCAATGTCTAGTCACAAGACTTATTACACTTACCTCCATAGCTTGGGAACCAGTCAATGTCTAGTCACAAGACTTATTACACTTACTTCCATAGCTTGGGAACCAGTCAATGTCTAGTCACAAGTCTTATTACACTTACCTCCATAGCTTGGGAACCAGTCAATGTCTAGTCACAAGACTTATTACATTTACCTTCATAGCTTGGGAACCAGTCAATGTCTAGTCACAAGTCTTATTACACTTACCTCCATAGCTTGGGGACCAGTCAATGTCTAGTCACAAGTCTTATTACACTTACCTCCATAGCTTGGGAACCAGTCAATGTCTAGTCACAAGACTTATTACACTTACTTCCATAGCTTGGGAACCAGTCAATGTCTAGTCACAAGTCTTATTACACTTACCTCCATAGCTTGGGAACCAGTCAATGTCTAGTCACAAGACTTATTACATTTACCTCCATAGCTTGGGAACCGGTCAATGTCTAGTCACAAGACTTATTACACTTACCTCCATAGCTTGGGAACCGGTCAATGTCTAGTCACAAGACGTATTACACTTACCTCCATAGCTTGGGAACCGGTCAATGTCTAGTCACAAGACTTACTACACTTACCTCCATAGCTTGGGAACCAGTCAATGTCTAGTCACAAGACTTATTACACTTACCTCCATAGCTTGGGAACCGGTCAATGTCTAGTCACAAGACTTATTACACTTACCTCCATAGCTTGGGAACCAGTCAATGTCTAGTCACAAGACTTATTACACTTACCTTCATAGCTTGGGAACCAGTCAATGTCTAGTCACAAGACTTATTGCACCTACCTGCATAGCTTGAGAACCGGTCAATGTCTAGTCACAATACTTATTGCACTTACCTCCATAGATTGGGAACCAGTCAATGCCTAGTCACAAGTCTTATTACACTTACCTTCATAGCTTGGGAACCGGTCAATGTCTAGTCACAAGACTTATTACACTTACCTCCATAGCTTGAGAACCGGTCAATGCCTAGTCACAAGTCCTATTACACTTACCTTCATAGCTTGGGAACCAGTCAATGTCTAGTCACAAGACTTATTACACTTACCTCCATAGCTTGAGAACCGGTCAATGCCTAGTCACAAGTCTTATTACACTTACCTTCATAGCTTGGGAACCGGTCAATGTCTAGTCACAAGACTTATTACATTTACCTTCATAGCTTGGGAACCGGTCAATGTCTAGTCACAAGTCTTATTACACTTACCTCCATAGCTTGGGAACCGGTCAATGTCTAGTCACAAGACTTATGACATTTACCTTCATAGCTTGGGAACCAGTCAATGTCTAGTCACAAGACTTATTACATTTACCTTCATAGCTTGGGAACCGGTCAATGTCTAATCACAAGTCTTATTACACATACCTCCATAGTTTGGCAACCAGTCAGTCTCTGACCACAAAACGTGTTATTAAGATGTATTTTACTTACTAAGGACATCTTCCAGAGTTTCGGAACCAGCCAGTATCTGTCCACAAGACGTATTATTAAGACGTATTGCACTTACCAATGGCATCCTCCAGAGCTACGGTACCAGTCAGTCGGTGGCCGAATGTGTCAGCTATGTAGGTCAGTAAATCGTACGCCCCCCCCTGTCCGGCGCCTTCCTTCAGGTACGCGATAATACGATCCACATCTGGATCTGCCGCTGAAGGAACAAGGAGTCAGCCTGTGAAACATATCTACGTGTGGTAAAAGGGGTACTTTAATTATTCGACAAGTGAGAAGAACCACTGGGATAAGGCCGATGTAACATGGGTCTAATTGCAGGTTGCTGCCCAGTGTCGTTTGCATTATCATCTTAATTCGTAAAATATATACATACATACTTAGACTGTACATACAACTGTCGTGCAATTGTCGACCAAACACCTTGGCTGAAGTATCGGGCGCATGAAATATTCTGGGCAAGGGCCTCATGCAACAGACCATGCTTCCAAGACGTTTTAAAGTTCCATAGACGGTGTAGCCTACCGCTGACAGGATATCGCTGAGATAAACCTTATATTTAGCTAAAATGTCTTATGCTGGATGAAAAAGATGACGAGCTGCCGTTTACCACTATTTTACAAAGTTATGAAATATAGTTAGAATTCATATTCAATTCTCGGATTCAGTGTGTCTGAAAAAGGCTAGGGTGTCGTCAAATGACATCGGGGCATGGCCTTAATGACATCCTCCTCTTTCCACTGTGTCCGCCATTGTTTATTGTGTAACTAATGCTGTTACCGGCATCCACTATCTGCTCCATAAATAGACACGATTGAAACACACTAAAGAAAGGTACATCAATCCAACAACTTGATATAAAAAGTGGGACACGACTCGACAAAGCTTTAGATTATTACATGATGCAAGTAGGCTCCATTACCTTGTATCCATGCAGTGTCGAATCCAGCCGGGGGGGGACTACTGCAGCTTTAGCCCCCCTCCCCCACCCCCAGGTCAAGCCGCAGAACCCCCCCCCCCCATCAGAGGTTTAGTCCCCGAGAATAAAGAAGCCTATCCCAATCCAGAAGGAGCGACATGATGCTGAAGAAGGGCCAGTGCTCACCCCCCTCCCCCCGCCCCCCTCCCCCGCTTTCGCCGCTTTTGCGCTGCAATCGCAAACATTAAAGCTTCCTCCCCCCCACCCCCTAAAGTCTGGATCCGCCGCTGGTAACACAGTTGTTTTCGGTGTCTGTCTTACCTCGCTTTTCTATCCTAGTCGCTGTTCCCGTCAAGACCAAGGCGGTGAAGCCGAGGAGCCCTAGCCATGTACCGACTGGGGAGATAAAACCCTCATAATAACACCGACAATAGCAATAAACCCAATAGCAACAGCAACAATAATAGCAATAGTAACAATAATACCAATAAAATTGCATTAGTAACAATAATAAAAATAAAAATTGCAATAGTAACAATAATAACTATACCAATAGCAATTGTAGTAGCAATTTTGTAGCAATACAAAACAATAGCAATAATAATAAATAATTATTGTTATAATATAGGCTATTTATACCGACGAGAGTGATTACACTATTATGATAAAAACTCCACAAAAGTTCAAAAATCAAAAGGCCAGTGCCTCAAAGAATTGTTTTAAAGTAACACTTTAGTGTGGGGCACACGCTTGTCATTTCATTCTACAATACCAGCAATAGACAATTTCACTTTACTTGTTGGCATGGGCACTAATTGGACGCACTTTGAAGGGCGGTGTGCATCCATAACGCTGTGGGATGCCAGGGCTGGTTGCAACGTACTGAGCCATTTCTAGGATATTGTTGATTTTAAGTAGGATGCTTTAACCTCTGTAGTTCATTGAGATACGGTGGAAAGGGTCAAAGCCTCTTTGCGCAAAAAAACGTGGAATCTGCAGCCTGCACAGACATTTGCACAAGTTGGATTCGAACCGGGCTGACCCAGGAGAGTACACTGGACAATACCCGAATGCGCTGCCCACTAGGCCGGGTCGACGCCGATTTATAATAGTTATCATTGTTATAGAACTCACACCATCCGTTCCCCTCTACAAGTACCTTGGTATTTAACGAATAACCGTGCTAGGACTACCACAATGAAAACCTATCGCCCCCAACAACACCCCCCTCCCCCCACCCCGCCTCCCCTCCTGCAATTTTTTTCTGTAATTGTTGCACATTGAATCTCATGCACTAATGGCTCCACTGTACGACTTCCGCTTTAAATATCCCGTGATTAAAGAAGGTGATTGCATAAAGATTCCTATATTCATGCGAAGATGCGTGCTAGATTAATACTGTGGATGGATGAGACCCACCTGTTTTCATTGTGCCCTGTGATGCCGCCGGCAACTGGCCCGATACTTGCAGTGTCTGGGTGATGTGCTACAGACGGGGGATGTTCACGTAGGTAGAGGGTCCCGGGTAGGTGAAGAGGGTCCAAGCCCAGGATCTCCAGTGGGGGTAATGGTCTCGGGTAAGGGTCTCGGGTAGGGGTAAATGCTGGGTGGTAAGGTTCTTAGTGGATATGGTGGCTTACACAGGGTCAGTAGGGTGGGGAAGAGGTGGTTGGGTGGGGCGGGGGTGCTGTGGCAGGGGTGGTGGGGCGGGGGCGGGTCGGGGGTGGAGGGGGCGGGTCGGGGGTGGACTAGTGGTGAAGCGCGTTAGGGTGGGAAGGGGATGTCATAGGATAGGGACGGAGTGTTAAGGTGGGGGGAGAGGGTGTTAAGGTGGGGAGTGGGTGTTGAGGTAGGGAGTGGGTGTTAGGGTGGGGAGAGGGTGTTAGGGTGGGGAGTGGGTGTTAGGGTAGGGAGGGCGTGTTAAGGTAGAGAAGGGGTGCTAGGGTAGCGAGTGAACGTTGGGGTGGAGAATGGATGGTTAGGTTGGGTGAGGATGTTACGGTGGGTGGAGTATGCAGGGTACAGAGGGGGTGTTAGGGTGGAGAGAAGTGTCAATGTGATGGGGGGATGTAGCTGTGGCGGGGGGTGGGGGGTAGGATGTGTGAGGAATCCTACTGTGGATGGGGGTACTCAAGAGAGGGTGTGCGAAGGACTAAGAGGCTGCACGGCTATAGCCAGAGGGTGCGGCAAGGTCAAGGGTGGGGGGTGGTCATACTATGGGAACAGGTATCAAGACGATGAGTGCCTTATACTCTAGAAAACAGGGGGGGGGGGCGTAATGCGGGTCCACTTATGGCGTTTGTTGTCTGGCACGAGTGGGGGGGGGTATACTTATAAGTTAACAGACGTTGACAGTCAACCGGTCGACATTGCATGCACTACCCTTGAACATACCATAAAAAGACCCAGATAACGTCACGTGAAGAATAGGCGAGACCTGAATCGTGCCATGCGGTAGCAGTCATGCACTCGACATAACTGGGATAATCCTCTGACGGGGTGAGGGAGGATGGAGAGGTAGAGGGTAGGGTGGAGGTCTTGTGATGGAGGAGGAGGGGGAGGAGGGGGGGGGTAGTGGGGTGATACATGCCCCTGGCTCATGAAGCCCTTCTACCTGCCACGCACAGTCAGTCGATCAAGGATGAAGTGGGTATAGCGTAGTTTTAAGATAAATGCGCCACAAGAAAACGATGCAAGAGCGCATCCCGCGAAAGGTAGCATGCTCGCCCACGTCATAATCCGTCAGGGAGTTTTGCATGATTTGGTAACTGAAACGACCCTTTGTCAATCCCATTAAATGTGTCGCATGAGGCTGCCCCTCGTGCTCACCATGCGCCATTTCTCTTGGTCGATAAATCCGATAGACATGAAGTTCATCTTAGTGTTGTCCCACCAGGAAGTAATGCCAGACGGCATTTGTGCATGTCTCACCCTTTACGTAGCAATGTTTTAAGAACCATATTTAAATACAGCCTTGCAACTTGTTTATTACACAAATAAACAGTTTAAAAAGATGAAGATAATATACTTTAAACGAAGTTTTTTATGAAAGGCCTTTTATGTCTCAAATGTAATGCAAACGATATCTTTAGTTCATGAAAGTTCATGATGTTGTGTTTGCCAGAATGCTACATCGCGTCTTAATTGTGTACAGTGTCGCAAAATGTTGGATTTTGCTGTCCCTAGATGGACTTTCAAATTATAGTTCGATCTGGTCAAGGATATTTCGACGAAATAGCTTAAAATATCTTCATACATGCATAATGATTGTATGAGCAACTTTCATTACATTCACGTGCAAACTAAGTCAGATCAATATACCAGAAACCCTAAATTGACAAGCATAACTGTTCATATATAATCAATTTTTATTTGCAAATAAAACATTGAGCCCGTAATGGAGAACGTGGCATATTTTCATGCATAGGTACATAGATATACCAGGCGCCGCGATGGACAAAACTTAGATTCATATCATTTAATCATTGATTTTTTTAAATGTTCTGATAATGTAATGCAGACAGAACACGGAGCCGGCTTGATCATATAGCTGCAATACTTTGTACAGTTGTATCCCTGGTGTTTAATTCAGAACATAAATGGCATTATCTGGCTAAGAGAGGGAAGCAGCGCGGCACATGGCTCAGTCTCTTGGGAGCATTGCATCCAGATCCGCGACAATATAGGCCACCGTGGTCCACACAATGGTGCAAAGATCAAGGTCATCCGGATCTTGCATGGTGAGGGTGTCGCCTGCAGATAATAAACGCAATGTTAATGTCCTTGTCCGGATAATAAACACAATGTTAATAATGTCTTTGTCCAGAAAGAGAACACAATGTTAATGTTCTTGACCAGATAATAAACACAATGTTGATGTGCTTGTCCTGAATGAATGGACAATGTTGGCGAGGCCCATTTCTCCGCGTATTATTGTGTTTTAGGCCACAAATGTGACCACATTGGATGCTAAATCCTGTGCCACTTGAGATAATGGGATGGACATGGTAAACAATCCTCAGATTATGGGCCATGACCGAGGTACATAATTTTGCCAACATCCTCATTGTGAAAAACTTGCGAATCGTATTTGCTTCATCGGATGTAACAATAAGGAGGGGGCAGGGGGCACTCTCTAGTTCACGATATGGTAAACATCCTCAGCACTTGTGAAGCTGGTTTACGACATCTCACAGCCGCTCCCACGTCGTAAAACAAAGTATAATAATATTGGTAAATAACATTACATGTATCAGGATAGTTTTGCTGCGTCGTGATGACTAAGTAAACTTCAGCCGCTGGAGAACCACTTGATACCCGATAAGTTTCTTCTCATGTCTACATATCTTCTTCTAATCTCGCTTTGGAAGGACGTGCATTGCGGTGACCGAGAACAATCGTTCTCGGTACAAATCTCTCGTTCATTGTTTGTTGAACGAGTTATGGTTCCGGCAAGCAGGGGATTGGGTCCATGGTCAATATTAACTTTATTGTATGAAAAGAATATAACAATAGCGTGAGTTAGCGGGGCGTTAGGCAATTTTGTTGGCCCGACATCAAGCTGTAGCCGCCCGCAAATTTTCATTATCCGCCCGAGGCCGCCATGCCGATAATGAAAATTGGCCGGGCTGCCACAGCTTGATGTCGGGCCAATAAAATTGCCTAACGCCCCGCTAACTCACGCTATTGTTATATTCGTTATAAACACAGCAAAAGAAGTGGTGACATAGGTAGATCATAATTAGATCATAAATATATAGATTTAACCAGATTTATTAAAATGTGAACATAAGGCGTAAATTACTGATATATCTAATTGATATGAAATAGGCTGCGCCAAGAAATATTTGTGAAATAACATTTTCAAGCTTCATGACCTGTTTCTCGCAAAATTTGCACGGCCAGCTATATTTTTCTTTATTTGTGTTACACGAACTCTGTTTTTAAATGTTTTTAATAGTGGTTTGGAGTCAAGATTTTCATTATGGTGAAATTATAGCCAATTTTGTGAAGGTGGTGATTTCGAAGTTTGGCAAAAACTGTGCTGATTTTTCATAATTGCACTTTATTATTACCATTCTGTTATTTTTTGTGGCTACTATTTACATTTAGGAATATCATTCCTGTATTGCAATAGGTTTAAGCTTTCCAAAGAGCTACTACTGATGATAATGACTTAATATTGAGCTGAATTGTAGCAAAATTACATATTATAAAAATTCAGCAGAAGGTGTGTAATTGGGTATACTTTCATCAAATAATCACAAATACAGACTTCTTTTACGTTGCTATTATGTTTTGCTTACCTTAATGCTATTGCACTAGTTAACATGACCACCAACTCGTAATAATGGAATGTATCACCCGGATAAGTCCGCTAACAACAGTCCACAGGGCAAACAATATGCAACATCCAGGTACTAATGCCACACTTATAATCAATACATGCATTACCATACATACTTTAGTATTCGCATTGCATTATTATATACTATGAAGAAGTATTTCACAGTAAGCATTGTAATCGACTTTTTAATACGTTATTTAATTTTATGTAAATCCACTTAATAATTGGTCGAAGTACCTTAATTAGTATGTACACAAGCAGGAAACAAGACAATGAAAAGTCTCGAGCATTAGGTTTTTTTTTTCGTATGGTACCATGACTACAACTTCACGTTGTCGAGATAACGCTTGGCTCTTCTTACCGTCAGTATGATGGTAGAAGAAGTAGTCATCATTTTTGTTGTAGAGGTTGGCTCCGGGCACCCCGTTCCTGATCCAGGGTCCGGTATCCGCCTGGGACCCACTGCTGGCCACTCCAGTGGCTCCGATGGAGTCAAGCAGGCTCATAATGTCCGTGATGATAGCCCGAGCCTCGTCCGAACCTACGTCACATGCAAAGTCAATGTATTTTTCGCATACATTTATCATTGCCTGCACTATAACAATCTTGGGACAATCATTACTAATTAATACTAAGGAAATATGATTTGGGTAAATTGTTGTAAGATGACAAACAAATTCGCCTGAAACGCCTTAAGCGGAACGTTATATTATAACTTCATTGAGGGTAATTCTAAATGTTACCGACATCTTCTTTTTCGGCGAAGGATGTGAACACGTATTGCATGGATTAACCAGGTGTGGGTTCGTCCAGCGAAACAGACAATTATAGTAAAAGTGAATCAAAAATAAACTCATCCTCACCGGAAAAGCCAATCCCCAATGGAGTGAACGTGCCGGCGTCAGATTCCATCACCAGAGATACACTGTCAACCTCACCCTGAAGTTAAAAAACTATGATATACCTTGACTATGTCATATAGACATATGTTTCATCAGTACATCGTCTACAGACTGCTTAAGGATACAAAGTACAACAGAAGGCGATGCATTGTTGAAGCTGTCAGGCTCATGACACCTATGGTATGGTGGTTATTCATTTTTAGCTCTGTTCGTTATTATTCGCTACTTTGCACTAGCTATCATTTCATTTGGCGTCCAAGCTCTAATTAGTGCATATGGAGTTTTACTTAAACGGCACTAAAAAGATTTCTAAATGTTCTGTGATGTATTTATTGATAATCCGGTTACTTACCGCATGTTCTGCATAATAGGCTTCGCCTCCGTAGACTCCAATTTCCTGAGGAGAAGATGCCAAAACACGTGTTAAAAAATCAGGATTAGATATCAGGATCTAGAATTTCAAAAACGAGACGGCAGGGCGGGGGGGGGGGTGCATGATGGGCTTTTACTTCAGGTTAAAAAGTCCCACAATCAGGCTAGGGTGGGGGAGGGGAGGGGGTCCACAAAATATGCGGTTCACACTTAAGATCACACCTAAGATGTAAAGTTTGCATTGAGAAAGAGCATCACCGCTCGAACGTGGGGGTGGGAACAGGAGGGTCAGGACCCCGGAGACCCGCCACCCCACAAATGGATCCCCCAATGGATACTCTTACGCCCTGAGGGCAAGGCCAGCTTGGCGCCTCGCAAGGCCACAGCTTGGCGACTCGCTTCCCGACATTTACGGTTAAAGCAGGATTGAAAAATCCATCGCACCTCCGCAGACCAGAAGACAGCGCGAACAGTCCGTTTGGGAATCAGCTGCAGGGCCCTCATGACTTTCATTGCCTGAAATCGAAATCAAAATTCCGTAATATCACCATTTTTTTGTAATTAATCTGTATCGAGCAGAGCGTTTGGTTGAATTTATTTCAAAATGGCTTCAATAATTCTAAAACTTTGCTGTCAAGATATATCATTAATTACAACACTTTGCTGTCAAGATATATCATTAATTATAAAACTTTACTCTCAATATAAACCATTATATCAATAACTATAATAAAATCATTAACTATAATACTTTGCCGTTTATCTCACGTGGATATATTCCGCTTGGTAATTGATCAACAAGTTTTGGAAATATGTCCTTTCGTTTTGCATTCACAGGCATATACAATATTTTATATTTAATTCGCATCAAACAATTGAGCGTCGCCATCCGTGGATATGTCGGTTATGTATGTTATGCATTTGTACGTTAAGTATGTGTGTTACTTACCTCCCATGAGATGACAACGCCTCCCATGTCGTCCATCACCCCGTTGCCAACGTACCAACTGTCAATATGGCCGCCAAAGATGACCGTCTGCAACCGTTACAACGCTACAGAGCCTCGGTAGACGAAAAACATAAATTATCCACGGGTTACGTGTGGACAAGAGAGACAAACCGGCTGTAAGGGATTATCGGGCTGGTACTCCATTTTCTGTCGGCACACAATATGCCGTGCCACACGGTCGTGCGCTGATTCCGCGCCCCCTCTCTCTCCCTCTTCCTACCCCTCACCCTTTCCTTCACTGCCCTGCTACCTCTCCCTCTCCCTCTGCCTGTCTCCCGCCCCCCCCGCACCACCTAGCTCTGTCGGTATCTCTATCATTTACTATATCTCATTGCCCCCCCCCCTGCATCTCCCCCCCCCCTCCCCTCTCCGTCTCCCTCACTCTCTCCCTCTCTCTCTCCCTCCCCCCCTCCCCCTCTGTCTCCCGCTCGCCACCGCACCACCTAGCTCTGTCGGTATCTCTATCATTTACTATATCTCATTGCCGCCCCCCCCCCTGCATCTCCCCCCCCCCCTCCCCTCTCCGTGTCCCTCACTCTCTCCCTCTCTCTCTCCCTCCCCCCCTCCCCCTCTGTCTCCCGCCCGCCACCGCACCACCTAGCTCTGTCGGTATCTCTATCATTTACTATATCTCATTGCCCCCCCCCTGCATCTCCCCCCCCCTCCCCTCTCCGTGTCCCTCACTCTCTCCCTCTCTCTCTCCCTCCCCCTCTCCCCCACACTGTCTCCCGCCCGCCCCCGCACCACCTAGCTCTGTCGGTATCTCTATCATTTACTATATCTCGCCCCCCTCTCTCTCCTCCCCTCCCCTCTTTCTCTCGTACCTCGTTCTGTCTCGTGGCACCCGTCAGCTCGGCGACCACATTCCTCGTCGTTGTGTTGCCATTGGTGCCGCAATCCATCTCCATCTTAATTGTGATGGAAGAACCTGGGCAAGAACAAAGGGGCAGTATTAATTAGTGGAGTGTACATACACATGTGCCAATGTAGATTGAACGCCTCTTACTGGGGGCTAACAAATATAAATATAGTTAAACACACGTGATGGCTGGTTGAATGCATATAAGTGTGGCATAAATATTAATAAGTGTGGCCTAATTACACCTAAGTGTGGCCTAATTACACCTAAGTGTGGGATATCACATCTAAGCGTGACCTAATTACACCTAAGTGTGGAATATCACATCTAAGCGTGGCCTAATTAAACCTAAGTGTGGCCTAATTACACCTAAGTGTGGGATATCACATCTAATTGTGGCCTAATTACGCCTAAGTGTGGAATATCACATCTAAGCGTGGCTTAATTAAACCTAAGTGTGGCCTAATTACACCTAAGTGTGGAATATTACATCTAAGCGTGGCCTAATTAAACTTAAGTGTGGCCTAATTACACCTAAGTGTGGCCTAATTACACCTAAGTGTGGGATATCACATCTAAGCGTGGCCTAATTACACCTAAGTGTGAGATATCACATCTAAGCGTGGCCTAATTAAACCTAAGTGTTGCCTAATTACACCTAAGTGTGGGATATCACATCTAAGCGTGGCCTAATTACACCTAAGTGTGGGATATCACATTTTAGTGTAGCCTAAGTATACCTAAGAGTGGAATATCACGTGACATTCTGGCCCTGAATCCTTGAGACCCTGGGTGACCTCCTCACGTACCTCTCTCCTGGATCCGCCTCAGCATCTCCGCGTCCTCCTGAGTGATGCAGGCGACCGGGATCTCTGTCGCAGCGTTACCGTAATCCTGAAGCGCACCAAGAGCAGGTCATTGATCCAGACAGGTGATAACATAAACATAAGTGTAGTGCGAACATGTGACATCATTGGCGGTCGATAGTATCTTAAACTATGTAATACAGATATCGTCCAGAGATTTCTTATTGATACAGGGGCTGGGTGGTATAAGTCTTACCTGGACCCCGGTGTGGAGGCTGTGTGGTATAAGTCTTACCTGGACCCCGGTGTGGGGGCTGTACACCGAGTAGTCGGCTACACTCCTCACTAGGGCCGCCACGGCGCCCTTCTCGGAGGCCCTCCGCGCCCCGTGTGTCCGGTACATGTTGGTCGTCCCGTAGTCTACCCACGGCTGGTTATACACAACGATCTTGTCCTGAATCTGAAAGTAGTCAGGCACAACCGTTTAGTTATTGACGCCACCCAAGTTTCTCCGTCGATTATCGACTATTATGACCAGACCGTTAAAATAACGTCATCCATCGAAATCTTCCTCTTGTATTATTATTACAATACAATTGCTCCGCCATTTCTCTGTTTTATTACTCTGAACTGGCTGTTACCTAATGGGTGTGTGTTACCAAGATCAAGATAATTGTCCGCCGTGCTAAGCCAGACGTGTTCAATACTTACATCGGTGTTGGCCATGCCGTCCAGCTCTTCAAAGGAATTGACGACTACTACACTAGCCTCGATACCGCCCACCGGGGTACCCACCGAGGTCCCCAAGGGTAGCAGGGCGAATGTGGCCGGGCGAGGGAGCACCATCTCAGCCGTGTAAACGCTGCCCGGTGTCCAGTTGGGTATCTGCACCGACAAAACAGCGTGGACATCGTTATGCTTGCATATGGCAGGCCATCCCAACATTTATTCCCTAATTCTTGATATCAGAAAATGAATTCCTGATATCAAGAAATCAATTTTTGATATCAAGAAATCAATTTTTGATATCAAGAACTCAATTTTTGATATCAAGAACTCAATTTTTGGATATCAAGAAGCCAATTTTTGATATAAAGAAGTAAATTTTGATATCAAAAAATCAATTCTTGATATCCGGAATACAGAAAGTCATTTCTTGATATCAAGAAATAAATTGTTGATAGCAAGAATTAGAGAATAAATGTTAGGATGGCCGGCCATACTTGCGCGCAGTCAACATCAATGAAAGTGTTACAGATAAGAGGCAGCTGTGTTACGCATGTCATTGTGTTGGTATCTGGGTTACTTATACACTCATGTTTTCTCTGAATAATCGGACTTTCAGAGTCTTCTCATATATACATCTTGAGTTTTAGTGGCAAAAAGTTAAAGCAAAAATGATGACATAGTCACTTTTGAAGGCCACATTTCCGTATAATACTGTGCTGGGCCAAAGCTTTACAAGTATTATAGTTTAGATATACATATGTGTATATATTTTAGTCAATACACGTATAGGTTACGTTGTATCGATTTCATTTCTCTGTATTAAATACCGGAAATTCTTCCCCAGCCACATTTTCGAAGCCTTCCGCACCCAGTCGCCCCAGCACATCATCTGAAACACATTAATCATGTACTGATATGTCATTTCCCGCAAGAGCATGTTCTACTCACTGTGCGTGACGCAGCAAGAGTTCAGACATCATTCAGACGTATGCTAATTGTACAAAGGCACATCGACTTATCTACTGCTCGAAATTTGTCAAGATAAAACCAATGACCAAGAACTGTATCACATGGGCACGAAATGAAACACGGAATGAACGAGACGTTGATGTCTTAGGCAGCAGTTTGCGTACATGACGGCTCAATTGGACGAAGAAACCTCTCGGGACAAGCTGGTGCCCTGTGACTTGGAGTGCGACAGAACTGTCGTGATCACGTGGCTTGACATCAAGCTGGTTAATTGTGGCCAGCAGTGAGACCAGTCTGTCGCGACCACGTGGCTGGCCGGCCACCTGGCGGGGAGTACGTACCTATACTTCGCTCCAGAGCCGCCGAGGGCGCCAACCGCGGGCCGTGCTCGTCAGTGAGGTTCGCCAGGAGATTGTAACTGGCATGCCTGCCGTCTCCTTGTACGTATTCGATAATCCTGATAACGGTATCTTTGGGGATAAAGGTAATTGTTAATAATAATAGTATTAATAATAATATAACTTTTGTGTTGAACTACGATCAACCTTTTGTAGATTAACATTATCTTCATATCAGAAATTATATTTTTGAAAACAAACGTGTCTAACTCAAAGAGCCAG
Source organism: Arenicola marina (assembly GCA_964019135.1). NCBI lineage: Eukaryota > Metazoa > Annelida > Polychaeta > Arenicolidae > Arenicola > Arenicola marina. The sequence goes on from OZ025252.1 coordinate 39,490,459, forward strand.
CTTAAACAAATGACATAAACTCTGCATGGCTCCGTCTTTCTATTTTCTTTGGCTAGGTGGTGATCGTTGTGCAGAATATATCATAGAGGGCCATGATATACATATTTAGCAACTCGACAACGTATAAATCCCGGTATAAACATGTCGTTAGGTATATAGCATGTGTTCTTACCTCTGTATTCTTCTATTTCTGGGAGCATTCTTGGCTTCGGGACATTCTTGGATTCAGAGATCCAGCAGAGGCAGAGACAGATCAACAGCACTGACACGTGCCTAACCCCTGTAGCGTCAAAACAAGATACTGTGACAACAGGGTAACAGAAAGAACACATGTATCACCGACAGACAATGATAGGCCCGATGTCCTTCTTGGCAGAGGGTAGGGGGTTACCCCCCGGGACATGGCTCCACTCTCCCTTCCTTCTCCCATGGTCGCCATATGACAAGAAGTGGTTTAAGGCGTCCTAACTATACAACCATCCGTAGATCCCCCTGCTAAGCAGAGCCGTTACGTGTAGTTTTCTGAAAAAGCGGGGTGAGTTTAGTACGCCGTTAAACCTATTTAATATTTGTTATGTTCCGCCAAAATCATAACAGGATCAAACATTGCAACATATTATGACCTGATTAGTGCAAGTATATTCTACTAAAATTCACTAAAATACAGTCTCTGGAGCCTGTTCAGCGTCCCTAAAATGGCGCAATCAATGAACCAGTTTACTATACACATATCTATAACGTTGTGTACGTAGCTTCCAAGTACGGTCAGTTGTCACGCAGCCTTTGCTACCAACCTTTATCAGCCGATATTGCCATTAAATTAAAAAATAAATGTTACAATTCTGTTATGTCAAAACGTGAATGCTAATATTGCATTTTAGTATATAATGCGGAGATACTTTTAATGTGAAATAAATCTCCTATTTATATTGCCCGAAGTCCTTTATTTATCCATGGATGATTTCGCTGTTTACTTCGAAACACCCCCCCCCCCACGACTAGATCCTAGATATGACCAAGATATGGGGGGGTGGGGGTATAACCTCGGTTCCACGGTAACGTTCATCACACGTTACAGTCACCATGGTAATGCAACAATAAGGAAGACCACCACATAAGCGATGAAACAAGTTGGCATGACAACCGTGTTCCATGTCGATGAGTAAAAATACTAACGTTAGCGTTTAGTCAAATTCACAATTGGCGTTTACAGCTGATTCGGCTGATATTTTCCTTAGCACTTGAGCAATAGCTCAGAAATTTACGGACTAGTTGCACGAAACTAAGGCCACATGTATTTATTTATTTATCGATCCTATTCAAAGAAATATTACACATGATTTTTTATTGCAAAAATAACATCAAGTTGTTTAATATATCATCGTTTTCCCAATTTGCATGCGATTGGCCTTATCATATGCATTATTAAGACGTCGATTAAAGGAAGTAGCGACGTTTCGAAGTGCTATATAGTTTGCCACACTGTTGATGGTGAATATAGTTGACTTACCCATGTTGATGATGATGCCGTGTTTGAGTGTGTCTGGCTGGTGCGATACGCCTCGTCCTGGCTCCGCTTGGTGCTGGGTCCCCGTACAGGTAGGTGTTACCGGTGCCGTACACACTGAACGCCGACAGGGTCAACAGTGGAGGGGTACGGCCCTCTCAGCGATAAGGACAAGTGACGGGCATCGAGGGGTGATAGTATGGGGTGTGGGTCTGGCTGGAGGTGTGGGTGGGTGATGGTGGGGATGGGGATGAGGATGGGGCTGGAGGTGTGGGTGGGTGGTCGAGAAGGGGATGGGGATGGCGGTGTGGATGGTGATGGAGAAGCGGGTGGGGCTGGAAGTGTGGGTGGGTGGTGGGCAAGGGCGTGGGGCTGGCGGTGCGGGTGGTGGTAGGGATGGGGATGTGGCTGGAGGTGTCGGTGGGTGGTGGGCAAGGGCGTGGGGCTGGCGGTGTGGGTGGGTGGTGGGGCCAGGCTGGGGTGGGGCCAGGCTGGCGTGGGGCCAGGCTGGGTGGGGTTGAGTGAGGGGGCGGGGGAGGGGAGGTGAAGGATCGGGTACCGGGAGCAGCGAAGTTTCCTTAAGTAGCGGCAAGGATGTGCCTATAGAAAGACACACAAGGAAGTTGGCGTTTCATCTACGTCGCTTAGGATAATACGCCACAATTTCGGGGACAAACCATGGACGTGTCCAGGTTGGGCACAGAGGGTACGTGCCCCCCTTTCAGACCCTAAAGTATGTCAGTGCCCCATTTTCAAATGTTGTGCCCCCCACCCCCCGGGTCGTCAAAAAACTAATAGACCCCATGGTCGCAGTTTGCTTCAGCACCCCCCCCCCCCTCCCCCACCGCCCTCCGGTAGCAAACAGCAAGATTTCAGGGTGCTCCCCTCCCCCGGTATTTTTGTTTATTGCGCCGCCCCTTTCAAGGATTCCTGCAAACGCCCCTGTAAACTGTTGGGTAAGGGGATTGGATGGGGTGGGGGGGGGGCAGGGTTTAAATTTTTGTGGGGTTAAAATATGGAACTCTTGTCATGACTTGAGGTGTGTGACCGCATCATGGGCAGAACTAAGGGGGGGCGGGCTTTGAGGGGTTGCACAAATCCCCCCATGAGGAATTTGCGCATATGCTGTAAAGGTGCATTCCGTATGATAGGACGAAAGGATGTGGGCATAACACGGGTATGACCGGGGTGTGGGGCTGAGGGTAGGGCTGTGGTATGACAAAGGTGTGGGGTTGGGGGTAGGTCTGGGGCATGGCAAAGGTGTGGGGCTGGGGGTAGGGCTGGGGTATGACAAAGGTGTGGGGCTGGGGGTAGGGCTGTGGTATGACAAAGGTGTGGGGCTGAGGGTAGGGCTGTGGTATGACAAAGGTGTGGGGCTGGGGGTAGGGCTGCGGTATAGCAAAGGTGTGGGGCTGGGGGTAGGGCTGGGGTATGGCAAAGGTGTGGGGCTGGGGGTAGGGCTGGGGTATGACAAAGGTGTGGGGCTGGGGGTAGGGCGGGTGTATGGCAAAGGTGTGGGGCTGGGTTTAGGGGTATGGCAAAGGTGTGGGGCTGGGGGTAAGGCTGGGGTATGACAAAGATGTGGGGCTGGGGGTATGGCTGGGGTATGGCTGGGGTATGACAAAGGTGTGGGGCTGGGGGCATGGCTGGGGCGTGGCTGGGGTATGACAGAGGTGTAGGGCTGAGGGTATGGCTGGGGTATGAGACTGGGGTATGACCGGGGTGTGGGGGTGGGGGTATGGGGGTAGAGCTGGGGTATGGCAAAGGTGTGGGGCTGGAGGTAGGGATGAGGTATGACAAAGTGTGGGGCTGGGGGTAGGGGTGGGGTATGGCAAAGGTGTGGGGCTGGGGGTAGGGCTGGGGTATGACAAAGGTGTGGGGCTGGGGGTAGGGCTGGTGTATGGCAAAGGTGCGGGGCTACGAGTTGGGCTGGGGTATGGCAAAGGTGTGGGGATGGGTTTAGGGGTATGGCAAAGGTGTGGGGCTGGGGGTAAGGCTGGGGTATGACAAAGGTGTGGGGCTGGGGGTATGGCTGGGGTATGGCTGGGGTATGACAAAGGTGTGGGGCTGGGGGCATGGCTGGGGCGTGGCTGGGGTATGACAGAGGTGTGGGGCTGGGGGTATGGCTGGGGTATGAGACTGGAGTATGACCGGGGTGTGGGGGTGGGGGTATGGTGGGTGGTGGGCAAGGGCGTGGGGCTGGCGGTGTGGGTGGGTGGTGGGGCCAGGCTGGGGTGGGGCCAGGCTGGCGTGGGGCCAGGCTGGGTGGGGTTGGGTGAGGGGGCGGGGGAGGGGAGGTGAAGGATCGGGTACCGGGAGCAGTGAAGTTTCGTTAAGTAGCGGCAAGGATGTGCCTATAGCCAGACACACAAGGAAGTTGGCGTTTCATCTACGTCGCTTAGGATAATACGCCACAATTTCGGGGACAAACCATGGGCGTGTTCAGGTTGGGCACAGGGGGTACGTGCCCCCCTTTCAGACCCTAAAGTATGTCAGTGCCCCCTTTTCAAATGTTGTGCCCCCCACCCCCCGGGTCGTCAAAAAACTAATAGACCCCATGGTCGCAGTTTGCTTCAGCACCCCCCCCCCTCCCCCACCGCCCTCCGGTAGCAAACAGCAAGATTTCAGGGTGCTTCCCTCCCCCGGTATTTTTGTTTATTGCGCCGCCCCTTTCAAGGATTCCTGCAAACGCCCCTGTACACTGTTGGGTAAGGGGATTGGATGGGGTGGGGGGGGGGGGGGCAGGGTTTAAATTTTTGTGGGGTTAAAATATGGAACTCTTGTCATGACTTGAGGTGTGTGACCGCATCATGGGCAGAACTAAGGGGGGGGCGGGCTTTGAGGGGTTGCACAAATCCCCCCATGAGGAATTTGCGCATATGCTGTAAAGGTGCAGTCCGTATGATAGGACGAAAGGATGTGGGCATAACACGGGTATGACCGGGGTGTGGGGCTGAGGGTAGGGCTGTGGTATGACAAAGGTGTGGGGCTGGGGGTAGGGCTGGGGTATGACAAAGGTGTGGGGCTGGGGGTAGGGCTTGGGTATGACAAAGGTGTGGGGCTGGGGGTAGGGCTGTGGTATGACAAAGGTGTGGGGCTGAGGGTAGGGCTGTGGTATGACAAAGGTGTGGGGTTGGGGGTAGGGCGGGTGTATGGCAAAGGTGTGGGGTTGGGGGTAGGTCTGGGGCATGGCAAAGGTGTGGGGCTGGGGGTAGGGCTGGGGTATAGCAAAGGTGTGGGGCTGGGGGTAGGGATGAGGTATGACAAAGTGTGGGGCTGGGGGTAGGGCTGGGGTATGGCAAAGGTGTGGGGCTGGGGGTAGGGATGAGGTATGACAAAGTGTGGGGCTGGGGGTAGGGCTGGGGTATGGCAAAGGTGTGGGGCTGGGGGTAGGGCTGGGGTATAGCAAAGGTTTGGGGCTGGGGGTAGGGATGAGGTATGACAAAGTGTGGGGCTGGGGGTAGGGCTAGGGTATGGCAAAGGTGTGGGGCTGAGGGTAGGGCTGGGGTATGACAAAGGTGTGGGGCTGGGGGTAGGGCTGGTGTATGGCAAAGGTGCGGGGCTACGGGTTGGGCTGGGGTATGGCAAAGGTGTGGGGCTGGGGGTAGGGATGAGGTATGACAAAGTGTGGGGCTGGGGGTAGGGCTGGGGTATGGCAAAGGTGTGGGGCTGGGGGTAGGGCTGGTGTATGGCAAAGGTGCGGGGCTACGGGTTGGGCTGGGGTATGGCAAAGGTGTGGGGCTGGGTTTAGGGGTATGGCAAAGGTGTGGGGCTGGGGGTAAGGCTGGGGTATTACAAAGGTGTGGGGCTGGGGGTATGGCTGGGGTATGGCTGGGGTATGACAAAGGTGTGGGGCTGGGGGCATGGCTGGGGCGTGGCTGGGGTATGACAGAGGTGTGGGGCTGGGGGTATGGCTGGGGTATGAGACTGGGGTATGACCGGGGTGTGGGGGTGGGGGTATGGCAAAGGTGTGGGGATGGGGGTAGGGCTGGGGTATGAAACTGGGGTATGACAAAGGTGTGGGGCTGGGGGTAGGGCTGGGGTAGGAGACTGGGGTATGACAAAGGCGTGGGGCTGGGGGTAGGGCTGGGGTATGACTGGGGTATGACAAAAGTGTGGGGCTGAGGGTGTGGCTGGGGTATGAGACTGGGGTATGTCAAAGGTGTGGGGCTGTGGGTGTGGCTGGGGTATGAGACTGGGGTATGTCCAAGGTGTGGGGCTGGGGGTGTGGCTGGGGTATGGCTGAGGTATGGCTGGGGTATGACAAAGGCGTGGGGCTGGGGGTATGGCTGGGGTATGGCTGGGGTTTGACAGAGGTGTAGGGCTGGGGGTATGGCTGGGGTATGAGACTGGGGTATGCCCGGGTTGTGGGGATGGGGGTAGGGCTGGGGTATGAGACTTCGGTATAACAAAGGTGTGGGGCTGGGGGTAGGGCTAGGGTATGATACTGCGGTATGACAAAGGTGTGGGGCTGGGGGTAGGACTAGGGTATGAGACTTCGGTATAACAAAGGTGTGGGGCTGGGGGTAGGGCTAGGGTATGATACTGCGGTATGACAAAGGTGTGGGGCTGGGGGTAGGGCTGAGGTAGGACTGGGGTATGACAAAGGTGTGTGGCTGGGGTATGAGACTGGGGTATGACAAAGGTGTGGGGCTTGGGGTAGGGCTGGGGTATGGCTGGGGTATGACAAAGGTGTGGAGCTGGGTGTGTGGCTGGGGTATGAGACTGGGGTATGACAAAGGTGTGGGGTTGGGGGTAGGGCTGGGGTATGGCTGGGGTATGACAAAGGTGTGGGGCTGGGGGGTGTGGCTGGGGTATGAGATTGGGGTATGACCGGGGTGTGGGGGTGGGGGTATGGCAAAGGTGTGGGGCTGGAGGTATGGCTGGGGTATGAGACTGGGGTATGGCTGGGGTATGAGACTGGGGTATGACCGGGGTGTGGGGGTGGGGGTATGGCAAAGGTGTGGGGCTGGGGGTATGGCTGGGGTATGAGACTGGGTATGACAAAGCTGTGGGGCTGGGGTATGGCTGGGTTATAAGACTGGGTATGACCGGGGTGTGGGGGTGGGATATGGCACAGGTGTGGAGCTGGGGGTGTGGCTGGGGTATGAGACGGGTACGACAAAGGTGTGGGACTGGGGGTAGACTAGGGTATGACAAAGGTGTGGGGCTGGTGGTATGGCTGGGGCATGAGACTGGGGTATGGCTAGGGTATGAGACGGGGGTATGACAAAGGTGTGGGGCTGGGGGGTGTGGCTGGGGTATGAGACTGGGGTATGACCGGGGTGTGGGGGTGGGGGTATGGCAAAGGTGTCGGGCTGGGGGTATGGCTGGGGTATGAGACTGGGGTATGACCGGGGTGTGGGGGTGGTGTGTGGAGCTATACACGGTGTGCGCAGACCCACCTCTCAAGTAGCGGTGACAGCGCCGATGCGCCGCCCCGAAGGTAAACATCTCTGCGCATCAAGGGGGTTTAGAGGCGTTGATACTTAATAACCTCTAAGAGATAATTAAGTTCTACCAAGTTCGCCACATGGCGCGGAGTACGCTAGACAAGGCTGTTAGTGTGCCGGATAATGAACCCTGATGTGTTGCCGAGTTATCTTGGCCCCAAGTGGCCCAGCGGGTAGCGTGCAGACCTCATCAGCGACCGGTCTTTATCTCGGTTCGTCGGTTACTCCTTAATGTAAACAATACACAGCTTTCACGTTCCTATTCTTCATAATTAGATAACATTAGAATCGAGATAAAAGCAACAAATATGTAGTAAAAAATGTATAGTTACAAAATAAGTTTTGAAATGAGAATGTATTCATAATGGTTCACTAGATGAAAGCGACTATAAATCATCAGTTAATTAACGAAATGACTCACTAGATGGGAGCAACAATAAGTCATCAGTTAATTAACGAAATGGCTCACTAGATGGGAGCAACTATAAATCATCAGTTAAATAACGAAATGGCTCACGACATGGGAGCAACTATAAGTCGTCAGTTAAATAACGAAATGGCTCACGATATGGGAACAACTATGTCATCAGTTAAATAACGAAATGGCTCGCGATATGGGAGCAACTATAGGTCATCAGTTAACTGCGAAATGGCTCGCGATATGGGAGCAACTAAAAGTCATCAGTTAACTGCGACATTGCTCACTAGTGGTAGCACCAACTATTTTTTCAGTCTGCTTTTATCGAAATTGCCCTATAGCGACGCTGCTCCTTGTATTACATAATATATTTTAGTATGAAGTTCTTGTACAGGACCTAACGTTATGCATACACATCTCGCGAGGTTACCGAGTGGAGTTGGTACCTGGTACTACACGTCACGTGATCATAAACTCTATGGGTACCATGGACCTGGATGGGGAAACAATCGCACGCTAGGTATCCAATGGGCTTATTTACATTCTTATCCACACGCCCCACCTGTTTTATGAGACCATACTTTAACAGCCACGTGTCCAGAGGGGTCACTCAAAAACTGCTTCAGATGTGCTCGAGTGGAGCGAAGCTAGCATGCTGCATGTTCGAGCTGCCCTACTAAGTAAAGGGCTTAGTTCGTGCTTTGCTTTCAATGAGGGTTTTAACCCATCACTTTTTCCTTGCTCAAGGGTGCATTTAGACTGCGACTTCGCATTTTATCGGGTGTGCGAGCCAGGATCAACCGAGTAACTTTCTAATGGATCCATCGCTCTCGACTGTTAGTTTTCTCTAAACCAAATGCCTAGATCAAGGCATATGCCCTCCCCCCCCCCCCCCACCCACCACCGCCTCAGCTGCACATACACACGTCATGTTGGGGCTGAGCTACATATCGGGTTCACTTAGTATCGGGGATGAGCTATGCGTCGGGGCTGAGCTATGTGTTCGGTTGTAGCTATGTGTTAGGGTGTAGCTATGTGTTAGGGTGTAGCTATATATGGAGGCTGATCTATGTGTTGAGGCTGAACTATGTGTTGGGACTGAACTATGCGTTGGGGCTAAGCTATATGTCGAGGCTGAGCTATGTGTTGGGACTGAACTATGCGTTGGAGCTGAGCTATATATTGAGGCTGAGCTATGTGTTGGGGCTGAGCTATATATTGAGGCTGAGCTATGTGTTGGGGCTGAGCCATATATTGAGGCTGAGCTATGTGTTGAGGCTGAGATATGTGTTAGGGCTGAGCTATGCGTTGGGACTGAGCTATGAGTTGGGGCTGAGCTATGTGTTGAGGCTGATCTATGTGTTGGGGCTGAGCTATGTGGTGGGGCTGATCTATGTGTTGGGGTTGAGCTATGTGTTGGGGCTGAGATATGTGTTGGGGCTGATCTATGTGTTGAGGCTGAGATATGTGTTGGGCTGAGCTATGTGTTGAGGCTGAGATATGTGTTGGGGCTGAGCTATGCGTTGGGACTGAGCTATGCGTTGGGACTGAGCTATATGTTGGGGCTGATCTATGTGTTGGGGTTGAGCTTTGTGTTGGGGCGGATCTATGTGTTGGGGTTGAGCTTTGTGTTGGGGCTGAGCTATATGTTGGGGCTGAGCTATGGAATGGCGCTGAGCTATGAGTTGGGGCTGAGCTATGAGTTGGGGTTGAGCTATGGGATGGCGCTGGGCTATGAGTTGAGGCTGAGCTATGTGTTGGGGCTGAGCTATGAGTTGGGACTGAGCTATGTGTTGGGGCTGATCTATAGGTTGGGGCTGAGCTATGGGATGGCGTTGAGCTATGAGTTGGGGCTGAGCTATGAGTTGGGGTTGAGCTATGGGATGGCGCTGAGCTATGAGTTGGGGCTGAGCTATGTGTTGGGGCTGAGCTATGAGTTGGGGCTGAGCTATGAGTTGGGGCTGAGCTATGCGTTTAGACTGAGTTATGTGTTGGGGTGTAGCTATGTGTTGAGGTTGAGCTATGTGTTGAGGCTGAGCTATATGTTGGGGCTGAGCTATGGGTTGTGCCGGAGCTATGTGTTTAGGCAGGGGTATGGGTCGAGGCTGAGCTATATCTAAGCTGTATCTTGTTACATATGCGATACACGCGTATCTCAGCACTGGCCATGGCCTTAGATAACGCCATGCTTCTTCACATTTGAACAATTCCATTGTTGTCACGATGACTGTGACGTCACTGGAGACATTGCCAATCACCATGACAAGACCATTTTGGCTCTCCATATACGCGCTTAAGTCCCGCTTTGATTGGGAGAAAATAACTAAGGACGAAACAGCCTTTGTGTTTATTCTTGCTTGGTACAGGATCCAGGTGGGATCCATTGGGCCTTGCCATCTCCCCCCCCCCCCCCCACCCCCGCCCACCCACCCACACACCTTTGCTCTATCGCGGACCTACTTATACAATCACCCCTTTGCCCTTTTGTTCTTCGGGCAATTTTAGCGTCGAAATTTCGGTTGGTTCCGACAGTTTCTGAAAATGTAATTGCCTGGATCAACACCGTGAGACAGTTTTCACAAATGACGAACAGTACATGCATGTATGTCTGATGACAGGACACAGAAGACGGGAAGGCGTTTCTTGTCTTTCAGACTCCTTCAAATGTGAATTCCTTATCATAACGTCACCTTACATGGTAAACATCTTCCCGCGGTCATATAAAACAATTCCTAAAACCCAGCATTGTTTTTCTTCGCGTCAAAGTCACCGTGATAATATTGCACATAAATCCCTTTCTTACAATACGGATAGGTAGAATGGCATTTCAGACAAGGAGGTTGATGGTACATTACATAACTTAAGGTCAAGCTTATATATATATGGGGTATCATTACTGATGCATTCGCTTCCATTTGCAGACGCTTGCACGTTCAATGGCGTATTGCCTGATAGTAACCGTCTCCCATTGACGCGATATGACAATAGGTGGTTAAAGCGTGCTGATTTTTAAAATCGGCATGTCGCCGTTTTGAAAAAGGCCCCCTTGGGCCCTATGTTTATGTATCATTAATGCATTCATACTATTATTCAATTCTATAGCACACGGCATGCCATTTTGTCACAATAAATGAATCAATTCAAAACAATAAACAAACAAAAAATGAAAGTGTGTAATAAGCGAGAAACAGTAAGTTATTTTTGACTTGATCGCTGCCTAGTATGTTAATAATATTATATAGATAGGTTCTAGTTAAAGTTAGGTGTTCATGTGGGTTTTGCTACTTATGTGTCGATTGCCATGTATTACTCGCGTAATACTCCAGCTGGAGAAACGAAGTAAATTAATCAATCGATTGTGGTGATTGTTAATCTGTGTTAAAGCGTTGCTGCAAAAAAAATTAACGTGATTAAAAATAAACAAATCACTGAAAATGCCCTCAACAAGGTAACGAAACACTGATACCGGCCCTGATTATCTCTTGGAGCATTGCATGTGAGCGGCATTTAGAAACTACTGAACGGTGTCACGAGATGGAGATGCACTAATGTCATCATTGTTAACCTCACATCACTATGCTTATCGAACGCGCAAACTTATGACTTTTATTCAGACGTTCCTATGACTCATTGACCAAACATTTCAATGTCAACATATAAAAATCAACTAAGTAAGTCTTACATGCAAGTCAAAACAACAGTGGCAAAAATCTAAACAAGCTCATATACAATAAACGTTGTACCGGCTCTCATTTCGCTTTTACACATTTAAAACACGACGTTAGATTTGCTTTTGAAGATTTGATGTAATGTTCTTCGGTATTATAATGGTATCGTAGGAATGAAAGAGCACATCGACAAAAACTTCTTGTGTTACAACATTTCAAAATGTATAATACAATTTAGTAACCACTAGTTATGTATGCAGGCGAAGCACATTTTGTTTAAAGTAACTTGATAATAATGGATTAATATAATTTTCACCATGGGTCATAGAATTATCAAAGCCTTGTTGCATACATTATGATAATAACTTTTGCATGGACAAAACTTTCGATTCTTAAATAATATGAACATGAGAATACCAGAAATCTTTTATATGCTGGAAAACTTATTTTAGTATGTATTTTACATAAATTTGCGACTTATGGTTGATCGGCCATCAGCATAATATAAAGCATAACATATAATGATCAGTGCATATCGTAGCATGTCTTGTTTATTGGTGTCAAGGTCAACAATTTGTTAATCTTACTCCTATGCAAATAGCACCATTGCACTTGTATCACGCGATGTCCTGAACATTTTTGAGAAACATCTATTAATATTCTTTCCAGTGTGAAATAGAAAATATGATATGTTTGATCTAACAAGATTCAAGATTTATACAATGTATTCAAATTAACGCGTAGTAATATATGCAAGAAATGGCGTATTACCCTGCATGTATACTTGGACCATGATCACGTTCGTTATCTTATGTATATATATGTTTGATATATTTGTATGTGAATATTGCACATTTACTGTATGCATAAGTCATTGATAATAAAATGACATTTCCTCCATAAGGGGTCTTAATTTATGTCTTCGGCGCAAAACGAGCCAGCGGCTTATATATGTCATATATATAGACGTAGGTGTAGCTAAGGATTTGGGACCTGCATAAACATAACTCTTGACAATTAAAATAATATGGTTTTGCAATGGCTTGTTCCCAGTGGGTGTTAACTTGACACTTGACAACTATGACATTTGGTCCAGTTAAATCCATATTAAATTTACAAGTCGAGTCACATCACCAATGTTAGTTCACGGATTTTACTGCCGGACACTTCCGGAAGAGCAGTAAAATTGTCTCAGGTTTATGGGCGCAAAACGTACCAGAATCGTTATCTAATATTATTTCATCAGCCATAGTTTTGCTATCGGAGTTCAAGTTAATAAAATAAAATCGAAAACTCCTCCATTTACGTTTTATCTAACATACATGCGACAGTTGATACACTTTCTTCCAGTTAATATCAGTCATGTTTAAAATCTTGTTGAAACGTCTCCTCATTATTGTACTTGAATGGAATAGTTAATATATATATATATGTTGGTGCTTTGGGCACTTTCATGATTGATTTGTCTTGTCTTTTTGTTGGATATGATAGCCGCCAGATATCGGACAATTCAATTCAAGTCCAGCACTTTTCGCCTAGCTTTGTAATTGTCATTTTGTCTGCAGTTAATAATATCAGGTTTAAAATCTTGAACAAGATTCAAATTTCCGCATGTTATGAGTAAAGCATTGTTGAACAGATTAACTTGTCCTTTAAGTCTATTATAGAAATGAGGTCGGTCATGGTTTAGACCATTGTCACGTGACAAGTGTAACCCTCAGCTTACATATCGTCACATGTAAAAAATAATATCAATACCTTCGGGATCAATAACGAAGTCAAAATCTTGCTTTGAGTATTCTTGGCAAACAATATCCTGCTCCATGTGTTTTCCGTGGAATTTCGAATTAATGGGTGCCCGCCCGATAGCTCAGTTGGTTTGAGCGGTCGCATTGCGCGCCCTGGCCACTTAAGAACCTATAACGACATATGGATCGGTGGTTCTAGCCCCGCTGTGGTGACGTCTGTGTGGTGGAAGGTTACAGATCCCATGTTCTTCTTTCTTCGCAAAGAGTAAGAGTTTACCCCCGGGACATGGCTCCGAACATAAATTGAACATGAACAATAAGATGAACATGATTGGTTAAGGCGTTCTGAATATACAACTAACAGTTACAGTTGATATGCATTCAATTCCCCAGCCGTTTGTGTACATCTCCTTCAGGTTGTCACTAATATGAACATATTGTAGGCAATATATAGAAGCTCTTTTGTCACGTCGCCATTCAAAAACCTCGATGCGGTTTTGTCTTCTGGCTAAACCCCTACATTAATCGGCCTACTGTGTATTTCCAATGTATCGCCCATTGATTATATATATATATTTCCATATGGACCTCCGTTCTGAACATTCAATATTGCTAAACTTACATGCATGCCTTTTCAATATGTCAATGAAATCTATCAACAGGAGATTCTTCGCAATGTGAAAACTGACATATAATAACTATCTGAGTCGTGGTTCGGTAAACCATGCCTGCCTCAGCTATAAGTATTGACAGTTGCGTCATGCAAGGACGTGATCGCTAGAGGCATCGCGGTGGGCTATGACTTACCTTAGAGGTTAGTTCTGCGTCGTGTATCGACCACATATCGAATTCATGTGCTTTTCAAAATTAATTGTCTAGCCGCAGGGTATTTTATCGATGCTTACTATCCGGACTGTGGGCAAAAAAGAGAATAATTAAGGCTAGAATGGATGGGAAGCAGGGTGTTTTTCATGACCGATGCGCAAATCGTTCATGATATAATAATCACACTGATAATGACCTTGGCATTCGTGTACGCGGAGAACTCAACGATAACGCATTGCAACAACTGTTCACAGATCCTAATACAATTCCGGGCACATTAACCGACTCCGGGTGGGATTTGGTTTTAAAGGCTGTACATGGGTATGCTTCTAACTGTGGCACCTCTACGCCTATTAGGGGGTTATTAAGGAGTATTTGCGTCCTTCGGGAATGGACTTTCATTTGACCATGAACTGGGAATGAGGAAAATAATTGTTCATGAGCTGGAAATGGGATATTAAACGATCATCGTGATCAAGGATTTTCATTAATCTGGAACTGTAAATCTTAATATTAAATAACCGGGAATTGGGAAATCGCGAATTTATATCACGTATATCCGCCCCTTCTATTGTATGTATGCGGGGAGTTTTCCATTTAATTCATCGTGACCTGGGAATAAAGAGGTCTATTTTTCGTGGGAACACGACTCCGCCTTGCCACCCGCCCCCCTTCCTATTGGCAATCGCGACAGTCGTCTGTGAGGTTTTCTGTGCGGCGGGTGAAGCCTTCAGGCGGATTGTCTTCTGCTGGCGACTATTTCTCGCTACGCTGGTAAAAAAACAAAAAAAATGATGCATTGATTGCAGAGATTAGTATTAGTATTATTCCGTGAATTATTGACCAGCACCTTCTATTGAGGTTTTCTATCTCTGGGATGGGCCTTGCCTGCCTCTGCATGGCCATTGTTTTTATATGGTAATTATATCTCATAGTATTGATTCCGCCTTTTAGATCTGGCAGAGTATTGTTTCGATTACATCTGTATATATATACCTCTTTATTATCCAAATAACATTATGGTTTGCCATGATTAGTACTTCACAGAACTAGCGATCACATATAACCTAAGAAAAACAAGTCATTGTTAGACCTAATGACGACCCATGAATTGTGGGAACACTCACTTGAGATAATTATCAGTAAATGTATAACAGACACACGAAAACACTAAAAATCCATTTCCTGAATGAAGAATAACACCAAGCCCTAAAAAAGCCAGGTATAGTAAAAGTATAGTTGGTGCTACAAATTGGGCAACCTTCCCTTTTGGTAATTTTTTTTTACAGGGCTAGCTTCCGTTATACACCAATGGGTCGTCCATATTGCGACATTGGAAAGCAGTCCATGGATTCTTGGAAGATCCAATGAATCATTTGAGTTTTGTCTACGGAACTTGAACTATATTAGCTTATTCGCGTGAGCCTCTGCGTGAGTCAGTGAATGCGTGTCTTTGGTAACAAGGGTATATCCCCAAGGTAAACCGAATACGCACATTACGCATCGGCATACCTCCCGACATTTCTTTCACCCGGAGTCGGAGGCGCGCGCATTCATTCGCCATGCCGATCGCGTCTCCGCCCAAACAGCACGGGACATTCGGGAGAGCAGGATGACTGACTGAAAAGTGGCTGTCTATAGACCGGTTCCCTTGCTACTAAATGCACCGGACATGACTGGTGAGAACAGTTCCTTGGCATATTGTGTAGTACCGTCGGCACGCCTGGAAGTTAGGCATATTGGGTCCTGGCCCAAAAACATGTACCTCGTATCACACATTAAGCAATAGTATTTAATATTCTATATATTTATAAATATACTGAAAACAAAGAACCCTACTAAGCTAACAGAATTGGGAAACTTCATCTACCATGCAACAAATCTCCGTAATCGATTTTCACAAAGCTGTTCTCGTTACTTGTGGTAATAGCATACTCCGTATATATGTTGTACTATGGGCGGAAGGCCAGCAGTACGAAATAAACCTTCACCTTACCTTTACCATTTAATATTCTGACTGTTTGATCGATCATAGCCATATCATACTTCGCTTTGGTCGTGACAATGTGATTTATTGCGCGTTCATTGTTACTGAGCTGCAGCACAACATTTGGAACTGAAATGGTAAAGTGTTATTCTTTAGCATGCAGCCAGACAACCAGGGGTGGTTATATCGCGACAGCTTCTGCTGTAAATATACACATACAACCAGAGGTTATATCACGACAGCCTGCCCTACTGTACATATTAATACAATAGGCCTACACGCCACACAACCAGTTTGTATATCACTTGTACATGTAGAGTACATGTATTGCGCTTATACATATGTAGAAGGCGTGCAAATGCAAGTGCCGGTGATGTGTGAGCTGCGGTCAAGTTCTTTGCGGGCCGCTTTTCGCCGGTTGAGATTTCGTGAGCATCTTGTATATTTCTTGCTGCGGTCAGTTCAGGTGGTCGATTTCACAAAAGCTGACCCCATCCCTTTCATGATCTGTATCGTATCTGTCATCAATGTCTCTTTCTATCCCCACCCCATTTTACTCCGCTTTACTTATATCTCATTGGTCCGTATTTTCCACTCCTGCGCGGAGTTTATGTCCATCTCACTTCTCCACGGATAGCATATAAGCGTCACTCTTGGTGGTCAAGACACATCCTTCGCCGCCAGCATCCAGGACGGAGCTGTTAATATCATCTGTATTTACAGAAATTAAGCCATTCAACAACCGGAAAGTGTCTAGCGACAACATATACATCGACGTGTTTGAGGTAATGGGCCGTGTGTATTACTTGGGATAAGATCGAGGGATCTGGTAGTTGGATTAACCCGACCCATCGAATGCCATAGAATGACCTTCCGGCAGACTGCTCGTTAACTGTTCTATCCTTATCGCTTTAACCTACCGGTGAAGTACAGTGTATTTCGCTTAATTGCAACTTCCGTTTGTCAGTAAAAAAGTTGGAAGTTGGGGATTTTGACGGGTCAGAATGGTCTACATTTACATGTATGTACTTGTACACGTATTCTGTGTATATGCGATTCAGATACACGTGTAACAAGATAAACATACATACCAATAAAAATGAAGCTGTCCGTCTGTCTGTCCTACCTATGCACCCGCTGCATGCACCAGCACAGTGGCACCAGCAGCTGCCTTAAACATGTTGATTGTGTTAACATTGTCGCCGGGGGCTCCGCCTTGAACATGTTGAATGCCTTATCGCCGAATTCAACACCATATCACATATATGCAGATATGTGGCAAGCCGGTCATACTGGTAGCAATGCCCAAACCTCTAGCGAAGTTAGTGTATTTTTATGCAAATTTCCTTACCTATTACAACCATACTAACCAATTTACATAACTGGTATACGACATTTCCACATTTTGTAATTGGCTTATCCACACACGGCGACCCAAGTACAATGCAGACTATTCTGACTTTGAGAAGTCCGTTTTAACTGACCTGACCTCGTTGCTTCCTTTATGGCTATTTTATTCCCATCACCTTTTGAACGAGTTTTAATATCTGGTAGGTCATGAACAAACCAATCGTTCTTTTAACCGATATTGCACCCGTGTTTCTATGACCACGACACACCCAGCCGGACCTATCTACCAAGACTGAATGTCATCGACTGCTCAGAAGAGAGAACGTTTTTCATTGATCCGCTCTATGTGGCCGTTCCATGCAGACACGTTCGGCGTTGTACTTTGTTGTACAATTTGATGGGGTATTTTTTATCCTATTTAAAAATATTAACCGGAGGTCCATGATGGAGGCTCGCAAGACTAGGTGTTTTTAACTAATTTGTTGCTAATGGTTGCAGATAACAGGTAATGAAAAACATGTATCCGTCCTGATTGCAACCTTGCTAGGAAAAACATACGCAAACGCATTATAGGCATTCAGTTTTATACATCAGGACGTGATGGAATGATATGATGAAGTGCGCAGTCGCTACGATACATGTGTAGGTCATTACTGAATTGTGACCAGTGAAAAAGCCAAAGTGCGACGTCGCTAAGATTTTGAAACCACATGCGTTTGAACTCCTATCTTTTAAGAGTAAACAAATATGACGTTGATAAAACCTTAAGACTCCTGGGCGTAATTCTTATAAAACACCAGTGTGTTGTTTCCTGTGGGCCTAGCGTTATTAAAGCTTAAATTTAATGATCAACAAGTGTAAATGTGGCGCACCTCGTGAAAATGCCACTCACCTTTTTTTAGAATGCCCGATGTATACTATCATACGCGACAGATTATAGCAAAATGTAATGAAAATTACAAGTTTTACACTCGGAACCATTTTATTCGGGAATGCCAACCTAACTTTGCAAGAAAATTTAGAAATATTTAAAGCTGTGCATGTGTATATTTAAAAGACAAGGAGTTTTAATACCTAGTTTCGCTAGTTGGAACGCGTATATTTACGAACTCCCTTTCCATTTGCCATACTACGATGCACAGAGAGAGCCAACAAATTCCATCGCAATGTGTCATTTAGTGAACTAATTCTATAAGTTTTTGGTACTATACGAAATAGTTTACGCATGTCCCTGGGTATTCTCGATCCCTGAGTAGGCCAATACATTGCGTACATCAATTTGTCTAAAGTTCGCAATCATATCTGCAGAATGTCCGCTGTGCTGGTCCAGTCTATTGATCTCGCTCTAACGTTTCTCGATAAATTATCCAAAATATGATCTCTCTTCTCAATGCTGCACCGAGCAACGCGCAACCTAACTGTTAAATGTCGGAGTCATTATATATTTGCTTTAATGATTAAAGATTCCCTTTGAAAGCCCTTCACCGCGTTTTATCCTTCGACGGATAGCTGGTCAGCAAACGTAGGCATTCAGCTTCATGTCATTTTGACATTAAGTCTTTTATTGTTGACTCAACCGATATTAAAGTTTGTTTCCTCAAGCTCGTAACCAGTCAATATCTGGCATTTGTCAAATGTGACTGGGTGGCATTGGGCTTGTCTGCTCGTCTGTTTGAATTTTTCTGCACTTATCCAGGTGACATAGTTAAATATTCCAATGCCAGGATCCATGTACTTTGGCAAAATTAACGGGTGACCGGAGCACAAGATTACTGCACGTGGATGGCAAAATATGGCATGACGACGAATGTTATTAAACCATTCAGGCCACGCAGGACGGTCGTATCAGAGTGTGGCCCCATCAGGTTACATTGAGTAGTGGCCCCATCAAAAAGTCACATTGAGGAGTGGTTCCATCACGCCACCACAATAAGTCACATTGAGGAGTGGTCCCATCACGCCACCACAATAAGTCACATTGAGGAGTGGTCCCATCACGCCACCACAACAAGTCACATTGAGGAGTGGTCCCATCACGCCACTACACAAGTCACATTGAGGAAAGGTCCCACCAGACCACCACAACTAGTCACATTGAGGAGTGGTCCCATCACGCCACCACAATAAGTCACATTGAGGAGTGGTCCCATTAGGATACCACAATAAGTCACATTGAGGAGTGGTCCCATTACGCCACCACAACAAGTCACATTGAGGAGTGGTCCCATTACGCCACCACAATAAGTCACATTGAGGAGCGGTCCCATTAGGATACCACAATAAGTCACATTGAGGAGTGGTCCCATTACGCCACCACAACAAGTCACATTGAGGAGTGGTCCCATTACGCCACCACAACAAGTCACATTGAGGAGTGGTCCCATCACGCCACCACAATAAGTCACATTGAGGAGTGGTCCCATCACGCCACCACAATAAGTCACATTGAGGAGTGGTCCCATCAGGCCACCACAATAAGTCACATTGAGGAGTGGTCCCATCACGCCACCACAATAAGTCACATTGAGGAGTGGTCCAATCACGCCACCACAACAAGTCACATTGAGGAGTGGTCGCATCACGCCACCACAACAAGTCACATTGAGGAGTGGTACCATCAGGCCACCACAATAAGTCACATTGAGGAGTGGTCCCATCAGGCCACCACAAAAAGTTACATTGAGGAGTGGTTCCATCAGGCCACCACAACAAGTCACATTGAGGAGCGGTCCCATTAGGATACCACAATAAGTCACATTGAGGAGTGGTCCCATTACGCCACCACAACAAGTCACATTGAGGAGTGGTCCCATTACGCCACCACAACAAGTCACATTGAGGAGTGGTCCCATCACGCCACCACAATAAGTCACATTGAGGAGTGGTCCCATCACGCCACCACAATAAGTCACATTGAGGAGTGGTCCCATCAGGCCACCACAATAAGTCACATTGAGGAGTGGTCCCATCACGCCACCACAATAAGTCACATTGAGGAGTGGTCCAATCACGCCACCACAACAAGTCACATTGAGGAGTGGTCCCATCACGCCACCACAATAAGTCACATTGAGGAGTGGTCCCATCAGGCCACCACAATAAGTCAAATTGAGGAGTGGTCCCATCACGCCACCACAATAAGTCACATTGAGGAGTGGTCCAATCACGCCACCACAACAAGTCACATTGAGGAGTGGTCCCATCACGCCACCACAACAAGTCACATTGAGGAGTGGTACCATCAGGCCACCACAATAAGTCACATTGAGGAGTGGTTCCATCACGCCACCACAATAAGTCACATTGAGGAGTGGTCCAATCACGCCACCGCAACAAGTCACATTGAGGAGTGGTCCCATCACGCCACCACAAGTCACATTGAGGAGTGGTACCATCAGGCCACCACAATAAGTCACATTGAGGAGTGGTCCCATCAGGCCACCACAATAAGTCACATTGAAGAGTGGTTCCATCACGCCACCACAATAAGTCACATTGAGGAGTGGTCCCATCAAGCCACCATAATAAGTCACATTTTTGTGGGGGGATGGTCCCATCACGCCACCACAATAAGTCACATTTTTGAGGAGTGGTCCCGTCACGCCACCACAAAAAGTCACATTGAGGAGTGGTCCCATCACGCCACCACAATAAGTCACATTGGAGAGTGGTTTCATCAGGCCACCACAATAAGTCACATTGAGGCGTGGTCCCATCACGCCACCACAACAAGTCACATTGAGGAGTGGTCCCATCAGGCCACCACAAAAAGTCACATTGAGGAGTGGTTCCATCAGGCCACCACAACAAGTCACGTTGAGGAGTGGTCCCACCAGACCGCCACAACAAGCCACATGAAGAAGTGGTACCATCAGGCCACCACAATAAGTCACATTGAGGAGTGGTCCCATCACGCCACCACAACAAGTCACATTGAAGAATGGTCCCATCAGGCCATCACAACAAGTCACATTGAGGAGTGGTCCCATCCGGCCACCACAACAAGTCACATTGAGGAGTGGTCCCATCAGGCGACCACAATAAGTCACATTGAGATGTGGTCCCATCACGCCACCACAATAAGTCACATTGAGGAGCGGTCCCATCAGGCCACCACAATAAGTCACATTGAGAAGTGGTCCCATCACGCCATCACAATACGTCACATTAAGGAGTGGTCCCATCACGCCATCACAATAAGTCACATTGAGGAGTGGTCCCATCACGCCACCACAATAAGTTACATTGAGGAGCGGTCCCATCACGCCACCACAATAAGACACATTGAGGAGTGGTCCCATCACGCCACCACAATAAGTCACATTGAGGAATGGTCCTACCAGGCCACCACAACAAGTCACATTGAGGAGTGGTCCCATCAGACCACCACAATAAGTCACATTGAGGAGTGGTCCCATCAGGCGACCACAATAAGTCACATTGAGGAGTGGTCCCATCACGCCACCACAATAAGTCACATTGAGGAGCGGTTCCAAGAGGCCACCACAATAAGTCACATCGAGGAGTGGTCCCATCAGGTCACCACAATAAGTCACATTGAGAAGTGGTCCCATCAGGCCACCACAATAAGTCACATTGAGAAGTGGTCCCATCACGCCACCACAATAAGTCACATTGAGGAGTGGTCCCATCACGCCACCACAATAAGTTACATTAAGGAGTGGTCCCATCACACCACCACAATAAGTCACATTGAGGAGTGGTCCCATTAGGATACCACAATAAGTCACATTGAGGAGTGGTCCCATTACGCCACCACAACAAGTCACATTGAGGAGTGGTCCCATTACGCCACCACAACAAGTCACATTGAGGAGTGGTCCCATCACGCCACCACAATAAGTCACATGGAGGAGTGGTCCCATCACGCCACCACAATAAGTCACATTGAGGAGTGGTCCCATCAGGCCACCACAATAAGTCACATTGAGGAGTGGTCCCATCACGCCACCACAATAAGTCACATTGAGGAGTGGTCCAATCACGCCAACACAACAAGTTACATTGAGGAGTGGTCCCATCACGCCACCACAACAAGTCACATTGAAGAGTGGTACCATCAGGCCACCACAATAAGTCACATTGAGGAGTGGTTCCATCACGCCACCACAATAAGTCACATTGAGGAGTGGTCCAATCACGCCAGCACAACAAGTCACATTGAGGAATGGTCCCATCACGCCACACAACAAGTCACATTGAGGAGTGGTACCATCAGGCCACCACAACAAGTCACATTGAGGAGTGGTCCCATCAGGCCACCACAATAAGTCACATTGAAGAGTGGTTCTATCACGCCACCACAATAAGTCACATTGAGGAGTGGTCCCATCAAGCCACCATAATAAGTCACATTTTTGAGGGGGGATGGTCCCATCACGCCACCACAATAAGTCACATTTTTGAGGAGTGGTCCCGTCACGCCACCACAAAAAGTCACATTGAGGAGTGGTCCCATCACGCCACCACAATAAGTCACATTGGAGAGTGGTTTCATCAGGCCACCACAATAAGTCACATTGAGGCGTGGTCCCATCACGCCACCACAACAAGTCACATTGAGGAGTGGTCCCATCAGGCCACCACAAAAAGTCACATTGAGGAGTGGTTCCATCAGGCCACCACAATAAGTCACATTGGAGAGTGGTTTCATCAGGCCACCACAATAAGTCACATTGAGGCGTGGTCCCATCACGCCACCACAACAAGTCACATTGAGGAGTGGTCCCATCAGGCCACCACAAAAAGTCACGTTGAGGAGTGGTCCCACCAGACCGCCACAACAAGCCACATGAAGAAGTGGTACCATCAGGCCACCACAATAAGTCACATTGAGGAGTGGTCCCATCACGCCACCACAACAAGTCACATTGAGGAATGGTCCCATCAGGCCATCACAACAAGTCACATTGAGGAGTGGTCCCATCCGGCCACCACAACAAGTCACATTGAGGAGTGGTCCCATCACGCCACCACAATAAGTCACATTGAGGAGCGGTCCCATCAGGCCACCACAATAAGTCACATTGAGGAGTGGTCCCATCACGCCATCACAATACGTCACATTAAGGAGTGGTCCCATCACGCCATCACAATAAGTCACATTGAGGAGTGGTCCCATCACACCACCACAATAAGTCACATTGAGGAGCGGTCCCATCACGCCACCACAATAAGACACATTGAGGAGCGGTCCCATCAGGCCACCACAATAAGTCACATTGAGGAGTGGTCCCATCACGCCATCACAATACGTCACATTAAGGAGTGGTCCCATCACGCCATCACAATAAGTCACATTGAGGAGTGGTCCCCTCACGCCACCACAATAAGTCACATTGAGGAGCGGTCCCATCACGCCACCACAATAAGACACATTGAGGAGTGGTCCCATCACGCCATCACAATACGTCACATTATGGAGTGGTCCCATCACGCCATCACAATAAGTCACATTGAGGAGTGGTCCCCTCACGCCACCACAATAAGTCACATTGAGGAGCGGTCCCATCACGCCACCACAATAAGACACATTGAGGAGTGGTCCCATCACGCCACCACAATAAGTCACATTGAGGAATGGTCCTACCAGGCCACCACAACAAGTCACATTGAGGAGTGGTCCCATCAGACCACCACAATAAGTCACATTGAGGAGTGGTCCCATCAGGCGACCACAATAAGTCACATTGAGGAGTGGTCCCATCACGCCACCACAATAAGTCACATCGCGGAGTGGTCCCATCAGGCCACTACAATAAGTCACATTGAGAAGTGGTCCCATCAGGCCACCACAATAAGTCACATTAAGGAGTGGTCCCATCAGGCCACCACAATACGTCACATTAAGGAGTGGTCCCATCACGCCACCACAATAAGTTACATTAAAAAGTGGTCCCATCAGGCCGCCACAATAAGTCACATTGAGGAGTGGTCCCATCACGCCACCACAATAAGTTACATTAAAAAGTGGTCCCATCAGGCCGCCACAATAAGTCACATTGAGGAGTGGTCCCATCACGCCACCACAATAAGTTACATTGAGGAGTGGTCCCATCACGCCACCACAACAAGTCACATTGAGGAGTGGTACCATCAGGCCACCACAATAAGTCACATTGAGGAGTGGTCCCATCACGCCACCACAATAAGACACATTGAGGAGTGGTCCCATCACGCCACCACAATAAGTCACATTGAGGAATGGTCCTACCAGGCCACCACAACAAGTCACATTGAGGAGTGGTCCCATCAGACCACCACAATAAGTCACATTGAGGAGTGGTCCCATCAGGCGACCACAATAAGTCACATTGAGGAGTGGTCCCATCACGCCACCACAATAAGTCACATTGAGGATTGGTTCCAAGAGGCCACCACAATAAGTCACATCGCGGAGTGGTCCCATCAGGCCACCACAATAAGTCACATTGAGAAGTGGTCCCATCAGGCCACCACAATAAGTCACATTGAGAAGTGGTCCCATCAGGCCACCACAATAAGTCACATTGAGGAGTGGTCCCATCACGCCACCACAATAAGTTACATTAGGGGTGGTCCCATCACACCACCACAATAAGACACATTGAGGAGTGGTCCCATCACGCCACCACAATAAGTCACATTGAGGAATGGTCCTACCAGGCCACCACAACAAGTCACATTGAGGAGTGGTCCCATCAGACCACCACAATAAGTCACATTGAGGAGTGGTCCCATCAGGCGACCACAATAAGTCACATTGAGGAGTGGTCCCATCACGCCACCACAATAAGTCACATTGAGGATTGGTTCCAAGAGGCCACCACAATAAGTCACATCGCGGAGTGGTCCCATCACGCCACCACAATAAGTCACATTGAGGAATGGTCCTACCAGGCCACCACAACAAGTCACATTGAGGAGTGGTCCCATCAGACCACCACAATAAGTCACATTGAGGAGTGGTCCCATCAGGCGACCACAATAAGTCACATTGAGGAGTGGTCCCATCACGCCACCACAATAAGTCACATTGAGGATTGGTTCCAAGAGGCCACCACAATAAGTCACATCGCGGAGTGGTCCCATCAGGCCACCACAATAAGTCACATTGAGAAGTGGTCCCATCAGGCCACCACAATAAGTCACATTAAGGAGTGGTCCCATCAGGCCACCACAATACGTCACATTAAGGAGTGGTCCCATCACGCCACCACAATAAGTTACATTAAGGAGTGGTCCCATCAGGCCACCACAATAAGTCACATTGAGGAGTGGTCCCATCACGCCACCACAATAAGTTACATTAAGGAGTGGTCCCATCACACCACCACAATAAGACACATTGAGGAGTGGTCCCATCACGCCACCACAATAAGTTACATTAAGGAGTGGTCCCATCACACCACCACAATAAGTTAC
Source organism: Arenicola marina (assembly GCA_964019135.1). NCBI lineage: Eukaryota > Metazoa > Annelida > Polychaeta > Arenicolidae > Arenicola > Arenicola marina. Next base: position 39,515,839 of record OZ025252.1, read on the forward strand.
ATTAAGGAGTGGTCCCATCAGGCCACCACAATACGTCACATTAAGGAGTGGTCCCATCACGCCACCACAATAAGTTACATTAAAAAGTGGTCCCATCAGGCCACCACAATAAGTCACATTGAGGAGTGGTCCCATCACGCCACCACAATAAGTTACATTGAGGAGTGGTCCCATCACGCCACCACAACAAGTCACATTGAGGAGTGGTACCATCAGGCCACCACAATAAGTCACATTGAGGAGTGGTCCCATCACGCCACCACAATAAGACACATTGAGGAGTGGTCCCATCACGCCACCACAATAAGTCACATTGAGGAATGGTCCTACCAGGCCACCACAACAAGTCACATTGAGGAGTGGTCCCATCAGACCACCACAATAAGTCACATTGAGGAGTGGTCCCATCAGGCGACCACAATAAGTCACATTGAGGAGTGGTCCCATCACGCCACCACAATAAGTCACATTGAGGATTGGTTCCAAGAGGCCACCACAATAAGTCACATCGCGGAGTGGTCCCATCAGGCCACCACAATAAGTCACATTGAGAAGTGGTCCCATCAGGCCACCACAATAAGTCACATTGAGAAGTGGTCCCATCAGGCCACCACAATAAGTCACATTGAGGAGTGGTCCCATCACGCCACCACAATAAGTTACATTAAGGAGTGGTCCCATCACACCACCACAATAAGACACATTGAGGAGTGGTCCCATCACGCCACCACAATAAGTCACATTGAGGAATGGTCCTACCAGGCCACCACAACAAGTCACATTGAGGAGTGGTCCCATCAGACCACCACAATAAGTCACATTGAGGAGTGGTCCCATCAGGCGACCACAATAAGTCACATTGAGGAGTGGTCCCATCACGCCACCATAATACGTCACATTAAGGAGTGGTCCCATCACGCCAAAACAATAAGTTACATTAAGGAGTGGTCCCATCAGGCCACCACAATAAGTCACATTGAGGAGTGGTCCCATCACGCCACCACAATAAGTTACATTAAGGAGTGGTCCCATCACACCACCACAATAAGACACATTGAGGAGTGGTCCCATCACGCCACCACAATAAGTTACATTAAGGAGTGGTCCCATCACACCACCACAATAAGTTACATTAAGGAGTGGCCCCATCAGGCCACCACAATACGTCACATTAAGGAGTGGTCCCATCACGCCACCACAATAAGTTACATTAAAAAGTGGTCCCATCAGGCCACCACAATAAGTCACATTGAGGAGTGGTCCCATCACGCCACCACAATAAGTTACATTAAGGAGTGGTCCCATCACACCACCACAATAAGACACATTGAGGAGTGGTCCCATCACGCCACCACAATAAGTCACATTGAGGAATGGTACCATCAGGCCACCACAACAAGTCACAATGAGGAGTGGTCCCATCAGGCCACCACAACAAGTCATATGGAGGAGTGGTCCCATCACGCCACCACAATAAGACACATTGAGGAGTGGTCCCATCAGGCCACCACAATAAGTCACATTGAGGAGCGGTCCCATTAGGATACCACAATAAGTCACATTGAGGAGTGGTCCCATTACGCCACCACAACAAGTCACATTGAGGAGTGGTCCCATTACGCCACCACAACAAGTCACATTGAGGAGTGGTCCCATCACGCCACCACAATAAGTCACATTGAGGAGTGGTCCCATCACGCCACCACAACAAGTCACATGGAGGAGTGGTCCCATCACGCCACCACAATAAGACACATTGAGGAGTGGTCCCATCACGCCACCACAATAAGTCACATTGAGGAGCGGTCCCATTAGGATACCACAATAAGTCACATTGAGGAGTGGTCCCATTACGCCACCACAACAAGTCACATTGAGGAGTGGTCCCATTACGCCACCACAACAAGTCACATTGAGGAGTGGTCCCATCACGCCACCACAATAAGTCACATTGAGGAGTGGTCCCATCACGCCACCACAATAAGTCACATTGAGGAGTGGTCCCATCAGGCCACCACAATAAGTCACATTGAGGAGTGGTCCCATCACGCCACCACAATAAGTCACATTGAGGAGTGGTCCAATCACGCCACCACAACAAGTCACATTGAGGAGTGGTCCCATCACGCCACCACAACAAGTCACATTGAGGAGTGGTACCATCAGGCCACCACAATAAGTCACATTGAGGAGTGGTTCCATCACGCCACCACAATAAGTCACATTGAGGAGTGGTCCAATCACGCCGCCACAACAAGTCACATGGAGGAGTGGTCCCATCACGCCACCACAACAAGTCACATTGAGGAGTGGTACCATCAAGCCACCACAACAAGTCACATTGAGGAGTGGTCCCATCAGGCCACCACAATAAGTCACATTGAAGAGTGGTTCCATCACGCCACCACAATAAGTCACATTGAGGAGTGGTCCCATCAAGCCACCATAATAAGTCACATTTTTGAGGGGGGATGGTCCCATCACGCCACCACAATAAGTCACATTTTTGAGGAGTGGTCCCGTCACGCAACCACAAAAAGTCACATTGAGGAGTGGTCCCATCACGCCACCACAATAAGTCACATTGGAGAGTGGTTTCATCAGGCCACCACAATAAGTCACATTGAGGCGTGGTCCCATCACGCCACCGCAACAAGTCACATTGAGGAGTGGTCCCATCAAGCCACCACAAAAAGTCACATTGAGGAGTGGTTCCATCAGGCCACCACAACAAGTCACGTTGAGGAGTGGTCCCACCAGACCGCCACAACAAGCCACATGAAGAAGTGGTACCATCAGACCACCACAATAAGTCACATTGAGGAGTGGTCTCATCACGCCACCACAACAAGTCACATTGAGGAATGGTCCCATCAGGCCATCACAACAAGTCACATTGAGGAGTGGTCCCATCCGGCCACCACAACAAGTCACATTGAGGAGTGATCCCATCAGGCGACCACAATAAGTCACATTGAGAAGTGGTCCCATCACGCCACCACAATAAGTCACATTGAGGAGCGGTCCCATCAGGCCACCACAATAAGTCACATTGAGAAGTGGTCCCATCACGCCATCACAATACGTCACATTAAGGAGTGGTCCCATCACGCCATCACAATAAGTCACATTGAGGAGTGGTCCCATCACGCCACCACAATAAGTCACATTGTGGAGCGGTCCCATCACGCCACCACAATAAGACACATTGAGGAGTGGTCCCATCACGCCACCACAATAAGTCACATTGAGGAATGGTCCTACCAGGCCACCACAACAAGTCACATTGAGGAGTGGTCCCATCAGACCACCACAATAAGTCACATTGAGGAGTGGTCCCATCAGGCGACCACAATAAGTCACATTGAGGAGTGGTCCCATCACGCCACCACAATAAGTCACATTGAGGAAAGTTCCAAGAGGCCACCACAATAAGTCACATCGAGGAGTGGTCCCATCAGGCCACCACAATAAGTCACATTGAGAAGTGGTCCCATCAGGCCACCACAATATGTCACATTGAGAAGTGGTCCCATCAGGCCACCACAATAAGTCACATTGAGGAGTGGTCCCATCACGCCACCACAATAAGTTACATTAAGGAGTGGTCCCATCACACCACCACAATAAGTCACATTGAGGAGTGGTCCCATTAGGATACTACAATAAGTCACATTGGGGAGTGGTCCCATTACGCCACCACAACAAGTCACATTGAGGAGTGGTCCCATTACGCCACCACAACAAGTCACATTGAGGAGTGGTCCAATCACGCCAACACAACAAGTCACATTGAGGAGTGGTCCCATCACGCCACCACAACAAGTCACATTGAGGAGTGGTACCATCAGGCCACCACAATAAGTCACATTGAGGAGTGGTTCCATCACGCCACCACAATAAGTCACATTGAGGAGTGGTCCAATCACGCCACCACAACAAGTCACATTGAGGAGTGGTCCCATCACGCCACCACAACAAGTCACATTGAGGAGTGGTACCATCAGGCCACCACAACAAGTCACATTGAGGAGTGGTCCCATCAGGCCACCACAATAAGTCACATTGAAGAGTGGTTCTATCACGCCACCACAATAAGTCACATTGAGGAGTGGTCCCATCAAGCCACCATAATAAGTCACATTTTTGAGGGGGGATGGTCCCATCACGCCACCACAATAAGTCACATTTTTGAGGAGTGGTCCCGTCACGCCACCACAAAAAGTCACATTGAGGAGTGGTCCCATCACGCCACCACAATAAGTCACATTGGAGAGTGGTTTCATCAGGCCACCACAATAAGTCACATTGAGGCGTGGTCCCATCACGCCACCACAACAAGTCACATTGAGGAGTGGTCCCATCAGGCCACCACAAAAAGTCACATTGAGGAGTGGTTCCATCAGGCCACCACAATAAGTCACATTGGAGAGTGGTTTCATCAGGCCACCACAATAAGTCACATTGAGGCGTGGTCCCATCACGCCACCACAACAAGTCACATTGAGGAGTGGTCTCATCAGGCCACCACAAAAAGTCACGTTGAGGAGTGGTCCCACCAGACCGCCACAACAAGCCACATGAAGAAGTGGTACCATCAGGCCACCACAATAAGTCACATTGAGGAGTGGTCCCATCACGCCACCACAACAAGTCACATTGAGGAATGGTCCCATCAGGCCATCACAACAAGTCACATTGACGAGTGGTCCCATCCGGCCACCACAACAAGTCACATTGAGGAGTGGTCCCATCAGGCGACCACAATAAGTCACATTGAAAAGTGGTCCCATCACGCCACCACAATAAGTCACATTGAGGAGCGGTCCCATCAGGCCACCACAATAAGTCACATTGAGGAGTGGTCCCATTAGGATACCACAATAAGTCACATTGAGGAGTGGTCCCATTACGCCACCACAACAAGTCACATTGAGGAGTGGTCCCATTACGCCACCACAACAAGTCACATTGAGGAGTGGTCCCATCACGCCACCACAATAAGTCACATTGAGGAGTGGTCCCATCACGCCACTACAATAAGTCACATTGAGGAGTGGTCCCATCAGGCCACCACAATAAGTCACATTGAGGAGTGGTCCCATCACGCCACCACAATAAGTCACATTGAGGAGTGGTCCAATCACGCCAACACAACAAGTCACATTGAGGAGTGGTCCCATCACGCCACCACAACAAGTCACATTGAGGAGTGGTACCATCAGGCCACCACAATAAGTCACATTGAGGAGTGGTTCCATCACGCCACCACAATAAGTCACATTGAGGAGTGGTCCAATCACGCCACCACAACAAGTCACATTGAGGAGTGGTCCCATCACGCCACCACAACAAGTCACATTGAGGAGTGGTACCATCAGGCCACCACAACAAGTCACATTGGGGAGTGGTCCCATCAGGCCACCACAATATGTCACATTGAAGAGTGGTTCTATCACGCCACCACAATAAGTCACATTGAGGAGTGGTCCCATCAAGCCACCATAATAAGTCACATTTTTGAGGGGGGATGGTCCCATCACGCCACCACAATAAGTCACATTTTTGAGGAGTGGTCCCGTCACGCCACCACAAAAAGTCACATTGAGTAGTGGTCCCATCACGCCACCACAATAAGTCACATTGGAGAGTGGTTTCATCAGGCCACCACAACAAGTCACATTGAGGAGTGGTCCCATCAGGCCACCACAAAAAGTCACATTGAGGAGTGATTTCATCAGGCCACCACAATAAGTCACATTGGAGAGTGGTTTCATCAGGCCACCACAATAAGTCACATTGAGGCGTGGTCCCATCACGCCACCACAACAAGTCTCATTGAGGAGTGGTCTCATCAGGCCACCACAAAAAGTCACGTTGAGGAGTGGTCCCACCAGATCGCCACAACAAGCCACATGAAGAAGTGGTACCATCAGGCCACCACAATAAGTCACATTGAGGAGTGGTCCCATCACGCCACCACAACAAGTCACATTGAGGAATGGTCCCATCAGGCCATCACAACAAGTCACATTGAGGAGTGGTCCCATCCGGCCACCACAACAAGTCACATTGAGGAGTGGTCCCATCAGGCGACCACAATAAGTCACATTGAGAAGTGGTCCCATCACGCCACCACAATAAGTCACATTGAGGAGCGGTCCCATCAGGCCACCACAATAAGTCACATTGAGGAGTGGTCCCATCACGCCATCACAATACGTCACATTAAGGAGTGGTCCCATCACGCCATCACAATAAGTCACATTGAGGAATGGTCCCATCACGCCACCACAATAAGTCACATTGGAGAGTGGTTTCATCAGGCCACCACAATAAGTCACATTGAGGCGTGGTCCCATCACGCCACCACAACAAGTCACATTGAGGAGTGGTCCCATCAGGCCACCACAAAAAGTCACATTGAGGAGTGGTTCCATCAGGCCACCACAATAAGTCACATTGGAGAGTGGTTTCATCAGGCCACCACAATAAGTCACATTGAGGCGTGGTCCCATCACGCCACCACAACAAGTCACATTGAGGAGTGGTCTCATCAGGCCACCACAAAAAGTCACGTTGAGGAGTGGTCCCACCAGATCGCCACAACAAGCCACATGAAGAAGTGGTACCATCAGGCCACCACAATAAGTCACATTGAGGAGTGGTCCCATCACGCCACCACAACAAGTCGCATTGAGGAATGGTCCCATCAGGCCATCACAACAAGTCACATTGAGGAGTGGTCCCATCCGGCCACCACAACAAGTCACATTGAGGAGTGGTCCCATCAGGCGACCACAATAAGTCACATTGAGAAGTGGTCCCATCACGCCACCACAATAAGTCACATTGAGGAGCGGTCCCATCAGGCCACCACAATAAGTCACATTGAGGAGTGGTCCCATCACGCCATCACAATACGTCACATTAAGGAGTGGTCCCATCACGCCATCACAATAAGTCACATTGAGGAGTGGTCCCATCACGCCACCACAATAAGTCACATTGAGGGGCGGTCCCATCACGCCACCACAATAAGACACATTGAGGAGCGGTCCCATCAGGCCACCACAATAAGTCACATTGAGGAGTGGTCCCATCACGCCATCACAATACGTCACATTAAGGAATGGTCCCATCACGCCACCACAATAAGTCACATTGAGGAGTGGTCCCATCACGCCATCACAATAAGTCACATTGAGGAGCCGTCCCCTCACGCCACCACAATAAGACACATTGAGGAGTGGTCCCATTACGCCACCACAATAAGTCACATTGAGGAATGGTCCTACCAGGCCACCACAACAAGTCACATTGAGGAGTGGTCCCACCAGACCACCACAATAAGTCACATTGAGGATTGGTTCCAAGAGGCCACCACAATAAGTCACATCGCGGAGTGGTCCCATCAGGCCACCACAATAAGTCACATTGAGAAGTGGTCCCATCAGGCCACCACAATAAGTCACATTGAGAAGTGGTCCCATCAGGCCACCACAATAAGTCACATTGAGGAGTGGTCCCATCACGCCACCACAATAAGTTACATTAAGGAGTGGTCCCATCACACCACCACAATAAGACACATTGAGGAGTGGTCCCATCACGTCACCACAATAAGTCACATTGAGAAGTGGTCCCATCAGGCCACCACAATACGACACATTAAGGAGTGGTCCCATCAGGCCACCACAATAAGTCACATTGAGGAGTGGTCCCATCACGCCACCACAATAAGTTACATTAAGGAGTGGTCCCATCACACCACCACAATAAGACACATTGAGGAGTGGTCCCATCACGCCACCACAATAAGTCACATTGAGGAATGGTACCATCAGGCCACCACAACAAGTCACAATGAGGAGTGGTCCCATCACGCCACCACAACAAGACACATTGAGGAGTGGTCCCATCACGCCACCACAACAAGACACATTGAGGAGTGGTCCCATCACGCCACCACAACAAGTCACATGGAGGAGTGGTCCCATCACGCCACCACAACAAGACACATTGAGGAGTGGTCCCATCAGGCCACCACAATACGTCACATTAAGGAGTGGTCCCATCAGGCCACCACAATAAGTCACATTGAGAAGTGGTCCCATCACGCCACCACAATAAGTTACATTAAGGAGTGGTCCCATCACACCACTACAATAAGACACATTGAGGAGTGGTCCCATCACACCACCACAATAAGACACATTGAGGAGTGGTCCCATCAGGCCACCACAATAAGTCACATTGAGGAATGGTACCATCAGGCCACCACAACAAGTCACAATGAGGAGTGGTCCCATCACGCCACCACAACAAGTCACATGGAGGAGTGGTCCCATCACGCCACCACAACAAGACACATTGAGGAGTGGTCCCATCACGCCACCACAACAAGTCACATGGAGGAGTGGTCCCATCACGCCACCACAACAAGACACATTGAGGAGTGGTCCCATCAGGCCACCACAATACGTCACATTAAGGAGTGGTCCCATCAGGCCACCACAATAAGTCACATTGAGAAGTGGTCCCATCACGCCACCACAATAAGTTACATTAAGGAGTGGTCCCCTCACACCACTACAATAAGACACATTGAGGAGTGGTCCCATCACGCCACCACAATAAGACACATTGAGGAGTGGTCCCATCAGGCCACCACAATAAGTCACATTGAGGAGTGGTCCCATCACGCCACCACAATAAGTCACATTGAGGAGTGGTTCCATCACGCCACCGCAACAAGTCACATTAAGGAGTGGTCCCATCACGCCACCACAATAAGTCACATTGACGAGTGGTCCGATCACGCCACCACAATAATACACATTGAGGAGTGGTCCCATCAGGCCACCACAATAAGTCACATTGAGGAGTGGTCCCATCAGGCCACCACAACAAGTCACATCGAGGAGTGGCCCCATCAGGCCACCACAAGAAGTCACATTGAGGAGTGGTTCCATCAGGCCACCACAATAGGTCACATTGAAGAGTGGTCCCATCAAGCCACCACAATAAGTCACATTGAGGAGTGGTCCCATCAAGCCACCATAATAAGTCACATTGAGGAGCGGTCCCATCACGCCACCACAATGAGTCACATTTTTGAGGAGTGGTCTCGTCACGGCACCACAATAAGTCACATTGGAGAGTGGTCCCATCAGGCCACCACAATAAGTCACATTGAGGAGTGGTTCCATCACGCCACCACAACAAGTCACATTGAGGAATGGTCCCATCAGGCCACCACAATAAGTCACATTGAGGAGTGGTCCCATCACGCCACCACAATAAGTCACATTGAGGAGTGGTCCCATCACGCCACCACAATAAGACACATTGAGGAGTGGTCCCATCACGCCACCACAATAAGTCACATTGAGGAGTGGTCCCATCACGCCACCACAACCAGTCACATGGAGGAGTGGTTCCATCACGCCATCGCAATAAGTCACATTGAGGAGTGGTCCCATCAGGCCACCACAATAAGTCACATTGAGGAGTGGTCCCATCACGCCACCACAATAAGTCACACTGAGAAGTGGTCCCATCAGGCCACCACAACAAGTCACACTGAGGAGTGGTCCCATCACGCCACCACAACAAGTCACATTGAGGAGTGGTTCCATCACGCCACCACAATAAGTCACATTGAGGAGTGGTCCCATCACGCCACCACAATAAGTCACATTGAGGAGTGGTCCCATCACGCCACCACAACAAGTCACATTGAGGAGTGGTCCCATCACGCCACCACAAAAGTCACATTGAGGAGTGGTCCCATCACGCCACCACAATAAGTCACATTGAGGAGTGGTCCCATCACGCCACCACAATAAGTCACATTGAGGAGTGGTCCCATTAGGCTACCACAATAAGTCACATTGAGGAGTGGTCCCATTACGCCACCACAACAAGTCACATTGAGGAGTGGTCCCATTACGCCACCACAACAAGTCACATTGAGGAGTGGTCCCATCACGCCACCACAATAAGTCACATTGAGGAGTGGTCCCATCACGCCACCACAATACGTCACATTGAGGAGTGGTCCCATCAGGCCACCACAATAAGTCACATTGAGGAGTGGTCCCATCACGCCACCACAACAAGTCACATTGAGGAGTGGTCCAATCACGCCACCACAACAAGTCACATTGAGGAGTGGTCCCATCACGCCACCACAACAAGTCACATTGAGGAGTGGTTCCATCAGGCCACCACAATAAGTCACATTGAGGAGTGGTTCCATCACGCCACCACAATAAGTCACATTGAGGAGTGGTCCAATCACGCCACCACAACAAGTCACATTGAGGAGTGGTCCCATCACGCCACCACAACAAGTCACATTGAGGAGTGGTACCATCAGGCCACCACAACAAGTCACATTGAGGAGTGGTACCATCAGGCCACCACAACAAGTCACATTGAGGAGTGGTCCCATCAGGCCACCACAATAAGTCACATTGAAGAGTGGTCCCATCACGCCACCACAATAAGTCACATTGAGGAGTGGTCCAATCAAGCCACCATAATAAGTCACATTTTTGAGGGGGGATGGTCCCATCACGCCACCACAATAAGTCACATTTTTGAGGAGTGGTCCCGTCACGCCACCACAATAAGTCACATTGGAGAGTGGTCCCATCAGCCAACCACAATAAGTCACATTGAGGCGTGGTCCCATCACGCCACCACAACAAGTCACATTGAGGAGTGGTCCCATCAGGCCACCACAAAAAGTCACATTGAGAAGTGGTTCCATCAGGCCACCACAACAACTCACGTTGAGGAGTGGTCCCACCAGACCGCCACAACAAGCCACATGAAGAAGTGGTACCATCAGGCCACCACAATAAGTCACATTGAGGAGTGGTCCCATCACGCCACCACAACAAGTCACATTGAGGAATGGTCCCATCAGGCCATCACAACAAGTCACATTGTGGAGTAGTCCCATCCGGCCACCACAACAAGTCACATTGAGGAGTGGTCCCATCAGGCGACCACAATAAGTCACATTGAGAAGTGGTCCCATCACGCCACCACAATAAGTCACATTGAGGAGCGGTCCCATCAGGCCACCCCAATAAGTCACATTGAGAAGTGGTCCCATCACGGCATCACAACACGTCACATTAAGGAGTGGTCCCATCAGGCCACCACAATAAGTCACATTGAACAGTGGTCTCATCACGCCACCACAATAAGTCACATTGAGGAGCGGTCCCATCACGCCACCACAATAAGACACATTGAGGAGTGGTCCCATCACGCCACCACAATAAGTCACATTGAGGAATGGTCCTATCAGGCCACCACAACAAGTCACATTGAGGAGTGGTCCCATCAGACCACCACAATAAGTCACATTGAGGAGTGGTCCCATCAGGCGACCACAATAAGTCACATTGAGGAGTGGTCCGATCACGCCACCACAATAAGTCACATTGAGGATTGGTTCCACCAGGCCACCACAATAAGTCACATCGAGGAGTGGTCCCATCAGGCCACCACAATAAGTCACATTGAGGAGTGGTCCCATCACGCCACCGCAATAAGTCACATTAAGGAGTGGTCCCATCACACCACCACAATAAGACACATTGAGGAGTGGTCCCATCACGTCACCACAATAAGTCACATTGAGAAGTGGTCCCATCAGGCCACCACAACAAGTCACATTGAGGAGTGGTCCCATCACGCCACCACAATAAGTCACATTGAGGAGTGATCCCATCACACCACCACAGTAAGTCACATTGAGGAGTGGTCCCATCACGCCACCACAATAAGTCACATTGAGGAGTGGTCCCATCACGCCACCACAATACGTCACATTGAGGAGTGGTCCCATCAGGCCACCACAATAAGTCACATTGAGGAGTGGTCCCATCACGCCACCACAACAAGTCACATTGAGGAGTGGTCCAATCACGCCACCACAACAAGTCACATTGAGGAGTGGTCCCATCACGCCACCACAACAAGTCACATTGAGGAGTGGTTCCATCAGGCCACCACAATAAGTCACATTGAGGAGTGGTTCCATCACGCCACCACAATAAGTCACATTGAGGAGTGGTCCAATCACGCCACCACAACAAGTCACATTGAGGAGTGGTCCCATCACGCCACCACAACAAGTCACATTGAGGAGTGGTACCATCAGGCCACCACAACAAGTCACATTGAGGAGTGGTACCATCAGGCCACCACAACAAGTCACATTGAGGAGTGGTCCCATCAGGCCACCACAATAAGTCACATTGAAGAGTGGTCCCATCACGCCACCACAATAAGTCACATTGAGGAGTGGTCCAATCAAGCCACCATAATAAGTCACATTTTTGAGGGGGGATGGTCCCATCACGCCACCACAATAAGTCACATTTTTGAGGAGTGGTCCCGTCACGCCACCACAATAAGTCACATTGGAGAGTGGTCCCATCAGCCAACCACAATAAGTCACATTGAGGCGTGGTCCCATCACGCCACCACAACAAGTCACATTGAGGAGTGGTCCCATCAGGCCACCACAAAAAGTCACATTGAGGAGTGGTTCCATCAGGCCACCACAACAACTCACGTTGAGGAGTGGTCCCACCAGACCGCCACAACAAGCCACATGAAGAAGTGGTACCATCAGGCCACCACAATAAGTCACATTGAGGAGTGGTCCCATCACGCCACCACAACAAGTCACATTGAGGAATGGTCCCATCAGGCCATCACAACAAGTCACATTGTGGAGTAGTCCCATCCGGCCACCACAACAAGTCACATTGAGGAGTGGTCCCATCAGGCGACCACAATAAGTCACATTGAGAAGTGGTCCCATCACGCCACCACAATAAGTCACATTGAGGAGCGGTCCCATCAGGCCACCCCAATAAGTCACATTGAGAAGTGGTCCCATCACGGCATCACAACACGTCACATTAAGGAGTGGTCCCATCAGGCCACCACAATAAGTCACATTGAACAGTGGTCTCATCACGCCACCACAATAAGTCACATTGAGGAGCGGTCCCATCACGCCACCACAATAAGACACATTGAGGAGTGGTCCCATCACGCCACCACAATAAGTCACATTGAGGAATGGTCCTATCAGGCCACCACAACAAGTCACATTGAGGAGTGGTCCCATCAGACCACCACAATAAGTCACATTGAGGAGTGGTCCCATCAGGCGACCACAATAAGTCACATTGAGGAGTGGTCCGATCACGCCACCACAATAAGTCACATTGAGGATTGGTTCCACCAGGCCACCACAATAAGTCACATCGAGGAGTGGTCCCATCAGGCCACCACAATAAGTCACATTGAGGAGTGGTCCCATCACGCCACCGCAATAAGTCACATTAAGGAGTGGTCCCATCACACCACCACAATAAGACACATTGAGGAGTGGTCCCATCACGTCACCACAATAAGTCACATTGAGAAGTGGTCCCATCAGGCCACCACAATACGTCACATTAAGGAGTGATCCCATCAGGCCACCACAATAAGTCACATTGAGGAGTGGTCCCATCACGCCACCACAATAAGTCACATTGAGGAGTGGTCCCATCAGGCCACCACAATACGTCACATTAAGGAGTGGTCCCATCAGGCCACCACAATACGTCACATTAAGGAGTGGTCCCATCAGGCCACCACAATACGTCACATTAAGGAGTGGTCCCATCAGGCCACCACAATACGTCACATTAAGGAGTGGTCCCATCACACCACCGCAATAAGTCACATCGAGGAGTGGTCCCATCACGCCACCACAATAAGTCACATTGAGGAGTGATCCCATCACGCCACCACAGTAAGTCACACTGAGGAATGGTGCCATCAGGCCACCAAAATAAGTCACACTGAGGAATGGTGCCATCAGGCCACCAAAATAAGTCACACTGATGAGTGGTCCCATCAGGCCACCACAACAAGTCACATTGAGGAGTGGTCCCATCACGCCACCACAACAAGTCACATTGAGGAGTGGTTCCATCACGCCACCGCAACCAGTCACATTAAGGAGTGGTCCCATCACGCCACCACCATAAGTCACAGTGACGAGTGGTCCCATCACGCCACCACAATAAGTCACATTGACGAGTGGTACCATCACGCCACCGCAACAAGTCACATTAAGGAGTGGTCCCATCAGGCCACCACAACAAGTCACATTGACGAGTGGTTCCATCACGCCACCGCAACAAGTCACATTAAGGAGTGGTCCCATCACGCCACCACAATAAGTCACATTGACGAATGGTCCCATCACGCCAAAACAATAAGTCACATTGACGAGTGGTACCATCACGCCAAAGCAACAAGTCACATTAAGGAGTGGTCCCATCAGGCCACCAAAATAAGTCACACTGAGGAGTGGTCCCATCAGGCCACCACAACAAGTCACATGGAGGAGTGGTCCCATCACGCCACCGCAATAAGTCATATTGAGGAGTGATCCCATCAGGCCACCACAGTAAGTCACACTGAGGAATGGTGCCATCAGGCCACCAAAATAAGTCACACTGAGGAGTGGTTTCATCAGGCCACCACGACAAGTCACATTGAGGAGTGGTCCCATCACGCCACCACAATAAGACACATTGAGGAGTGGTCCCATCACGCCACCACAATAAGTCACATTGAGGAATGGTCCCATCACGCCACCACAACAAATCACATTGAGGAGTGGTCCCATCAGGCCACCACAACAAGTCACATTGACGAGTGGTCCCATCAGGCCACCACAACAAGTCACATTGAGGAGTGGTCCCACCAGGCCACTACAATAAGTCACATCGAGGAGTGGTCCCATCAGGCCACCACAATAAGTCACATTGAGAAGTGGTCCCATCAGGCCACCACAACAAGTCACATTGAGGAGTGGTCCCATCACGCCACCACAATAAGTCACATTGAGGAGTGATCCCATCACACCACCACAGTAAGTCACATTGAGGAGTGGTCCCATCACGCCACCACAATAAGTCACATTGAGGAGTGGTCCCATTAGGCTACCACAATAAGTCACATTGAGGAGTGGTCCCATTACGCCACCACAACAAGTCACATTGAGGAGTGGTCCCATTACGCCACCACAACAAGTCACATTGAGGAGTGGTCCCATCACGCCACCACAATAAGTCACATTGAGGAGTGGTCCCATCACGCCACCACAATACGTCACATTGAGGAGTGGTCCCATCACGCCACCACAATAAGTCACATTGAGGAGTGGTCCAATCACGCCACCACAACAAGTCACATTGAGGAGTGGTCCCATCACGCCACCACAACAAGTCACATTGAGGAGTGGTTCCATCAGGCCACCACAATAAGTCACATTGAGGAGTGGTTCCATCACGCCACCACAATAAGTCACATTGAGGAGTGGTCCAATCACGCCACCACAACAAGTCACATTGAGGAGTGGTCCCATCACGCCACCACAACAAGTCACATTGAGGAGTGGTACCATCAGGCCACCACAACAAGTCACATTGAGGAGTGGTACCATCAGGCCACCACAACAAGTCACATTGAGGAGTGGTCCCATCAGGCCACCACAATAAGTCACATTGAAGAGTGGTCCCATCACGCCACCACAATAAGTCACATTGAGGAGTGGTCCAATCAAGCCACCATAATAAGTCACATTTTTGAGGGGGGATGGTCCCATCACGGCACCACAATAAGTCACATTTTTGAGGAGTGGTCCCGTCACGCCACCACAATAAGTCACATTGGAGAGTGGTCCCATCAGCCAACCACAATAAGTCACATTGAGGCGTGGTCCCATCACGCCACCACAACAAGTCACATTGAGGAGTGGTCCCATCAGGCCACCACAAAAAGTCACATTGAGGAGTGGTTCCATCAGGCCACCACAACAAGTCACGTTGAGGAGTGGTCCCACCAGACCGCCACAACAAGCCACATGAAGAAGTGGTACCATCAGGCCACCACAATAAGTCACATTGAGGAGTGGTCCCATCACGCCACCACAACAAGTCACATTGAGGAATGGTCCCATCAGGCCATCACAACAAGTCACATTGAGGAGTAGTCCCATCCGGCCACCACAACAAGTCACATTGAGGAGTGGTCCCATCAGGCGACCACAATAAGTCACATTGAGAAGTGGTCCCATCACGCCACCACAATAAGTCACATTGAGGAGCGGTCCCATCAGGCCACCCCAACAAGTCACATTGAGAAGTGGTCCCATCACGGCATCACAACACGTCACATTAAGGAGTGGTCCCATCAGGCCACCACAATAAGTCACATTGAACAGTGGTCTCATCACGCCACCACAATAAGTCACATTGAGGAGCGGTCCCATCACGCCACCACAATAAGACACATTGAGGAGTGGTCCCATCACGCCACCACAATAAGTCACATTGAGGAATGGTCCTATCAGGCCACCACAACAAGTCACATTGAGGAGTGGTCCCATCAGACCACCACAATAAGTCACATTGAGGAGTGGTCCCATCAGGCGACCACAATAAGTCACATTGAGGAGTGGTCCCATCACGCCACCACAATAAGTCACATTGAGGATTGGTTCCACCAGGCCACCACAATAAGTCACATCGAGGAGTGGTCCCATCAGGCCACCACAATAAGTCACATTGAGGAGTGGTCCCATCACGCCACCGCAATAAGTCACATTAAGGAGTGGTCCCATCACACCACCACAATAAGACACATTGAGGAGTGGTCCCTTCACGTCACCACAATAAGTCACATTGAGAAGTGGTCCCATCAGGCCACCACAATACGTCACATTAAGGAGTGATCCCATCAGGCCACCACAATAAGTCACATTGAGGAGTGGTCCCATCACGCCACCACAATAAGTCACATTGAGGAGTGGTCCCATCAGGCCACCACAATACGTCACATTAAGGAGTGGTCCCATCAGGCCACCACAATACGTCACATTAAGGAGTGGTCCCATCAGGCCACCACAATACGTCACATTAAGGAGTGGTCCCATCAGGCCACCACAATACGTCACATTAAGGAGTGGTCCCATCACACCACCGCAATAAGACACATCGAGGAGTGGTCCCATCACGCCACCACAATAAGTCACATTGAGGAGTGATCCCATCACGCCACCACAGTAAGTCACACTGAGGAATGGTGCCATCAGGCCACCAAAATAAGTCACACTGAGGAATGGTGCCATCAGGCCACCAAAATAAGTCACACTGATGAGTGGTCCCATCAGGCCACCACAACAAGTCACATTGAGGAGTGGTCCCATCACGCCACCACAACAAGTCACATTGAGGAGTGGTTCCATCACGCCACCGCAACAAGTCACATTAAGGAGTGGTCCCATCACGCCACCACAATAAGTCACATTGACGAGTGGTCCCATCACGCCACCACAATAAGTCACATTGACGAGTGGTACCATCACGCCACCGCAACAAGTCACATTAAGGAGTGGTCCCATCAGGCCACCACAACAAGTCACATTGACGAGTGGTTCCATCACGCCACCGCAACAAGTCACATTAAGGAGTGGTCCCATCACGCCACCACAATAAGTCACATTGACGAGTGGTCCCATCACGCCAAAACAATAAGTCACATTGACGAGTGGTACCATCACGCCAAAGCAACAAGTCACATTAAGGAGTGGTCCCATCAGGCCACCAAAATAAGTCACACTGAGGAGTGGTCCCATCAGGCCACCACAACAAGTCACATGGAGGAGTGGTCCCATCACGCCACCGCAATAAGTCATATTGAGGAGTGATCCCATCAGGCCACCACAGTAAGTCACACTGAGGAATGGTGCCATCAGGCCACCAAAATAAGTCACACTGAGGAGTGGTTTCATCAGGCCACCACAACAAGTCACATTGAGGCGTGGTCCCATCACGCCACCACAACAAGTCACATTGGAGAGTGGTCCCATCAGGCCACCACAATAAGTCACATTGAGGAGTGGTTCCATCACGCCACCACAACAAGTCACATTGAGGAATGGTCCCATCAGGCGACCACAATAAGTCACATTGAGGAGTGGTCCCATCACGCCACCACAATAAGTCACATTGAGGAGTGGTCCCATCACGCCACCACAATAAGACACATTGAGGAGTGGTCCCATCACGCCACCACAATAAGTCACATTGAGGAATGGTCCCATCACGCCACAACAACAAATCACATTGAGGAGTGGTCCCATCAGGCCACCACAACAAGTCACATTGACGAGTGGTCCCATCAGGCCACCACAACAAGTCACATTGAGGAGTGGTCCCACCAGGCCACTACAATAAGTCACATCGAGGAGTGGTCCCATCAGGCCACCACAATAAGTCACATTGAGAAGTGGTCCCATCAGGCCACCACAACAAGTCACATTGAGGAGTGGTCCCATCAGGCCACCACAATAAGTCACATTGAGGAGTGGCCCCATCACGCCACCACAATAAGTTACATTGAGGAGTGGTCCCATCACGCCACCACAATAAGTCACATCGAGGAGGTCCCATCACGCCACCATAATAAGTTACATTGAGGAGTGGTCCCATGACGCCACCACAACAAGTCACATTGAGGAATGGTCCCATCAGGCCAACACAATAAGTCACATTGAGGAGTGATCCCATCACGCCACCACAATAAGTCACATTAAGGAGTGATCCCATCAGGCCACCACAACAAGTCACATTGAGGAATGTTCCCATCAGGCCACCACAACAAATCACATTGAGGAGTGGTCCCATCAGGCCACCACAATAAGTCACATTGAGGAGTGGTCCCATCAGGCCACCACAACAAGTTCATTGAGGAGTGGTCCCATCAGGCCACCACAATAAGTCACATTGAGGAGTGGTCCAATCACGCCACCACAGTAGGTCACATTGAGGAGTGGTCCCATCACGCCACCACAATAAGACACATTGAGGAGTGGTCCCATCACGCCACCACAATAAGTCACATTGAGGAATGGTCCCATCAGGCCACCACAATAAGTCACATTGAGGAGTGGTCCCATCACGCCACCACAATAAGTCACATTGAGGAGTGGTCCCATCAGGCCACCACAATAAGACACATTGAGGAGTGGTCCAATCACGCCACCACAATAAGTCACATTGAGGAGTAGTTCCACCAGGCCACCACAATAAGTCACATCGAAGAGTGGTCCCATCAGGCCACCACAATAAGTCACATTGAGAAATGGTCCCATCAGGCCACCACAATTAGTCACATTAAGGAGTGGTCCCATCACGCCACCACAATAAGTCACATTGAGGAGCGGTCCCATCACGCCACCACAACAAGTCACATGGAGGAGTGGTCCCATCAGGCCACCACAATAAGTCACATTGAGGAATGGTCCCATCATGCCACCACAACAAATCACATTGAGGAGTGGCCCCATCACGCCACCACAACAAGTCACATTGAGGAGTGGTCCCATCACGCCACCACAACAAATCACATTGAGGAGTAGTTCCACCAGGCCACCATAATCAGTAACATCGAGGAGTGTTCCCATCAGGCCACCACAATAAGTCACATTGAGAAGTGGTCCCATCAAGCCACCATAATAAGTCACATTTTTGAGGAGTGGTCCCATCACGCCACCACAATGAGTCACATTTTTGAGGAGTGGTCTCGTCACTCCACCACAATAAGTCACATTGGAGAGTGGTCCCATCAGGCCCCCACAATAAGTCACATTGAGGAGTGGTCCCATCACGCCACCACAACAAGTCACATTGAGGAATGGTCAGATCAGGCCACCACAACAAGTCACATTGAGGCGTGGTTCCATCAGGCCACCAAAACAAGTCACGTTGAGGAGTTGTCCCATCAGGCCACCACAACAAGTCACATCGTGGAGTGGTCCCATCAGGCCACCACAACAAGTCACATTGACGAGTGGTCCCATCAGGCCACCACAACAAGTCACATTGAGGAGTGGTCCCATCAGGCCACCACAACAAGTCACATCGTGGAGTGGTCCCATCAGGCCACCACAACAAGTCACATTGACGAGTGGTCCCATCAGGCCACCACAACAAGTCACATTGAGGAGTGGTCCCATCACGCCACCACAACAAGTCACATCGAGGAGTGGTCCCATCACGCCACCACAACAAATCACATTGAGGAGTGGTCCCATCAGACCACCACAACAAGTCACATTGACGAGTGGTCCCATCAGGCCACCACAACAAGTCACATTGAGGAGTGGTCCCATCAGGCCACCACAACAAGTCACATCGAGGAGTGGTCCCATCAGGCCACCACAATACGTCACATTAAGGAGTGGTCCCATCAGGCCACCACAATAAATCACATTGAGGAGTGGTCCCATCACGCCACCACAGTAGGTCACATTGCGGAGTGGTCCCATCACGCCACCACAATAAGACGCATTGAGGAGTGGTCCCATCACGCCACCACAATAAGTCACATTGAGGAATGGTCCCATCAGGCCACCACAATAAGTCACATTGAGGAGTGGTCCAATCACGCCACCACAATAAATCACATTGAGGAGTGGTCCCATCAGGCCACCACAATAAGTCACATTGAGGAGTGGTCCCATCACGCCACCACAATAAGTCACATTGAGGAGTGGTCCCATCACGCCACCACAATAAGACACATTGAGGAGTGGTTCCATCCCGCCACCACAATAAGTCACATTGAGGAATGGTCCCATCAGGCCACCACAATAAGTCACATTGAGGAGTGGTCCCATCACGCCACCACAATAAGTCACATTGAGGTGTGGTCCCATCACGCCACCACAACAAGTCACATTGAGGAGTGGTCCCATCAGGCCACCACAATAAATCACATTGAGGAGTGGTTCCACCCGGCCACCACAACAAGTCACATTGAGGAGTGGTCCCATCACGCCACCACAACAAATCACATTGAGGAGTAGTTCCACGAGGCCACCATAATCAGTAACATCGAGGAGTGTTCCCATCAGGCCACCACAATAAGTCACATTGAGAAGTGGTCCCATCAAGCCACCATAATAAGTCACATTTTTGAGGAGTGGTCCCACCACGCCACCACAATGAGTCACATTTTTGAGGAGTGGTCTCGTCACTCCACCACAATAAGTCACATTGGAGAGTGGTCCCATCAGGCCACCACAATAAGTCACATTGAGGAGTGGTCCCATCACGCCACCACAACAAGTCACATTGAGGAATGGTCAGATCAGGCCACCACAACAAGTCACATTGAGGCGTGGTTCCATCAGGCCACCAAAACAAGTCACGTTGAGGAGTTGTCCCACCAGACCGCCACAACAAGCCACATGCAGAAGTGGTCCCATCAAGCCACCACAACAAGTCACATTGAGGATTGGTCCCATCACGCCACCACAACAAATCACATTGAGGAGTGGTCCCATCAGGCCACCACAACAAGTCACATTGACGAGTGGTCCCATCAGGCCACCACAACAAGTCACATTGAGGAGTGGTCCCATCAGGCCACCACAACAAGTCACATCGTGGAGTGGTCCCATCAGGCCACCACAACAAGTCACATTGACGAGTGGTCCCATCAGGCCACCACAACAAGTCACATTGAGGAGTGGTCCCATCAGGCCACCACAACAAGTCACATCGTGGAGTGGTCCCATCAGGCCACCACAACAAGTCACATTGACGAGTGGTCCCATCAGGCCACCACAACAAGTCACATTGAGGAGTGGTCCCATCACGCCACCACAACAAGTCACATCGAGGAGTGGTCCCATCACGCCACCACAACAAATCACATTGAGGAGTGGTCCCATCAGACCACCACAACAAGTCACATTGACGAGTGGTCCCATCAGGCCACCACAACAAGTCACATTGAGGAGTGGTCCCATCAGGCCACCACAACAAGTCACATCGAGGAGTGGTCCCATCAGGCCACCACAATACGTCACATTAAGGAGTGGTCCCATCAGGCCACCACAATAAATCACATTGAGGAGTGGTCCCATCACGCCACCACAGTAGGTCACATTGCGGAGTGGTCCCATCACGCCACCACAATAAGACGCATTGAGGAGTGGTCCCATCACGCCACCACAATAAGTCACATTGAGGAATGGTCCCATCAGGCCACCACAATAAGTCACATTGAGGAGTGGTCCAATCACGCCACCACAATAAATCACATTGAGGAGTGGTCCCATCAGGCCACCACAATAAGTCACATTGAGGAGTGGTCCCATCACGCCACCACAATAAGTCACATTGAGGAGTGGTCCCATCACGCCACCACAATAAGACACATTGAGGAGTGGTTCCATCCCGCCACCACAATAAGTCACATTGAGGAATGGTCCCATCAGGCCACCACAATAAGTCACATTGAGGAGTGGTCCCATCACGCCACCACAATAAGTCACATTGAGGTGTGGTCCCATCACGCCACCACAACAAGTCACATTGAGGAGTGGTCCCATCAGGCCACCACAATAAGTCACATTGAGGAGTGGTTCCACCCGGCCACCACAATAAGTCACATTGAGGAGTGGTCCCATCACGCCACCACAATAAGTCACATGGAGGAGTGGTTCCATCAGGCCACCACAATAAGTCACATTGAGGATTGGTCCCATCACGCCACCACAATAAGTCACAATGAGGAGTGGTTCCATCACGCCACCACGACAAGTCACATTGAGGAGTGGTCCCATCACTCCACCACAACAAGTCACATTGAGGAGTGGTCCCATCACGGCACCACAATAAGTCACATTGAGGAGTGGTCCCATCACGCCACCACAACAAGTCACATTGAGGAATGGTCCCATCAGGCCACCACAACAAGTCACATTGAGGAGTGGTCCCATCACGCCAACACAATAAGTCACATCGAGGAGTGGTTCCATCACGCCACCACAACAAGTGCACAAGTGCAAATCACTTTGCAGGGGCGGATCCCGAACATCTGGATAAGGGGGCACGTACCGGTGCCGGGTCCCCCCCCCCCCCCTCCCCCGCCCCGCCAAGTTTCTCTAGTGCTATATCGCCTGTATTAAATTCACATATTGAAAAGTAGCGATCGCCAAGATTAAAAGCAAAAGTAGACGGAAACTGGAGATCCCTAGTGTTGGTGCTGTCAAGCAGGTGATTATAGAATGCACGTATTGTGGGTAAAACATACTATTTATATGATATCGTCTGTACACACCTGCCTTGGTTCATTGGTAACAAAAGCTATAGATTTGTTCCCTGCCTATCACAGTAACGAAATTTTCGTTTTCTAAACAGTTTCCATGGCGACTATAAGCATTGGGCCAAAGTTATTTGCGTCTCTATTATAGAGCATGCTCTCAGCCAAACTCACTTTCGTCCCTACCAAAGTGCATTTGGTCAACCAAAGCTACTTTCGTCGACTACCGACGAAATGTAATTTCGATGACCAAAGAAGGGGGTGTGGGGGGGGGATGCAATACTTTTTAGTGATCCATGATTACACCTAAAATTATCATCGTGATCGGGACATAAGGAGACTTTCGTGATCTGTGATCGAAGTAATTCTAGTAATAGTGATTTTCGTAAAACTATAAATCCCTGAAGTGTGATTGTTTTTGTGATCCGTGACCTCCGTTTAACTTGTTTACATTTGCACTACAGTTATTATCGTGATTGTGACATGCGACTTGTTGGTGTTTTTGCCGTGATTCCGGGCCGTTATTTTCCTTTTGCTGCCCTAAAATTAAGCTGGTTAAGCCACGCGCTCGAGAATAATTTTTCCGATCTCCGCGATTGGCATCCGGGAATTCTTGTAGATTTGCGATTAGCTGTTGTCCCTGCCACCTATGCCGCTGGATAGCAATGCAACACTAAACAGGGAACTATATCATACAAGACACTCAGTGGGGCACGGATGGTAAATAAGTAACATCTGTGTTTGCAGGATAAACTACTAGTTCTTTCGGCGTAGGATTGCAGGCTGCATACGCTATTGTAACGGGATCGTCACCCACAGCTACATAAGCCAAAGAACTCGGGCGAGGTGCTCAGTCGTCATCTGGACCGATATTAAGCCGTCGACGGCCTATTCCTGGCTTCCATTGATTCCTGTCATTGGACGGCGCCGAGAAACGTGTGGTCCGCTGTGGCGCGCTTAAGCGATTGAGCGGCCGAGCAGGGGAAGATGCCTCTCTTGCGAACGCTCTGACATCCTAACTACGCATGAAAGTCAATGTGAACGTCACGTATAATCTTCAGATGAAAGTTATCTACCATTGGGTGCTAAAACCACATCTCTAGGACGTTTATCTGATTTATGACGATTTTGGTTTCTTTAAGTGGCAAGAAATCTGTATGTTTATCTTTAAGCCAATTGCTTCGTTGCCATGAAAATGTGACTTGCCTTCTCAAGCTTTGCGATGAGAAGAACTCGCTGTGTGGTGAAGAAGAGTGACATAGCTTGACCGGATGTAGGACATCACTCAATAGGGTTAATTAATTCACCATGCTTACAGTGTAACACCATGACGTCACCATGAATCTTAGATGTTACTCATTAATAAGCATATGGCTGTATGGTAACAAACCGACATTAAACTTACGATTTCCCACACACCACAACGGCAGGTGCAAATCCCTAGCCTTTTATTGATAATAACTGCTCATTAAACGCTGAAATGAATCATCTCATAAATAGTGTTTTAGCACACTCTTTGTACATATATATGAATAATATTGATTAATGCCAATGGACGTGATCAGCATGTCATATGGCATGATATAAGCTTACAGGTTGCAATTACCAGTCAACCTCAATCGAACCAAAGTCTATACATATATAATCAAGTGCAATTAAATATACTGCGCAAAACGACAGATTATACATGGTGACAGAGGACGAGCAATCCAGTATAAGTATGTTGATGGCCTGCAATAAACATTGATATCAGTTTCAGTGAGTTAAACAAATCAATGCATTTCATGCATATAATTGTATGTTACATATTTATCGTCACGTGCGACTTCGACAATTGGTTGAGAATCGTTAGTTTATATTGATTTAAGGCGCAGCTAACGGAGAAATGCCCTTTTGTTGATATTTTCACAGGAGCATAAAAAGGACACTACACTCTAAGGTACGTGGTGGATCCAGCTAGGGCGCTCTAGCGGCTAAGCCCCATCGCCCGAAGCCCCTGCTCAAACAGCGACAGCCCATGGAACCGAGGTATTTCAACCAATGGGGATTGCTGTTCTAACCGGGGTATTTCACCCAATGGGAGTTCCTGTCTAACCGGAGTATTGCACCCAATGGGAGTGCCCGTCTAACCGGAGTATTGCACCCGATGGGGTGTGCCCGTCTAACCGGAGTATTTCACTTAACTGGTGTATTTCATATAATGGGGAGTGTTAGTCTAACCGGAGTATTTCACCCAATGGGGGGTGCCCATCTAACCGGTGTATTTCACCCAAAGGGAGGAGCTCCACTAACAGGTGTATTTCACCCAAAGGGGAGTGCTGTTCTAACCGGTGTATTTTACCCAATGGGGAGTGCCCGTCTAACCGGAGTACTTCACCCAACTTGTGTATTTCACCTATTGGGGAGTGTTAGTCTAACCGGAGTATTGCACCCAATTGGAGTTCCCGTCTAACCGGAGTATGTCACCCGATGGGGAGTGCCCGTCTAATCGGAGTATTTCACCTAACTTGTGTATTTCACCTAATGGGGAGTGTTAGTCTAACCGGGGTATTTCACCCAATTGGAGTTCCCGTCTAACCGGAGTATTTCACCTAACTTGTGTATTTCACCTAATAGAGAGTGTTAGCCTAACCGGTGTATTTCACCCAATGGGAGTCCCCGTCTAACCGGAGTATTTCACCTGATGGGGAGTGCCCGTCTAACCGGAGTATTTCACCTAACTGGTGTATTTCAAATAATGGGGAGTGTCAGTCTAACCGAAGTATTTCACCCGATGGGGAGTGCCCGTCTAACCGGAGTATTTCACCCAGTGGGGAGTGCCCGTCTAACCGGTATATTTCATTCAATGGGGGGTTCCATGCCGCCAGATCAAAGAGATGTGTACACGCGAATGCTCTTGAGGACGTATTGAGATGGTCGGGGGTCAAGTGACGTCACGGACACATGAGGGGAGAATCCCAGGCTCGGGCCGGCAGATAGCGATTGACTAAAGTTAGCTTAGTACATCAATCGATTGTCCACTTAATGTCAACAGATTACTGCTTTTCGAATATAAACACATTGAATTACTATTGTCAAATAGTTAATGGCGCCAACTAGGGTCATGAACAGGTCTCGTTTGCACGATCATATAAATACCAACATGGGTCACTTGGGCGAAACATAAGCAACAACGCTTGTATCTAATGTTCCATTGGCGTAACAGGCTCTAAATAAATCTTTAAATTAGTAAAAGAAAAACGCGGGGCGCTAGACAACCAATTCAGAAATATTTTCCCTCCTTTTTTCTCCCAGTCCTCGAAGCAGAAATCTACCATTTCTCTCCATGTGCCCATGTTAGACTGACTGGAATATTGCTTGGTCTCTTCGAGTCAAGCTCAGTACATTCTTGAAAATCACGCTACAGTTTAGACCACACTTTGAACTTTCTCCGTATCAATAACCGCGTTCTGTAAACTTGGCGTAATTAATACAGCCCGGTAAATGCCCAATATTTACGCTGGCCTATCAGTGTTGCCGACGCCCGAATTACAGCTGACAAGTGGAAAAAACATAATTAACGGAACGGATTTTCGACAGATCGATCTTATCTCGTTCAAAGTAGGGAATTTATTAACACATATCGAATGTTTGTTAGCATTATACCACTGATGCATATGGATGATTGTATAAGTGGATATGATTTTGCCACTTGGGCTCAATATATTGTTAGTTTACCGGGATTGATTGTATTACAGTAAACTTGTGTAATTTAATCAAAATTAAGTCAGACGATCTAAAAGGACATCATTACAGAGTTATGTAGCATTAATTTCTATTTAGACATTAGTGCATTGCAGGTGTTAAGGTCAATTAATATATCTGTGAGGAAATCGAAAAGACTGCATTTAAACCCTAAACAGAAGCACCATTTAAAAAGTGTCTCAACGTGCAAATGTTGTGAATAATGTTTGTCACCAAGGGTGAACTTATTAATCTAGAACAAAGATGATGATTGTTTTACCGTATCCAACCATGAGGTCCTATTTATTTTAAAAGTCATAACCCGACCGTTTCTTCATTTAAATTGATGGAATATAATCTAATACACCATCGCAACTGAGAGGTTTGAAAAAGTTATTGACACACATATATTTATTACGGTACACATAATTTATTACCCAAGGAATGTGCCCTTGTCATAACTGTAGTTGAATGCAGGCGAATTAAGAGATGAAATTGACCTAACAAAATGTAAAATATATATTTATGATCCCTTTATTGTTATTTCTAATGTTGTAATGTAAAGTCCTAGGAATTTTTATTTATTGATAAAGGCATCCTTCTGTACCAACCTACCAAGGAATAACGCAAGCAAGTGCGTAACTTAGATATTGATGTTGTGTTAAATATTAACTCCAGGAGTTAGTCTTTAACACAACATCAATGACCTGTCGACTACAAAATGAGGTTCTGCCATACCATACTTCGTTCTTAAATACGCAAATGGATAACACCCCGATATGGTTGTATGATGATTTATTCTTGACTTGCTGATTGATGAGACTTGGCTGGATTCATGGCTAACCACTCGTAGCCGTATCAATTCGGTAGGCCAAAAGCCCAACCCCGCCACAGAGAATGGTGGTAGACAGCGAGCTAAAATGACAATAGGGCTGTTCAGTCACTACGGGATCTGATCGAGACCCCACGAGACGGATACTTATGCTCTACGTCAATGCCTAGCATCAACGGCCTGTACGTGCTGCCTACCTTCCGGTTGTTTGCCTTCATTCGCTTCACACACATGACAGGCTAAATGTGTCCTTGGAACCACTGAAGTTCTGTGCATATCAGAATTATAACCATCCGAGCAGATTTATGTAATATATGAGCAGTCAGACAGCTGACATGGGTGACGGTAAGTGTCAGGCGATCTAATGTGCTGCGCTGGGTTTTCTATGTCGCGTGACGTAATAATCATCATGACGCGCGTGTCTGCGCGCGGTATCTATGGTTACGTAACAACGCTCCTTATATGGACTGAGCAGGCAAGGACAATGGTGCTGTGTTTGTCGCAGAAATGTAAACATCGATGATTTGCCTCAAAATACAACGCTTCCAACAGGCTCATCAAACGGACCCCATGCATTATGGAGAGATAAATGTCTTATCTTTAACTGTTAATGATTTTATAGTTACCAATGCCTGGACTGAAGCAAACAAAAAATAGTTTCACTCCCACTCGAGTCTTCACGCACAACCCGCGCAGCCAGCCGGTTCCCAGCACTCAAACATTGACTAGAATGAGTGCATGTGCGTCACGCAGCTGTAGCAAGGCACCAGCGTGATGCGCACTCGTTCTAAGAGCACGTGTTGTTTTGTTGGTCCCCAAAAGACATAAACCGGAAATAGAACCTGCGAGAACTGTACAGCCCTATCGCGAATAGCTTGCATTTGCAGCCCGCCTATACAAAACAGTATCAAATTGGCTTGTGAGAGGGCGCCTGAAAGTCCACCACAGTCCCCCACAAACTATTTTTTGTTTGCTTCAGTTCAGGCATTGCTAACTATAAAATCATAATATAGTTAAAGATAAGACATTTATCTCTCCATAATGCATGGGGTCCGTTTGATGAGGCTGTTGGAAGCGTTGGAAGCGTTTTTCGGGGTACCGAAACGTGTGCGTCAAAAATGATGTCGAAGTTTACGTTACCCGATAAAATTGTGAAATCAATTAATTTGCACCTATTTAGCCGCTAGGTAATATCCCTATTACTTCATAAGTAGGTAACATGAACAGTTAGAAAGCCATTTTTTTCCATTTGGTAAGCGTCAGTGACGTCATGTGTGCCAAATATCATCGATGTGACAAGAATAGTTTGACGTCCACCTCGTTAAGTGGCGTTTCGAACTTCAAAGGGCCATAACTCGGTTAATATTTGAGCTAGGGAACCCAGATTTGGCATGAAGCGAGAGAGAAATGTTTACATATCTCAATCTCAACAACTAGTAGGCTTAGTTTGGCCGCTAGAGCGCTCGCAAGAGGTGCACCCCCATTATGAGTCAACGGCGATATCGACCGGCACTCCTTCGGGTTGCGATGGCCGCCGTTCGCTTAATAGCGACGCTAGAGAATCAGGACTGGTTGCAAAAGACACGCTCTTTGACCCAAAGTCGATTTTCGTCATCATTAGTGTCCCACTCAGTTCTTGTTTATTTTGTCTATTGAACCACTGGCTACGTTTATCAAAAACGACAAATCTATTAAGGGTATACGAATCTTGGACCACGAGTTTAAAATAGGACCATACGCAGATGACACTTTTGTGTTGCTAGACGGAAGCGAAGAATCTATTAGAAATGCGTTACGGGTTCTGGAAATGGTCAAATTTTGTTCGGGTTGAAAGTAAATGTTCACAAAACTAAAGCTTGTGGCTTAGGTAAAATTGCTAAAGATCGCCAAACCGATCTCATATCCCGATCTAAATCTTATTTGGTCTGAGGAGGTTACTTTACTCGGTATGAAGCTAAATGTTACTTTGAGCGCTATGGTTGATATTAATTACAGTCGCATGCTAGCGCAATTTTATACTCGCTACGTATAGCAAGAGACATTTGTTCTTGAGAGGTAGAAGTACTGTTAGTACAGGTCATCGCTGTGCCTAAATTAATACATGTTTTATCTATTCTGCCTTCCCCCGGTAAGTATTATCGGAATAGAATTGATCGTCTAATTCGGGAATTCGTGTGGAATAAAAAGACACCTAGAATTGCCATGTCTAAAATGGAAAAAAAACAGACGTTGTTGTTCGCACTCAAAATCAGTTGGATACGAAGACTTGTACTCAATGATGGTGCGTGGCAGCAATTGTTTTGTAAAAATATTTGTAGTGATAAAATATTATGTTGGGACTTTGCCATTTCTCTAAATGAGTTCTCTTTGACATCAAACCCCTTTTGGGGCGACGTCTTTAAGGCATGGAGTTAATTCTTGGGAACACAAAATGAAGATATCAATTTGGAATACCCAATTTGGAACACCTATTTTATGAACAACCCAAATCTGAAACGCAGAAAAGACGATATAATCAGAAAAGGGGTTGCCTTTATTAATGACATAGTTGATGAAGATGGCCTCCTGTTAGGATGGAAAGAATTTAGAAAGAAATATCAAATAAATGTTAACTTCGTTGATTTCTATAGTCTTGCCCACTGCATACCGCGAGACTGGAGACACCATATAATGACGTCAGGTAAAAACTGGGTAACGTAACTCGCAAGTGGGCGAATTTGATAAAAAAAAACGGCGTGGTTATGCAATTATAGTCATAAGTTACTTGTCAAGTCTTTAAGTTTCAGTACAAAAAAAACGAAGAACGGTCGTGTCAGTATCTAGAAATTGATGTAGAGGAAGCCAATTGGTGCCAGTATTATAAGTTACCATTGCACTGTACGGTTGAGGAAAAAACAAAAGCTTTCAGTTCCTGTTACTGAATTTAGCATTTATCACAAATTGGTTTTTGCTTAAATGTAAAATAATAGACTCAGAGAAATGTTCTTTTTGTAGGACTGAGACTGAAACTACTCAGCACTTACTTTATGATTGTATTTATGTAAGGAGTTTATGGTTTAGGGTTCAGAGTGCAGGCAATAGAAATCAAAGCATTCACATAAAACTACTAAACGAAGTTGTCATTAACGATTTACTATTTGCACGCATGTCGAATATCAAGATAATGATAGTTATGTAATAAAATCTATAAACAAAGAGCTCGATGAGGTCAGCGGCTGCAATGGACAACCAAAGTAGAACGCACAATGAACCGCTGGAAGTTAAGAGGTTTAACATTATGAGGTAAAATACAAATAGTAAAGGCTCACATTCTGTCAAATGTTCAATAGTCCATGTCAACGTTAGCCCATTCACAAGAATTTGAAAATAATGTAAAGAGGCTACTCTTTTTCTTTATCTGGAATGGCAAGCATGAAAGGTTAAAACGGGTCGAATTGGCACAAAAAATAGAAGATGGAGGGCTGCAAGCGCCTCATCTTAAATCAGTCATTCTGACGTCTCGTGTAGAGTAGATAAAACGATATTATTTTGAAGACGAACACTCATGGAAAACAATTGCGAACTATCAAATGTGTCCGATGCCAAATCTTTTGTTTTGTTTCAAGTTTGACATCAGTGGGTTTGAACGATTAGGAAAAGATCCGTTTTATCTTAAAATGATGAAGGCATGGTCAAGGTTACAGAACAATGGACCTGGGCAAAATATAATGGACAAGAGTGTAAGGAAAATAGAAATTTGAAATTAATCAAGTTCTTTTGATCATATTTATGTAACATGCCCTTTGGTATATATGAGACAATAGAAAATTATTTCTGGCGTGTTGGCTGGCATCGAACATTTTATTAGCAGGGAAAAGGGAAAATGAGACAAAGAACACATGGTTACATAAAGAGTAAAGAATACCCTTCGAAAAAAAAACGCACAGAAACAACTGATAACGTCAATTAATATAAGATAATAAGTCCTCTTAAATGGAAAAGAAATGAAACGCCTTTGAAGCCTTTGTGGCGACCACACCCACACTGTGAGAACTGAGTTGAGCGAGGGACGAGATACCCAAGCGCACCGGCTAATATGCGGAAGAAAATGGCTTCCCGACATCCTTTGTTCTGACCTAATTATGACGCTTTGGTCCCGTGTACAAACAAAAACCACAAGGCGGCAGACTTCAAAACGAATCGTTTAAGACTGACAAAACCTGAGAATACTGAATGGATAGCTACTGACAGGATCTAAACTAAATACAAAAGGTAAGAATTTGTTCACCGAGAAATAAAAATACAGGTCGATGGTGGCGAGAAGGATATGTCACCCCGATACATTTATATCAGGCAGGTATTCACAAAATAAAGAGCGTGTTCGATGATTCAACAAACTGAAAGAAAGAGGTATTCCAAACTTCCCCCCATGGTTCGCCATAGCGCAAGCAGAACTACATATATATATGCCATAAAGAATCACTCACAAGGTGAAGAAGTGCCAGACATCTTACAATTGTTTACAACGAGAATGTTTATTATTACTTTATTGTTATTGTTATTACTGGAAAATACTATTATGGTAGTAAAATTAGTTATGATTGCATCAGAGATATTTTAGAATAATGAACCAGTTACAAGGTGAAGAAGTGCCAGACATCTTACAATTGTTCACAAAGAAAATGTTTATTATTACTTTATTGCTATTGTTATTACTGGAAAATACTATTATGGTAGTAAAATTAGCAATGATTGCATCAGAGATAACTTAGAATAAAGAATCAGTTACAAGGTGAAGAAGTGCCAGACATGGGTAGTAAAATTAGTTAAGGGAAATGTAGAAGTTTTGAGCGTGAAACCGGCAAGTCCAATTCTTGGAGACCCCATCTAGGGTTGCTATGCTGATTAATTGTACGCCGTCTTAATGTAGCCGCCCCCCCCCCCCCGACAAGAAGAAGACATTGTTTACATCAATGCAATATTTAGCTTCTCAAACCAGTTCCATATATTTTTTTATATTTGTTACCCTGGTTACCCTGTATACGTTATTATTTATTTTATTCAGCCAGAAATAATTTACGGATATCGAAATGAGTACACCTGTTTTTTCGTTGGTTAAGTAAATAGATTTTGTATCCTATATAGCTACATAGAGTTATTCCAAAGTTATCTATATAGCTGTTGCAACCAGTTACGATGTTTGCTATGCTAGTGTAACAGTTCTACACATTACGAATGAAACCGCTTTCCAGATGTTATTGATATAATCACACCAAAATAACATGTGAGGAATGGTATGATAATTGAGACAGTAAGGACAATAGTCATTTTCTCTTCTCTATAACCC
Organism: Arenicola marina; assembly: GCA_964019135.1. Taxonomy (NCBI): domain Eukaryota; kingdom Metazoa; phylum Annelida; class Polychaeta; family Arenicolidae; genus Arenicola; species Arenicola marina. The sequence continues at coordinate 39,548,940 of OZ025252.1, forward strand.
GGGTATATCCCCAAGGTAACCCGAATAAGCACAGTGCGTCGGCATGCCGATTTTGTCCCGTTCAAAACAGCATGTGACAGTCTAGGCTGGTTCCATTCCCCCTAAATGAACCGCACATGACTTGTAATGAGTGGGTGCATTCGATTGAGCGCCATATCTGGTTCTAGAACTAGAGCCGTCAATTCTGCGCGTTCGATTTGACACCTGCACCAGTTCCAGAACTTCGGAACCGGTTCTCATTTTTCGCTTGATATGGGTCGCAAAGCGCATGCGCGAAGACTGTGCGCGACAAACTTAAGATGGCAGACAGTTAGATCTTGTACGCTTGACAATTTTAAAGTCCCATATACAGGTCAAATGTAATTGTGAAGTGAATTAATTATTCGCTACCTAAAAGAACGTTTACACAAAATGTAAACAAACAAACTGGCGAAGTCGCTTGAACAGTTATAGTTCCGACATCAAAACCACGAACAAAGTGGTTGCCTTTGATGTCTGAGCTTGGAAGGGGAGGAGAGGGGGGGGGCAAGGGGGGGGGGGGTCCAAAGAACGAAGAATACATTTCTTTATTCTCAGGTCAAGATGAATTAAATGGAGCACTCACCGCATACAAAGGGAGGGCGGATACATGATACACATTTGCGCTTTCATGGTTATTATAGGTGTTAAATTTCTCAGTGCACTATTAATGAACATCATTGATCACGACGGTCGGCTAATATCTCATGCCCAGTTAACGAAGAATTAGTTTGCTCATTCCTAATTCACGGTGAAATGCAGAGCCTGTTCCCGACCAACGGAAATACCCCCTTGCCCCCCCCCCCACGCTCGAACCCCCCTTGAAAGTGTCCCATAAGAAAAAAAAGTAGGCCCTATAGGAGTTTTTAACTGCAGGAAAGAGTATTATACAAATCTGGTGGAGGGCTTCCGCGGGTGCCTTGATGCCTAAGAGGGCGGATATTTGTGATGAAGAAGATACTTATGATAAAAAAGATACCCCCATATAGCGGATATTTTAAAAACTTGCGACCCGGGGAGGAGAGGGGGGGGGGTGGTGCTCTGAAAGTGTGCGTTTATAGAGCGGGTTGAGAAAGGGTTGCCCCGATCGAGCGGACTTGGGCGGTTAAACGCCCTTAGCAAGCGGATTTGAGTGATGAGAAGGTGGGGGGAGGGGGGGGGGGCGTTACTGCGGAACCGCCACCCCAAACCCAGCAATGTATTAAGTACAACATACATGTCGACCTTGACCCTCATACCAGTTTTAGTGTCGTTCGATTCGTACCGCATATTCCAGAACCAAAACCCACTGCGCAGCCTGCAATTCTGGTTCTAGAACCGAGCCAATCGAACGCACCCAGTGACTGACCTATCGGTAAGCATATTTCCAAATCGTTTAGATTAGTTGTTGTCCATAATTTAGTGCAAATGTATTGGGACTCGCAAGCCAGTAGCAGGAATTCAATATGTACTGTATAAACACATAGCATACATGTTGATCGATTATATTATTTGTTCAGTTTCCAACTCGACTCTTCTTATACTCATCCATGATATGAACCCACTCGCTGGGGTTGTGATGTGTCGATATTTGTGGCCAACTCGCTGGTCATGTTTATGTTTATACTTTGGCACATTCGGAAAGGGGAGCTAATTGGCGCCGGAAATGGTTAATGGAAATGGTTTGCATGATGATGACTTGTATATGGAATCAAGCGTTTGTATGGTATTATTTGTGTTACAGAAATCCACTGTTGCAGCCTCCGTGACGAATGGCCTCAAATTGCTCTATTATCATGATATGTGTAGTTAAAGATAGGCAACAGGGAACATTGGAAGGTGTTGTGTGGATCTCTGGCAGTAGTGTAGATATTGATATGGAAGGCACATGAATTAAGTGTCAAGTTCAATATGAAAAAAAAACATATATAAGTTTCTTGTATAGGCCCTTCGAGTTCGTCTGTGTCGTTTTGGGAGTATTTGCAATCAAGCATTGACAATGCCCGCACGTAGTCAATTTCTAACATATTTATTACTGGTGGCTTGAACGCAAACATATATACTAAATCATCGATCAATTTATCAGTTCGAAGTCTAACATTTAATTAGTTTGTAATGTTCAAGTGTTGTCACCAGTGTGAACAAGTGACCAATCAGCAATTGTCTGGAACCAAATATCTGTCCGAATCAAAAGAAAACGACATACACGTATGGTAACAAGGCAGATGTTAATAGGATACTTTGCTTTCTCACAATTCGGCTCGGATTTGGCATATTAGACTGGAACATGAAGTATATGTAAAAAATGAGGGACTCCAAAACGGCATTGTAACTATACGGCCTGGCGACAAACCCTTCGATTGTAATTATGTGTTTTCATGGATCTCATGGTCGTCCGGAACGTAAAAATACTATGATCCTATCTTACTTCCGGTTCCAGAGCGGCGGGGGCTTCCTATGGTAAAAAATGTAATCTCTCATCATGAGAGTCCCATAATAATTTACGTTGTGTAAGTAGGTAACCAGCAAGAAACTATTGATTTCGTGCGCAATTCAACCCAGGAATGACGTCACAGGATTTGTTTGAAATTTGGCCAATAGTAAAAGATTTTTTGTCAGGGTCCCCCATTGGTATCCTATTCGACACCTCTATGCTTGCAGTTGTGAATATGTTGTATATTGTATATTTTGAACCCGATAATCGCTCGACAAATCTTCCACTTAGCGCTAAGTCTTGTGGCGTAGCCCAAGTGGCGATTATGAAGGGGCCGTATTCATAATCGCAACTAAGGGGATTATGAGTACGGCCCCAAAATACATAAGTAGTCACACAAGAACTGGATTTTTTGAATTAAGAAAGTGCTACAATTATATTGAAGAAGATTTCTTAATAATGAGCACCACCACAACGAGCTGGTGAGGCTAAGACAAAAATGCCCTTTCCGTACGTAACTTACGTGGGGATTATGAATATGGCCCCTGGCCACTGCAAAGAGAGGTACCCCCTCGCTCGGTCCCCCATGATCTATGGGGAAATCGTTTGTCATATTTCCGTCACTCCTCCTATGCCAATCACTTCTTGACTGTCACACGACAAGGTGGGGATCAATATTATGGCGGTCGGATGAACAACTGACAACAGTTGATGTTTTCCAGTTTTGTTATTCACAAAAGTTAAATATATATACACAACACTGGAACCAGTCACGCGGATAACACCGGTATCGAGACACCCAGCCACGCTCGACGACACTGGCAGCGAGACACACAGTCACACCCGACGACTCCGGCAGCGCGACACACAGTCACACCCGACGACTCCGGCAGCGCGACACCCAGTCACGCCCGACGACTCCGGCAGCGAGACACACAGTCACGCCCGACGACTCCGGCAGCGAGACACACAGTCACGCCCGACGACTCCGGCAGCGAGACACACAGTCACGCCCGACGACTCCGGCAGCGAGACACACAGTCACGCCCGACGACACAGACAGTACACAGCACACCAGAAACAGTGGCAGAAGCAGTCCCGGATGTCTTCAGCCTGTCTCCCTCGGGGTCTCCTCCCTACACCTTCTTCCAGGCAATATATATACTGGGGTGCCGCACCCATAACAGACATGATTCGCCGATCGCCACCCATCCCACAAAAACACAAGGCCTATCACATGCAATCACTTGTCACACTAAAACCAAACACACTGAACTGCTAACTCAAAATCTACTCCCCTAACCCGGACCGCTTGCCTGAAACATACATGACTCCAAATGAGTGACAGATGATGCGGGAAGCTTGCCGATAGGCGCGAAACTACATTGACGAACGGTCTACCCCGTGACAATGACCCTCACCTCAAGAAATTGCTTAACATTTTCTACACATACATATATACAAAACGAAGTCGACCGTTTGTTTATGATTTAGGGGTCCTAACAAGTCCGGACTCCTTCACCTTGCAATATCTACGATACACTGAAAGAATGAACCAAATCATGTCGCATCGGGCTGAAACTAGCAAACAATATATATACAAACATGGCGTTGATGTCACGGGACTGGACCAGGCGAACATTCCTATCTGTGGACTAGAAAAACCCTGACTATGTCGCTTCTTGAATGCAGCGACTCATATAGTCAGCCATGACATTTTCTTTACCCGGGATGGCCCGAATACGGAACCTGTAGTTTTGAAGTTCTAGAGACCACCTCATCACTCTGCTGTTGATCACCTTGGCACTGTTAATATAAGAAAGGGGCTGATGATCTGTCTCCACTAAGCACTCGCGTCCAAACAAATAACGCTGGAACTTCTGCACAGCCCAGACCAGGGCTAGGCACTCTCGTTCTATAGTAGAATAGTTCCTTTCAGCAGGGGTTAATTTCCGACTGGCGTAAGCGACTGGGAATTTTCCGTCTTCATGTTCTTGAAGCAATGCTGCCCCAGCAGCAATGTCCGAAGCATCCGCCTGCACGATGAAAGGTAAGTCAAAGTTTGGGATCTTCAGGATTGGTTCCTGAGTAACAGCTGCTTTCAGTTGAGTAAAGGAGTCTTCTTCAGTTGAACCCCAGTGGACAATGTTAGGGTTCTTCTTCCTAGTCAACTCAGTGAGGGGAGCTGCCAACCTGGCAAAGTGATTGATGAAGTGATGGTAGTACCCCACTAAGCCTAAGAATGACCGCACTTGGCGCTTAGTAATGGGGCGTGGTGCTTCCAGAATTTCACTGACCTTGTTTGGATGTGGATGAAGCGCACCGTCCTGGATCTTATGGCCCACAAAGTCAAGAGACGTGAACCCGATGAAGCATTTAGTGGGTCTCACAGTCAGCCCGGCATCTCGTATTCGCTGGAACAGTAAGCGGAGGGAGCGAAGTTGGTCTGCCCATAAAGGAGAATGGCCGAGGATATCATCGACAAAACTATCAACTTGGTCAAGTCCAGCTAGCAGACGTCTCATCATCCGATTAAAGGTAGCAGTAGCATTTACGAGACCGAATGGCATCTTCCGGAACTGGTAGCTTCCGTCAGGCGTTACAAAAGCAGTCTTGTTTCGGTCACATTGTCTAATAGGAACTTGCCAGTAGCCTTTTGACAAGTCGATTTTCGAAAAGAACTTGTCATTGTGAATTTTGGCATAAATGGAATCGGGGGTCGGCATCGGTTCAACATCGAAAACGGTGATGGCATTTAATCGTCTAAAGTCGATGCAGAACCTAACTGAGCCATCTTTTTTCTTCACTAACACAACAGGAGAAGCATATGGTGACTGGGTATCTTCTATAACTTCGGCTTCCATCATCTTCTCCACCTCCTCTTTGACCATCTCACGTGTGGCATACGGAACAGGATATGGGCGCTGACGAACTGGTTCAGCCGAGGTCAACTCGATCTTGTGTTCCATCAAGGCTGTGGTTCCCGGTATTTCAGAGAAAATATCGCGGAACTCGTACACGAGATCTTTTGCCTCTTGTCTTTGATTGACTGAAAGAGATTCCGCGTATTGGATGTCTAAGTAAGTCTCATTCTGCACTGGCACTGTCATGTCGGGAAACTCAAAATCATTTTCCGGAGCCTCGGCGGAGTCGTCTATGATGGTGGCTACAGCTTCAACTTGCGCAACGTCGGTTTGAGCCTCTCGGCGCTGATACTCTTTGAGCATGTTGATGTGGAAGGTCTTGGACTTTCCATTAAGGTCGAGAGTATAGTCAACTTTACTCACTTTTGCTGTGACGGAAAATGGACCTTTCCACTGCATTGTCAGCTTATTACTGCTTGTGGGTAGTAACACGAGGACATCATTTCCAACCTTCAAGCTCCTGGGTCGTGCTCTCTTGTCATAGGCTTTCTTGTAGCGGCTCGCAGACTTTTGCAGTTCTTCTCTGGCAATGCGGCAGGTCTCTTCTAATCGTTTCTTGAGTTCAACAACATACTGGTAAGTTATTTCAGTCTCTTCATCCGGAGTTTCCTTTGTCCAGAGGATACGAAGGATATCAAGTGGGCCTCTCACAGACCTACCATAAAGGAGTTCAAATGGAGAATACCCCAGACTGTCTTGAGGGACTTCGCGATACGCAAACAGAGCAGCAGGCAAATACCTGTCCCAATGCTTAGGCTCCTCTGCACATAGGCGCTTTATGATCGTCTTTACTGTCCCATTAAATCTTTCTACTAACCCATTGCACATGGGATGGTAGGGTGTTGTGGTCAACTGACGAACTGATATCAGTCGACCTACTTCTCGCATGACGCTGGAGGTGAACTGAGTACCCATGTCGGTTAGAATTTCCTCCGGAAACCCCACGCGGCTGTAGATTTCCAGCAATGCCTCAGCTACTGTCTCAGTGTCAATATTGCGCAACGGCACAGCTTCAGGGTAACGTGTAGCATAGTCGATGACCGTAAGGACATAGCGATGGCCACGAGTAGATATTGGAGAGATGGGGCCGATGATGTCTGCTGCGATCCTCTTGAAGGGGACGTCGATCACTGGCATTGCTTCGAGTGGTACTCTAGACACTTTTCCTTTTGGGATAGTCCGCTGACATATGTCACAAGAACGGCAGAAGCGCGTCACATCGTCATGCATCCCTGGCCAATAGAAGTTCTTTAGGATTCGATCCAGGGTCTTCTTGGCACCCATGTGTCCACCCATCAAAGAATCATGGGCCAATTCCATAATTCGTGTTCGTCTCGGCTTTGGAGCAACCAGTTGTTTGGCTACAAGTTTGGAAGGGATGTTTAGGTCTTTCTGATATCTGTACATAATCCCATGCTTTTCGTCGAACCATGATTCATGCGCTTTGGTGAATCTTGATGCATCTCTTCCCTTCTTCCTTTCAAACAGTTTGGAGAGAGTCGTATCCTGCATCTGTTCATCTACAAGTACAGTTTGTTTTATAGTTTCCGCTCTTTTCCCAATGTTGAGTTTGGTCTCAGTAGTTGTCCTCTTCTTTTGTGCCCTAGTCACTACTGCATGGACTGCTTCATCAGCTGGGCGCCATCTTATATCTGGATCCTGTGGATGTCTTGCATCGGGAATATTGCCCAAGACGACGTCATACAGTGGAGTTGGCATAACCATGGCTTCTGTAGACCCAACGAAGTAAGGAGAGTCTAGGCAAACAATGGCTGTAGGTACTTTCCTCGTCGTACCATCGACCAGAAGACACACCTTGTATCTTCCCGTGTACTGTCGTGGCTGCACGAAGGAACTCTTCACAACAACGCTGCTACATCCAGTATCTCTCATGGTAGATGCTCGAAACTGATTTAAGCGCCCTTCGACGGTAGGTCGGTTTCCGCAAGTACATACCGGAACAGGGCTATCACACAGCATATGGCATAAAGGGTAAGTGTTCCCCTCCTTGTCTCGTATTTCATGGAGGGTTGACTTTTCATCAGTCTCTCCCAACTCGCTCACGAGACACACTGGCAGTTTATCAACACAGTTACAAGATGGCTGCTGGGTTTCTGATATAGATGTATGAACCTTGCACGAGATGTGCGATGGCCCATCGTTCATAGGCTGTCTGTGTTGGCACTTATCACATCCCTGGCAGGCGATATGGATCGATGAGTCTTGTATTGCTGCGGCATCTTCAACATCGCGTCTTACTCCTGGTGGGGAGGGACGAGAGTTAGTCTCGCGGCAATCACGAGCGATGTGACCTGGTCGTCGACACAAAAAAGAGGTGCGGTTTTCTGCGGAAGAGCGTTGCCGAACCTGCTGACTTAAGTTTCGACCAGAGTACCTCCTGGGATCTCGACTTCCCTGGTAGGTGTCACGATGGCATGTGCCACGGCAATGTTCCTTTGATTTGACACAGTCTCTGATACGATTTGTTTGATGACATAGTGTCGGGCTAAGTTCACTTTCAGCCAGTTTGCGTGAATCCGATGTAGAGGTCTTCCCACTTATTCCACAGTTGTGGGCCTTCCTGTAATTCTCCGCTGCGGCGACGAGTTCTTCGCGGCTTCGGATCTTTCGTTCACGCAAAAAGATCGCCAAATCAGGAACACAGGCGTTCATGAAACGTTCGCGGATGAGTAGTTCACGCAGATCTTCGTACGTATACTTTGCTTCTGCCATATCCATCCAACGATCTAAGTAACTATACAATCGTGCCAGAAACTGACTGGACGATTCTCCCTCTTCGGCGCGGGACTCCTGAAACATTTGGCGAAACCCGTCCTCAGTTAGATTAAAGCTATCTAAGAGGGCCTCCTTTACCTTCGTGTAGAATGTCGCTTCTTCTTCTGGCATCCGGTAGTACACTTCGAGCGCACGGCCAGTCAGGAGTACACTTAGATTGATGGCCCAATAGTCCTCGGCCACCCCTGACTTGCCGCATACCTCTCAAAACGCACCAGATACGCATCAAGTTCATCGCGGTCGCCTTGAAACGCAGGTAATCTTGGGGCTCTGGATGACCCACTTACCACAGTGGCAGACGAGGTAGTCTCGATGCCGCTGGATTCGGTCCGGGCTGCCGCCTCCACCTCCTTTGCCCGCAGAGCATCTACTCGCTGGGCTGCTTCAGCTTCCAGGACCATCTTGCGTTCATCGCGGGCGGCTGCTCGTTCCTCTCGCTCGATGTCGTCGACCCTCTTCTCATCGAGTTCCATCCTTCTCATCTCTGGCGCCAGGTCATCCAGCCTCCTCTGGCTGCAGCTACTTCTTCCTTAACGAATGTCTGCAGTTCACTACCTTCATAACCAAGTTTCTCGCCTACGGCGATCACTGAACTCAAGTCCGCCATGTTGGTTATGAAGATTATCACAGGGCGCTGATTAAGCTACACAAAGTTCACTCTTTGCTGCATCCAACCGCTCATAAATATTCAGATCCCGGACGAGCCCCCATTTCCTTGTCACACGACAAGATTGGGATCAATATTATGGCGGTCGGATGAACAACTGACAACAGTTGATGTTTTCCAGTTTTGTTATTCACAAAAGTTAAATATATATACACAACACTGGAACCAGTCACGCGGATAACACCGGTATCGAGACACCCAGCCACGCTCGACGACACTGGCAGCGAGACACACAGTCACACCCGACGACTCCGGCAGCGCGACACACAGTCACACCCGACGACTCCGGCAGCGCGACACCCAGTCACGCCCGACGACTCCGGCAGCGAGACACACAGCCACGCCCGACGACTCCGGCAGCGAGACACACAGTCACGCCCGACGACTCCGGCAGCGAGACACACAGTCACGCCCGACGACTCCGGCAGCGAGACACACAGTCACGCCCGACGACACAGACAGTACACAGCACACCAGAAGCAGTGGCAGAAGCAGTCCCGGATGTCTTCAGCCTGTCTCCCTCGGGGTCTCCTCCCTACACCTTCTTCCAGGCAATATATATACTGGGGTGCCGCACCCATAACAGACATGATTCGCCGATCGCCACCCATCCCACAAAAACACAAGGCCTATCACATGCAATCACTTGTCACACTAAAACCAAACACACTGAACTGCTAACTCAAAATCTACTCCCCTAACCCGGACCGCTTGCCTGAAACATACATGACTCCAAATGAGTGACAGATGATGCGGGAAGCCTGCCGATAGGCGCGAAACTACATTGACGAACGGTCTACCCCGTGACACCTATGTGTCTATTAATAGATTACTGTAGTATTTTGCCGTACATGCCCAACCTTATTTCCCGCCCCCTCTCCCCGCCCGAGTCCAGTTAGCCAGATGTGTTGCCGTCGTCAACGTCCCTTTTATTGTTTGATCAATTGTTTGCTGGGTTTTAGTCACTGTCCAGACATGGCTGACAGAGGCTTATTCGATACCTATCAATCACACGAATAATAAAACCATGTTTCCGTCGTCGACCCACGTGTACGCTGATCAATATTATAGGGAGGCAAGAGAGCAGGTGGGGGCGGTGGGGGTAGCAGTAACCTGACACAGTTAGCTGACAGTCCTGATTGATAGCTGTCTTAGCTAGCGAGCAAAGCGAGCAAAGCGGCGAGGAGACGGGTACGTGCCCATCCCCCCCCCCCGCCATAAACATGTTTGGTTTTAAGTTTTGGGATGGGGCAATTTATTGCATTTTATTATATCAATGGAATACGCTTCGACCTGGAATATGGCCATCACACTACAGCAAGAGAGGAGTTGCGCTAAAAGATACGAAATCGAACCAAAAAAAAAGAGAGTGTACAACAATATTCTCTCCATCATTGGCTGCCTCGTAGAGGATATAAAGCAGACACATTCCATCGATGACATGTGTCCGGCTACTAGATCTATGCGCTCTCCTGTTGATAGCGATGGTAATAGACCGATCCAGATATCAATCATTCATTGACGTCACTGTTGCTTTCATCCAATCATGTAGCGAACAAAGCTCTTCCACGTGCGTTGTGTCCGACAAGCAAGTCTGATAAGCAAAGCAGAATGTCACTTTCTTGTCAGTTTCAGAGATGAGTACTTCTCATTTGTAGGGCCCCAGAGGGGCTTTTTCGACACGGCGACACGGCGATTTTTAAAATCGACAACGCGACATTGGGGTTGTCTTAGAATCGACATGCGACATAAGACTTAGCGACACGGCGACATGGAACTTTTCTTAAAATCGACACGCGACATGGACCTTTTCTTAAAATCGACACGCGACATGGACCTTTTCTTAAAATCGACACGCGACATGGAACTTTTCTTAAAATCGACACGCGACATGACATGGGGCCCTGTTTGTACCATCAGCTATCAGTGTCATTTTCATACTCACGATTAACGAACAGGGATTTAAGCGTGGGCGGGGCTTAGGGCGTGTCCAAAACCGGTTTGCCGAACTAGCTGTTCGACAGGAGAAGAACCGAAACCGGTTTGCTCGAAACCGTGAAACTATCGAGAGAGCTGGGCCCGTAAGTACGAAACGGCCGGAGCAAATTATTTTACCCTAGAATAGGACATTACCATGGAGCGGGGCGAAATATTTGGCCCCCGCCGTTTCGAACTTACGGGCCCTGGTTTGACGGTTTCGGTTTCCGGAACTTTCAGTTCCATAAACACGTTAGCCATAGTTATCATAAATGTAATGAATAGAGATTTATGGACAAAGGTATGACACTAATTTATTTACGGACAGCCAAATCGGGGGTAGAAAATGAAACAGACGGTATATTTATGCTGGCATGAATTCATAAGCACATGGCCATTGCCAAAATACATGCTGAAACTGTAAACAAATGGAACTATGCCTCGGCCTTTAGCTGGGCAAACCGTTGAAACCGGTTTCAAAACCAGGTTCGGTTTCCCGTCAGTCTCAAGTCGGACACGCCCTTAGTGTCGGAGTATGGATCCGTCTATGGTGCAGCCGGGCCTATGGCGTTCAATTTTGCTGATGGTTGTTGTTTCTCTTGGTGTATGTTAACTGTTACCCAATATAGTTTGCCATAACCGTTACGAACCATGCACCGACAACTTATAGCTGCTACAGAACACTTGGCAGTTAGCCAAACGCGCTACTTACTAGGCCACGGAGTTACCCCGCCCCCATCCCCCTGGGGGTGTCGGCTGTCTCTTGGCATGGCCCCCCCCCCCTCTTCGCCCACCTACCTGCGCCACACCGCACGTCCCTATCAGCGCCGTGTGTCTTCTCCCACCCCTATCACGCCTCTCACCCCCGATACCTACATGTAATCATCAATTTATCCCAACATCAAGTCTGTTCTATTTCATGCGAAAATGACCGATCGAACGACAGCAGAAATCGATCCACACTCTCTGATCCATCTCTATGGGGTCTCCCTGGAGCGGGCGGGGCGGCGGGGGGGGGGTGAAGGCCTCCCCTCCCTCCTCTATCCTGATCCTCCCTTACCCCAAATCCCTCTCAATCCTCTCTCCCACCCACCCACACACCGTGTCGGTCAATAGATAATAGGCCATAGCGTGACCTATTGTTTTAAGCATCAATTAAACGCCTAGCTCTTTAGGCCAGCCCCATTATAGGGCCAGTGTCTACTCTATTCTCTCGGCCAACAGTCAGCGGTCCTCCGACGTGTAAATGCTGGCGCGCGTTCCGTGTGGCATTTCAAAACACAAATCAATATATTAAATGTAATAGAGCCGGTGTTAACGCAGACAGGAACAAACACATATGTACGTAAAAGCATTTTCTTACCAGGCCTTATGGCATTAGGAGCAGGGCAGGGACAGGCCTAGGGTGAAGCCAAGCACGAGTAAGCATGTCCTAGTTACTGTCCCCTACACGTGGCTCGTCACCTCACCCCTGTCATAGTCACTGTCCCCTACACGTGGCTCGTCACCTCACCCCTGTCATAGTCACTGTCCCCTACACGTGGCTCGTCACCTCACCCCTGTCATAGTCACTATCCCCTACACGTGGCTCGTCACCTCACCCCTGTCCTAGTCACTGTCCCCTACACGTGGCTCGTCACCTCACCCCTGTCCTAGTCACTGTCCCCTACATGTGGCCCATCACCTCACCCCTGTGCTACTCACTGTCCCCTACACATGGCTCGTCACCTCACCCCTGTCCTAGTCACTGTCCCCTACACGTGGCTCATCACCTCACCCCTGTCCTAGTCACTGTCCCCTACACGTGGCCCGTCACCTCACCCCTGTCCTAGTCACTGTCCCCTACACATGGCTCGTCACATTACCCCTTTCCTAGTCACTGTCCCCTAAACGTGGCTCGTCACCTCACCCCTGTCCTAGTCACTATCCGCTAACACGTGGCTCGTCACCTCACCCCTGTCCTAGTCACTGTCCCCTACACGTGGCCCGTCACCTCACCCCTGTCCTAGTCACTGTCCCCTACACATGGCTCGTCACATTACCCCTGTCCTAGTCACTCTCCCCTATACGTGGCTCGTCACCTCACCCCTGTCCTACTCACTGTCCCATACATGTGGCTCATCACCTCACCCCTGCCCTAGCGACTGTCCCCCTACACGTGGTTCATCACCTCACCCCTGTCCTAGTCACTGTCCCCTACACGTGGCTCGTCACCTCACCCCTGTCCTAGTCACTGTCCCCTACACATGGCTCGTCACCTCACCCCTGCCCTAGCGACTGTCCCTTACACGTGGCTCGTCACCTCACCCCTGTCCTAGTCACTGTCCCCTACACGTGGCTCGTCACCTCACCCCTGTCCCAGTCACTGTCCCCTACACGTGGCTCGTCACCTCACCCCTGCCCTAGTCACTGTCCCCTACACGTGGCTCGTCACCCCACCCCTGTCCTAGTCACTATCCTCTACACGTGGCTCGTCACCTCACCCCTGTTATAGTCACTGTCCCCTACACGCGGCTCGTCACCTCAACCCTGTCATAGCCACTGTCCCCTACACGTGGCTCGTCACCTCAACCCTGTCCTAGTCACTGTCCCCTACACGTGGCCCGTCACCTCACCCCTGTCCTAGTCACTGTTCCCTAAACGTGGCCCATCACCTCACCCCTGTCCTAGTTACTGTCCCCTACACGTGGCTCGTCACATCACCCCTGTCCTAGTCACTGCCCCCCCTACATGTGGCCCATCACCTTACCCCTGTGCTAGTCACTGTCCCCTACACGTGGCTCGTCACCTCACCCCTGTCCTAGTCACTGTCCCCTACATGTGGCCCATCACATCACCCCTGTCCTAGTCACTGTCCCCTACACGTGGCTCGTCACCTCACCCCTGTCATAGTCAGTGTCCCCTACACGTGGCTCGTCACCTTACCCCTGTCCTAGTCACTGTCCCCTACATGTGGTTCGTCACCTCACCCCTGCCCTAGTCACTGTCCCCTACACGTGGCTCGTCACCTCACCCCTGCCCTAGTCACTGTCCCCTACACGTGGCTCGTCACCTCACCCCTGTGCTAGTCACTGTCCCCTACACGTGGCTCGTCACCTCACCGCTGCCCTAGTCACTCTCCCCTACACGTGGCTCGTCACCTCACCCCTGCCCTAGTCACTGTCCCCTACACCTGGCTCGTCACCTCAATCCTGTCCTAGTCAGTCTCCCCTACACCTGGCTCATCACCTCACCCCTGTCTTAGTCACTGCCCCCAACATGTGGCTCGTCACCTCACCCCTGCCCTAGTCACTGTCCCCTACACGTGGCTCGTCACCTCACCCCTGTCATAGTCAGTGTCCCTTACACGTGGCTCGTCACCTTACCCCTGTCCTAGTCACTGTCCCCTACATGTGGTTCGTCACCTCACCTCTGTCCTAGTCACTGTCCCCTACATGTGGCTCGTCACCTCACCCCTGCCCTAGTCACTGTCCCCTACACGTGGCTCGTCACCTCACTCCTGCCCTGGTCACTGTCCCCTACACCTGGCTCGTCACCTCAATCCTGTCCTAGTCAGTCTCCCCTACACCTGGCTCATCACCTCACCCCTGTCCTAGTCACTGCCCCCAACATGTGGCTCGTCACCTCACCGCTGCCCTAGTCACTGTCCCCTACACGTGGCTCGTCACCTCACCCCTGCCCTAGTCACTGTCCCCTACACCTGGCTCGTCACCTCACCCCTGTCCTAGTCACTGTCCCCTACACATGGCTCATCACCTCACCCCTGCCGTAGTCACTATACATTTGCTTTGAGGCACTAATTGCAATGTCACTCTACTCGAGGCATCGTATAATTGTCGGTCAATAGCACTTGTGCTAATGTTTATTGTTGACTTTTACATGCCAACGTTAAATACAACTTTATCTTATCTTATCGTAGCGGAGATTCTCTGTCCGTAACGTATGGCCGGAACATCGTAATTTGGCTTACGAACGGTGCAGTGCTAGACATAGACTATATTTAAAACGACCAATGAAAACTGGGAATGAAGAAAACCATTCTTCGTGAACTGGGAATGGGGCAATAGCCGACCGTCGTGTTCAATGATTTCCATTAAATATAATCAGCGTAAACTGAGAATTTAATGTAAAATGAATTGGGAAAGCGCAAATTTATATCATAAAGCCGCCCCTTCCATCGTATGCGGGGAGTTTTCCGTTTAATTCATCGTGACCTGGGAATAAATAAATTTATTCTCGTCACCTCCTGGTATCAAGTGTCCCTCAGCGCCGTTCCACCCTCTACGTGGCGCCACGCCGTGAGCCTTAAAAAGGAACCCCTATCCTTAAGCAGTGGGCACTATTAAGCCCTAGCTCTTATCGAAATGGCTTACCCCTAGTTCCAAATCCATTACCGCTAATGCCTAATCCCTGGCCCCTAAACCCTAATCCCTGGCCCTAATCCTCAATGCCTGACCCCTAATCCCTAACTATCTGACCCCTAATCCCGAGGCCAAATCCTCAATCCCTGACCCATAATCCCAATCTCTGACCCCCAATACCTAACCGATGACCCCTAATCCCTAATTACTATGGCCTAATCGGCTACCCCTAATCCCCAATGCCTGACCACTAATCCCTGAGGCATAATCCTTAATATCTTACCCCTAATTCCAAATACCGGGCACTTAAGACCCAACCGGTTACCCCAAATGAGCAATTTGTTACCCCTAATCTTAATGTCCGAGCGTAACAATAATCTGTGTAGCGAATCGGCGATGAGGGACACATAGGACCCGGAGGACACACAAGACCCCCAAACACCTATATGTTTCAGGCCAGTCGGAACGGGATCTGGCTAAAACGGTTGTTAGAATGTGCGTGAGCGAGTGAGTGCCGTCATCAGTTGTTGTGTTGTCTTACATAATGTAGCCAGACTAAGAAATTATTTTTTACGATACAACCATGAAATCGAAGAAGAAAACTACGTCCCTAATCACCCAGACATCGAAGAGGGACAAGCCATGCGTCTACATGTGGCTAAAACTGTATTTGCCTAATTTGCCTAATTTGCCAGTGACCTGACATAAATTATAGTAACGTTATTTGACGTATTCAAAATTTGCAATATGGTCATAATACCTTAAAGTGAAGGCCAAGAACAGGGATGAATGATTTTTTATTGAAACTATGAAACCAAAGGAGCTCATCCCCAGAAGGACATATTTTTGTAGAAATCTCATAACGGAGTAATCGTCGATTGAACGCTAACCACTGCCCCAGTCATAGAGGTAGCGCATTGCAGCTGATGATGACGTCACGATAGCGGTTGGATATTTCCTACCTCGCCCGCCCGCTGCCGGTATGGCTGCAGCCCGTGACTAGGCCTCAACTGTTTGACTCGTGAGTTAAAAACAACTCACCGGCCGTCAATCTTATTAGCTGCCAGGGCTTTAGGATATATGGTTTATGTTATCACAATTAAAATGTTCGTGCCACGATTTTGTCTTGCTCAGAGTTAACTTGGTTTAGGGAAGATAAACAAATAACAAATTGTTTTAATGGGAGTTTACATTTTTTATTCCACGACATCACTATAAACGCGTGTGTCAAAGGAGCAAAAGTGAGATCCAGCGGGTTTATTTCTGGGAGCATTGCGTCTGAGCGTTATTGGAAAACTCTCCAATGATGTCACAAGATTGACAGGTGAGCTTTTATGCAGTGCGTAGACTTCTGTGGTCGAGGGCGTGTATTGTTTTTATGGTTGAGTGTTTTTTGTTGAGTTCCCGCCAATGAGCAGACAGAACCTGAGTCTCAATATAAAAGCACATGCGTTTGTATTCCCCTTTGACGTCACTGTCCTCGCTCACAGAAGTTAAATTGGTAGATGCGAAAACAAGCGGAAAAAGTATGCCCTTCTACTATTTGGGGCGTTACAGCTCGATAATATAAGCGTGGAAACACAGAAGATTAATATGAGCTAAAGTCCTTTTGGCGTGGCACGAACGCTTTAAGCGTATGGGCTGGATCGTGTACCGTGAGGACAAATGTCGCGGCGCTACCATCTCGCAATTGAAACGGTGCGACCTATCAACTGGTGACTAAGCCCGCTCGGCACCGACCAGTCCCTCCCCCCCCCCCCCACACACACACATACACACAATTAAACCATCCGCAACCCACCACTACCCAGTCCTTAGTTTAATCTTCCTATCGTAAGTTCGGATGGTTAGTCAGTCGACACTCCAAAACTCGTTACCCAGTGTGGTCAATGACGAAGGCATATTAAACAGTTCACGGCTACAATATACATTATTTGATCAGGGACGTTTCCTTTCCAGAGGTTACAAAACCACATATGCATGTTCCACAGGCGAATTCATCATAAAACTAGAAATCTCCGTATCTACTGGCCTGTATTTACATGCACATGTACGCCATCACCGGCTCCCGTGACGTAGTGACCCGGGTAGTGTCCTTCATCCTGATTGGTTGATAGGAGGCCAGGGGGGATTAAATGTCTGCGCCCACCGAAAGTACACTTATGGGCGACAATTGGGGTTTTCAAGCCTAAGATATTTTTGGCAGGGGTGAGGTGACGAGCCACGTGTAGGGGACAGTGACTAGGGCAGGGGTGAGGTGAATAAAATGGAAGCAAAAATCCTCGTGTGCATGCTGTAGAGTATCTCACAAAGATATCCCCAGAACAGTGCTATCTAAAGAACTTTTTGTGCTGCAATGGTAAATTTAGAATGGTAAATGATATATATTCATTGTAAACATTAGTGCCTCATTCTGCCGTAGTCAGTCAAGTGGGTTCGTTCGATTTCAGTTTTTGTTGCAGCACCTGCATCTTGAGAGCTATTTGCTGTTGCTTCAGTTTTTGCGTCCCCCTAGCCTCAATCACATAGGAGGTCCAAGCAGATTAGACCTAGCTGCCAAGGATGATATCGCTTGAACAGGCGCGGTTTCTATTTTAAAATAAATATATAGTCAGCTTTCGGTTAAATGTGAATGATTCCTGATTAGTATGTTAAGTCAACTGAATTGACTTATTCGTATCAAACGCTTACAGGCTCAAAAGTAAAATGCATAATAATAATATTATTAAGAATAATAATATTATTAATCATTGTACAATACATAATATATAATGGCGATGGAGAAAAGAGAAGAGGTTACAACTGTGTTATATATTAACTGTTACTGGCATGTATGATTACCGTTTACAATTATAAGTGTATTGAAATAATGTGTTATAGGCCCAGGTACTGCACCTTTTGTACAGTGATTACAGTGGCACAGGATCGGATATTCCGCTATTTATCTGTGCTACATATTGTCATTTGTATCTGTGATAATGGTTGACAAAAAAAAGTGTAGTGAAATAAGACATTATTGTATCTTTCGTGTATTTTCCGAAGTAGAGTCCGATGCGAAAAATTTGCAAATAATAATTAATAATTAACGATAGTGAGAATGAGTTATCCATAGTCCAATACTTCAATGCACACAGGCAACAGCTTCGCAGAGAGAAAGGGATCAAAAATAAAATTGTGTCATATACTGTAAACAACTATTTATGAATTAGAATATCCCGGGGGAATGAGATACCGCCCCCTATATAAATAGATGTTCCTTGGTGCTCACCTCGAGCTAATCTGCAGTAGCAGTTTCTATTGGGTTCAGCGCCAGGATCCCATCTTTATCTGCATTTATTAAACACAACTATTAGCTGATAACACAATTTGACTTTGACAGTAATTAATAAATGCATGATTGCTTAATTATTTCTTGAGCCAACAATGTCATTAACGTACTGTACTCGGGTTATATAATTTTTTATCATGATTTATGGTTACAGATAAAAACAATATGTGTATTATATCAAGATCCATGTCTGAGATAAAACAGTTATAATATATATATATATAGTGAATATTCGATATCATAGTATTTAATGAATGTTCCACTTTACCTGAGTAAGTGGCAGGTTTATGCCTGTGCTTTCCATCATGTCATGAGTTATTCCCATACACAAAAGGGGTGACGAGAGCTTACTGACCAACTACAGACCTATATCAGTCCTGCCAACCTTGTCTAAGATACTTGAAAAACTGATGTACAATAGACTGTATGAATTTATAAACAATTTATAAACAACTTCTCAGTCTTGAATAATAATCAATTTGGCTTTAGACCAAAACACTCGACCACGATGGCGCTCATACTCCTGGTTGATAAAATTGCATCAGCCATTGATAAAGGGGAATGTGCCTTGGGTATTTTTCTAGATTTTTCGAAAGCGTTTGACACTGTAAACGATGAGATGTTGCTTTCAAAATTGGAGAAATACGGGGCTAGGGGTATAGCAGGGAAGTGGTTCCAAAGTTATTTGAACTCCAGGGAACAATATGTGGAATATGACAACACCAAATCAACCAGTTTAAAGGTAAGATGCGTAGTTCCACAGGGTTCAATCCTAGGACCATTACTTTTCCTTATTTACATTAATGATTTAGCCACTGTCATTACTAAACTTTTCTGCATTTTATTTGCTGACGACTCAAATATCTTTCTAACAGGGATGGATATTGATGATATGATTACAACATTAAACATGAAACTAGAGAAGATACAAAAGTGGTTACAACTGAATAAGTTGACTATTAATCTGAGCAAAACTAAATGTATGGTATTTAAGTCACCCCGTAGGAAACTAATTGTTCAAAGGCAGGTAAAGATAGCAGGAAATGCAATCGAGCAGGTTACATCTATTAAGTTCTTGGGCGTGTATATAGACAGTGGGTTAGAGTAGGGTCACCATATATCATATATCAAGGGAAAAATATCAAGAGGATTGGCTATAATTACCAAGACGAGGAAAGGGCTGACAGTTGAGACGCTCCGTACTCTGTCTTACAGTTTTATATATCCATACTTAAAGAGCATGAAAACCCTAATTAAAACCATCAAATTCACTCGCAATTCGAAAGTATCATCCTTGCTGGTTATTATGGTATCACTCTTTATACCACGGAGTTATTGAAACCAGCGTTTGAGCCGTTTAAATATGCGCGCTGTCATAGCGCTTGGCGGCATTCTAAAAATAACCACACGCCTTTGTGCGGGCTGCGTGACGTCAGATCTGGAACACAAGTCCAGGGAAACCCACGTGCGTGCGCCGTTTGTATCGTGTCGTGCGGTTGTTTACATTTGTTCCCAAACACGCTTTCCAATGCCTGGCAATGGTGCAGCGATGTGTAGTAAAGTTATGTGGCAATTCGGATAAAACAGGACACAGTGTGCACACATTTCCTCAGAAGAAGAATGTGAGACGACTTTGGGTACAGTTTGTGAAGGTGAAGCGAGCAGACTTCGACGAAAAGTCTGTGAAAGCGTCTACACTACTACAGTCTACAGTCTACAGTAATATGTGGGGCACATTTCACTTCGGAGAATTTCTCAAACTTTCTAATGTTTGAAATGGGATTTTGTAAGCGTCGCGAACTCAAAGAGGATCTAGTTCCCACTGTTCAGCCCAACGTGCCCGAGAAAGATCTACCCAAAGAAAGGGCAAAGAAGAGAAAAGAAAGAGATTGTTCAGTGGTTAGGACTTCAGAAGCCAGTGATTCTCAAGCCAGAGAGACTACTACTTCTACAGCAACATCAGGTGCTTGGTAGCCTGAATGTTCAGACGTTACAGTTTGACACTGACAGTCTAATGCTGACTGTAACATTCAGGCTAGGTGCTTGGGAGAGAGTAGCCTGAAAGTTCAGACATTACAGTCCTGACACTTGTTCTTGTGACTGTACACAAGAACAAGTGTCAGGACTGTAACGTCTGAACTTTCAGGCTAGGGAGAGAGAAACCCTGACCGAGAAAAAGCCAAGGAAAAGCCGTGCTGTTCAGAGGAGAGAATCAATTGTTGAGGGTAAGTTTCCAATTAAGCTTATTTCTACTTTCACGTTAACACAATAAAGCAATGAGATTTTTATTAATAAGAAACTTACTTCAAATTATTGGAATACTAAAGCACCTAAATGCATTTAAGCTTAGTTTGATAACTTAGTACTGAATCACTCACAGCATTAACTGAGTCAGGGACATCATTTAGTAGGTCGTACTTAATAGCATATAATATAGCCTAGCGTTAATTTAATACAGTGTACTGAAATTTAAAAAGCCCCTGCGACACAGGGATTTGGGGTTTATCATGTCATACTGTTGGCAATATCATTAATTGCTGTTGGGAAAACAATGAAGACATATTTGATAGCAAGCTTATATTTACAATCCTGAGCAGTTACCACCATACTCTAAAAAATAATTGAACACATTATTCCTATATAAGCCTATATATATATATTAATTCCATGACGAAAATGGTTTGCATGAAAAATAACCACTAAAAATGACTAGATTACACACTGTTTTAGAAATGTTATTTGATATATGCAAATACACTATATATGCATATATATATGCAAATATATTATATACTCCCTATCAAGGTGTTTATTGGCAGTCACATTCAGTGAAAAATGTAACTTGATTTTCTCCAATAGAAATTTTACCGTATTACAACTTCAATTTAAGAATCTGTATCTAGATCTATATGGCACAAGCTTATCTGGGTGAAAATATATGTTTTGCCATGGGCTGAAGGGTAGACAGGGGTATGTATGCTACAATCTGGTCATAGCCCTTGAATGCTTTTACACAATGTGACAGAAAGCGCGGCTGTAAAAAGCGTTATTACGATTGGTCGAGGGGTATTTTGAGAGGGTTGATTCTGATTGGATGATCAAGCGCGCATGTGTGAGAGGGGCACGCGAAAGAGGGTTTCGTGAATTATGTGAGAGTGTGAGACATTGTGCCGGAATGGGATAACAAGTGAACTGGAATGATAATGCCATACAGGGGTTAATCAAGCAATGCAGGTCAGTAATGAAAGATGATATGATGTATGGGATATGATACGATGTAAGGAATACGATATTTATAGATGTATAAATGTAAGATGTGCGATTGTATGAAATGTAGCTTGAAGTAATTTCCCAGTATAATGATGCACTGCCCTTACATTAAGAACCATATTTTTGTTGTAGGTTTATTATATATTTTAGATACCTTGTTCACCTTATGATTAAATATCGAACTCTAACGGGGATATAAATAAACAGGAACCAGAACTTTAATGTTGGTGTGAATTTATGAAACCCTGTTACATAAATGGCGACCACGACGAGACTAAGGGTGTGAAATATACAAGGGAAACCTGCATTGTGGCGTTTAACTGCTCACGGCGGTAGGAGCCGTGGACATGCCCGAGGGATTACGGTCGTGTGGATAGCCGCAAGTACGGCGGCTGTGGCAGCCACACGGTGAGCAGCAGTGGATGTGAGTTGCGGTGGGAGGCAGCAGTGGTGGTGTTAATCGCCGTCGCCAAGATCGCCGAGGTAATCTACAACGAGACCGCCGGTCTTCGTGAGTGCCTCGGACGGCCAGAGCACACAGCTTTCGTCGGGCGACCGCGTCATTCGACCTCACGGTTCAGTGAATCAACACAGGGCTGTTGGTCGACATCGCTTCGTGGGAGCCTTCCGGTAACAGAGCTGATCAACCGTTCGATCAGCTGTGTTGGAGTCATCGCGCGGGACTCAGCGACTTACACACACAGCCGCAAGAGGGCGTACAGGTCAGCAGCTCAACGGTGGAATAATTGATACAGAACTGTTGATACACCGCTCATAAACCAGTGTCAATCAATGTTGTGGGTGAATGAACTCTTTAAGCGTGCAATTATATGAACACTAAGCTCCTAAGGGGCGAGGACTGAAACAGACAACTGTTATAGTGATACTTGCCTTGTTATTTTGAGATTTTATTGGTCTGGAGCCCAACGTATTGATCAAGCAGTGAGTTATCGCTTGATTTACAACTGTTTTATTTCATTGTACGCCAATTGGCCAATAACTAAAAAGGGGTCCAATGTTTCCTACCCCTGATTATGTGTGTCTTGTTATGACTCAAGTGCATGTGAGTCACTTGGGAAATAGATCATTCGGAGCGTCTTAACAGGTGAAACCGAGTTCTATACTCACAGCTCTAGAGTTAGAATTTGGTCCCATGCGAGATGCGAGTGTTTTCATGATAATTGGTTTAAATTTGTGTTCATGCACGTGGGTTGTGTCATCGTACTGAAATTTTGTCGGTTACAGTAGAGACACAGAGTCGGGACTGCAATTAATTGCACTTGTAATTGTACTGGCTTTGAACCGTCAGTGAGTTATACTGATACGGAGTCATGGAAGCGTTTGCGTCACGATGTGTGAAACTGAAACCTGTCCCACAAGATGTTAGTGAGACACTTAAAGTCTAATCCGGGAACTGGATCTCAATCCAGAGTGGTTTTATGTAGATCCTCCACATGCGTACTTATTATTTTCTGATGCAGATAGTGCTATAGACGCTGTCAAGCACTTACATCAGAAAATGATTGATAAAGTGGTGATTGATGCCGTGTTGTTGCCAATTGATTGGGCCTTAAAAGTACAGGCACTTAGACAACAACACCAGGTTAAACAAGAGGAGTCACAGGGTGACAAAGTAGCGCAAGTAATTAAGATGTTGAGAACTTTGCCTCAAGAGAGTCAGAGGGAAATCATTGCGTCACTAGATGGGTCAGAGACATCAGATGGTAGCACAGGTGTGACACGGGCAGGGGGCCCACCAATGGTCTCTGGCATGTCCTATGCTGGGTCTCAAGAACATCCTACACAGATGGAAACAAATGATAGGCAATGGGGTTCTACGCTGCAGATGCCAAGGCTGTCGCTGCAGTTCAGCGGAGATGCAAACAAAGGCGATTCTTCATACGTTATGGAAACAGGAAGTGATGGACATGATGGCTTCCGGTGGATTCAACTCTATTCAGCTGATGTTGGCCATCCGGAAATCACTACGCGGCCTAGCAGCGGAAGTCCTCCTTCATATCGGGGCTGGGGTCACACCAGCGGCTTGCCTGAACAAGTTCGATCAGATCTTCGGAAATGTTTTTCCAGTGGAAAACATGCTAGAGAAGTTCTGGAGCAGTCATCAGACAGATGGTGAATCCGTGACAAAGTGGGCCTGTCGGCTAGAAGACTTGGTGAGCAAAGTACGGTCACGGGATCCTACCATTTTTCCTCCCGGAAATAACTCCATGATCCGAACAAAGTTTTGGTCAGGACTCAAAGAGGAACGGATGAAGACAGCTCTTCGTCACTTGATGGATAGCAACGCCACCTACGAACAGATTTTGATTTCCGCCCGAGTGACAGAGCTTGAAGATAATACTTCAAAGAAAGCACGATCCCATCAAGCAACAGAACATGAAGCCAAGCAATTAGACAAGGTCCTAGCTCTACTGGAGAAGTTAGATTCCCGTCTCAGCAAAGTGGAAAGAGAAATGAAGAAGGGAAAGCCCGCGGCTGGATCGGAACCCGAAAACCAAAGATACAGTCAGACGACAGGGACTAAGACATCAGCCCATACTGGATATCGGAGATCAATGACTTTCAAAGGAGACTGTTGGAGGTGTGGGCAACCAGGACACAGCAAGTACAATTGTCCTTTAAACTCCGAAAAGCCCTCGGAATAGGGCGTCCGAGCGGCTCTAATAGTAAAAGCCCTACCATTCTGGATCAACTGGTGGGTTCTGCCAATGAAGTACCTTGCGTGGTTGAAAACCAACAACATCTATGTCTGCTGGACACTGGGTCAATGGTTAGCACCATTTCGCGGGGACTGTGTAAAGACCTGAACGTAACCATGCAACCACTGCAGGAATTGCTCGAAGTGGAGGGAGTGGCTGGACAGCGATTAGGCTACATGGGATACGTGGAGCTGGAGATGTTCTTTCCGGATCTCCCAGGAGAGGAAACAACTGCTCTGCTGCTAGTTGTTCCCGACACCACCTACCATTCTCGAGTGCCGCTACTAATTGGGACTAACGTCTTGACGCAACTGACCCTTCCACAGACCATCGATGGAAAGAGCCCGGATGATTCCACGGCTTGGAGACTAGCGTTGGGTGCGATACAGACTCATCAGAAACGAAGCAAAGTTGCTCACGTAGGGAATTTGATGACAACCAAAGCCATCACACTAGCACCTGCAGACCGTATCGTTATCCATGGATTTACGAGGGCAAAAGCAACATGTTTGAGACTCAACGTAATACTCGAGGATCTTGGCCAATCCACTCTTCCAGGAGGAATCGTCGTGACTCCTACCATGCACCAGTTGCAGCCGGGGAGTTCGGGTCGTTTGGGAGCTGAGGTTACCAACTTTTCTTCGAGGACATTGACAATCCCGGCGAAGAGTCAACTTGGGAAACTTCATCAAGTTCAGGTTGTTTCTATGAACTCATCTGTCCCGGAGTCCACCGATGTAGACGCTGCGGAAGGACCTGACCCTGCAGATCACGTTGCCGAAACCTTCCTGGAACAGTTTTCACAAGATTTACGGGAACACTTGAGCGCAATCCAAGTCTCAGAAGTTGAACGACTGCTGTTGAAGTGGAAGAAGGTATTCAACCAACACGATCTAGACTTAGGTAATACCAAGGCTGCAGAACACCACATCCGATTGAAGGATGAAACACCATTCAGGGAAAGGCATCGCCGAGTACCACCTTCTATGGTGAACGAAGTACGTGATCACCTGCGAGAAATGTTAGATCTGGGAGTCATCCGTCCTTCGAAGAGTCCTTATTCATCCAACATCGTGCTGGTGAGAAAGAAGGACCAGTCCTTGAGATTCTGCATTGATCTGAGGAAGTTGAATTCATTGACGACCCGCGATGCATATGCCTTACCTCGCATCGATGAGACACTTGACGCACTGTGCGGAGCCAAGTGGTTCAGCAGTTTAGACTTGAAGAGTGAGTACTGGCAAGTACCGGTGGCAGAAGAACACATTCCCAAGACAGCTTTCTCAGTTGGGACATTAGGCCTGTTTGAATGTATGCGGATGCCATTTGGATTAGTCAACGCTCCTGCGACGTTCCAGCGTTTGATGGAAAACTGCATGGGAGAGTTGTATTTCACGTACTGCCTTCTGTACCTCGACGACATAATCGTATATTCGAAGACATATGAAGAACACCTGGAGCGCCTGGAAGCGGTTTTTGAACGTCTAAGTCAATATGGACTGAAGCTGAATACCTCAAAGTCTCGGCTATTCAGGAAAGAATTGAAGTGTCTTGGACATGTTGTTTCAGAGAACGGGGTCGCGACCGATCCTGAGAAGATCGAGACCGTAAAGAACTGGGTAGTGCCCCGCACTGTAGTGGAGCTTCAACGCTTCCTAGGCTTTGTGGGCTACTATCGTCGCTTTGTGAAGGACTTCTCACAGATTGCGAAGCCATTACACGCTCTCACCCAGGGGTCGTGCTCATCACGGAAACGGCGACAGAAAGGCTCTCAACAGAACCCATGGGAATGGACGTCGGACCATCAAAACGCCTTTGACTGCTTGAAGGAACTCGTCACGACTGCGCCCGTGTTAGCTTTCGCGGACTACACGAAGCCATTTGTCTTGCATACTGATGCCAGCTTAGATGGATTAGGGGCAATCTTGTATCAAGAAGTCGACGGAAAGCAGAGAGTGATTGCCTACGCCAGCAGAGGCTTAACCAAGGCAGAGCGGAATTACCCCGCACACAAGCTGGAATTTCTCGCTCTGAAGTGGTCTGTCACGGAGAAGTTTAAAGGCTACCTCTACGGAACACAATTTACAGCCTATACCGACAACAACCCCTTGACATACGTGTTGACATCAGCCAAGCTGGATGCAGTTGGACATAGATGGGTCTCCGACTTAGCTAACTTCAATTTCAGCATTGTATACCGGTCAGGACGAGCAAATCGTGATGCCGATGCACTCTCCCGGTTACAGATGACTGAGGTATCCAGAAAGACGATTCCCGTACAGATGGTCCAAGAAGTACTGAAGGCCACTGAGATAGATCTTCCTTTGGTGGAAACGCTCTGCTGTTCGCAACAGGTGGTGCCGACAGAAACCGATGGCTTTCCGGACCTTGGACGCCTCTCAAGAGATGACATCATTCAGGCACAACTAGAGGATCCAGATTTAGCTGGAGTGAGAGCAGTGTTAGAAGGTGCCCTTGCTCACAAGATCGATCTCACAGATTCTGGGAAGAAACTACTGCTAGACCGACGCCGGCTGCAGTTGCTGGATGGATTGTTGTGTCGTAAGCGTCAGGTCCCTGAAGGTCAACGTTTGCAACTCGTTCTCCCAAGCGAATTCAAGCAAATCGCCCTGAAAGGATGCCATGACGACATCGGACATCTGGGTCGGGACCGAACGGTGGCACTGCTGCAAGAACGGTTCTACTGGCCGGGGATGGCACAAGCAGCTGCAGACTATGTGGCTCATTGCGGAAGGTGTATCCGGCGGAAAACTCAACCAGCGAGCACCGTTGGTGAATGTACAGTCAAGTGGGCCTTTAGAATTAGTTTGTATGGATTTTCTGAAACTTGAGCCGTCCAAAGGTGGAATAGAGTCAGTCTTGGTTATCACGGATCATTTCACCAAGTATGCACAGGCTTATCCATGTCGGAACCAGACGGCTCATCAGACTGCAAAAGTGCTGTACGAGAACTTCATCTCACACTACGGCTTCCCGAATCGGCTTCATTCGGACCAAGGCCGCAATTTTGAATCCCG
Organism: Arenicola marina; assembly: GCA_964019135.1. Classification (NCBI taxonomy): domain Eukaryota; kingdom Metazoa; phylum Annelida; class Polychaeta; family Arenicolidae; genus Arenicola; species Arenicola marina. The sequence goes on from OZ025252.1 coordinate 39,576,452, forward strand.
GACAATAGAGGCCCTCTGTAAAATTGCCGACATTAAGAAGTCGCGTACAACCCCATACCACCCAATGGGAAACGGCTTGTGCGAGCGGTTCAACCGTACACTACTGGACATGTTAGGAACACTGAACCCTGATCAGAAGACTGATTGGAAGAACCATATCACATCATTGGTTCATGCCTACAATTGCACCAAACATGACACGACGGGTTTCTCCCCCTTTTATCTAATGTTTGGGCGCCAGCCACGGCTGCCTGTGGATCTCCTTCTTGGCACGGACGAACTGCAACGACAGACAGGCCAGGAACCAAGTCAGTACGTGTCCAAGATTCGCCACAACTTGGATGAAGCCTATCAGCTGGCTTCTACCAAAACGAAGACCAGTAAAGAACACCAAAAGACCCTCTATGACCTCAAGGCAAGAGGAACCACTGTCCATCCCGGTGACCATGTATTGATAAGAAATGTAGCCTTCAAAGGGACACACAAGTTGGCAGACCGCTGGCTGGAACCGGTCTACGTTGTGAAGGCACAACCAGATTCGACCATCCCAGTGTTCGAGGTACAAAGAGAAGATGGACAAGGTCACTCGAGGGTGTTACACCGAAACATGTTGCTCCCCATAGGCTGCAACGATATCGACATCGAACACCAACAGACAGACGTGTCAACGAGACTCGTCGAACAGGTACCGACTGTTGTGAGTGATGAGTCGCTCAACAAATCTGAGTCTGAGGAAAGCGAAAAGGAAGTCGTTCTGATATCCCAACCCATCGCTGAACCTCGGATACGACCTCAGCCGGCACCCCGCATTGAACATTGAATTACCGACACAAGTTATCAGACCACCAGAAGCAAGACAAGATGATCCTGGACAGAACGACAACGGCACACCAATGGCTGTAGAGCGTCAACTGCCAGTTGACGAAATGCCGGATGTCAGACTGGAAGTCGAAGATGAGCAAGTCGTGGATGACAGTGGCTCCTCTAGATTAGATGAACCTGTCAGTCCGGAAGTACCGCCACTCAGGAGGTCAATCAGACACAAGCGAAGACCAGTTCGATTCGATGCACAGTCTTATGTTATGATGCAGCAAGCGCATCAACGACGTGTCCAAAAGCAAAATCGATATCTGAGACAGTGTTTACAAGCAATGTTGCAAACTGACACAATTGACTGACGTCAGACATTGATATATTGATAAGGACAGTCACTGTGTTAATGTGGTAATATTTTAATCAAATGAATGTCGGGGCGACATTTCTTAAGGAAGGGGTGTATGTGACAGAAAGCGCGGCTGTAAAAAGCGTTATTACGATTGGTCGAGGGGTATTTTGAGAGGGTTGATTCTGATTGGATGATCAAGCGCGCATGTGTGAGAGGGACACGCGAAAGAGGGTTTCGTGAATTATGTGAGAGTGTGAGACATTGTGCCGGAATGGGATAACAAGTGAACTGGAATGATAATGCCATACAGGGGTTAATCAAGCAATGCAGGTCAGTAATGAAAGATGATATGATGTATGGAATATGATACGATGTAAGGAATACGATATGGCGTATGGAATATAGTAGTTTAACAATTGTAAGATGTATAAATGTAAGATGTGCGATTGTATGAAATGTAGCTTGAAGTAATTTCCCAGTATAATGATGCACTGCCCTTACATTAAGAACCATATTTTTGTTGTAGGTTTATTATTTATTTTAGATACCTTGTTCACCTTATGATTAAATATCGAACTCTAACGGGGATATAAATAAACAGGAACCAGAACTTTAATGTTGGTGTGAATTTAATCTGTCTAAGAAAACATTAGTTTAGGTAAATAGTTAGATAAATGGGATACCAATTTGTTCTAGAATCCTTAGCCTTTTTGGTATGATTTAAATACTTATATATACTGTTTAAACTTGGGGGTGCATATACTACAATCAAACTTTGCATAGTAACCTGATTAAAGGAATATATAGCAATATTGCAGTCAATAATTTTCAAGGATGCATGATAACATCATTTAAGAATAATGCAGAAGTCATAGTAAGAAAATAATTACTTCATTTATGTTGTGAATTCTGAAGGAGGTACATACGCTACATAATTTTCAGCTTGTTTTAGCTATTGTCATCAATGTTGATTTTTATATTCATGAAGATTGCTTAATTGATATTAGTCCTTTTTTTATTGTCGTTTTGCCTATAATAGTAGATTCTGATTATTTATTTTGTTAATACAAATTGTTATTATATACAGATCAGACAATCACAAATCATTGGGGTAAATTAATATTATTGTAACAAATGGATATTTCTTCATGAGTGTTATAATTATTAATTATTAATGAGAGAACCTGAATAAGGTATTCTGCAATAGATTCACCACACAGAGAATGTTTTTATTTAGAAAGAATAGCAGTCAATCAGTAATGTAACTCCTAGTTATTTGATTTCAAAAATGAATGGCTCTATTATTAATCCAGTAAATAACTTGTATAACACATGTAATTACATGTTTTGATGACATAATTATAACTTAAACATAAAGCTACTGGCAGAGATGTACCTGTTATATGTTATCTGAACTGGCCTATGTATTCAGTGTGAACTTGTCAGTACTGAAGCTACTTGCTATAATATAATAGGCAACTGACTCGGTACTATCAGTTTCATTAAATTGATGCAGTGACTTCCTTCAAGCTAGATTTCTGTATAAATCATTTTTATTTATCAGCATTTTTTACCATATTTTCCAGATCTTATCTGAATCAGAGGTTCAGAATGTGGGATGTTCTGCAGAGGGGACAGTAGGAGATAGTTCTGATGGAGAAGATGAAGATGGTGGCAGCTATAATATTGAAGGTTTTGCATCAGACTCACACAAGCCAGAAAGTACCACACAGACTCAGAGGCGATACTTCCGGAGCATAGGCATCCAAGTTGGCCCAGTTATGAAGTTATTAAATATGCCAGGTATCATTTGAAGAAGGTTTTTGAAAAATTACTTAAGATTCATTTGGGAATGAAATGTTTCACTTTAAGATTTGTTGGGATATGACATAAAAACTGCATGCATGAAAGTTTTCATGAACAAATGTGTAAACTGAATGATCTAACATGCAAGGATTTAATGTGTAATATATATTATATATGGCACTGCATAGTACTTCATGTGGTTATTGTGTATAAAATAGTATAATATGCGGCTAAGAATACATTGGTACATGGAGGCCCCTCCAATACATTAAGTAGAAGCAATGTATTGTCGTTACATTGCTCATTTTTAACCATATTCATGTATTGGTTCAATGTGACATAAAACCGTTATGTGACTGTATCAATGACTGAAATAAACAAGCAATAAGCTGGTTAAACTTTACAATGATTGCCCATTTTATTTTGTTGAAATCAGCACCGTTCAGTGATACATGTATATCAGAGCAATATGTGCATAACCTTGGTATAGTATGCCGAGATAAGCTACTCTTCTATTGTTTAATGAAACAGAATATACACATCTTATAATTTATATCACATGTCATACGAAAATACAAAATATGATTCTACTCCATCCTGTATTTTAAGGGAGTATCCATGTTCGGTAGGATTCCACATCACTCTGCCCATTTAAATCCTGTGTACTCTCCTTCTGATGGGAAGGTATGGCGGATGGCAGCTATAACACATGCTGGCAAACGCACTCTGACTTTCTTTCCCAAGTATCCCCGGCACCACCTCGCCAGCTGGCGATAAGCTGTATATCTGCAATTCAAAGAATCAAAGAAAAGGAAATTGTCATTCCCACTGAGTAGGCCACAAAAAAAAACACAAAGTGAATAAGTTAAACTCAATAAATAAATGTTAATGCCAAAATATGTTTATTATTATAAATAAATAGAAACTCACTCTTGAAGTGAATATTGCATGTTGCCATGCTCCTGTCGATTCGCAATGTATGCTATCTCCAGAACATACTGGTCTAAGCAGCCTGTTCTGAAGCCTGGATGTTCCGATATGCATTTGATTTTTTCCTGCCGACCCTCTCGATCATTATATAGTCTTCCACTTTCCGCCACACCTGTGAGATCTCTGTGCAGCATATGCAGTCATCTGCATCTAAAGCTTGGCAGTGGCCACACTGACACCTAATTAAATGAAAGGAAAATTATTTAAACAATATTCCAACTCCAAATATGATTCGGCTTACTTTATACAGTTCCGAAAATGACCTATAAACTAAATATTTCTCCAGCTACTGTGAGCAGTGTAAGCAAACTTCGGACCAAGAATAAGAACTTAGACTTCCCTACAAAACCATGCGTTATTGCACAACGTAAATAGATCGTGAAGGGCCAAATAACATAAATAGATAAGTACTAACCATTGCATGTTGCCTGGACGGTCGCGGGATTCATCATTCATCTGAACACTCATTGGCGTACGCTTTCGGGATTCCTCCGGATTTTTATGCTTTGCTTGGGGTTCATACATGTAAGGCTGTGGACCCAAGAATGTATCAACACTTGCAGATCTAGTTGCTGTATCATTTCGTTCGGTATCCGATTCAAAATCACTCCAATCTTCCAAACTATAGTGAGAACTTTTGCTGTTGGAATCGCTGGACGCCATGTTTGTTTACCTTTCTGGATACGGATTCCGGAGTTTGTGTTCAAGAACTGACGTCACGCGGACTTCGGCACTACTCGGCACGTGCTCGGCAGTTTCCGTGCGCACCAAGCTAAACTATTTATTTTCGATTAACGTCATATTAAAAGGGCGGAATATAACAGTCGTGTTTCATGAGTGAGGATAAATACATTAACAATTTGTGATACTCTAGAGTTTTCACGCTCTTTAAGCTATGCAATTGAAATATGGGGGGCATCATACGATTCGTATTTGAATCCCATTGTAGTTTTGCAACGAGCAGTACGTATAGTTGACGGTTGTAATAAATACTCGCCCACTCAGCCTATATTTTACAAGTATAGCATCTTGCCTGTATCCCGTATATTTCAATATTGCGTGATTAGCTGCATGTATAAATATTTTCATAATGATGTACCTAAGTCTGTACGTGACTTATATATTGACAATTTTAAAGTTCATAAGTATCAAACGAGGTCAGCCCAGGGTTTGCACCTTCCAAAGTTTAAAACGGAGAAATTTAAAAAGTCGTTCAAGTATATGCTTCTTTAATAAGTGGTTCAGTGAAGTTGAATTTAGATCTTCGATGACGCTATTCAAAAGGACAGTCAAAACTCTCTACTAAAGAGTATCGTGCCTGTGGACACGCGAGATCATTAAGTCACATGTAGCATGTATATATGTAAATGTCGCCATTTCATAATCTAGTACAAGCGTTTAAGCCTCGGCTTCAGCTTTTGTCATGTTGTTATATTGTGTACTGTTACCGCTACAATGTATAATGCAACCTCTTTTATATGACAATAAAGATATTATTATTATTATTATGTCCATTGGAGTGTCCTCCCCCTCAGCAAGCCCTGCGAGACATGGACGACCCTCCATATTATCGAGAATGAGTAACTCTAAAGGAGTCAGGGCTGGCTCGGGGGGACCGCCGCTGGGTTTAGGTTTTTTTGTGGCTATCCAAGCTTTTCTTGGCTGTAATATATATATTATATAATAATAGTAGCAATTAATAAATATCAATTGACGCAAAAAACAGACAAATTACCTGTATCTAACTTGTCTTGTGTTGTGACATTGTCAATGAATCGTTCGACGGATAACATTTAATGAATATTTAAGTATTGTTTCGTTTCCATTCGTACTTGCTGACACAGCGTTTTTATGTTTTGTTGTAATGTCTTCGCCCGTTTTTTTGTGTCTACATTCTGACCCCAAAAATGAGAAAAATACTTTACAAGACATGCACCAGCTTCATTAGCATAGGCAGAGGAACAGGGGAGACATGCCGGGCAGGTGCCCCCCGCCCCACCGAACAAAATAATTCACATGCTGCTTTCTAAACTAACAGGTAATATTTTCTTTATTTACCTGGTAAAGCCTCACGATAAAGTTAAAACATCTTTGTATGGGCGTGTCATATCAGGTCATATATAGAACCCCGAATCAATGCAGCATTGCCCTTGCTGAGTAACTCTCGTGCAACGTGGTGTTTTGCGCGAAAAACACAAACCATAAAGCCAAAAGAGAAGAGCTAAATCCCACGCTGCTCAATTTTGGGATTGTAAAACAGCCGATGAAGCCAGAAACCTCGAATCTCGACTCGGCAATTTGATTTTGTTTATTGTTTCATATCGGCTATTTTATTCTAGCTTTGCATCAAATATATTTTCCAGCGGAGGGGGCATAGGGGCCACGCGCCCCCCTTTCAGACCCTAAGATATATTTGTGCCCCCCCCCCCCCTTCCGATTCTGTGCCACCTGACCAGGGGTGGGGGGAGGCAACCTAATGAGTGCGCTTATGAGTCCTAGGGCATTATTTAGTTTGGAATCAATATTACAGAAAATAACACTTGACGACCACGCACTGCATTGCACACGTGACTCAATGCTACGTAAATCGACCATTGAAGAACCAGGCAGCATCTGTCACGGTAGCTCAATATAACCTTGGACAAACGTTATTTTTAAAGGAATATTTTTCTGAAATATCTCTTCTACGACAAGCTCTTAAACCATACAGAGATGTTATAAATACACAGACGGCATACGCCTCAGGTTGATATGCCACTGCCCCTTTAACCGCCACGACCGTCGACGTCTCGACTCGCGTATACTATGAAATATTTATTGCCAAGAAAAGTACCAAACACAGAAAAGTACCAAACACAGAAGTAAAATCAGAGTTGCTAAGCGTTAAAATTAGTTTGAAGGAAATTATTCTCGGTTTCAGAACAAATTGATCAACTTTGTAATATCGGTGCTGTCATTTCTCTTATATAAGGACTGGCTTATCCACACTAAAGACGGTGCCAGCCGAGATAGTACTCATTCAAAAGCATTTTTAAAGCATGAATTGATGGCCAAGGCAAAGGTGTATATCTTGTTAAATTGGACCGATGTTAAAAGTACGTTTTATAAGTACGATCATCTTTTAATTCGAACATCTGTCAACGTGTTTTATATGTTTAGTGAATACAATTCTTTTTTTAAAAAATCATAGGGATGGTCCATCCCAGCGCCCTCTAGTATCGACAATAGTCGTCCTAGGCTAAAGGGCGAGGCAAAATGCATAAGCTTACTAAATTTAATTTGTCCCCGTCTTCAGCAACTGGTCTCTACAGTGCCTATATTGATCGAGTGGCAAGTCACACCTACTCGCAAGAGGCGCCAGTCGCATACCCAATAATAGGGCTGTACAGTTCTCGTGGGTTCTTTATCCGTCTTAGGTCCTTTGGGGACAAACAAAAAAACACGTGCTTTTAGAACGAGTGCGCATCGCGCTGGTGCCTTGCTGCAGCTGTGTGACGCGCGCTCATTGTAGTCAACGTTCGAGTGTTGGGAACCGGCTGGCCATATAGGGCTATAAAGTCTCGTTCGCTAAGACTTCCGGTTTACTCATTTTGGGGACAAACAAACGAAGCACGTGTTCGGAACGAGTTTAGAATCTCTGCGCACACTGGTATTCTGACTATCTGTGACGTAGACGTGACGTGTATGTTACGCAAAGAGAGAGATTAGGAACCAGACTACCTGGGCAAAAACCAGGCGCCGAGGGGTGGGTCCATTGCGGAAGGCCTGGCGCTATGATTAAGAATATTTAAGAAATATAGCTTCACAAAACGGATAGGTGACATATTTTTTATTCGTTTGCGCCATCACAATGACGAATATTTGTTACGACGGGACAATACGACTGAGAAACTAACGTTTTTTTGCGTTTCCTACGAAAACGAGGCATTATGACGTCACACGGATTCTCCCCGGTGACAACGTTGGCACAACGCTTCAAACAGAAAACTTACAAAAATTAAGAAACTTGGCCTTTCGTGATCCAAAAGTGATATGAAAACATCAAACTGCTCTTATTTTATCTTTACCATGTGGTTTAATGACGCATCCGTGTGTTGTTACTCCATGCACTGCACATCTTGACAGCGGAATGGTTAAGTCGATCATTTGCTCTCGCCATTTTTGTTACCGCGGAGGCACGCGAAACTCTGTGACGTCACTCGCTGTTTGGTGAACTTGCGAAAGCCCGGGTGCAGGGCTAAATTTAAAACGTTATTTTTAGCTTTCGAGTGTTTTGAAGACGGATTTTTCCTTGTATATTCCCAAAGATCTGCGCTTCATCGCCTCCAAATATTTTAACGTATATCTCCCATGGCCATGTTTAGTGAAATGGTACTCATAGTCTTTAAAATAAACCTGGAAAACCCAAAACTGAAGTCTCGCGGCCCGATCGCGAGAACTTTATAGCCCTATAAAGAGCGTTTTTACGTAACCATAGATACCACGTGCAGACATGCGGGCCCTGATGACTATTACGTCATACGACATGTTAAATCCTACACACCACATCAGCTCGCCTGCCACTGACAGTCACAACCGTATTCTGGTTTAGCTACTGTCTAACCGCTCATCGATTGAATGGTAATTTCTTATAGCCATTCACGGCGCTGCCAAGACAGCTTTCGGGAAAATGTAATCTAACATTAGTAACAACAAGGATTGGTTCGCCACTCACTCATCAGTGATGTAACCAGTTATTGAAGAATGAACAACGCATGCAACACAACCTAAATCCAACAAGCACGTCGCTGTTACAACTGAGGCTGGCGAGAAACGCAGTACAAAAACAGCGCCAATAGGGCAAACAATAGGAAACGAAGGACGCGTTCGGAACGAGTTTAGAATCTCTGCGCACACTGTTATCGTGACTATCGGTGACGTAGTCGTGATGTATATGTTACGCAAAGACAGAGAGAGGGAACCAGACTTCTCGCACTCTGTTGTCAGTGGCCAATGTTGACACCAGTACCGGGAAAACCTCATCCCGGTATACGTGCCGGAAATTGAGATTTTATCATATAATGTTACAGTTTGATAAATTAGTTCATGTGGCGAAGTTTGGCACAATAACGAATATTTGTTACGACGGGACAACACGGCTGAAAACTAAAGTTTGTTGGCGTTTCCTACGAAAACGAGGCATTATGACGTCACACGGATTCTCCCCGGTGACAACGTTGGTGCAACGCTTCAAACAGAAAACTTACAAAGAATGAAGAAACTTTGTCTTTTCGTGATCCAAAAGTGATACAAAAACCTCCAACTGGTTTGATTTTACATTTACCATCTGTTTTAATGACGCATCAGTGTGTTGTTACTCCATGCACTGCACATTTTCACAGCGGAATGTTTAAGTTGATCACTTGCTCTCGCCATTTTTTGTTACCGCGGAGGCACGTGAAACTGTGACGTCACACGCTGTTTTGGGGAACTCGCGAAAGCGCGGGTGCAGAGCTAAATTTAGAACGCTATTTTTAGCTTTCGAGTGTTTTGAAGACGGATTTTTCCTTTTATATTCCCAAAGTTCTGCGCTTCATCGTCTCTAAATATTTTAACGTACACCTCCCATAGCCATGTTTAGTGAACGGGTATTCATATGCTTTAGAATAAACCTGGAAAGTAATTGACTTGTAGCTGCCTATACTTCAACATGGACCACGTGTTTTGGTTTGTCCCCAAAACTGAAGTCTCGCGGCCCGATCGCGAGAACTGTATAGTCCTATATTGGATAAGCCTCTGCGAGGAGATCCATGACGCTTCTGACAGAGATAATATTCGGGCAATGCACACTGGAATTACGAACACCCTGGGCCCCACGGTCCCCATGGCTTGGGAGCGCTCATCGCATACAAAACGAAAGAATTCCAAGGCAAAGGATGTGTTCTACCGCGAGCTTGCCGCCGGCAAAAGGTCAACTAGTCGGCCGGTTTTATACCGGGAGAGTCTAACGTCAACCAAATGCTTGTTATATGTCTCTAGAGAAGATAGAGGTAACGATGTCCAGTGCGTATTTATAGACTTTTGCAAAGCCTTTGACAAAATGAGTCACGCCGGTTTACTATATAAGTTCCATCGTTATGGTAAAAAAGGCCAAACATTATCATGGTTGAAGAGTTATTGGTCAAATAAGATTTAAATTGTTGTACCGCGTAATAGGTCGTCGTCGATGCGTCAAGTTGTAGCCGGTGTCCCGCAAGGCTCCGTTTTGGGGCCTTTGCTTTTCTTGTTTTACATTACAGAAGACGTAGACAGCGACACATCTTCGCTGACGATGTGTCTGTATTCAAGGTCATCGGTTTAGATGCCGAGGCAGATATCACGGCATTAAACCGCCATCTACAGCTTCCATGAGTGGTCTGAGAAATGGAAAATGAAGACTGCATTGTTCAGTAAGAAGAATCAAACACCATGTACATATAGCCTGCCGTACCATCGCACAAGTGTCATCTCATCAAGCACCTGGGTATCACCTTTATGTCTAATATGTCATGGACAAGACACATCCAAATTAGTACTACTAAAGCGTCCGTTAGACTAAATCTGCTTAAACGGCTTAAAGTATAAGTGGTCTCGTAAGAGTAGAAAACGATGTTATTTGTCATATGTGCGGCCACTCTTAGAATATGGTAGTGTTGTATTTGCAACTGTCATGCCAGCCAGGAGATCGAAAAGGTTCCAAACAAGGCCATCCGCGTATTTACTGGTGCAAAGAGCCGATCATCTAGGGGTTATTGAACGAAAGCGGTCTCATCGTAAACTTTTGCCACCCGGGCGACGCCACCACGGTGGAACCGGCCTAGAGTTGTTTCTGAGGTTGAGTTCGGATATGCGATCGGAGCAATCGGCGTAGAAATTTGGAGCATGCGCACTCATACTATCCGCTGATGTGCGGATCAAGATAAACCGAACGCAAAATCCGCGGTCCGCGTGAATGTTGCACCTGCTGAACTGCACAAATCATGAAGATCGTTAAACAGTACCATAACAAAAATCAACTGATGCGGGGTGTGTTTATTATCTTATTCTAGTTGTCATAATATTATTTACATATTTTTGGCAGGTCGAAGTACTATATCTTTTATATCTTTTTTACGTATTGTTGGGCCTGGACGCCATGTTGGAAATCCTTGTGATCCTCTTCTGGGTGAGGAGTAAGGTTCGGGAGTAAAATGTACCACGTGACCGCGTTATCGGAACACAATTTCAGCGTTCGGTTATGCACTTCGCGGAGTTATACTACTCCGCTCGCATAGCCGAACTCACCCTGACAGGCAGGCCGGTTCCAAGCTTGCTTGTTCATAGTGGCACTCCCCTTGAGGCATAAGTTGACGATGAGGCACCATGGCCGATCGAGCGCGAAGTGAACATTTTCGGTCGTCGGTGAAAATGTTGATTCATGCAGTCACCTTGCCTGAATGAGTGCGAATCTCCTCTCCCCACGCTTCCATTTATATCAAGGAAGAAACCTCTCTCTATATATATGTGTTTGTGTGGGGGCTGGGGGTGGGGGCAGGGGAAGGGGCCAGCACGTCACAACACAAAAGTGGCATAAAACAACAAATCATGCATTAGACCGCGCTGGATAGGCTTCTCTGTGTCAATAAGTCCATAATTGAACACACGACACAAGAGGTGCAGCCGTGCCACATAAGTTTGCGCTTCTATCCGGATTTGGAAATTAATCATGGGTGATCGGAAAACTTCGGGCGTATCATTCACGAGTTGATGTGATTCAATCGATGAACTGTGAAATTGACTTGGTGACAGCCGCGGAGGTCTGGCGCGTTGATCTCTGCTGTCTGTGCTGCAATCGGGTGGCAAGCAATTGATTAACATGATATGTTGGGGGTGTAGGCTTGCCCACCTGGTGTCTATACATGGGTCCTAGCAACTTCCCCGCGGGACGCTGAAATGGGCCCGGTGGAGAATGCGTTATATCACTGCCTGCAGCTCAGCTCGTTTATATCGAAGGATTCACGGATGGTTCTGGTGATTAACATGTTTACATCAATGTGTGACCTGTATCGTGAACGTTTCATGGTCAACTGCTCTAACGTTTTTTTCACAAATGAAGTGGATAATGTACAATAAATCGAACGCATCATTCGAAGTTAATGGGGGGGGGGGGCTCTGTTTCTACGACCCTTGTCCTTTCGAGCAAGGGTTTTTCAGAATGTTTCTACATAACGAATAAAGTTCAGCGTCGAGTGGTAGTAGGCGAAGTTATTATTATCTGCCTTGCGTTGTTTTAAGGTGCGTTGCCATGACATTATTCAAGTGGACCGATGGTGTGGTTGCCCTATTGCCATGGGTGCCTTCTTCCTTCTTGAATTTAACTTGCTCAACACAGTACTCATCTGGATTACTATATCTTATCTCGCCGTCTTCAAAGGCGATAAACAGTACGCTGTGACAAGGCAGTATAATCTCATCCGCTGTTAACTAGCATGCTCGGAACACCACCGGTGGCCTGCTAGAACTCTCCAATGTCCGACACACCGTACATTGCAAAATTTGCACCAAACAGTGTCGCCTCCTGGTGAGTCATTTCGTGGTGCAGACAGGTGACTGTGGGGAGGGCATGCGAGCATTTAAACAATATGGCTCTTCCTGGTAAGCTGTCCTAAAATATCCGCTCACTCAGGCATCACATTAACGAGATCTGTATAATAGCATAGGAGTGTATAATCCCAGTTTAAACATAATTGCCTCTTTAAAGTTCATGTCAGTTTTTGTAATCTTTGAGTTCGGACGTTAACATCGATGCACGTTTGGCCCTGGCGCCGCCATCTGCATCGCTCACCTTTCGTAGAGTACCTGCCGTGACGTAAGGCGGGGGTAAGGGCCAGTCGGTACAGTCGATACGCCGGGTATCGTGGCTGCCATATTATCGCCCACGGCCAGGCGACAACAAAGAGACTGATCAATTTACCTCTTCAACATGTCCTATAGAATAGCACCTGCTATACGATCGTTTCACCTCTTCTCTTCCGAGAAGACCACTTCTGCTCTTCCACCCAGATAGGTAGAAGTGAGAAGAGGTTAAAGCTACGCCAAAGCGTCGGAAGCTAAATATGCAATATTCGCCTAGTGTGACTAAATAGCTTTAAGGGGCAAATACATGAATAAAACAATGAATACACTTATGTGAACCATATACAACACCTTATTTTGCTATTTGAAAGCTATGTGCGGGTCCATATATGTAGTTAGCCATGTATATGTCTCTTGATGTTGGGCCGTAATATATGGATGTGGGAGATGAGTTATAAGAGTTATAAGTGAGTTTCCGTTTGCCATATCGAAACTACTCTTCAAACTCGTCAGACGCAATGGATAGCAATAACTGGTAGCTCTCTTCCTTTCCCTCTCTCTCTATCTCTCTCTGCCTCTCCCTCTCCCAACCTCTCTGCTTCTCCCATTTCCTATGTATGTCTGCTTGTCTCTCATTTGTGTCTTTTTCTCCTCTCATCTGCCTCTCTTCTCTTCTGTTCAGTCTCTCGTTATTTTTCGTTTTCTCTCTCTCTTTATCTCTCACCCTCGCACGTCCCTATTTCTATTTCAATAGATTAAACATAAAAATCACCATACGCTTCGTGCATGTATTATACCTTCGTTCCTTAGATTTTTCTCTTTCGAACTAACAAAACAGATCACACTGATTAAAGATGACGCTGTAGACCCGGGATCGGACCCATGAGCTCTTAGTTGAGTCTTGCTCCCATCGCCATCGTGTTGGTCCCATCGTGCCACCGTGGGCGGGCAGCAACCAATCAATGCCTGGCGCCATCAGCCGTTCACCGATTACGCGCCGGCATGCCTGTACCGATATAAAGATCGGTCGCGTGCATAACCTCTTCGCGGACACGACCTTTATGGCCACAAGTATAAATAGATATGCAGGCATATATATTGGGCAACGAGGACACGTTAGCAGATACTGCTGGTTAGTAATACTACTGCACGGATCGACCACGGCGAACGAATAATAATGTATGTTCAACCTTTAACCTGTTGATGCAAGTATATCCGCTGAAACGACTGACCGAGTATAAACTCAATTGAAGGAATAATAAACTCGTTGGTATCATACAAACTTTTGTGTTTTTATTGCATCGGCGGACAGGCTTGGGTGTTGACATACAGGGCTGTTCAAGTAGTGTAGGGAAATTGTGCACGCAGGTACAATCGGGCATGTGTACAGATACACGCACAACCCAGTACCTATTTACGATACTTACAAATCTGTACATGGTATATAGAGTGTTGATATTATCAATAGTACAGCGAGATCTTGTTGCTTCACATACACACAGACATAGATATATACCCCTCCCCACCAACACCATCACCAACATCCTCAGGGCCCAGTGGGGAGAGAGGTATGGAATTTTCCATTGATACTGACGAGCCAACACTGACCAGCCGCCATGATCGACAGAAAGACCAGACTTTGCAATTGAAACATTGAATGTATTTTCCACGTACCAGATTTGTATATATAGATATGTATATATATATAGACATAACCTGAAGTGATTTCTGATAGATACCGTGATGTTCAGCGGTATAACGGTAGGAATATAAAGGGCATCGAATGGTAATCGATGGAACGGGATGAAAAGCAGACCTAGATGTAAACACATGGATAATGAGTCCTACGTGCGTGGGTTGATGGCGGCTGGACCAGTCCCTCCTCTCATCCGTCTACCACAGGTACTGGGCGCGTACTTTACTCATGTGGCTACTATCACAGTTATCAGTGAGCCACCATGTGTCGATGGCTCTGTACTCCTCCGTCCGCATCTCATAATTCGGGTTATTAAGTATTTCGCAGAGTTCGCAAAACGTCTTGGCGTATATAGTTCGCCGGAAATTGACCACTTCGTATTTGGTTCGCCAGAGAAAGTACTCGTTATAGGCCGTCGAATTACCGGCCAGGTAGTGTAGGTAATCGGCCAAGTCTTTGGGGTTGGGGTAATCGTCTACATTGATGACCGAGTGCGGGGGTGCCTCTCTGCTGTAGTTGCCCCCGCCGTAGACGATGGGGATCATCTCATAGTCGAGCGTGCGGAAGAGTTTCTCGCTGATGTAATCGCTGCAGTAATCATTCTCCATGGCCAGGTAGAATTTGTACTTGGCGGCGAACATGGCCAAGCACGTCTCGCTCTTCTGCGTGCAGCTGAATGTGCCGCATTGGCCGTAAACGTCCACTTCGACGTGCTTCTGCAGCTCGGAGACGTACATTTCGCGTCGCCCAGGCGTCTCACAATGACTCACCATCCAGACCACATCCCGGGGCTTCTCTGCCGGGCTGACGAAAATCCCGCCGTACTTGCTCTTGAGCCACGGTCGGCTGGAGGGGGCCACCCAGCCGTAAGGGAGGCGTACGTCGGATATTACGCGGTTGCTGACGGTGATGTTGAACATGTTTCGGTAGCGGGATAACACCTGCTTGCTGACGATGTTTTGGGGCTCGTTCTGGATGTAGATGTAGAGTTGTCCCGGGACGCGGTGGTCCGGCATGGGTCCCTGCTCCTCGATCCAGGGCCCGTGCAGCATGACGGCCGTGGCCCGGTCCAGCCAGGAGCGGTCGGTGGTCGTCTGGCAGTTATCCACGGGACACTTGTTGGCGGTGAACGGCTCGTGGCCCGTGCCGAAGCGATAGTCCATCGAGGTGAAAAACGAGTTCCAGAAGAGGATGGTCTTGATGTTGGGGTCGTCTTCGATCATATTGCCCGGGATGAACCGCGTTTGCCCCGGATCGCTGTTGTTGGTGAAGGATGTCTCCGTGGTGGCATACTGGAGGCGATTGTACTCAAATATAACATTCCCGCCGCCGAGCCCATCCCCTGCCCCATCCTCTTTCGCTCCCGCTTCCGCCTGACTACCATTCTCCTGCTTCATGACCACGCCGTCTGCCGGATTCACCGGGGCACCCCCCAGGGTGTCTGAGCTCGCGGGAGGCGAGAGGGCGGTGTCCGGGGCCGGGGGTGCCGGGGTGGTCGGCTGGGCGGCGACGGCGGGGGGCAAGTCCGGTGCCGAGGGGGCCTCCAGGGGCACCAGGGGACCCTCCACGGCGGGCGGATTGCCACCCCCGGCTCCCCCTTGTCGGACGTACTGCTGCGAGCCGTCCAGCGACGGGATCCCTTGGACGGACTGGGACGGCGAGTCGTCCACTGCCTGCAGCATGGCTGGGGTATCCTCCACGAGCTCGGCCGCCGAGGCAATTTGATTGTCTTCCGGGCGGTAGCGCCCCATGATGAAGGCCATGGGGACGGCGGGGCCCTCCTCTGGCTGGATGATGACGTAGCTCTTGATGAAGAGGGTCAGCACGGTGGACCCCATGTAGGCGAACACCACCAGCAAGGCGAAGCGAACGCCGCGCAGTCGCATTAGTCGGTGCCGCATCCTTGTGGCAGTGGCGCTGAAGCAGACACGTCGGTGCCAGCGTCGGAAACTCATCCACCACACTACTAACCGACGCCACACGTCGGCCGCTTTATATATGTATACAACAGCTGTGGTCACGGCAATGAGAGACGCATCAGCGAGTTTCTCATTGGCCGGATGTCAGTAGGTACCGGACACCACAGCCACACCCACTCACCGTCGCGCTCACCGAGTTTTGCTTGGAGCTGGCTGGCCGGCTGGTGACGTTATCGATGACCGGCCAGTCGCTTCCAGCTTAAAATATTAATGATAGCGCCTTCGGCCAATCCCGTACGAGTGTTGCTGCAATAGTATGCCGTCGTCAACAGCTTCCAGTTAGTGGCTGCTAACCGCTTGTGCTGAGCGCCTTGTCTCCCCGGCTAGCGGGTTGTTAGCACGGAGCGCACACAGCTCGTCGGCCCCGCAGCCACCACGCCATCGAACACATCCGCCGTTTAAAGGTCAGTTTGATCGATCCCATTTCGATCGAGTGTACACTGACTGATCGCCCCGACTTAGCCACTGGCAGTGTACCGCAGAAATAAAACATTTTATCGATTGATTGATATCTAGAAACGAGCGCTCTGCGCACGCGCGAGAAGTTGCATGCATGTCCATGTAATCACAACGCGGTTGTTCTGTATTGTCATGGCAACACAACGCAGCCCAAAAATAAGATGTATCTGATTGTTTTGATGACAGTGCAGTGTGGAGTTAAAGAGAACCGCCAGCCTGGCCTCTAACGCTGCTTTACCAGTTCATATAATACCCAAGTGTCTATCCTCCAAATTACAGAATGTTCCGTTCTGTCTGTAGCTCACAATACAATTTAGAAGTGACCACCAGCCTCGACTTCGCCGCTTAATCAGGTGGCAGCCCAGTTTGGAAGTGTGTCCGCGATAGACCAATCAGAGGCGATACTCCGACAAATGATGCCTACTGTGTGACCAAAACAAGAACGCGTGATCATCGCTAATATAGCTGCGAACTCCAATCTTTTTTTTCTTTTTCTTTTTCAAAATAAAAGTGCCGTACATGGGTACATCAAGTCCAATTGACCTATTCACAACAACAATAAAACATGATGGAGAAAGAAAAGACATTGTTTACGTCAATGCAATATTTAGTTTCTCAAGCCAGTTACATATATTTTTAATTTTTGTTACCCTGGTTACCCTATATATGTCAATTTTTTGTTTTAATTCAGCCAGATATTTACTGATATCGGAGTGAATACAGCTAGTTTCTCTTTGGTTAAGTATCAGGTAGATTTTGTATATTATATAGCTGCATATAGTTATTCCAAAGTTATCTATATAGCTGTTGCAACCAGTTACGATGTCGGCTGGTGTAACAGTTCTACACATTACGAATGAAACAGCTTTCAAATGTTATTGATATAATCACACCAGAATAACATGTGAGGTATGGTATGAGAATCGTGACAGTAAGGACAATAGTCATTTTCTCTTAGTTTCATTTTCTTCAGATTGTAGTTACAAGTTAAAATATTGTGCAAAATCTTATAGTTAAATTCTGACAATTTAGAGTCTGTGATGTCAATCACTTTTCGACTAAAAGCTGCCAATGTATCTTCCTCAGCAGGTAGCAGACACCAATTTCCTAACGCCTTCAGAGGTGTTTTAACCTCGTACTTGCAGCTTACTAACGCATTATATATGTCTTTAGATTTGATATTATTGTTTAAACATGTAATAGAGCCTGTAGTTACACAAGGTAAAATAGTCATGACATCGCGTAGTTTTAACATTATATCTCTATATGTATATAGAGCTTTCTTTAGTAACTTGATTTGACGCAGTATATCTCTCTGGTCATTTAATATATGGTACAGGTAGGTTTCATCGACACTTTCATTTGTGAATTTCAAATGGTGTACTTTAGTGATACCAACCTTAATAAACGAATTAAAGAGTAGGCATGTTTTTACATTCCTGTTACCTAACATTACGCTTGCGTTTTGGTTTCCCCATAAAAACTCAGTAAGTAAACTTTGTTTTGTGGCTTCGGTCCAACATTGGCTTTCGCGTACGCACTTGTGATATTTGAATAGAAGGTGGGCAATTTGGATAACTCAGGCAAGGAACTTTTTTCACTAAAGCACATGTCAATGATTGGTGTTTGAAGCTGCTCGCAATATCCTTTACCTAGGACAGCCCAATTTGCATTATTTTCATCTGCAAGTAGTCGTATCAGCAAACTTGGCTTTCAGGGAGTCAATATAAGAGTCTAAGTCTATCCTTGGCACTCCGCCATACGCTTTTGGTGACATCAATACATTACGTTTAATACGTTTCGTTCTATTCCAGATAAAATTATACAGTAGCTTGTTAAGTTTCTTAACTATGTCGGGTGGCACTATAACGCAGGTTGCAATAAACGATATCTTTGGGACAATTAAGGTTCTCATTACAGTTAGCTTGCCAAAGAGTGTTAACTTCCTTTTTTTCCAGGTACTTAAAACTTTCTCTATAGATAGTAGTTTGTTAGTCCAGTTTAAATTATTACACTCTTCACTATCATTTCCGATATACACGCCGAGACACTTCACAGGCTCTTCCAATATTGCTATACGGTGGGGGGTTACTTCTTTTTTATTCCCGCTGGGACCGACATTCATACACATGGTTTTTGCCCGGTTTAGTTTTATGCCTGCCACTTTTTCAAATTCATTTAATTCATCGAGCACCCCTGTAATTTGTTCGGCGTTTTGTAGGAGTAGTGTCAAGTCGTCAGCATATTGGGATACCTTTAGCTCGTGCTCTTGCTGTCTGATTCGAACCTTGAAACCCTTTATATCTTTTTTTTTTTTTTAATTAATGGCCAGCAATTTAATAGCTATGACGAACAGCATCGCGGAGAGTGGACAGCCCTGCTTTATACCGCGAGACAAGTTAACAGGATTTGAAAAGTGACCGTTGTTTTTGACCCGCGCAGATCAATCTTTATACAACAGTCGGACCCATTGGATGAATGATTTTCCGAACTCAATTTTTTTCAGCGACTGGTGTAGAAAATCCCATTTTAAACTGTCAAACTCCAATCATGGCTTTTTTACGGAAACAATCGTCGCAAGACGTATATCAATTTGTTTAGATGCTATTTTCCATGAAACACTAAGATCATGGTCTACTGCCTGGCTTGGAACAGCCGCAATCCGTCTGTAAATCGCGGACCCGATCTCTCATTTCACGCGTTTCCCCTGAAGTTTACCTACACTGAGTTCTCCCAGCGAAATAACTTCCAGTTATAACGTAAGGCGGCGCCACGTGAAGGGTCACACTATACGTCACTTGCTCCGGCAACATGGCGCGCTGCTCGACATTGATGGGGCGGATTGCCTTAATTATATTTTCCTGACCAGTCGGCCAAAACGAAGCGTTAACACACGCAAATTTAATTTGATGTAAACTTTCGGTGAATTTTGCGATTAAATTAGGTTGAACACCCGCTTTAATGCGTGAGAGTCGATGGTGCCTATTCAAACAATACATCAATAATGAGCCTTGTTTAAAAAAATGTCATTTAATAGCAAGGGCAAGCGAGCTCATAAGGTAACATGGATGCATATGCAAAGTCCATTTCAAGCATACGCTTAGGACTTTTACTTCGCGTAACATCCCCCATGAGACGTTTTCGGATTCGAAGCAAATATCAACTGTCGCGTACATAACTATATTCAAGCAAAGAGAGGTCGAAGCCTATTATGTCATGTCTTTATTTATTACATCAGCTACCCAAAAAATTAACCAAATAATACATTATTCAATGTTAGCACTAGCTGTATACTTAACATTAAACTTAACTTATCAGCGACGCGCTAAAAGTCCGTTGCCAAACTCCAAGCAGAGCGCTCTTGATGATCACGCATCGGTTGCTAGACTGGTGCCCTGCCTGCGCGGACATTTCGGGGTCCGTTCCGACTGACTGCTGACTGAAACATTTACACCAGTTCTTTAATAATTTACGATTTTGACAGCTGATGACAGTGATGTCACTTGCCAGTGTCACTGCCAGTGTCAGTGACCAGGTGACAGTGTCGGTCCATCTCGTGGGTCTCGAGGCTATGACATGTCTGTCGTCGCAGTGTCGATCCCTCAGACATGTCTTACGACATTAACGTTTGATGTTCAGGCTATCAGTAACAGTGTCATAGACGGTAGACCTACAGTTTTGACAGTTGTCACAAGACTGTAGACATTGTAGTGCATGGTCACTAATAGTGTAGCCGGGGGAAAGAAGTCACCAACCATAGTTTCAGCCTCATGCTAGCCGTGGCCCTGGCAGTGGCACTGCCACCCGTGTAAGATCCGACCCTGGTCTTAAGTTGAGGGTTCGAGTC
This sequence comes from Arenicola marina, assembly GCA_964019135.1. Lineage (NCBI taxonomy): Eukaryota > Metazoa > Annelida > Polychaeta > Arenicolidae > Arenicola > Arenicola marina. The sequence goes on from OZ025252.1 coordinate 39,597,247, forward strand.
TCTCGTGCGGCATTTCGGTTCGGCCAGGGCGTGTAAACAGACTCCTGGACTTGTACATTCACAATCCAAGTCTCTTGAACATTTCACCAAGCTTTTATTTACAGCGGTTAGTACATCTCGTTGTGTTCTTGAGTTGTAGCTTGTCTCCAAGTTGTCTCCCGGCTTGAAGCTTGTCCCGACTCTCGGATCCGTGCCCCTTATATACCCCTCCGCTCCTACACCCCTAGGAGTGTACTCTCTTATCAGGAATTTGGGAGGAATTTGGTGGAAAGATGTTTTCACTCTCTTTCCCTTGTTTGCGCGTCTGGATTTCGGGTCAGACTGGCTGGCGCCGAGTGTCACCAATGTCACCTTATCTCCCGTTGTTTTTCGATCCAGGACGCAAACATCACGTTCACCAGCCTCCCTTCCGGAGCAGTATAAGGGCCTAGCACTTCCGGGTCGACGGATCCAGAACGTTATAGAAAAATGCATATAGCTAATAACCGTCGCGAGTACTGAGACACGTGATTGCATCATGCTGTTAGGTGCAGTGACCTAACCTACTTCCACGTGGATCCAGGACACATGACACTGACTCATGCGTCGTGAACATTCTAAGACTATGACTAAGCGTAATATATCCGGTATACAATGTCCCCTCCTGGGTGCGGATTAGTCACGCCCAGTGCGATAAGTACAGGGCGGGGACTTTACATTCCTCCCCCCCTTAAGATAAAAACCTCGTTTTTATCAATTATCAACATAATCCTACCACATTTTGAGTCATGAAATATATTCGCGATTAACATAAAAAGTAAACTATAGCGCGGTTAACATAATAAGTAAGCTATGACAAAATATAGGGACAAAAACGTTACATTGAGTATAATCGTAGGCACGCATCTAGGGTTAAGTTTACGTATAACGCGATACCAGAATAATACTCGTAGCTAAAACATGTGATTTTATCGAACTCCGGGCAAGCTAGGCGTTTCCCTAAACCAGATCCAATCGGAGCTACAATGTTGGCGCGTCACGCGTTACAACAAGTCACATGCAGGTCGTTTGTTATACACATTACCCTTGCTGGTCAGGAATTTCGACATCAATTCCTGACATACGTGCTCTCTTAGTTTTCATACTCTCATCCTCAACATCAGCATTTGCTCTCTTTCTGGGCCTGCGCACAGGCTCGTCTACAATCATATCGTCAACCTTGTTGTGAAAAGTCATTGCCTCTTGGTCAACAGGTGTCTCAAAGAATGCAAAAGGAACATTCGACAGGGTTGAAAGGCGGGGATTGAAATGGACTGGTCGTTCCGTGGGTGGTGGCTGTCGCTTACACATAAGGAATAACTGGGGACACTTCTTGTAACAGCAGATTCCGAGGATAATTATAACACTGACCACAACTATGGAGATACTTAATCCATAGGTTGCTTTGTTCCTAGAAAAGGCATAGTATGGGACAATCTTCACTTTGTCCAAAGGCATGAGGCTTGCGTCTGGCAACACTCCTCCTTCGATATTATCCATGATATCAATGGCCACTGCTGCGGGTACTCTTATGGTTAAGTTGAGATGAAAGTCCCGTTTTGGAAACGTATAAGTGGCATTCGACTTAGCGAAAAATAGAGAGTGGATTAACCAATTCTGACCTCGTAAGACACATGGACTGTCCAAGACTATCAAATGGGTTCCACGCGTAATCGTAGCTATTTGTTCAGTCTGGCCTGGACAGTGATAGCGGGCTGTTTCACCTAAGGATATTATCACGAATTGATTCGGGCCGATCTCCTGGATCTGAGTTTCTTCGGGTATAGGCTTAATCTGGAACGGACATTTCCCTACCTCTACCTTATCGTGGGTGATCAATCCACGCAAGCAAGAGTGCAGAGGGCGTCTGAACACTGGGGTATTGTGACACACTGCGGGATGTTTACCAAGACATTTAGATGGCTGGATAATGTCACCCGTACCGGTGTTAACAACAAACGTTTCCGGTACCTTTAGTTCAATAGTAAGATTTGCCTGTTTAGGGCACGGCACAGGCCAAGTTTGTACCACATACATCTGATATTTACTTTTGTCTATCAACGGCAATGAAGCTCTAAACAAGATTCGCTTGTTGCTTACATACATAGGATACACCATAATATTCGTATAATACCACAAGTCTGGAAGCGTTGCTAGTCCGTATCTCTTGACGGCGTCTTCAACGACTCGTAGTTCCTGGGCAGGAAGGCTGTCTTCTGTCAAACGACCCATCTCCACGGCGGTGCGGAGTTGGTGGAAGTCTGCTTCCTGGCGGCGATAGGTCAAGACGATAGCCTCGACTACACCGAGTATGACCTCGATTCGGAGATCAAGATCAACCCTCTGAATCTGGCGACTCAGAGTACTTAATGTCGCGGTCAGTTGATCATTGATGAAGTTTGTGACTTTCGCCACATATTTCTGCAGTTTCTCGATCTGTTGGCGGTTAGCCAACGCAGTTTGCTGAGTTCTGTTCACAACCGTCACCAAGTTGTCGACCACATGGATGACGGCTTGCTGTTGCTGCACCGTGTGTTGTAATAGTTCATTCATTCGCGACACTTCCGATTCTGTTGCTGTTCCGAATAAGAATTTCAGGATATCTCCTCCCACGTCGACCAGTCCACGCTTGGAGCGATGTAGCTTATATGGTTGCGCCATAAATGACACTTCATTCAACCGTTTTAGCCACATCTCAGCGGTGGTATTGTCCGTCCTGTTTGGTGAATCTCGACATTCTCGGAGCCGCAGTCGTAGACCAGTCAATAGGGACCTGATCTCTTTCCTTCCGGTTGGTGCATCGAAGCCTAGCACAACCGTCCATTCGCCTGCTTGGTGGCGAACTTCTGGTGTGTTTTGCATCAGTACACCGTCCTTTAGTTCGTCAATCCTTACGTGGACTGCAACGGCTCCTACAATGCAGATCAACAGCAAAAGAGCGCTGCTAATTGCATTGCTTCCATCTGTTCTTCGGTTGGATCGGTCCATCGTCTTTTCCTCACGTCTTCTTCAGCTTCACTGTCGCTAAGTGGACGTTTGTCTAGTTGAAGTCGGTGTCGTTTATGTTCTTCGTATAGACGATCTTCTTGGAGACTTCTCTTCTGACTTTGTCGCGTATTTCTTCCTTTCGTGAAACGAAGTTTCAACGAGTGTGGCAGCAGCTCAGCGCGTGTGTACTCTTCTGGTCCCTCGTGTAGAACTGACGGTCGGTACCGCAGTCTGGGGTTTATATCCTCGTCGTCGGAGTCGTCACTCCGCTTCCTCTTCTGTTTGACGTCATCGTCTGGGAATTTTCCACTCTGTACTTTTTCGGTACTTGGGGAATGTTTACCCGACAACTGTGCATTTTCAGACATCCCGTGCGTCTGACTCATCGCTTCGTCACCACTGGTTCCTTGCGTCCCTTCGGTAACTAGGTCAGGCTCCTGTGCCCGTCCATCATTCTTTTTATCTGCGTCCAGGGCAGCCACCGTGCTGTCCTCAATGACATCATTTCGTACGTCTGGGCGATTCACTCGTCTAGGCCTCTCAGGAATCTCCTCCCAGTAGATGTCGGGGTCAACCAACTTAGGCCGGTCACGATGGATCACTTTTACTTTTCCGGTCCGTTGATGCCGGATCCAGTGCGTCGTACCTGTGATTCGGGTAATCACGTAGCGAGGATCCCAACGGGTCGTCAGGGGCAGTCTAGCACCGCTAAGCACCATGACTGTATCACCCACATGTAAGTCCTTGGCAGTAGCTTTTTGAGCCAACGTTTCCCTATTATGTTTACGGCTATCGCACGTCAATTCTTTCGCTTGCTTAAGGGCGCTAGCTAGGTTATCTAAACGGTTTTGAAACCCATTACTAACGCTGCTAAGACAGCGCGACATTGGCATCCGAGGGTGTCTGCCGTACATTAGGAAGAACGGACTATGACCCGTGACTGAACTGGTTGCAATTCGATAACATAACAACGCATCAGCCAATTTCTCCTCCCAATCGGTAATGTCATTATTAACTAATTTAGCGATCATATTCTTGAGAGTTTGATTAAATCGCTCAACTTTACCGTTTGATTGGGGATGATAAGGAGTTGTTCTCACATGTTTGATGCCTATTTCCGCTAAGTATCGAGTGAATTCATTCGCACAGAATTCAGTACCATTGTCAGTTATGACCACTTCTGGTACTCCATGTCGTGGCAGAAACCACTGTGAAAAGGCAAACCACACTTCTTGGTTTGATTTATGTGTCAATGGATATGATTCAGCCCATCCTGAACAATGGTCTACTATATTCAGGCAGTATCGGTGGCCTTTCTTACTCTCTAGCATTGGACCGATCAGGTCCATTCCGATTATTTGCATCGTATAGGTTCCTGTGGGCATTTCACCCATGGGTGTTCGATCCCTTCTATGACTGTGCACACGACATGTGGGGCAGACTAATAACCTTTCGGCTATAGATTTCTTCATACCTGGCCATACGTATGCCTCTCGGACTCGGTCTAAGGTTTTCGCTGTGGACATATGTCCGACTTCTAAGTGCGCCCGATAAATCACTTTATTTCTAAATGCTGAGGGAAGCACTAGTCTGGGATAGACTTCGGCTGTGGCGGTAGGCTTGTACAGACTGTAGAGTATGTTTCCTATCTGCATATACTGGCTCTCGTCATCATCGCATGTTGCTATTAGCTCTGGGAATTCTTCATTCTGCGTTTTGTGCAACTCATCTCTGTTTAACTCATCCAGTTCGTAAGGAACCGTTTTATCTAGTTGATTGTTTTCGACTGTTTCTGGGTCGTACCACTCATCTATGTCAATCAATGCTATGTCGGATTCGTGGCTACATTCTGGTGTTATTCGGGACAACATATCTGCTCTGATATTGTTTTTACCCTTTCGGTACTCGATTTTTGCGCCGTATTCGGCTAGTAGTACGGCCCATCTTTGGATTTTTGTATTTTCCATATTCTTGGTGAATAGGGAAGTGAGGGGTTTATGGTCAGTGTAGACCGTAAATTTCGCACCATAGAGGTAAGGTCTAAGTTTTGTCAGCGCATAAACAACTGCATATGCCTCTTTTTCTATCGTTGCCCATTTTAACTGGGGACCAGTTAATTGATGGCTAATGTACTGAATTACTCTTTCCTGTCCTTCTTTTTCTTGCACTAGAATGGCTCCGACTGCGTATCCACTAGCGTCTGTGTAAAGTCTGTAGGGTTTATTGACTTCGGGGAAGGTCAATACGTATTGTGAGCACAATAATTCCTTCAAATCTACGAAAGCGTTTTCCTGTTCTTCATTCCACGACCATCTTTGTGATTTCCGTGTTAGCTTCACTAATGCTTCCGCGTGGACAGCGTAATTTGGAACACACTGACGGTAGTATCCAGCCATTCCAAGGAACGACCTGACCTGTTTTACGGTTTTGGGTGGTTTTAGGTTTTTAATGGCAATCACCTTTTCCGGATCACTGGTGATGCCCTCCTTGTTTATGATGTAACCTAAGAGCTTGATTTCTTCTAGGCCAAACGCACATTTAGATGGTTTTAAGGTCAGACCTGCTTGTCGTAAGCGCTCGAAGACCAATTGTAGATGTTTTTCATGATCTCTGTTGTCTTTAGAGAAGACTACAATATCATCAAGGTACACAAACACACAGACTCCAATTAGTCCATGTAGCACCTTGTCCATTATTCGTTGGAAAACTGCAGGTGCGTTGACTAACCCGAATGGCATCTTCTTGAACTCGAAGTGACCTTTGTGGCACCTGAAAGCGGTCTTAGGTATGTCTTTAGTGTCGACGGGTATTTGCCAATAACCTGTCTGCAAGTCTAGAGTCGAAAATACAGTGCTTCCTCCCATTTGATCAAATATGTCCTGAATTTGGGGTAATGGGTACTGGTCCTTTATTGTTACGCTGTTTAGCTTCCGGTAATCGACACAAAACCTAGTGGTCCCATCTTTCTTGGGAACCAAGGTGATTGGTGAACTCCATGGCGATGATGATGGTTGTATTACTCCGTCTTTAAGCATTTTGTCTATTTCTTCTTCTACTATTTTCCTTTTGGTTAGTGGTAAGCGGTAGGCTTTCTGACTGATTGGTGAACCCTGAGTGTGGATCTCCATTGGTATGAGATGACATGTGCCTGTCCTCTCTGTTTTCGCGGAGAATATATCACTGTTTGTTTTAACTACCTTAGCCAGTCTGGCGTTTCCTATTGGCGGAAGAGCTTTATCAAAACCATATATAACTGGGTTTGCTCTATTTGACGTTAGAGGATAGGTTTTTCCAAACCATCTCATTTCCTTCTTTTTTATATCTATCAGAGCGTCTCCTGCCTCCAACATATCTTGTCCTAATATCATTCCACGGTTAATATGCTCATTCTTGACTAAGATTACTTCTTGTGGCATGTTTATCTTGTCGATTTTGATTGTGGCTCTCCCTATTGGTTTAATGACCTCTCCTGAAACTGTTTTTATTGATCGAGTCTTGAGAAGCAACGTAGGCCGTCGTGTGGCTTTCGCGATTTGGCGGAATTTTCCGTATCTTAGCACGCTACAATTAGCACCTGTATCCAGCAAAGCGGCAACTCTGACTCCGCCTATTGACAAAGCTACGGCTAGACGGCCAGTTGTAGCGGATACTAGTTTTTTGTCTTGTGTGCCTCAGCATTTCGGAAGGATCTACTTTGCCCATGACCATTTATCGGTCTTTGACTCCTCACATCTCTTTGTTCTCTGTTATCCCTACCGTGGATGGCCCTATGGGGGCGATTTGGCTCCCTATCCTGACCTTTCTGGAACTGTCTAGTACCTTCCTTACGCCCATTAGGATTGCGAACGGTACATTCACGTGCGATATGCCCAAATCTATGACAATTATAGCATCGGATTGGCGGTTTGGCTCTGCTACTTTCGCCAAGGGCACTCACCTGGGGGTGAATAACAGCGTCCAGTGCTCGGGTAGTCGCCTGCTGCTTCTTCTCCATGTGATTCATCTGCGCCTTGAGATCAATCAGCAATCTTCGTACACCTCCGGTTTCTTCTATGGCGTCGATTTCCATGGCTTCTTCCGTCCGTGGGGCGTCTGCTCTTCCCAGTCGCTGGAAGCGCTCTACGGCGTTCGTGCAGTTGCGAACTGCTTCGATCGCTCCTTCAACCGTGTTGATACCTGGTCGGCTGACTACCTTCGACACAGATCGGATTTCTTCAGGCCACGAAGAAATGCCTCCAGGAGGATCCTTTGTTGATCCTCATTACCGATATAGGCCGGGTAGGCGTCCTCGGCGAGGCCTCTGAAGCGGATAATGTAGGCCTCCTCCGCCTCGTGAGCTTTCTGGCGGACGATTCCTACCTCACCTCGCTTCCTTGACAATTCTTCTCCTCCGAGAAAAATGTTCACCATCTCCGCCTTGATTGTGGCCCATGCGACTTGATTTTTCTCGATCTGGAGTCGAGCGGCTTCTCTTTGTACGAAACCACTCACCTCCTTACGGAGAGGGCCACTGGTTGTGCACACGATGATGGTATGCAGCTGCTCGGGGGCCTCTTGTTGAACCAAGTCTATGTCAGCTACCCACCTGGTGAGGGCTTCTCGGGTGCTCCCATCACATTTGGTGGTCAGCTGTATCATGTTTTGGCGAAGCGCCTGTCGCTCCTGGTGTGCTAGCCATTGGGTTAAGATGCGATCTGTTTGATCGCGGTTTGACTGGACCATCGCCTCTGCGAGCGCATTAGCGGTGATAGCGGTCTGTTGAGCTTGCTGGGCTTGCTGCTGGGCTTGCTGTTGCATTTGTGCCTGCGCGTGAGCGTCCATATCGCTTGCACCGTCCTCTCCCGCCATGTTATGTTTTAGTTCTTCACTGCGCGAAAAACTAGTTAAAACACAAGGTCGCAGCACTTCGTTCTGCTGGTTTTAGTCTGGCGTTAGCTGATGCGGTGAGTTTGATTCCTACACGTACTCTCTCCCCAATGTCAGATATAATAACTGCACATTCCTTTAAATGTCTTTTTGTAACGTGCTTCTCGAATCTGTCCGCCTCAACGTGCTCCCAGCAAATAACGCAGAATTTCCTAGGCTTTGGCTCTCTTGGGTGGGTTTTCCACCAAGTCACAAATTTCGGCATTGCCTTACGTACTGTTCAAGCTGCACTTCACTCAATAAGTGAAACAGAACCAAATGTTCAATGATAAGGTTCTTATGGACTGCGAGTTCACAAAAAGGACACTGAACCCACACGGCTAGGCTATGGTGTCTCTGTTTCCCATTCATGCCTCATATAATGGACCCAGTGGGATATACAGGGGCATATGACACATTAGAATGTCGTCTTCAATACACGGTGGGGGCTTGGGTGACGGCGATCTGGGCGACTCTACCTCCTCCTCGTCTGACGATATTGTTATCACGTCTTGTTCGGGCGGCGTGCGACGAGCTGGCGTGTCTCGCTGCCTTACGTTGTCGCTTCGGGATGGCGTTGGCGCCGGCGTCGGGGGCGAGAGTCTGGCTTCGCAGGGTAGACCTTGCCGTCCTTTTTCGTAGGCCAGGCGTGTGGCTGCCGTAAACTGATCTGGCCGCAAGATGAGGAAGGGCGGCTGCACCTGCACCGCTTGCTGCGTTGACGCCTGTCGTGGCGGGGTCGCGGCCGATGACGACGGCTGTCGTCTCGGAGACTCACTATGGATGCTAATGGGCCTCACGTGATTGAAATCGTGACCCTGATATTGTCCAAACTTTGGCTGTTGACTCACACGTACACTAAAGTCTTTCACTCGCGTAGTGAAGTGGTTATGCAGTTTGTCCCAATCGGGCGTGGCTATAGTCCAACCTCGAGCAGGGCTATAAGTGAACTCCACCCCGGGGAATTCTTCCACAGCACTTGGCGGAGTTATGCTCGTCTGCTGATAGAGATAAGCGTCTTGGTCGTCCGTAAGGTCGTAGGAACGCTTATGGGGCCGAAACATCCCTACCTGGTGAGCCAATCGTCTGCTAGTGTCACTCCCGTCAATGAACACAAGCTACGCACTTACGCTATCCGGCGTATGGCGTCGAGGTACCATACAGAGCTAAAAATTGCACTGACCACAGGTGCGGTAATAATGGTGCAACTCCCACCACTGCTTTTTAGACTGTGTCAGCGCTTTTTCCCGCTATAGTACGGCACACCTACAGTGCCAATGAGCCCATTGAGAAGCGTCATGGAATGGCTTCTTAGCGCAAATGAATAGATGACCAGATTGTCTGGCCGGCGTGTTCTTAATCAGGGCGTGGCACCAGCGACAACAAAAAAGAGGCTCACCTTGGCCGAGGACGTTGGTTTTCAGACCCTGGCACTCACTGCAAAACCAATTGGATGGCAGCTCTCGTGGTGGCGGTGGGCGGTACTGGCGAATGGCAGCAGCCCTATCTGTCATAACTTCTTTCTTCTTATCTTGTGTGAATGTTTTTCACATCCTGGTCACGGCACCAATTTGTAAGATCCGACCCTGGTCTTAAGTTGAGGGTTCGAGTCTCTCGTGCGGCAGTTCGGTTCGGCCAGGGCGTGTAAACAGACTCCTGGACTTGTACATTCACAATCCAAGTCGCTTGAACATTTCACCAAGCTTTTATTTACAGCGGTAAGTACATCTCGTTGTGTTCTTGAGTTGTAGCTTGTCTCCAAGTTGTCTCCCGGCTTGAAGCTTGTCCCGACTCTCGGATCCGTGCCCCTTATATACCCCTCCGCTCCTACACCCCTGGGAGTGCACTCTCTTATCAGGAATTTGGGAGGAATTTGGTGGAAAGATGTTTTCACTCTCTTTCCCTTGTTTGCGCGTCTGGATTTCGGGTCAGACTGGCTGGCGCCGAGTGTCACCAATGTCACCTTATCTCCCGTTGTTTTTCGATCCAGGACGCAAACATCACGTTCACCAGCCTCCCTTCCGGAGCAGTATAAGGGCCTAGCACTTCCGGGTCGACGGATCCAGAACGTTATAGAAAAATGCATATAGCTAATAACCGTCGCGAGTACTGAGACACGTGATTGCATCATGCTGTTAGGTGCAGTGACCTAACCTACTTCCACGTGGATCCAGGACACATGACACTGACTCATGCGTCGTGAACATTCTAAAACTATGACTAAGCGTAATATATCCGGTATACAATGTCCCCTCCTGGGTGCGGATTAGTCACGCCCAGTGCGATAAGTACAGGGCGGGGACTTTACACCCGTGTCAGTGAAACTGACAGTAGGCCCTAAGTATTACAGTGTCGTTGTCGCTGTTGCTGTCTAGCTGCATGACCACGATTTGTAGGCCGACCAGGCTTGGATCCAGGGAGGTTAGGGTGGTGGGGGAATCCAATTTGGGGTACCTTTGATAATCGTACTTGTATGGGTGGTGAAGGGTTCACTTAAAATGTTATGCCCTGGCAGCAATTTAACTGTAAAAAGCAATTAGGACTGGCAGGAGGTGCACGCAAAAATTCGCTTTGTTGTGCCCTGGCGACAATTTAACATGTTTAACTGTAAAAAGGAGGTGCACACAGAAATTGTGACAATGGTCCTCTCTCTCAAAAAAAAGGGGAGGGGGGCACCCTGGACACGAGGCCTCCTCCCTCGAGACCAGCCACTGCATGCTCACCATATAAACATTTTTACAATAATCTTTTTTGCTAATTTTTTTTCAATGTTAAAAAGCAATGGGGTAATTATTTTGCATAGTCTACATGGTCTAAGAGTGACACAAAAATAGTGTTATTGGCAATTGCAAAAAAAAAGTTATCCATTTAAAGACTTTGGTACAGGTTTTTTTCCAATTCATATCAATAAAGTCATCAATGCAAATATGTTTTAGGTAACGAATACTGGTACCATGCACAATCACAAACATGAAAAATCCAATGAATGATATTTGACAAAACGGTCCCAAAAAAAGTATTTTATTTATTTACCACAAAATTATTCTTTCGTTAGACAATAAATTGCTTTTGACTGAAAATCAACTTTATTAGCTTTTCCTTAGCTTAATTTAGAGGGAGGTATTTATTATATATATTTGGATATGTTAATTAGGCCGCACACATGTTATTTCCTGTCCCTATACACATTTTGGAAAGACTAATGGAAGTTACATCTATACTATCTCATGTAGGCCTACTAAATTCCCTGGGTACATGTACATCTAGAAAATATCTTTGGAGGAAGAATATATGGCAAGATTTCTAATACAGCGCCTCTAAAATACCGGTAATCGTTAATATATTTTCATTCATGATGCATATTGCATAACTCAACAAGATTGGTAGTCTAAAAGGTAACTATATACATGTGAGTTTAAATCTGTAATTGAGTTTTACACAAAATAATTGTTTTTATTTTTGTCAAAGTGACCATTTTAGCCTGACTTAAATGTGAAACATACCCATGTTGTTAAGTGGTGCTTACATTTAGGCCTTGGTATCCTGTATCCTAGTGATTCAATTTCAATGCATTGTGAATAGATATATATTAACGATTATATAGATGAGTTGCACTAGAAATCTGATACACTTCTGTTATTAGTAGAACTTTTTTCGACCCGAAAATAGTTGCGCTCGCACTATTAGGTTTTACCTATATGACACATTAAAATTCAATGACAAACCAAGCCAATTTGTGATTGGCCCGTGATGTCAGGCTAATCACCGAATGATCGCGCGGTTATCAGACAGGCGCCAAATGACCATATAATAAATGCTACCGATAGGATACAATTAACATGCTATTTAAACGAACCGTAACTGACATTTACCACACGGCTAAATGTCAGTATGTCATCTCTTCGAAAGCGAATCGGCATGAATCAAGATTTCTTACTATCTTCATTTTTTTTATTCTGCGTTCGAAGTGCGTCCATCTATCATTTTAACATAACTTTGGTTATATTGTTCTCTGAAGCACTCTTCATAAGATGTTTTCGTTTAAAGACGGACGAAATGAAATCTAATCTGCCAAACCAGCTGTTAAGTAACCTACATGACCTTTTTTCTTGACGCTTGCTTGAATGGTGGTATGGCTTTTATGCAATACTGCATGTGCCCAACCTATCATTACCAACTTGACAATGGTACATACTTCTCTATGCATCTTAAATTTGCCTTTTTGTTTCTCATTTTATGCTTGACTGAACCCCGATTTTGCACCACTTTCGTGCAAGCTTCAATGGCCCGGGGATCGTTCCACTAAGAGGTACGATCTTGAAACTGCATCTTTCAGATTCTAATTTAACGACAGATCATAATTTTACGAGCAAAGGAAATATGCGTTATACTGCGATTATTGGGGTGCAGCCAGCTTCGTGCAATTTATTTTGCCAACCAATAATTTTCAAAGGCGTGCTTGCCATATATTTATTGTCAATTCAAGATTTTTTACTGGCAATTCAACTATTAAATATTACCATGAAAAGTTACGAGATCTAAGTGAACTGACCCCTTGATCTCTAGTCCTTTTAACTTCACATGAGATTAAATAAGTGATGAATATGGTCTGTTGGGGAATCAATACCTCGCTAGTAAACTTTATGCATTATTCAATCATAACATATTGATTTGTCATGCGCAAGTGTTATGTTACAATGGTGGTATTTCACATTTGAATATCTCAGCGATCATTAGGTTGCAGTCATCCTTTCATTGATCAATAAATTCAATATCATGTCTGAGGTCAGAGTCCATCTCATTTTCAGCAAAATGCATACTCGGAAAGACACCATGCCAGTCGTTTTGACGTTTCTGTTGAGAGCAATCATTCACAATCGTTCAAAATTCTTTGGGATTGTCTTCACACAACATTCTACAAAATTGTGACCTTTTTTTCCAGCTACAGACGCTCTTAAATTCCTCTTCGATTAAAACTAGTTTAGCAGACAAACATTAAACGTCTATATAAAGTACTATATGTTTTCTGTTCTGTTACTTTTTCACATGGTTACAATATGTTGTTGTACAGGTAACATATCAGGCTGAGCCATCGTTTTGTCCATTTTACCATGATCAAAAGCAATACAAATTTCCAGAAATTACTGCAGTGATTTCATTTGTTGACGGGCATGCGACTCCGCTAAAAACGCAGTAGTGCAGCGCGCTACAATTAGGAAGCAGACGACGGGACCTACTTTAGAACCGCAACAAATAAAGACACGCGCTGCATACTAATCACGATTCCACGAAGGCACAAAGGGCTGTACAGTTCTCGCGGGTTCTATTTCCGGTTTAGGTCTGTTGGGGAACAACAAAAAAACACGTGCTCTTGGAACGAGTGCGCATCATGCTGGTGCCTTGCTGCAACTGCGTGACTCGCACTCATTGTAGTCAACGTTTTAGTGTTGGGAACCGGCCGGCTGCGCGGTTTGTGCGTGAAGAATCGAGTGGGTGTGAAACTATTTTTTGTTTGCTTTGGTCCAGGCATGGCTAACTATAAAATCATAATATAATTCAAGATAAGACATTTATCTCTCCATAATGCATGTGGTCCGTTCGAGGAGACTGTTGGAAGCGTTGTATTTTGAGCCAAATCATCGATGTTTACAGTTCTACGACAAACGGAGCACCATTGTCCTTACCTGCTCACTCCATATAAGGAGCGTTGTTACGTAACCATAGATACCGCGCGCAGACACGCGCGTCATGATGATTATTACGTCATACGACATGGAAAACCCCGCGCAGCACGTTAGATCGCCTGACACTGACAGTCACTCATGAGACAACCGCATTCTGGTTTATCAACTGCCTAACCGCTCATACATTACATAAATCTACTCGGATGGTTATAATTCGGATATGCACATAACTTCAGTGGTTATTTGTGCTTTCAAGGACAGCTTTAGCCGATCTTCTGTGTGAGGCGAGTGAAGGCAAACAACCGGAAGGTAGGCAGCACGTACAGGCCGTTGATGCTAGGCATTGACGTAGAGCATAGGTATCCCTGTCTCGTGGGGTCTCGATAAGATCCCGAAGTGACTGTACAGCCCTATTAAATCCATAGACAACGGCATCATCGCGTCTAGTCGAAACACAGCTCTTTCACGGGAACACCCAATGGCTTGTGAAGATATCCCCGGGATCGTCCCAGAGGCGGAGAGGAGGATCGACCCGAAGGCCCGACCATGTGTACGACAGGACCTGACCAAAGCGATAACGAGCCAGACGATTTAGACAAGGTGTGCATTTGTGTAAAGAGGCTGAAATATGCAAGAGGATTGAGGATCCACCACACGAATATGGGCTGCCCAACTATCCAAAACCTGGCGAAGCCCGACCAGAACGCCAACCAATGAGTTTCTATAGAGTTTCCATAGAATGTCCACAGAGTTCACACAGAGTTGCCATCGAGTTTCAATAGAGTTTGCATACCAGCCGTACAACCGATCTCAAACATAACAACGAGCTCTGGATATACCACACGTACATTTTTTGGGTCAAGCGAACGAGCGGATTGAGGAATCTAGCACATAATCTGTAAGAATACTCCCGAAAGCGATATATGAAGTGATACCGACGGCACAACAATATTTAAGGTGATATTCGAAGATTTAAACTTCACATTTAGGGATCTTAAAGGGAACATTGGAACCCTTGCCGGAATTTTGACTTTCGCACCTGTTGCCTGCTGCGAGGTGAGAATAGCGACGGAGCCAATCCTTTGGACAGCAAAATTAGCAGCATGAGGTATGAAGGTCTGCCCAACGGGCCGTGCCCAGGGGAGGACAGACCCGGCCCAGGCCCCGGCTCCGGCCCTGGCCCCCCTTTTAGGGCCGAAATTTATACCATCTAACATATGAAAACCGACCCCCCCCCCCCATCCCCCCTATTCAGATTTTCTGTATCCGCCCCTGGTGCCCGTTCAGCCGGGACGGAACGGATGTTGAATTCACCCAGTTTGCTCGGGAGCGGTATCGGGGCCTGGACCAGATTGGGCATCCTAGGTGTGTCTCCGGGACGTCGTGTGAGCGTCGAAGGGGACGTCGTGGGAGTGGACTGCCGGGAAAGTACAAGGCGTGGTGTTATCAACACGGACTGTTGCCTATGGTACTGCGGCCACTTATGGTCTACGCCGTACAAATGACGGTTGTTGAATGGAATGGAAAATCAGTGGCTACCTCAGACAGTGGCTCGGTGTGCCAAGTAGTTTCTGCTTCTGCCGCGCTGGCAGCAAGCTCAAGCGTCCCATGAATGTAGACGTCGTGGGAGCGTCACGGAGACGTCGTGAGAGCGTCACGGGGACGTCGTGAGAGCGTCACGGGGACGTCGTGAGAGCGTCACGAGGACGTCGTGAGAGCGTCACGGGGAGGTCGTGAGAGCCTCACGGGGACGTCGTGAGAGCGTCACGGGGACGTCGTGAGAGCGTCACGGAGACGTCGTGAGAGCGTCACGGGGACGTCGTGAGAGCGGCACGGGGACGTCGTAAGAGTGGCACGGATGCGTCGTGAGAGCGTCACGGGGACGTCATGAGAGCGTCACGGAGACGTCCTGAGAGCGTCACGGGGACGTCGTGAGAGCGTCACGGGGACGCCGTGAGAGCGTCACGGGGACGTCGTGAGAGCGTCACGGGGACGTCGTGAGAGCGTCACGGGGACGTCGTGAGAGCGTCGCGGGGAGGTCGTGAGAGCGTCACGGGGGCGTTGTGAGAGCGTAAAGGGGACGTCACGGGGACGTCGTGGGAGCGTCACGGGGACGTCACGGGGACGTCGTGAGAGCCTCACGGGGACGTCACGGGGACGTCGTGAGAGCGTCACGGGGACGTCACGGGGACGTCGTGAGAGCCTCACGGAGACGTCACGGGGACGTTGTGGGAGCGTCACGGGGACGTCGCGGGGGCGTTGTGAGAGCGTCACGGGGACATCGTGGGGGCGTCACGGGGAGGTCGTGAGAGCGTCACAGGGACGTCCCGGCGACGTCGTGAGAGCGTCACGGGGACGTCGTGAGAGCGTCACGGGGACGTCGTAAGAGCGTCGCGGGGACGTCGTAAGAGCGTCACGGGGACGTTGTGAGAGCGTCACGGGGACGTCGTGAGAGCGTCACGGGTACGTCGTGAGAGCGTCACGGAGACGTCGTGAGAGCGTCACGGGGACGACGTGAGAGCGTCACGGGGACGTCGTGAGAGCGTCACGGGGACGTCGTGAGAGCGTTACGGGGACGTCGTGAGAGCGTCACGGGGACGTCGTGAGAGCGTCGCGGGGAGGTCGTGAGAGCGTCACGGGGACGTCGTGAGAGCGTCACGGGGACGTCGTGAGAGCGTCACGGGGATGTCGTGAGAGCGTCACGGGGACGTCGTGAGAGCGTCACGGGGACGTCGTGAGAGCCTCACGGGGACGTCACGGGGACGTCGTGAGAGCGTCACGGGGATATCGTGAGAGCGTCACGGGGACGTCGTGAGAGCGTTACGGGGACGTCGTGAGAGCGTCACGGGGACGTCGTGAGAGCGTCACGGGGACGTCGTAAGAGCGTCGCGGGGACGTCGTGAGAGCGTTACGGGGACGTCGTGAGAGCGTCACGGGGACGTCGTGAGAGCGTCACG
This sequence comes from Arenicola marina, assembly GCA_964019135.1. NCBI lineage: Eukaryota > Metazoa > Annelida > Polychaeta > Arenicolidae > Arenicola > Arenicola marina. The sequence continues at coordinate 39,613,799 of OZ025252.1, forward strand.
GGGACGTCGTAAGAGCGTCACGGGGATGTCGTGAGAGCGTCACGGGGACGTCGTGAGAGCGTCACGGGAACGTCGTGAGAGCGTCACGGGGACGTCGTGAGAGCCTCACGGGGACGTCACGGGGACGTCGTGAGAGCGTCACGGGGATATCGTGAGAGCGTCACGGGGACGTCGTGAGAGCGTTACGGGGACGTCGGGAGAGCGTCACGGGGACGTCGTGAGAGCGTCACGGGGACGTCGTAAGAGCGTCGCGGGGACGTCGTGAGAGCGTCACGGAAAAGTCGTGAGAGCGTCACGGGGACGTCGTGAGAGCGTCACGGGGACGTCGTGAGAGCGTCACGGGGACGTCGTGAAAGCGTCACGGGGATGTCGTGATAGCGTCACAGGGACGTCGTGGGAGCGTCACGGGGACGTCGTGAGAGCGTCACTGGGACGTCCCATGGACGTCGTGGGAGCGTCAAGGGGAGGTCACGGGGACGTCGTGAGAGCGTCACGGGGAGGTCGTGAGAGCGTAAAGGGGACGTCACGGGGACGTCGTGGGAGAGTCACGGGGGCGTCACGGGGACGTCGTGAGAGCCTCACGGGGACGTCACGGGGACGTCGTGAGAGCGTCACGGGGACGTCACGGGGACGTCGTGAGAGCCTCACGGAGACGTCTGGGGGACGTTGTGGGAGCGTCACGGGGACGTCACGGGGACGTTGTGAGAGCGTCACGGGGACATCGTGGGGGCGTCACGGGGACGTCGTGAGAGCGTCACGGGGATGTCACGGGGACGTCGTGAGAGCGTCACGGGGACGTCACAGGGACGTCGTGAGAGCGTCACGGGTACGTCGTGAGAGCGTCACGGGGACGTCGTGAGAGCGTCACTGGGACGTCGTGAGAGCGTCACTGGGACGTCGTGAGAGCGTCACGGGGACGTCACGGGGACGTCGTGGGAGCGTCGAGGAGACGTCACGGGGACGTCGTGAGGGCGTCACGGGGACGTCGTCAGAGCGTCACGGGGACGTCGTCAGAGCGTCACGGGGACGTCGTGAGAGCGTCACGGGGACGTCGTGAGAGCGTCACGGGAACGTCGTGAGAGCGTCACGGAGACGTCGTGAGAGCGTCACGGGGACGTCGTGAGAGCGTCACGGGGACGTCGTGAGAGCGTCACGGGGACGTCGTGAGAGCGTCACGGGGACGGCGTGAGAGCGTCACGGGGACGTCGTGAGAGCGTCACGGGGACGTCGTGAGAGCGTCACGGAGACGTCGTGAGAGCGTCACGGGGACGTCGTGAGAGCGTCACGGGGACGTCGTGAGAGCGTCACGGGGACGGCGTGAGAGCGTCACGGGGACGTCGTGAGAGCGTCACGGGGACATCATGGGGGCGTCACGGGGACGTCGTGAGAGCGTCACGGGGACGTCACGGGGATGTCGTGAGAGCCTCACGGGGACGTCATGGGGGCGTCACGGGGACGTGTTGGAAGTGCAGAGGGAGCGGCGTATGAGCATCATCACAATGACCAATTGAACTATGGAGGTGATTGATTTAACTGTTTGTGCTATGCGCTTTTTTTCATATAAGTGAAGGAATTTAAGGAGGGCTTCAATGTTGATATAACCAATGAACAACTTTCAAGTGGATTGTTGTCATTTCCGCCACTACTATCTGTCAATTGATCTTCTTTAAGAACGCGTTATCACCCAGCGTGCCACTGGGAAGATGTTGTCGGAAGCGTCAAAACGTCTAACAAAGGAAGTAACCACCGGAGGACTGAGCCTGTGAAGCTCGTAGCTGTATTCTGGATGTGTAGCAGGTAACTTATTACGGTTTTTACTAAATTTATTAATTATCTGCATTTAAAGTACACTGCCCGTAACAGATGATCGATTTGGTATTCCTTTTCTCCAGAGGCTAGAGACGCTTGAGCGGAATTAGTTTAGTTAAGTAATTGAGCTAAGACTCAAGCGGAATACCACATTGGCTCCACGAGACAGCAAGACGGTGATCCAAATCGATTAGAAAAACTCCACCCCCCATAAAGCAAATGTATGTCGAGAACATATATAACAGCGCCCCGCCCCCTCCCAGGGTCGCAAAATTTCAAGATTGAATCCATACATCTTCAAGAGTAAATTCATATATGCCATCCCCCTTTTCAAAATCCTGGATCCGTCTCTGCTTCATGTATCAACTGTGCACTACGAAACAGCAACTAGTATATAGTACTAGTGTATAGTGCAAGTATATGGTATTAGTATGTAGTACATACAGGCATGCACGACCTTGTTAGCTGTATCTACAATTGTCCTAGCAATTCTAAAATATGTTCTGGGTCAAACGATATATTCCGAAACAAATGGGCCAAGCATACGCAGCTATATATAACGCAAAGAGCAGACATATGGAATATGATCATGTATTCGATCTCTTAAACAGCTGTTTCCATCAACCCATACGACTGCTTGTGTGGTCCAGTTTAATCAGTGTGACTTCGCTGTACCATCGATTCCAGGAATTGAGAAGTCAATAAATTCGCCGAAGTGAAAACCTCCAGGCCTGAAATGAATAACTTAATTAATAATTGTAAAACGTGCTCGGTGGAGGACGTGGTAGCGGCGAGCTTGACACGATGACTTATATCAGGCCAAATGGAAGCTATAAACACCAGCTGACAGCAGGGTTGGTTGGGAATTTTGAACGGTTTCATCGAACCTGAAGCCCAGGACCCAGTAACACAATATGCATCTGCTCTTACGTTGCAATATGTCCGCCCAACACGTCTGGCGTCGTCACACAATGTCTGCCCAAAACGTCTTGCGTCGTCACACAATGTCTGCCCAAAACGGCTTGCGTCGTCACACAATGTCCGCCCAAAACGGCTTGTGTCGTCACACAATGTCCGCCCAAAACGGCTTGCGTCGTCACACAATGTCCGCCCAACACGTCTGGCGTCGTCACACAATGTCCGCCCAAAACGTCTTGCGTCGTCACACAATGTCCGCTCAAAACGGCTTGTGTCGTCACACAATGTCCGCCCAAAACGGCTTGCGTCGTCACACAATGTCCGCCCAAAACGTCTTGCGTCGTCACACAATGTCCGCCCAAAACGGCTTGCGTCGTCACACAATGTCCGCCCAAAACGGCTTGCGTCGTCACACAATGTCCGCCTAAAACGGCTTGCGTCGTCACACAATGTCCGCCTAAAACGGCATGCGTCGTCACACAATGTCCGCCCAAAACGGCTTGCGTCGTCACACAATGTCCGTCCAAAACGTCTTGCGTCGTCACAAAATGTCCGCCCAAAACGGCTTGTGTCGTCACACAATGTCCGCCCAAAACGGCTTGCGTCGTCACACAATGTCCGCCCAACACGTCTGGCGCCGTCACACAATGTCCGCCCAAAACGTCTTGCGTCGTCACACAATGTCCGCCCAAAACGGCTTGTGTCGTCACACAATGTCCGCCCAAAACGGCTTGCGTCGTCACACAATGTCCGCCCAAAACGTCTTGCGTCGTCACACAATGTCCGCCTAAAACGGCTTGCGTCGTCACACAATGTCCGCCTAAAACGTCTTGCGTCGTCACACAATGTCCGCCCAAAACCTTTTGCGTCGTCACACAATGTCCGCCCAAAACGGCTTGCGTCGTCACACAATGTCCGCCCAAAACGTCTTGCGTCGTCACACAATGTCCGCAAAATACGGCTTGTGTCGTCACACAATGTCCGTTCAAAATGTCTTGCGTCGTCACACAATGTCCGCCAAAAACGTCTTGCGTCGTCACACAATGTCTGCCCAAAACGGCTTGCGTCGTCACACAATGTCCGCCCAAAACGTCTTGCGTCGTCACACAATGTCCGCCTAAAACCGCTTGCGTCCTCACACAATGTCTGCCTAAAACCGCTTGCGTCCTCACACAATGTCTGCCCAAAACGGCTTGCGTCCTCACACAATGTCCGCCCACTGCAATGTATTGTAAATACGGAGACTGACTGTTTAGCGAAAATCGGAAATCATTGGTATGTGACCTTGATGGCAGCGCCGGATCATGCGACCCCTATCAGCAAGCTCGTCAAACTGTTAAAGAGCCGAAAACATTTCAATGAGGGGCCCCCTTGTCAGGTTTCGTCATGTTGTTAAAATGTATTTCATTAGAAGCTTTGATTACACATGATGTTGACAGCGCTGTGAAATAAAATATCAGCTTGATGACTCTAGGCATCAGTGTAATCAAAAATCCAATTGAAACACATGTTAACGATATGCCGAAACTCTAGTTAAGTCAAACGGCATTTAACACCGAATCATGAGCAAAAAAACTGCAGATGTTGTAAAATAATACCGAGCTGGTCATCACCAGAAGGCCAACTTTATCGTATCTCGCTCTTTCGGGGAAAGGTCGATAAACGACACATACAGTCATGGATACTCAATCAAAGAACACTTAATAGCTCGTCCATTATAAATATTTATTTATATCCAGATTGTTAACACAACAGGTGTTTGTTTTCCACAGCCATGAACGCAGCGACACAAATTGCTATCAGACTGCGTAATAGATACGAATTGGGCATTGCGCGGACCTTGGTGTGGATTAGGGCGAGTGAGCGTCGGTTTCAGTGTCAGAGTGCGATAATTTGGAAATTTTATCAGTTCTCGTGGCGCATAACATGAAATTAATATGTCATGAATAAACCAAAATATATCTCTATACTGACGTCACTGTTGCTTTTATCCAACCATGTGGTGAAACAAGAGCTTCCAAGCGCGTTATGTCAGACAAACTGTAAACAACTGGGGTGGGTTCAATATCAATTGATTAAAGAAAAGAGCATCCAAGGAGTCAGCCTGCCATAGTGTTTTATTGTTTGTACAGCCAGCGACCAACATAACATAACATAATATAAACCACTCCGTTAGGCGGAAGTATAAACCACTCCGTTAGGCGGAAGTACTCTTAAGGCTTGAAACCCATTACATCCCCTTTACCGTCGAGTTACTTATACCCATAAACATAAACTATTAAAGCTTGAAAGTTTAGTTAATACATAAAACTACAGTTCCGTTCATTTTCACGAATATCTCTACGCAGACTCATTCGCATATTAGAGCTATCATAGGGTGGACTCTCCTCCAGCTCTGGGGTATATTCTTCCCCTTGGTGAATTATGCATCTGCGTATCTCGCTGGCGGTTTGGACTGGCGTCCGGATCTTGTTCGATAGTGATGATCCGGATGTATGTCCTTGGGTGTATCACATGCAACCAGAGGTTCGCAGAAGGTTACATGTCTGACATCTTGTGGTACAGAAAGGGGTGGTTTCTCTGGAAGTTGAGCCTTGCTCTGTATTTCTTCCTGTGGGTGCGGAACTGAGCTCGGAGCTTCCCTTATGTGTGCTCGGTTCCTTCTGAGAAGGTTTCCGTTGGGACAATGCAAAATGTATGATCTTGGTTCGCTGCACTTAGCGTGGACTATTGCAGGGTCCCAGTGCTTAGTATCCGGGTGTTGTATTCGGACTTGCTGTCCTGGATACAAAGAGGGTAGTTCCTGGCTGCGGGCATGTTGATCGTGGTAGTATTTCTGTTGGGCCTGACGCCTACTCAGTTCTTCATGCACGTTGCCGTTGTTTTGGTTATTAAATCTAGTTGGTAGATTTGACTTGATTTTCCTGCCCAGGAGAAGTTGGGCAGGACTTGGCAGTGAATGGCTGATTGGCGTTGACAAAAACAAAGCAGCATGTCACTTTCTTGTTAGTTTCAGAGAGTACGTATACGAGTATATTTATATTTAGACCACTACTGCGAATTATGACCTGCGTACCCTTCGCCTGCTATATGTAATGAGGTGTTATTTAATCTACCAAATACAACAAACACAAATAAAATATATTTAATATTAAAAATTCTACATATTTTTTAATAAGGGACCCCTATCCCGGCTTTCCGGCGGCCGGTCGACACCGTGTATTATTTGCACAGCGCACCGGATGGGTGTAACTTTTCCATAAATTGTCCGTTTAATCGACTATATAGGCGTCTTATCTTTGCGCAGATCTACCTCTATGCCGGTCTAGATATGCATGATAAAAAAAGTAATAAAAAATATATAATGGAGGGGGGGGGGGGGGAGCGGGTGGCTAGCAATTATCATTTGTATTTCCACCGTTACAAATACCACTTTGATTTATATCAATCTGCAATATTTAACTGTTTAATAAGTGAGACGTTCTATGCAAATGAAGGGTGCCCCATCCCCAACATAGTGTGTCTCCCTCTCTGAACTTGGGGTACAACCCGAAATTTGGGTTTGTTTCCTCCCCTAACAACTAGATTGTCTCCCCTCCCTTACC
>OZ025252.1:39620330-39759104 GCA_964019135.1 Arenicola marina
ATCCTACCCGGGGCTCCTCTATCCAACCCGCGGCCTCTCCATCCTACCCGCGGCCCCTCCATCCTACCCGCGGCCCCTCCATCCTACCCGCGGCTCCTCCATCCTACCCCTCCATCCCACCCGCGGCCCCTCCATTCTACCCGTGGCCCCTCCATCCTACCCGCGGCCCCTCCATCCTACCCGCGGCCCCTCCATCCTACCCGCGGCCCCTCCATCCTACCCGCGGCTCCTCCATCCTACCCGCGGCCCCTCCATCCTACCCGCGGCCCCTCCATCCTACCTGCGGCCCCTCCATCCTACCCGCGGCTCCTCCATCCTACCCGCGGCCCTTCCATCCTACCCGCGGCCCCTCCATCCTACCCGCGGCCCCTCCATCCTACCCGCGGCCCCTCCATCCTACCCGCGGCCCCTCCATCCTACCCGCGGCTTCTCCATCCTACCCGGGGCCCCTCTATACTACCCGCGGCTCCTCTATCCTACCCGCGGCCTCTCCATCCTACCCGCGGCCCCTCCATCCTACCCGCGACCCCTCCATCCTACCCGCGGCCTCTCCATCCTACCCGCGGCCCCTCCATCCAACCCGCGGCCCCTCCATCCTACCCGCGGCCCCTCCATCCTACCTGCGGCCCCTTCATCCTACCCGCGGCCCCTCCATCCTACCCGCGGCCCCTCCATCCTACCCGCGGCCCCTCCATCCTACCCGCGGCCCCTCCATCCTACCCGCGGCTCCTCCATCCTACCCGCGGCCCCTCCATCCTACCCGCGGCCTCTCCATCCTACCCGGGGCCCCTCTATCCTACCCGCGGCTCCTCCATCCTACCCGCGGCCCCTCCATCCTTCCTGCGGCCCCTCCATCCTACCCGCGGCCCCTCCATCCTACCCGCGGCCCCTCCATCCTACCCGCGGCCTCTCCATCCTACCCGCGGCCCCTCCATCCTACCCGCGGCTCCTCCATCCTACCCGCGGCCCCTCCATCCTACCCGCGGCCCCTCCATCCTACCCGCGGCTTCTCCATCCTACCCGGGGCCCCTCTATCCTACCCGCGGCTCCTCTATCCTACCCGCGGCCCCTCCATCCTACCCGCGGCCCCTCCATCCTACCCGCGGCCCCTCCATCCTACCCGCGGCCTCTCCATCCTACCCGCGGCCCCTCCATCCTACCCGCGGCCCCTCCATCCTACCCGCGGCCCCTCCATCCTACCTGCGGCCCCTCCATACTACCCGCGGCCCCTCCATCCTACCCGCGGCCCCTCCATCCTACCCGCGGCCCCTCCATCCCACTCGCGGCCCCTCCATCCTACCCGCGGCTCCTCCATCCTACCCGCGGCCCCTCCATCCTACCCGCGGCCTCTCCATCCTACCCGGGGCCCCTCTATCCTACCCGCGGCTCCTCCATCCTACCCGCGGCCCCTCCATCCTACCTGCGGCCCCTCCATCCTACCCGCGGCCCCTCCATCCTACCCGCGGCCCCTCCATCCTACCCGCGGCCTCTCCATCCTACCCGCGGCCTCTCCATCCTACCCGTGGCCCCTCCATCTTACCCGCGGCCTCTCCATCCTACCCGCGGCTCCTCCATCCTACCCGCGGCCCCTCCATCCTACCTGCGGCCCCTCCATCCTACCCGCGGCCCCTGCATCCTACCCGCGGCTCCTCCATCCTATCCGCGGCCCCTCCATCCTACCCGCGGCTCCTCCATCCTACCCGCGGCCCCTCCATCCTACCCGCGGCCTCTCCATCCTACCCGGGGCCCCTCTATCCTACCCGCGGCTCCTCCATCCTACCCGCGGCCCGTCCATCCTACCCGGGGCCCCTCTATCCTACCCGCGGCTCCTCTATCCTACCCGCGGCCTCTCCATCCTACCCGCGGCCCTTCCATCCTACCCGCGGCCCCTCCATCCTACCCGCGGCTCCTCCATCCTACCCGCGGCTCCTCCATCCTACCCGCGGCCCGTCCATCCTACCCGCGGCCCCTCCATCCTACCCGCGGCCCTTCCATCCTACGCGCGGCCCCTCCATCCTACCCGCGGCCTTTCCATTCTACCTGCGGCCCCTCCATCCTACCCGCGGCCCCTCCATTCTACCCGTGGCCCCTCCATCCTACCCGCGGCCCCTCCATCCTATCCGCGGCCCCTCCATCCTACCCGCGGCCCCTCCATCCTACCCGCGGCTCCTCCATCCTACCCGCGGCCCCTCCATCCTACCCGCGGCCCCTCCATCCTACCCGCGGCCCCTCCATCCTATCTGCGGCCCCTCCATCCTACCCGCGGCCCCTCCATCCTACCCGCGGCCCCTCCATCCTACCTGCGGCCCCTCCATCCTACCCGCGGCTCCTCCATCCTACCCGCGGCCCTTCCATCCTACCCGCGGCCCCTCCATCCTACCCGCGGCCCCTCCATCCTACCTGCGGCCCCTCCATCCTACCCGCGGCCCCTCCATCCTACCCGCGGCCCCGCCATCCTATGCGTGGCCCCTCTATCCTACCCGCGGCCCCTCCATCATACCCGCGGCCACTCCATCCTACCCGGGACCCCATTATCCTACACGCGGCCCCTCCATCCTACCCGCGGCCCCTCCATCATACCCGGGGCCCCTCCATCCTACCCGCGGCCCCTCCATCCTAACCGCGGCCCTTCCATCCTACCTGCGGCCCCTCCATCCTACCCGCGGCCCCTCCATCCTACCCGCGGCCCTTCCATCCTACCTGCGGCCCCTCCATCCTACCCGCGGCCCCTCCACCCTACCTGCGGCCCCTCCATCCTACCCGCGGCCCCTCCATCCTACCTGCGGCCCCTCCATCCTACCCGCGGCCCCTCCATCCTACCTGCGGCCCCTCCATCCTACCCGCGGCCCCTCCATCCTACCTGCGGCCCCTCCATCCTACCCGCGGCCCCTCCATCCTACCCGCGGCCCCGCCATCCTATGCGTGGCCCCTCTATCCTACCCGCGGCCCCTCCATCATACCCGCGGCCACTCCATCCTACCCGGGGCCCCATTATCCTACACGCGGCCCCTCCATCCTACCCGCGGCCCCTCCATCATACCCGGGGCCCCTCCATCCTACCCGCGGCCCCTCCATCCTAACCGCGGCCCTTCCATCCTACCTGCGGCCCCTCCATCCTACCCGCGGCCCCTCCATCCTACCCGCGGCCCTTCCATCCTACCTGCGGCCCCTCCATCCTACCCGCGGCCCCTCCACCCTACCTGCGGCCCCTCCATCCTACCCGCGGCCCCTCCATCCTACCTGCGGCCCCTCCATCCTACCCGCGGCCCCTCCATCCTACCTGCGGCCCCTCCATCCTACCCGCGGCCCCTCCATCCTACCTGCGGCCCCTCCATCCTACCCGCGGCCCCTTCATCCTATCCGGGGCCCCTCCATCCTACCCGCAGCCCCTTCATCCTACCCGCGGTCCCTCCATCCTACCCGCGGCCCCTCCATCCTACCCGCGGCCCCTCCATCCTACCCGCGGCCCCTCCATCCTACCCGCGGCCCCTCCATCCTACCCGCGGCCCCTCCATCCTACCCGCGGCCCTTCCATCCTACCCGGGGCCCCTCTATCCTACCCGCGGCCCCTCCATCCTACGCGCGGCCCCTCCATCCTACCCGCGTCCCCTCCATCTTACCTGCGGCCCCTCCATCCTACCCGCGGCCCCTCCGTCCTACCCGCGGCCCGTCCATCCTACCCGGGGCCCCTCTATCCTACCCGCGGCTCCTCTATCCTACCCGCGGCCTCTCCATCCTACCCGCGGCCCTTCCATCCTACCCGCGGCCCCTCCATCCTACCCGCGGCTCCTCCATCCTACCCGCGGCTCCTCCATCCTACCCGCGGCCCGTCCATCCTACCCGCGGCCCCTCCATCCTACCCGCGGCCCTTCCATCCTAGGCGCGGCCCCTCCATCCTACCCGCGGCCTTTCCATTCTACCTGCGGCCCCTCCATCCTACCCGCGGCCCCTCCATTCTACCCGTGGCCCCTCCATCCTACCCGCGGCCCCTCCATCCTATCCGCGGCCCCTCCATCCTACCCGCGGCCCCTCCATCCTACCCGCGGCTCCTCCATCCTACCCGCGGCCCCTCCATCCTACCCGCGGCCCCTCCATCCTACCCGCGGCCCCTCCATCCTATCTGCGGCCCCTCCATCCTACCCGCGGCCCCTCCATCCTACCCGCGGCCCCTCCATCCTACCCGCGGCCCTTCCATCCTACCCGCGGCCCCTCCATCCTACCCGCGGCCCCTCCATCCTACCTGCGGCCCCTCCATCCTACCCGCGGCCCCTCCATCCTACCCGCGGCCCCGCCATCCTATGCGTGGCCCCTCTATCCTACCCGCGGCCCCTCCATCATACCCGCGGCCACTCCATCCTACCCGGGACCCCATTATCCTACACGCGGCCCCTCCATCCTACCCGCGGCCCCCCCATCATACCCGGGGCCCCTCCATCCTACCCGCGGCCCCTCCGTCCTAATCGCGGCCCTTCCATCCTACCTGCGGCCCCTCCATCCTACCCGCGGCCCCTCCATCCTACCCGCGGCCCTTCCATCCTACCTGCGGCCCCTCCATCCTACCCGCGGCCCCTCCACCCTACCTGCGGCCCCTCCATCCTACCCGCGGCCCCTCCATCCTACCTGCGGCCCCTCCATCCTACCCGCGGCCTCTCCATCCTACCTGCGGCCCCTCCATCCTACCCGCGGCCCCTCCATCCTACCTGCGGCCCCTCCATCCTACCCGCGGCCCCTTCATCCTATCCGGGGCCCCTCCATCCTACCCGCGGCCCCTTCATCCTACCCGCGGTCCCTCCATCCTACCCGCGGCCCCTCCATCCTACCCGCGGGCCCTCCATCCTACCCGCGGCCCCTCCATCCTACCCGCGGCCCCTCCATCCTACCCGCGGCCCCTCCATCCTACCCGCGGCCCTTCCATCCTACCCGGGGCCCCTCTATCCTACCCGCGGCCCCTCCATCCTACGCGCGGCCCCTCCATCCTACCCGCGTCCCCTCCATCTTACCTGCGGCCCCTCCATCCTACCCGCGGCCCCTCCGTCCTACCCGCGGCCCGTCCATCCTACCCGGGGCCATTCTATCCTACCCGCGGCTCCTCTATCCTACCCGCGGCCTCTCCATCCTACCCGCGGCCCTTCCATCCTACCCGCGGCCCCTCCATCCTACCCGCGGCTCCTCCGTCCTACCCGCGGCTCTCCCATCCTACCCGCGGCCCGTCCATCTTACCCGCGGCCCCTCCATCCTACCCGCGGCCCCTCTATCCTACCCGCGGCCCCTCCATCCTACCCGCGGCTCCTCCATCCTACCCGCGGCCCCTCCATCCTACCCGCGGCCCCTCCATCCTACCCGCGGCCCTTCCATCCTACCCGCGGCCCCTCCATCCTACCCGCGGCCCCTCCATCCTACCCGCGGCACGTCCATCCTACCCGCGGCCCCTCCATCCTACCCGCGGCCCCTCCATCCTACCTGCGGCCCCTCCATCCTACCCGCGGCCCCTCCATCCTACCCGCGGCCCCTCCATCCTACCCGCGGCCTCTCCATCCTACCCGCGGCCCGTCCATCCTACCCGCGGCTCCTCCATCCTACCCGCGGCCCCTCCATCCTACCCGCGGCCCCTCCATCCTACCCGCGGCCCCTCCATCCTACCCGCGGCCCTTCCATCCTACCCGGGGCCCCTCTATCCTACCCGCGGCCCCTCCATCCTACGCGCGGCCCCTCCATCCTACCCGCGTCCCCTCCATCTTACCTGCGGCCCCTCCATCCTACCCGCGGCCCCTCCGTCCTACCCGCGGCCCGTCCATCCTACCCGGGGCCCCTCTATCCTACCCGCGGCTCCTCTATCCTACCCGCGGCCTCTCCATCCTACCCGCGGCCCTTCCATCCTACCCGCGGCCCCTCCATCCTACCCGCGGCTCCTCCATCCTACCCGCGGCTCCTCCATCCTACCCGCGGCCCGTCCATCCTACCCGCGGCCCCTCCATCCTACCCGCGACCCTTCCATCCTAGGCGCGGCCCCTCCATCCTACCCGCGGCCTTTCCATTCTACCTGCGGCCCCTCCATCCTACCCGCGGCCCCTCCATTCTACCCGTGGCCCCTCCATCCTACCCGCGGCCCCTCCATCCTATCCGCGGCCCCTCCATCCTACCCGCGGCCCCTCCATCCTACCCGCGGCTCCTCCATCCTACCCGCGGCCCCTCCATCCTACCCGCGGCCCCTCCATCCTACCCGCGGCCCCTCCATCCTATCTGCGGCCCCTCCATCCTACCCGCGGCCCCTCCATCCTACCCGCGGCCCCTCCATCCTACCCGCGGCCCTTCCATCCTACCCGCGGCCCCTCCATCCTACCCGCGGCTCCTCCATCCTACCTGCGGCCCCTCCATCCTACCCGCGGCCCCTCCATCCTACCCGCGGCCCCGCCATCCTATGCGTGGCCCCTCTATCCTACCCGCGGCCCCTCCATCATACCCGCGGCCACTCCATCCTACCCGGGACCCCATTATCCTACACGCGGCCCCTCCATCCTACCCGCGGCCCCCCCATCATACCCGGGGCCCCTCCATCCTACCCGCGGCCCCTCCGTCCTAATCGCGGCCCTTCCATCCTACCTGCGGCCCCTCCATCCTACCCGCGGCCCCTCCATCCTACCCGCGGCCCTTCCATCCTACCTGCGGCCCCTCCATCCTACCCGCGGCCCCTCCACCCTACCTGCGGCCCCTCCATCCTACCCGCGGCCCCTCCATCCTACCTGCGGCCCCTCCATCCTACCCGCGGCCTCTCCATCCTACCTGCGGCCCCTCCATCCTACCCGCGGCCCCTCCATCCTACCTGCGGCCCCTCCATCCTACCCGCGGCCCCTTCATCCTATCCGGGGCCCCTCCATCCTACCCGCGGCCCCTTCATCCTACCCGCGGTCCCTCCATCCTACCCGCGGCCCCTCCACCCTACCTGCGGCCCCTCCATCCTACCCGCGGCCCCTCCATCCTACCTGCGGCCCCTCCATCCTACCCGCGGCCCCTCCATCCTACCTGCGGCCCCTCCATCCTACCCGCGGCCCCTCCATCCTACCTGCGGCCCCTCCATCCTACCCGCGGCCCCTTCATCCTATCCGGGGCCCCTCCATCCTACCCGCAGCCCCTTCATCCTACCCGCGGTCCCTCCATCCTACCCGCGGCCCCTCCATCCTACCCGCGGCCCCTCCATCCTACCCGCGGCCCCTCCATCCTACCCGCGGCCCCTCCATCCTACCCGCGGCCCCTCCATCCTACCCGCGGCCCTTCCATCCTACCCGGGGCCCCTCTATCCTACCCGCGGCCCCTCCATCCTACGCGCGGCCCCTCCATCCTACCCGCGTCCCCTCCATCTTACCTGCGGCCCCTCCATCCTACCCGCGGCCCCTCCGTCCTACCCGCGGCCCGTCCATCCTACCCGGGGCCCCTCTATCCTACCCGCGGCTCCTCTATCCTACCCGCGGCCTCTCCATCCTACCCGCGGCCCTTCCATCCTACCCGCGGCCCCTCCATCCTACCCGCGGCTCCTCCATCCTACCCGCGGCTCCTCCATCCTACCCGCGGCCCGTCCATCCTACCCGCGGCCCCTCCATCCTACCCGCGGCCCTTCCATCCTAGGCGCGGCCCCTCCATCCTACCCGCGGCCTTTCCATTCTACCTGCGGCCCCTCCATCCTACCCGCGGCCCCTCCATTCTACCCGTGGCCCCTCCATCCTACCCGCGGCCCCTCCATCCTATCCGCGGCCCCTCCATCCTACCCGCGGCCCCTCCATCCTACCCGCGGCTCCTCCATCCTACCCGCGGCCCCTCCATCCTACCCGCGGCCCCTCCATCCTACCCGCGGCCCCTCCATCCTATCTGCGGCCCCTCCATCCTACCCGCGGCCCCTCCATCCTACCCGCGGCCCCTCCATCCTACCCGCGGCCCTTCCATCCTACCCGCGGCCCCTCCATCCTACCCGCGGCCCCTCCATCCTACCTGCGGCCCCTCCATCCTACCCGCGGCCCCTCCATCCTACCCGCGGCCCCGCCATCCTATGCGTGGCCCCTCTATCCTACCCGCGGCCCCTCCATCATACCCGCGGCCACTCCATCCTACCCGGGACCCCATTATCCTACACGCGGCCCCTCCATCCTACCCGCGGCCCCCCCATCATACCCGGGGCCCCTCCATCCTACCCGCGGCCCCTCCGTCCTAATCGCGGCCCTTCCATCCTACCTGCGGCCCCTCCATCCTACCCGCGGCCCCTCCATCCTACCCGCGGCCCTTCCATCCTACCTGCGGCCCCTCCATCCTACCCGCGGCCCCTCCACCCTACCTGCGGCCCCTCCATCCTACCCGCGGCCCCTCCATCCTACCTGCGGCCCCTCCATCCTACCCGCGGCCTCTCCATCCTACCTGCGGCCCCTCCATCCTACCCGCGGCCCCTCCATCCTACCTGCGGCCCCTCCATCCTACCCGCGGCCCCTTCATCCTATCCGGGGCCCCTCCATCCTACCCGCGGCCCCTTCATCCTACCCGCGGTCCCTCCATCCTACCCGCGGCCCCTCCATCCTACCCGCGGGCCCTCCATCCTACCCGCGGCCCCTCCATCCTACCCGCGGCCCCTCCATCCTACCCGCGGCCCCTCCATCCTACCCGCGGCCCTTCCATCCTACCCGGGGCCCCTCTATCCTACCCGCGGCCCCTCCATCCTACGCGCGGCCCCTCCATCCTACCCGCGTCCCCTCCATCTTACCTGCGGCCCCTCCATCCTACCCGCGGCCCCTCCGTCCTACCCGCGGCCCGTCCATCCTACCCGGGGCCATTCTATCCTACCCGCGGCTCCTCTATCCTACCCGCGGCCTCTCCATCCTACCCGCGGCCCTTCCATCCTACCCGCGGCTCCTCCATCCTACCCGCGGCCCCTCCATCCTACCCGCGGCCCCTCCATCCTACCCGCGGCCCTTCCATCCTACCCGCGGCCCCTCCATCCTACCCGCGGCCCCTCCATCCTACCCGCGGCACGTCCATCCTACCCGCGGCCCCTCCATCCTACCCGCGGCCCCTCCATCCTACCTGCGGCCCCTCCATCCTACCCGCGGCCCCTCCATCCTACCCGCGGCCCCTCCATCCTACCCGCGGCCTCTCCATCCTACCCGCGGCCCGTCCATTCTACCCGCGGCTCCTCCATTCTACCCGCGGCCCCTCCATCCTACCCGCGGCCCCTCCATCCTACCCGCGGCTCCTCCATCCTACCCGCGGCCCCTCCATCCTACCCGCGGCCCCTCCATCCTACCTGCGGCCCCTCCATCCTACCCGCGGCCCCTCCATCCTACCCGCGGCCCCTCCATCCTACCCGCGGCCTCTCCATCCTACCCGCGGCCCGTCCATCCTACCCGCGGCTCCTCCATTCTACCCACGGCCCCTCCATCCTACCCGCGGCCCCTCCATCCTACCCGCGGCCCCTCCATCCTACCCGCGGCCCCTCCATCCTACCCGCGGCCCCTCTATCCTACCCGCGGCCCCTCCATCCTACCCGCGGCTCCTCCATCCTACCCGCGGCCCCTCCATCCTACCCGCGGCCTCTCCATCCTACCCGGGGCCCCTCTATCCTACCCGCGGCTCCTCTATCCTACCCGCGGCCTCTCCATCCCACCCGCGGCCCCTCCATCCTACGCGCGGTCCCTCCATCCTACCCGCGGCCCCTCCATCCTACCCGCGGCCCCTCCATCCTACCTGCGGCCCCTCCATCCTACCCGCGGCCCCTCCATCCTACCCGCGGCCCCTCCATCCTACCTGCGGCCCCTCCATCCTACCCGCGGGTCCTGCATCCTACCCGCGGCCCTTCCATCCTACCCGCGGCCCCTCCATCCTACCCGCGGCCCCTCCATCCTACCCGCGGCCCCTCCATCCAACCCGCGGCCCCTCCATCCTACCCGCGGCCCCTCCATCCTACCCGCGGCCCCTCCATCCTACCCGCGGCCCCTCCATCCTACCCGCGGCCCCTCCATCCTACCCGCGGCCCCTCCATCCTACCTGCGGCCCCTCCATCCTACCCGCGGCTCCTCCATCCTACCCGCGGCCCCTACATCCTACCCGCGGCCTCTCCATCCTACCCGGGGCCCCTCTATCCTACCCGCGGCTCCTCTATCCTACCCGCGGCCTCTCCATCCTACCCGCGGCCCCTCCATCCTACCCGCGGCCCCTCCATCCTACCCGCGGCCCCTCCATCCTACCCACGGCCCCTCCATCCTACCTGCGGCCCCTCCATCCTATCCGCGGCACCTCCATTCTACCCGCGGACCCTCCATCCTACCCGCGGCCCCTCCATCCTACCCGCGGCCCCTCCATCCTACCCGCGGCCCCTCCATCCTACCCGCGGCCCCTCTATCCTACCCGCGGCCCCTCCATCCTACCCGCGGCTCCTCCATCCTACCCGCGGCCCCTCCATCCTACCCGCGGCCCCTCCATCCTACCCGCGGCCCCTCCATCCTACCCGCGGCTCCTCCATCCTACCCGCGGCCCCTCCATCCTACCCGCGGCCCCTCCATCCTACCCGCGGCCCCTCCATCCTACCCGCGGCCCCTCCATCCTACCCGCGGCCCCTCCATCCCACCCGCGGCCTCTCAATCCTACCCGCGGCCCGTCCATCCTACCCGCGGCTCCTCCATTCTACCCGCGGCCCCTCCATCCTACCCGCGGCCCCTCCATCCTACCCGCGGCCCCTCCATCCTACCCGCGGCCCCTCTATCCTACCCGCGGCTCCTCCATCCTACCCGCGGCCCCTCCATCCTACCCGCGGCCCCTCCATCCTACCCGCGGCCCCTAAATCCTACCCGCGGCCCCTCCATCTTACCCGCGGCCTCTCCATCCTACCCGCGGCCCCTCCATCCTACCCGCGGCCCCTCCATCCTACCCGCGGCCCCTCCATCCTACCTGCGGCCCCTCCATCCTACCCGCGGCTCCTCCATCCTACCCGCGGACCCTCCATCCTACCCGCGGCCCCTCCATCCTACCCGCGGCCCCTCCATCCTACCCGCGGCCCCTCCATCCTACCCGCGGCCCCTCCATCCTACACGCGGCCCCTCCATCCTACCCGCGGCTCCTCCATCCTACCCGCGGCCCCTCCATCCTACCCGCGGCCCCTCCATCCTACCCGCGGCCCTTCCATCCTACCCGCGGCCCCTCCATCCTACCCGCGGCCCCTCCATCCTACCCGCGGCCCGTCCATCCTACCCGCGGCTCCTCCATCCTACCCGCGGCCCCTCCATCCTACCCGCGGCCCCTCCATCCTACCCGCGGCTCCTCCATCCTACCCGCGGCCCCTCCATCCTACCCGCGGCCCCTCCATCCTACCTGCGGCCCCTCCATCCTACCCGCGGCCCCTCCATCCTACCCGCGGCCCCTCCATCCTACCCGCGGCCTCTCCATCCTACCCGCGGCCCGTCAATCCTACCCGCGGCTCCTCCATTCTACCCGCGGCCCCTCCATCCTACCCGCGGCCCCTCCATCCTACCCGCGGCCCCTCCATCCTACCCGCGGCCCCTCCATCCTACCCGCGGCCCCTCCATCCTACCCGCGGCCCCTCCATCCTACCCGCGGCCCCTCCATCCTACCCGCGGCCCCTCCATCCTACCCGCGGCCCCTCCATCCTACCTGCGGCCCCTCCATCCTACCCGCGGCTCCTCCATCCTACCCGCGGCCCCTACATCCTACCCGCGGCCTCTCCATCCTACCCGGGGCCCCTCTATCCTACCCGCGGCTCCTCTATCCTACCCGCGGCCTCTCCATCCTACCCGCGGCCCCTCCATCCTACCCGCGGCCCCTCCATCCTACCTGCGGCCCCTCCATCCTACCCGCGGCCCCTCCATCCTACCCGCGGCCCCTCCATCCTACCTGCGGCCCCTCCATCCTACCCGCGGGTCCTGCATCCTACCCGCGGCCCTTCCATCCTACCCGCGGCCCCTCCATCCTACCCGCGGCCCCTCCATCCTACCCGCGGCCCCTCCATCCAACCCGCGGCCCCTCCATCCTACCCGCGGCCCCTCCATCCTACCCGCGGCCCCTCCATCCTACCCGCGGCCCCTCCATCCTACCCGCGGCCCCTCCATCCTACCCGCGGCCCCTCCATCCTACCTGCGGCCCCTCCATCCTACCCGCGGCTCCTCCATCCTACCCGCGGCCCCTACATCCTACCCGCGGCCTCTCCATCCTACCCGGGGCCCCTCTATCCTACCCGCGGCTCCTCTATCCTACCCGCGGCCTCTCCATCCTACCCGCGGCCCCTCCATCCTACCCGCGGCCCCTCCATCCTACCCGCGGCCCCTCCATCCTACCCACGGCCCCTCCATCCTACCTGCGGCCCCTCCATCCTATCCGCGGCACCTCCATTCTACCCGCGGACCCTCCATCCTACCCGCGGCCCCTCCATCCTACCCGCGGCCCCTCCATCCTACCCGCGGCCCCTCCATCCTACCCGCGGCCCCTCTATCCTACCCGCGGCCCCTCCATCCTACCCGCGGCTCCTCCATCCTACCCGCGGCCCCTCCATCCTACCCGCGGCCCCTCCATCCTACCCGCGGCCCCTCCATCCTACCCGCGGCTCCTCCATCCTACCCGCGGCCCCTCCATCCTACCCGCGGCCCCTCCATCCTACCCGCGGCCCCTCCATCCTACCCGCGGCCCCTCCATCCTACCCGCGGCCCCTCCATCCCACCCGCGGCCTCTCAATCCTACCCGCGGCCCGTCCATCCTACCCGCGGCTCCTCCATTCTACCCGCGGCCCCTCCATCCTACCCGCGGCCCCTCCATCCTACCCGCGGCCCCTCCATCCTACCCGCGGCCCCTCTATCCTACCCGCGGCTCCTCCATCCTACCCGCGGCCCCTCCATCCTACCCGCGGCCCCTCCATCCTACCCGCGGCCCCTAAATCCTACCCGCGGCCCCTCCATCTTACCCGCGGCCTCTCCATCCTACCCGCGGCCCCTCCATCCTACCCGCGGCCCCTCCATCCTACCCGCGGCCCCTCCATCCTACCTGCGGCCCCTCCATCCTACCCGCGGCTCCTCCATCCTACCCGCGGACCCTCCATCCTACCCGCGGCCCCTCCATCCTACCCGCGGCCCCTCCATCCTACCCGCGGCCCCTCCATCCTACCCGCGGCCCCTCCATCCTACACGCGGCCCCTCCATCCTACCCGCGGCTCCTCCATCCTACCCGCGGCCCCTCCATCCTACCCGCGGCCCCTCCATCCTACCCGCGGCCCTTCCATCCTACCCGCGGCCCCTCCATCCTACCCGCGGCCCCTCCATCCTACCCGCGGCCCGTCCATCCTACCCGCGGCTCCTCCATCCTACCCGCGGCCCCTCCATACTACCCGCGGCCCCTCCATCCTACCCGCGGCTCCTCCATCCTACCCGCGGCCCCTCCATCCTACCCGCGGCCCCTCCATCCTACCTGCGGCCCCTCCATCCTACCCGCGGCCCCTCCATCCTACCCGCGGCCCCTCCATCCTACCCGCGGCCTCTCCATCCTACCCGCGGCCCGTCAATCCTACCCGCGGCTCCTCCATTCTACCCGCGGCCCCTCCATCCTACCCGCGGCCCCTCCATCCTACCCGCGGCCCCTCCATCCTACCCGCGGCCCCTCCATCCTACCCGCGGCCCCTCCATCCTACCCGCGGCCCCTCCATCCTACCCGCGGCCCCTCCATCCTACCCGCGGCCCCTCCATCCTACCCGCGGCCCCTCCATCCTACCTGCGGCCCCTCCATCCTACCCGCGGCTCCTCCATCCTACCCGCGGCCCCTACATCCTACCCGCGGCCTCTCCATCCTACCCGGGGCCCCTCTATCCTACCCGCGGCTCCTCTATCCTACCCGCGGCCTCTCCATCCTACCCGCGGCCCCTCCATCCTACCCGCGGCCCCTCCATCCTACCCGCGGCCCCTCCATCCTACCCGCGGCCCCTCCATCCTACCTGCGGCCCCTCCATCCTATCCGCGGCACCTCCATTCTACCCGCGGACCCTCCATCCTACCCGCGGCCCCTCCATCCTACCCGCGGCCCCTCCATCCTACCCGCGGCCCCTCCATCCTACCCGCGGCCCCTCTATCCTACCCGCGGCCCCTCCATCCTACCCGCGGCTCCTCCATCCTACCCGCGGCCCCTCCATCCTACCCGCGGCCCCTCCATCCTACCCGCGGCCCCTCCATCCTACCCGCGGCTCCTCCATCCTACCCGCGGCCCCTCCATCCTACCCGCGGCCCCTCCATCCTACCCGCGGCCCCTCCATCCTACCCGCGGCCCCTCCATCCTACCCGCGGCCCCTCCATCCCACCCGCGGCCTCTCAATCCTACCCGCGGCCCGTCCATCCTACCCGCGGCTCCTCCATTCTACCCGCGGCCCCTCCATCCTACCCGCGGCCCCTCCATCCTACCCGCGGCCCCTCCATCCTACCCGCGGCCCCTCTATCCTACCCGCGGCTCCTCCATCCTACCCGCGGCCCCTCCATCCTACCCGCGGCCCCTCCATCCTACCCGCGGCCCCTATATCCTACCCGCGGCCCCTCCATCTTACCCGCGGCCTCTCCATCCTACCCGCGGCCCCTCCATCCTACCCGCGGCCCCTCCATCCTACCCGCGGCCCCTCCATCCTACCTGCGGCCCCTCCATCCTACCCGCGGCTCCTCCATCCTACCCGCGGACCCTCCATCCTACCCGCGGCCCCTCCATCCTACCCGCGGCCCCTCCATCCTACCCGCGGCCCCTCCATCCTACCCGCGGCCCCTCCATCCTACACGCGGCCCCTCCATCCTACCCGCGGCTCCTCCATCCTACCCGCGGCCCCTCCATCCTACCCGCGGCCCCTCCATCCTACCCGCGGCCCTTCCATCCTACCCGCGGCCCCTCCATCCTACCCGCGGCCCCTCCATCCTACCCGCGGCCCGTCCATCCTACCCGCGGCTCCTCCATCCTACCCGCGGCCCCTCCATCCTACCCGCGGCCCCTCCATCCTACCCGCGGCTCCTCCATCCTACCCGCGGCCCCTCCATCCTACCCGCGGCCCCTCCATCCTACCTGCGGCCCCTCCATCCTACCCGCGGCCCCTCCATCCTACCCGCGGCCCCTCCATCCTACCCGCGGCCTCTCCATCCTACCCGCGGCCCGTCAATCCTACCCGCGGCTCCTCCATTCTACCCGCGGCCCCTCCATCCTACCCGCGGCCCCTCCATCCTACCCGCGGCCCCTCCATCCTACGCGCGGCCCCTCCATCCTACCCGCGGCCCCTCTATCCTACCCGCGGCCCCTCCATCCTACCCGCGGCTCCTCCATCCTACCCGCGGCCCCTCCATCCTACCCGCGGCCTCTCCATCCTACCCGGAACCCCTCTATCCTACCCGCGGCTCCTCTATCCTACCCGCGGCCTCTCCATCCTACCCGCGGCCCCTCCATCCTACGCGCGGTCCCTCCATCCTACCCGCGGCCCCTCCATCCTACCCGCGGCCCCTCCATCCTACCTGCGGCCCCTCCATCCTATCCGCGGCACCTCCATCCTACCCGCGGCATCTCCATCCTACCCGCGGCCCCTCCATCCTACCCGCGGCCCCTCCATCCTACCCGCGGCCCCTCCATCCTACCCGCGGCCCTTCCATCCTACCCGCGGCCCCTCCATCCTACCCGCGGCCCCTCCATCCTACCCGCGGCCCGTCCATCCTACCCGCGGCTCCTCCATTCTACCCGCGGCCCCTCCATCCTACCTGCGGCCCCTCCATCCTACCGCGGCCCCTCCATCCTACCCGCGGCCCCTCCATCCTACCCGCGGCCCCTCCATCCTACCCGCGGCTCCTCCATCCTACCCGCGGCCCCTCCATCCTACCCGCGGCCCCTCCATCCTACCTGCGGCCCCTCCATCCTACCCGCGGCCCCTCCATCCTACCCGCGGCCCCTCCATCCTACCCGCGGCCTCTCCATCCTACCCGCGGCCCGTCCATCCTACCCGCGGCTCCTCCATTCTACCCGCGGCCCCTCCATCCTACCCGCGGCCCCTCCATCTTACCCGCGGCCTCTCCATCCTACCCGCGGCCCCTCCATCCTACCCGCGGCCCCTCCATCCTACCCGCGGCCCCTCCATCCTACCTGCGGCCCCTCCATCCTACCCGCGGCTCCTCCATCCTACCCGCGGCCCTTCCATCCTACCCGCGGCCCCTCCATCCTACCCGCGGCCCCTCCATCCTACCCGCGGCCCCTCCATCCTACCCGCGGCCCCTCCATCCTACCCGCGGCCCCTCCATCCTACCCGCGGCCCCTCCATCCTACCTGCGGCCCCTCCATCCTACCCGCGGCCCCTCCATCCTACCCGCGGACCCTCCATCCTACTCGCGGCCCCTCCATCATACCCGCGGCCCCTCCATCCTACCCGCGGCCCCTCCATCCTACCCGCGGCCCCTCCATCCTACCCGCGGCCCCTCCATCCTACCTGCGGCCCCTCCATCCTACCCGCGGCTCCTCCATCCTACCCGCGGCCCCTCCATCCTACCCGCGGCCTCTCCATCCTACCCGGGGCCCCTCTATCCTACCCGCGGCTCCTCTATCCTACCCGCGGCCTCTCCATCCTACCCGCGGCCCCTCCATCCTACCCGCGGCCCCTCCATCCTACCCGCGGCCCCTCCATCCTACCCGCGGCCCCTCCATCCTACCTGCGGCCCCTCCATCCTATCCGCGGCACCTCCATCCTACACGCGGACCCTCCATCCTACCCGCGGCCCCTCCATCCTACCCGCGGCCCCTCCATCCTACACGCGGCCCCTCCATCCTACCCGCGGCCCCTCCATCCTACCCGCGGCCCCTCCATCCTACCCGCGGCTCCTCCATCCTACCCGCGGCCCCTCCATCCTACCCGCGGCCCCTCCATCCTACCCGCGGCCCCTCCATCCTACCCGCGGCCCCTCCATCCTACCCGCGGCCCCTCCATCCTACCCGCGGCCCGTCCATCCTACCCGCGGCTCCTCCATCCTACCCGCGGCCCCTCCATCCTACCTGCGGCCCCTCCATCCTACCCGCGGCCCCTCCATCCTACCCGCGGCCCCTCCATCCTACCCGCGGCCTCTCCATCCTACCCGCGGCCCGTCAATCCTACCCGCGGCTCCTCCATTCTACCCGCGGCCCCTCCATCCTACCCGCGGCCCCTCCATCCTACCCGCGGCCCCTCCATCCTACGCGCGGCCCCTCCATCCTACCCGCGGCCCCTCCATCCTACCCGCGGCTCCTCCATCCTACCCGCGGCCCCTCCATCCTACCCGCGGCCTCTCCATCCTACCCGGAACCCCTCTATCCTACCCGCGGCCTCTCCATCCTACCCGCGGCCCCTCCATCCTACGCGCGGTCCCTCCATCCTACCCGCGGCCCCTCCATCCTACCCGCGGCCCCTCCATCCTACCTGCGGCTCCTCTATCCTACCCGCGGCCTCTCCATCCTACCCGCGGCCCCTCCATCCTACGCGCGGTCCCTCCATCCTACCCGCGGCCCCTCCATCCTACCCGCGGCCCCTCCATCCTACCCGCGGCCCCTCCATCCTACCCGCGGCCCCTCCATCCTACCCGCGGCCCTTCCATCCTACCCGCGGCCCCTCCATCCTACCCGCGGCCCCTCCATCCTACCCGCGGCCCGTCCATCCTACCCGCGGCTCCTCCATCCTACCCGCGGCCCCTCCATCCTACCTGCGGCCCCTCCATCCTACCGCGGCCCCTCCATCCTACCCGCGGCCCCTCCATCCTACCCGCGGCCCCTCCATCCTACCCGCGGCTCCTCCATCCTACCCGCGGCCCCTCCATCCTACCCGCGGCCCCTCCATCCTACCTGCGGCCCCTCCATCCTACCCGCGGCCCCTCCATCCTACCCGCGGCCCCTCCATCCTACCCGCGGCCTCTCCATCCTACCCGCGGCCCGTCCATCCTACCCGCGGCTCCTCCATTCTACCCGCGGCCCCTCCATCCTACCCGTGGCCCCTCCATCTTACCCGCGGCCTCTCCATCCTACCCGCGGCCCCTCCATCCTACCCGCGGCCCCTCCATCCTACCCGCGGCCCCTCCATCCTACCTGCGGCCCCTCCATCCTACCCGCGGCTCCTCCATCCTACCCGCGGCCCTTCCATCCTACCCGCGGCCCCTCCATCCTACCCGCGGCCCCTCCATCCTACCCGCGGCCCCTCCATCCTACCCGCGGCCCCTCCATCCTACCCGCGGCCCCTCCATCCTACCCGCGGCCCCTCCATCCTACCTGCGGCCCCTCCATCCTACCCGCGGCCCCTCCATCCTACCCGCGGACCCTCCATCCTACCCGCGGCCCCTCCATCATACCCGCGGCCCCTCCATCCTACCCGCGGCCCCTCCATCCTACCCGCGGCCCCTCCATCCTACCCGCGGCCCCTCCATCCTACCTGCGGCCCCTCCATCCTACCCGCGGCTCCTCCATCCTACCCGCGGCCCCTCCATCCTACCCGCGGCCTCTCCATCCTACCCGCGGCCCCTCCATCCTACCCGCGGCCCCTCCATCCTACCTGCGGCCCCTCCATCCTACCCGCGGCCCCTCCATCCTACCTGCGGCCCCTCCATCCTACCCGCGGCTCCTCCATCCTACCCGCGGCTCCTCCATCCTACCTGCGGCCCCTCCATCCTACCCGCGGCCTCTTCATCCTACCCGCGGCCCCTCCATCCTACCCGCGGCCCCTCCATCCTACCCGCGGCCCCTCCATCCTACCCGCGACCCCTCCATCCTACCTGCGGCCCCTCCATCCTACCCGCGGCCCCTCCATTCTACCCGCGGCCCCTCCATCCTACCCGCGGCCCCTCCATCCTACCCGCGGCCCCTCCATCCTACCCGCGGCCCCTCCATCCTACCCGCGGCCCCTCCATCCTACCCGCGGCCCCTCCATCCTACCCGCGGCCCGTCCATCCTACCCGCGGCTCCTCCATCCTACCCGCGGCCCCTCCATCCTACCTGCGGCCCCTCCATCCTACCCGCGGCCCCTCCATCCTACCCGCGGCCCCTCCATCCCACCCGCGGCCTCTCCATCCTACCCGCGGCCCGTCCATCCTACCCGCGGGTCCTCCATTCTACCCGCGGCGCCTCCATCCTACCCGCGGCCCCTCCATCCTACCCGCGGCCCCTCCATCCTACCCGCGGCCCCTCCATCCGTCCCGCGGCCCCTCTATCCTACCCGCGGCTCCTCCATCCTACCCGCGGCCCCTCCATCCTACCCGCGGCCCCTCCATCCTACCCGAGGCCCCTCCATCCTACCCGCGGCCCCTCCATCTTACCCGCGGCCTCTCCATCCTACCCGCGGCCCCTCCATCCTACCCGCGGCCCCTCCATCCTACCCGCGGCCCCTCCATCCTACCTGCGGCCCCTCCATCCTACCCGCGGCTCCTCCATCCTACCCGCGGACCCTCCATCCTACCCGCGGCCCCTCCATCATACCCGCGGCCCCTCCATCCTACCCGCGGCCCTTCCATCCTACCCGCGGCCCCTCCATCCTACCCGCGGCCCCTCCATCCTACTCGCGGCTCCTCCATCCTACCCGCGGCTCCTCCATCCTACCCGCGGCCCCTCCATCCTATCCGCGGCACCTCCATCCTACCCGCGGCCCCTCCATCCTACCCGCGGCCCCTCCATCCTACCCGCGGCCCCTCCATCCTACCCGCGGGCCCTCCATCCTACCTGCGGCCCCTCCATCCTACCCGCGGCCCCTCCATCCTACCCGCGGCCCCTCCATCCTATCCGCGGCCCCTCCATCCTACCCGCGGCTCCTCCATCCTCCCCGCGGCCCCTCCATCCTACCCGCGGCCCCTCCATCCTACCTGCGGCCCCTCCATCCTACCCGCGGCCCCTCCATCCTACCCGCGGCCCCTCCATCCTACCCGCGGCCTCTCCATCCTACCCGCGGCCCGTCCATCCTACCCGCGGCTCCTCCATTCTACCCGCGGCCCCTCCATCCTACCCGCGGCCCCTCCATCCTACCCGCGGCCCCTCCATCCTACCCGCGGCCCCTCCATCCTACCCGCGGCTCCTCCATCCTACCCGCGGCCCCTCCATCCTACCCGCGGCCCCTCCATCCTACCCGCGGCCCCTCCATCCTACCCGCGGCCCCTCCATCTTACCCGCGGCCTCTCCATCCTACCCGCGGCCCCTCCATCCTACCCGCGGCCCCTCCATCCTACCCGCGGCCCCTCCATCCTACCTGCGGCCCCTCCATCCTACCCGCGGCCTCTCCATCCTACCCGCGGCCCCTCCATCCTACCCGCGGCTCCTCCATCCTACCCGCGGCCCCTCCATCCTACCCGCGGCCCCTCCATCCTACCCGCGGCCCTTCCATCCTACCCGCGGCCCCTCCATCCTACCCGCGGCCCCTCCATCCTACCCGCGGCCCGTCCATCCTACCCGCGACTCCTCCATCCTACCCGCGGCCCCTCCATCCTACCCGCGGCCCCTCCATCCTACCCGCGGCCCCTCCATCCTACCCGCGGCCCCTCCATCCTACCCGCGGCTCCTCCATCCTACCCGCGGCCCCTCCATCCTACCCGCGGCCCCTCCATCCTACCTGCGGCCCCTCCATCCTACCCGCGGCCCCTCCATCCTACCCGCGGCCCCTCCATCCTACCCGCGGCCTCTCCATCCTACCCGCGGCCCGTCCATCCTACCCGCGGCTCCTCCATTCTACCCACGGCCCCTCCATCCTACCCGCGGCCCCTCCATCCTACCCGCGGCCCCTCCATCCTACCCGCGGCCCCTCCATCCTACCCGCGGCCCCTCTATCCTACCCGCGGCCCCTCCATCCTACCCGCGGCTCCTCCATCCTACCCGCGGCCCCTCCATCCTACCCGCGGCCCCTCCATCCTACCCGCGGCTCCTCCATCCTACCCGCGGCCCCTTCATCCTACCCGCGGCCCCTCCATCCTACCTGCGGCCCCTCCATCCTACCCGCGGCCCCTCCATCCTACCCGCGGCCCCTCCATCCTACCCGCGGCCTCTCCATCCTACCCGCGGCCCGTCCATCCTACCCGCGGCTCCTCCATTCTACCCACGGCCCCTCCATCCTACCCGCGGCCCCTCCATCCTACCCGCGGCCCCTCCATCCTACCCGCGGCCCCTCCATCCTACCCGCGGCCCCTCTATCCTACCCGCGGCCCCTCCATCCTACCCGCGGCTCCTCCATCCTACCCGCGGCCCCTCCATCCTACCCGCGGCCTCTCCATCCTACCCGGGGCCCCTCTATCCTACCCGCGGCTCCTCTATCCTACCCGCGGCCTCTCCATCCTACCCGCGGCCCCTCCATCCTACGCGCGGTCCCTCCATCCTACCCGCGGCCCCTCCATCCTACCCGCGGCCCCTCCATCCTACCTGCGGCCCCTCCATCCTATCCGCGGCACCTCCATCCTACCCGCGGCCCCTCCATCCTACCCGCGGCCCCTCCATCCTACCCGCGGCCCCTCCATCATACCCGCGGCCCCTCCATCCTACCCGCGGCCCTTCCATCCTACCCGCGGCCCCTCCATCCTACCCGCGGCCCCTCCATCCTACCCGCGGCCCGTCCATTCTACCCGCGGCTCCTCCATCCTACCCGCGGCCCCTCCATCCTACCTGCGGCCCCTCCATCCTACCCGCGGCCCCTCCATCCTACCCGCGGCCCCTCCATCCTACCCGCGGCCCCTCCATCCTACCCGCGGCTCCTCCATCCTACCCGCGGCCCCTCCATCCTACCCGCGGCCCCTCCATCCTACCTGCGGCCCCTCCATCCTACCCGCGGCCCCTCCATCCTACCCGCGGCCCCTCCATCCTACCCGCGGCCTCTCCATCCTACCCGCGGCCCGTCCATCCTACCCGCGGCTCCTCCATTCTACCCGCGGCCCCTCCATCCTACCCGCGGCCCCTCCATCCTACCCGCGGCCCCTCCATCCTACCCGCGGCCCCTCCATCCTACCCGCGGCCCCTCCATCCTACCCGCGGCTCCTCCATCCTACCCGCGGCCCCTCCATCCTACCCGCGGCCCCTCCATCCTACCCGCGGCCCCTCCATCCTACCCGCGGCCCCTCCATCTTACCCGCGGCCTCTCCATCCTACCCGCGGCCCCTCCATCCTACCCGCGGCCCCTCCATCCTACCCGCGGCCCCTCCATCCTACCTGCGGCCCCTCCATCCTACCCGCGGCTCCTCCATCCTACCCGCGGCCCTTCCATCCTACCCGCGGCCCCTCCATCCTACCCGCGGCCCCTCCATCCTACCCGCGGCCCCTCCATCCTACCCGCGGCCCCTCCATCCTACCCGCGGCCCCTCCATCCTACCCGCGGCCCCTCCATCCTACCTGCGGCCCCTCCATCCTACCCGCGGCCCCTCCATCCTACCCGCGGCCCCTCCATCCTACCCGCGGCCCCTCCATCCTACCCGCGGCCCATCCATCCTACCCGCGGCTCCTCCATCCTACCCGCGGCCCCTCCATCCTACCCGCGGCCTCTCCATCCTACCCGGGGCCCCTCTATCCTACCCGCGGCCCCTCCATCCTACCTGCGGCCCCTCCATCCTACCCGCGGCTCCTCCATCCTACCCGCGGCCCTTCCATCCTACCCGCGGTCCCTCCATCCTACCCGCGGCCCCTCCATCCTACCCGCGGCCCCTCCATCCTACCCGCGGCCCCTCCATCCTACCCGCGGCCCCTCCATCCTACCTGCGGCCCCTCCATCCTACCCGCGGCCCCTCCATCCTACCCGCGGCCCCTCCATCCTACCCGCGGCCCCTCCATCCTACCCGCGGCCCCTCCATCCTACCCGCGGCTCCTCCATCCTACCCGCGGCCCCTCCATCCTACCCGCGGCCTCTCCATCCTACCCGTGGCCCCTCTACCCTACCCGCGGCCCCTCCATCCTACCCGCGGTCCCTCCATCCTACCTGCGGCCCCTCCATCCTACCCGCGGCCCCTCCATCCTACCCGCGGCCCCTCCATCCTACCCGCGGCTCCTCCATCCTACCCGCGGCCCCTCCATCCTACCCGCGGCCCCTCCATCCTACCCGCGGCCCCTCCATCCTACCCGCGGCCCGTCCATCCTACCCGCGGCCCCTCCATCCTACCCGCGGCCCCTCCATCCTACCCGCGGCCCCTCCATCCTACCCGCGGCTCCTCCATCCTACCCGCGGCCCCTCCATCCTACCCGCGGCCTCTCCATCCTACCCGCGGCCCGCCCATCCTACCCGCGGCTCCTCCATCTTACCCGCGGCCCCTCCATCCTACCCGCGGCTCCTCCATCCTACCTGCGGCCCCTCCATCCTACCTGCGGCCCCTCCATCCTGCCCGCGGTCCCTCCATCCTACCCGCGGCCCCTCCATCCTACCCGCGGCCCCTCCATCCTACCTGCGGCCCCTCCATCCTACCCGCGGCCCCTCCATCCTACCCGCGGCCCCTCCATCCTACCTGCGGCCCCTCCATCCTACCCGCGGCCCCTCCATCCTACCTGCGGCCCCTCCATCCTACCCGCGGCCCCTCCATCCTACCCGCGGCCCCTCCATCCTACCCGCGGCCTCTCCATCCTACCCGCGGCCCGTCCATCCTCCCCGCGGCCCCTCCATCCTACCCGCGGGTCCTCCATCCTACCCGCGGCCCCTCCATCCTACCTGCGGCCCCTCCATCCTACCCGCGGCCCCTCCATCCTACCCGCGGCCCCACCATCCTACCTGCAGCCCCTCCATCCTACCCGCGGCCCCTCCATCCTACCTGCGGGCCCTCCATCCTACCCGCGGCTCCTCCATCCTACCCGCGGCCCCTCCATCCTACCCGCGGCCCCTCCATCCTACCCGCGGCCCCTCCATCCTACCTGCGGCCCCTCCATCCTACCCGCGGCCCCTCCATCCTACCTGCGGCCCCTCCATCCTACCCGCGGCCCCTCCATCCTACCTGCGGCCCCTCCATCCTACCCGCGGCCCCTCCATCCTACCCGCGGCCCCTCCATCCTACCCGCGGCCCCTCCATCCTACCCGCGGCCCCTCCATTCTACCCGCGGCCCCTCCATCCTACCCGCGGCCCCTCCATCCTACCCGCGGCCCCTCCATCCTACCCGCGGCCCCTCCATCCTACCCGCGGCCCCTCCATCTTACCTGCGGCCCCTCCATCCTACCCGCGGCCCCTCCATCCTACCCGCGGCCCCTCCATCCTACCCGCGGCCCCTCCATCCTACCCGCGGCTCCTCCATCCTACCCGCGGCCCCTCCATCCTACCCGCGGCCCCTCCATCCTACCCGCAGCCCCTCCATCCTACCCGCGGCCCCTCCATCCTACCCGCGGCCCCTCCATCCTACCCGCGGCTCCTCCATCCTACCCGCGGCCCCTCCATCCTACCCGCGGCCCCTCCATTCTACCCGGGGCCCCTCCATCCTACCCGCGGCGCCTCCATCCTACCTGCGCCCCCTCCATCCTACCCGCGGCCCCTCCATCCTACCCGCGGCCCCTCCATCCTACCTGCGGCCCCTTCATCCTACCCGCGGCCCCTCCATCCTACCCGCGGCCCCTCCATCCTACCCGCGGCCCCTCCATCCTACCCGCGGCCCCTCCATCCTACCCGCGGCCCCTCCATCCTACCTGCGGCCCCTCCATCCTATCCGCGGCACCTCCATCCTACCCGCGGCCCCTCCATCCTACCCGCGGCCCCTCCATCCTACCCGCGGCCCCTCCATCCTACCCGCGGCCCCTCCATCCTACCCGCGGCTCCTCCATCCTACCCGCGGCCCCTCCATCCTACCCGCGGCCTCTCCATCCTACCCGGGGCCCCTCTATCCTACCCGCGGCTCCTCTATCCTACCCGCGGCCTCTCCATCCTACCCGCGGCCCCTCCATCCTACCCGCGGCCCCTCCATCCTACCCGCGGCCCCTCCATCCTACCCGCGGCCCTTCCATCCTACCTGCGGCCCCTCCATCCTATCCGCGGCCCCTCCATCCTACCCGCGGCCCCTCCATCCTACCCGCGGCCAGTCCATCCTACCCGCGGCCCCTCCATCCTACCCGCGGCCCGTCCATCCTACCCGCGGCTCCTCCATGCTACCCGCGGCCCCTCCATCCTACCCGCGGCCCCTCCATCCTACCCGCGGCCCTTCCATCTTACCCGCGGCCCCTCCATCCTACCCGCGGCCCCTCCATCCTACCCGCGGCCCGTCCATCCTACCCGCGGCTCCTCCATCCTACCCGCGGCCCCTCCATCCTACCTGCGGCCCCTCCATCCTACCCGCGGCCCCTCCATCCTACCCGCGGCCCCTCCATCCTACCCGCGGCCCCTCCATCCTACCCGCGGCTCCTCCATCCTACCCGCGGCCCCTCCATCCTACCCGCGGCCCCTCCATCCTACCCGCGGCCCCTCCATCCTACCCGCGGCCCCTCCATCCTACCCGCGGCCTCTCCATCCTACCCGCGGCCCGTCCATCCTACCCGCGGTTCCTCCATCCTACCCGCGGCCCCTCCATCCTACCTGCGGCCCCTCCATCCTACCCGCGGCCCCTTCATCCTACCCGCGGCCCCTCCATCCTACCCGCGGCCCCTCCATCCTACCCGCGGCTCCTCCATCCTACCCGCGGCCCCTCCATCCTACCCGCGGCCCCTCCATCCTACCCGCGGCCCCTCCATCCTACCCGCGGCCCCTCCATCCTACCCGCGGCCTCTCCATCCTACCCGCGGCCCCTCCATCCTACCCGCGGCCTCTCCATCCTACCCGCGGCCCCTCCATCCTACCTGCGGCCCCCTCATCCCACCCGCGGCTCCTCCATCCTACCCGCGGCCCTTCCATCCTTCCCGCGGCCCCTCCATCCTACCCGCGGCCCCTCCATCCTACCCGCGGCCCCTCCATCCTACCCGCGGCCCCTCCATCCTACCCGCGGCTCTTCCATCCTACCCGCGGCCCCTCCATCCTACCCGCGGCCTCTCCATCCTACCCGCGGCCCGTCCATCCTACCCGCGGCTCCTCCATCCTACCCGCGGCCCCTCCATCCTACCCGCGGCCCCTCCATCCTACCCGCGGCCCCTCCATCCTACCCGCGGCCCCTCCATCCTACCCGCGGCCCCTCCATCCTACCCGCGGCCCCTCCATTCTACCCGCGGCCCCTCCATCCTACCCGCGGCACCTCCATCCTACCCGCGGCCCCTCCATCCTACCCGCGGCCCCTCCATCCTACCCGCGGCCCCTCCATCCTACCTGCGGCCCCTCCATCCTACCCGCGGCCCCTCCATCCTACCCGCGGCCCCTCCATCCTACCCGCGGCACCTCCATCCTACCCGCGGCTCCTCCATCCTACCCGCGGCTCCTCCATCCTACCTGCGGCCCCTCCATCCTACCCGCGGCCCCTCCATCCTACCCGCGGCCCCTCCATCCTACCCGCGGCCCCTCCATCCTACCCGCAGCCCCTCCATCCTACCCGC
Source organism: Arenicola marina (assembly GCA_964019135.1). Taxonomy (NCBI): domain Eukaryota; kingdom Metazoa; phylum Annelida; class Polychaeta; family Arenicolidae; genus Arenicola; species Arenicola marina. The sequence goes on from OZ025252.1 coordinate 39,646,753, forward strand.
GGCCCCTCCATCCTACCCGCGGCCCCTCCATCCTACCTTCGGCCCCTCCATCCTACCCGCGGCCCCTCCATCCTACCTGCGGCCCCTCCATCCTACCCGCGGCCCCTCCATCCTACCTGCGGCCCCTCCATCCTACCCGCGGCCCCTCCATCCTACCTGCGGCCCCTCCATCCTACCCGCGGCCCCTCCATCCTACCCGCGGCCCCTCCATCCTACCTGCGGCCCCTCCATCCTACCCGCGGCCCCTCCATCCTACCCGCGGCCCCTCCATGCTACCTGCGGCCCCTCCATCCTACCCGCGGCCCCTCCAACCTACCCGCGGCCCCTCCATCCTACCTGCGGCAACTCCATCCTACCCGCGGCCCCTCCATCCTACCCGCGGCAGCTCCATCCTACCCGCGGCTACTCCATCCTACCCGCGGCCCCTCCATCCTACCCGCGGCCCCTCCATCCTACCCGCGGCCCCTCCATCCTACCCGCGGCCCGTCCATCCTACCCGCGGCCCCTCTATCCTACCCGCGGCTCCTCCATCCTACCCGCGGCTCCTCCATCCTACCTGCGGCCCCTCCATCCTACCCGCGGCCCCTCCATCCTACCCGCGGCGCCTCCATCCTACCCGCGGCCCCTCCATCCTACCCGCGGCCCCTCCATCCTACCCGCGGCCCCTCCATCCTACCCGCGGCCCCTCCATCCTATCCGCGGCCCCTCCATCCTACCCGCGGCCCCTCCATCCTACCCGCGGCTCCTCCATCCTACCCGCGCCCCCTCCATCCTACCTGCGGCCCCTCCATCCTACCCGCGGCCCCTCCATCCTACCCGCGGCCCCTCCATCCTACTCGCGGCCCCTCCATCCTACCTGCGGCCCCTCCATCCTACCCGCGGCCCCTCCATCCTACCCGCGGCCCCTCCATCCTACCTGCGGCCCCTCCATCCTACCCGCGGCCCCTCCATCCTACCTGCGGCCCCTCCATCCTACCCGCGGCTCCTCCATCCTACCCGCGGCTCCTCCATCCTACCTGCGGCCCCTCCATCCTACCCGCGGCCTCTTCATCCTACCCGCGGCCCCTCCATCCTACCCGCGGCCCCTCCATCCTACCCGCGGCCCCTCCATCCTACCCGCGGCCCCTCCATCCTACCTGCGGCCCCTCCATCCTACCCGCGGCCCCTCCATTCTACCCGCGGCCCCTCCATCCTACCCGCGGCCCCTCCATCCTACCTGCGGCCCCTCCATCCTACCCGCGGCCCCTCCATCCTACCTGCGGGCCCTCCATCCTACCCGCGGCCCCTCCATCCTACCTGCGGCCCCTCCATCCTACCCGCGGCCCCTCCATCCTACCTGCGGCCCCTCCATCCTACCCGCGGCCCCTCCATCTTACCCGCGGCTCCTCCATCCTACCCGCGGCTCCTGCATCCTACCTGCGTCCCCTCCATCCTACCCGCGGCCCCTCCATCCTACCCGCGGCCCCTCCATCCTACCCGCGGCCCCTCCATCCTACCTGCGGCCCCTCCATCCTACCCGCGGCCCCTCCATCCTACCCGCGGCCCCTCCATCCGACCTGCGGCCCCTCCATCCTACCCGCGGCTCCTCCATCCTACCTGCGGCCCCTCCATCCTACCCGCGGCCTCTCCATCCTACCCGCGGCCCCTCCATCCTACCTGCGGCCCCTCCATCCTACCCGCGGCCCCTCCATCCTACCCGCGGCCCCTCCATCCTACCCGCGGCCTCTCCATCCTACCCGCGGCCCGTCCATCCTACCCGCGGCCCCTCCATCCTACCCGCGGCCCCTCCATCCTACCCGCGGCCCCTCCATCCTACCCGCGGCCCCTCCATCCTACCCGCGGCCCCTCCATCCTACCCGCGGCCCCTGCATCCTACCCGCGGCCCCTCCATCCTACCCGCGGCCCCTCCATCCTACCCGCGGCCCCTCCATCCTACCCGCGGCCTTTCCATCCTACCCGCGGCCCCTCCATCCTACCCGCGGCCCCTCCATCCTACCCGCGGCCCCTCCATCCTACCCGCGGCCCCTCCATCCTACCCGCTGCCCTTCCATCCTACCCGCGGCCCCTCCATCCTACCTGCGGCTCCTCCATCCAACCCGCGGCCCCTCCATCCTACCTGCGGCCCCTCCATCCTACCCGCGGCTCCTCCATCCTACCCGCGGCCCCTCCATCCTACCCGCGGCCCCTCCATCCTACCTGCGGCCCCTCCATCCTACCCGCGGCCCCTCCATCCTACCTGCGGCCCCTCCATCCTACCCGCGGCTCCTCCATCCTACCTGCGGCCCCTCCATCCTACCCGCGGCCCCTCCATCCTACCCGCGGCCCCTCCATCCTACCTGCGGCCCCTCCATCCTACCCGCGGCCCCTCCATCCTACCTGCGGCCCCTCCATCCTACCCGCGGCCCCTCCATCCTACCTGCGGCCCCTCCATCCTACCCGCGGCCCCTCCATCCTACCTGCGGCCCCTCCATCCTACCCGCGGCCCCTCCATCCTACCCGCGGCCCCTCCATCCTACCCGCGGCCCCTCCATCCTACCTGCGGCCCATCCATCCTACCCGCGGCCCCTCCATCCTACCTGCGGCCCCTCCATCCTACCTGCGGCCCCTCCATCCTACCTGCGGCCCCTCCATCCTACCCGCGGCCCCTCCATCCTACCTGCGGCCCCTCCATCCTACCCGCGGCCCCTCCATCCTACCCGCGGCTCCTCCATCCTACCCGCGGCTCCTCCATCCTACCTGCGGCCCCTCCATCCTACCCGCGGCCCCTCCATCCTACCCGCGGCCCCTCCATCCTACCCGCGGCCCCTCCATCCAACCCGCGGCCCCTCCATCCTACCCGCGGCCCCTCCATCCTACCCGCGGCCCCTCCATCCTACCCGCGGCCCCTCCATCCTACCTGCGGCCCCTCCATCCTACCCGCGCCCCCTCCATCCTACCTGCGGCCCCTCCATCCTACCCGCGGCCCCTCCATCCTACCTGCGGCCCCTCCATCCTACCCGCGGCCCCTCTATCCTACCTGCGGCCCCTCCATCCTACCCGCGGCCCCTCCATCCTACCCGCGGCCCCTCCATCCTACCTGCGGCCCCTCCATCCTACCCGCGGCCCCTCCATCCTACCCGCGGCCCCTCCATCCTACCTGCGGCCCCTCCATCCTATCCGCGGCACCTCCATCCTACCCGCGGCCCCTCCATCCTACCCGCGGCCCCTCCATCCTACCCGCGGCCCCTCCATCCTACCCGCGGCCCCTCCATCCTACCCGCGGCCCCTCCATCCTACCCGCGGCCCCTCCATCCTACCCGCGGCTCCTCCATCCTACCCGCGGCCCCTCCATCCTACCCGCGGCCTCTCCATCCTACCCGGGGCCCCTCTATCCTACCCGCGGCTCCTCTATCCTACCCGCGGCCTCTCCATCCTACCCGCGGCCCCTCCATCCTACCCGCGGCCCCTCCATCCTACCCGCGGCCCCTCCATCCTACCCGCGGCCCTTCCATCCTACCTGCGGCCCCTCCATCCTATCCGCGGCCCCTCCATACTACCCGCGGCCCCTCCATCCTACCCGCGGCCAGTCCATCCTACCCGCGGCCCCTCCATCCTACCCGCGGCCCCTCCATCCTACCCGCGGCCCGTCCATCATACCCGCGGCTCCTCCATGCTACCCGCGGCCCCTCCATCCTACCCGCGGCCCCTCCATCCTACCCGCGGCCTTTCCATCCTACCCGCGGCCCCTCCATCCTACCCGCGGCCCCTCCATCCTACCCGCGGCCCGTCCATCCTACCCGCGGCTCCTCCATCCTACCCGCGGCCCCTCCATCCTACCTGCGGCCCCTCCATCCTACCCGCGGCCCCTCCATCCTACCCGCGGCCCCTCCATCCTACCCGCGGCTCCTCCATCCTACCCGCGGCCCCTCCATCCTACCCGCGGCCCCTCCATCCTACCCGCGGCCCCTCCATCCTACCCGCGGCCCCTCCATCCTACCCGCGGCCCCTCCATCCTACCCGCGGCCCGTCCATCCTACCCGCGGTTCCTCCATCCTACCCGCGGCCCCTCCATCCTACCTGCGGCCCCTCCATCCTACCCGCGGCCCCTTCATCCTACCCGCGGCCCCTTCATCCTACCCGCGGCCCCTCCATCCTACCCGCGGCTCCTCCATCCTACCCGCGGCCCCTCCATCCTACCCGCGGCCCCTCCATCCTACCCGCGGCCCCTCCATCCTACCCGCGGCCCCTCCATCCTACCCGCGGCCTCTCCATCCTACCCGCGGCCCCTCTATCCTACCCGCGGCCTCTCCATCCTACCCGCGGCCCCTCCATCCTACCTGCGGCCCCCTCATCCCACCCGCGGCTCCTGCATCCTACCCGCGGCCCTTCCATCCTTCCCGCGGCCCCTCCATCCTACCCGCGGCCCCTCCATCCTACCCGCGGCCCCTCCATCCTACCCGCGGCCCCTCCATCCTACCCGCGGCTCTTCCATCCTACCCGCGGCCCCTCCATCCTACCCGCGGCCTCTCCATCCTACCCGCGGCCCGTCCATCCTACCCGCGGCTCCTCCATCCTACCCGCGGCCCATCCATCCTACCCGCGGCCCCTCCATCCTACCCGCGGCCCCTCCATCCTACCCGCGGCCCCTCCATCCTACCCGCGGCCCCTCCATCCTACCCGCGGCCCCTCCATTCTACCCGCGGCCCCTCCATCCTACCCGCGGCACCTCCATCCTACCCGCGGCCCCTCCATCCTACCCGCGGCCCCTCCATCCTACCCGCGGCCCCTCCATCCTACCCGCGGCCCCTCCATCCTACCCGCGGCCCCTCCATCCTACCCGCGGCCCCTCCATCCTACCCGCGGCCCCTCCATCCTACCCGCGGCTCCTCCATCCTACCCGCGGCTCCTCCATCCTACCTGCGGCCCCTCCATCCTACCCGCGGCCCCTCCATCCTACCCGCGGCCCCTCCATCCTACCCGCGGCCCCTCCATCCTACCCGCAGCCCCTCCATCCTACCCGCGGCCCCTCCATCCTACCCGCGGCCCCTCCATCCTACCTTCGGCCCCTCCATCCTACCCGCGGCCCCTCCATCCTACCTGCGGCCCCTCCATCCTACCCGCGGCCCCTCCATCCTACCTGCGGCCCCTCCATCCTACCCGCGGCCCCTCCATCCTACCTGCGGCCCCTCCATCCTACCCGCGGCCCCTCCATCCTACCCGCGGCCCCTCCATCCTACCTGCGGCCCCTCCATCCTACCCGCGGCCCCTCCATCCTACCCGCGGCCCCTCCATGCTACCTGCGGCCCCTCCATCCTACCCGCGGCCCCTCCATCCTACCCGCGGCCCCTCCATCCTACCCGCGGCCCCTCCATCCTACCCGCGGCCCCTCCATCCTACCCGCGGCAGCTCCATCCTACCCGCGGCTACTCCATCCTACCCGCGGCCCCTCCATCCTACCCGCGGCCCCTCCATCCTACCCGCGGCCCCTCCATCCTACCCGCGGCCCGTCCATCCTACCCGCGGCCCCTCCATCCTACCCGCGGCTCCTCCATCCTACCCGCGGCTCCTCCATCCTACCTGCGGCCCCTCCATCCTACCCGCGGCCCCTCCATCCTACCCGCGGCCCCTCCATCCTACCCGCGGCCCCTCCATCCTACCCGCGGCCCCTCCATCCTACCCGCGGCCCCTCCATCCTACCCGCGGCCCCTCCATCCTACCCGCGGCCCCTCCATCCTACCCGCGGCCCCTCCATCCTACCCGCGGCTCCTCCATCCTACTCGCGCCCCCTCCATCCTACCTGCGGCCCCTCCATCCTACCCGCGGCCCCTCCATCCTACCCGCGGCCCCTCCATCCTACCCGCGGCCCCTCCATCCTACCTGCGGCCCCTCCATCCTACTCGCGGCCCCTCCATCCTACCCGCGGCCCCTCCATCCTACCTGCGGCCCCTCCATCCTACCCGCGGCCCCTCCATCCTACCTGCGGCCCCTCCATCCTACCCGCGGCTCCTCCATCCTACCCGCGGCTCCTCCATCCTACCTGCGGCCCCTCCATCCTACCCGCGGCCTCTTCATCCTACCCGCGGCCCCTCCATCCTACCCGCGGCCCCTCCATCCTACCCGCGGCCCCTCCATCCTACCCGCGGCCCCTCCATCCTACCTGCGGCCCCTCCATCCTACCCGCGGCCCCTCCATTCTACCCGCGGCCCCTCCATCCTACCCGCGGCCCCTCCATCCTACCTGCGGCCCCTCCATCCTACCCGCGGCCCCTCCATCCTACCTGCGGGCCCTCCATCCTACCCGCGGCCCCTCCATCCTACCTGCGGCCCCTCCATCCTACCCGCGGCCCCTCCATCCTACCTGCGGCCCCTCCATCCTACCCGCGGCCCCTCCATCCTACCCGCGGCTCCTCCATCCTACCCGCGGCTCCTGCATCCTACCTGCGTCCCCTCCATCCTACCCGCGGCCCCTCCCTCCTACCCGCGGCCCCTCCATCCTACCCGCGGCCCCTCCATCCTACCTGCGGCCCCTCCATCCTACCCGCGGCCCCTCCATCCTACCCGCGGCCCCTCCATCCGACCTGCGGCCCCTCCATCCTACCCGCAGCCCCTCCATCCTACCTGCGGCCCCTCCATCCTACCCGCGGCTCCTCCATCCTACCTGCGGCCCCTCCATCCCACCCGCGGCCTCTCCATCCTACCCGCGGCCCCTCCATCCTACCTGCGGCCCCTCCATCCTACCCGCGGCCCCTCCATCCTACCCGCGGCCCCTCCATCCTACCCGCGGCCTCTCCATCCTACCCGCGGCCCGTCCATCCTACCCGCGGCCCCTCCATCCTACCCGCGGCCCCTCCATCCTACCCGCGGCCCCTCCATCCTACCCGCGGCCCCTCCATCCTACCCGCGGCCCCTCCATCCTACCCGCGGCCCCTCCATCCTACCCGCGGCTCCTCCATCCTACCCGCGGCCCCTCCATCCTACCCGCGGCCCCTCCATCCTACCCGCGGCCCCTCCATCCTACCCGCGGCCCCTCCATCCTACCCGCGGCCTCTCCATCCTACCCGCGGCCCCTCCATCCTACCCGCGGCCCCTCCATCCTACCCGCGGCCCCTCCATCCTACCCGCGGCCCCTCCATCCTACCCGCTGCCCTTCCATCCTACCCGCGGCCCCTCCATCCTACCTGCGGCCCCTCCATCCTACCCGCGGCCCCTCCATCCTACCAGCGGCCCCTCCATCCTACCCGCGGCTCCTCCATCCTACCCGCGGCCCCTCCATCCTACCCGCGGCCCCTCCATCCTACCCGCGGCCCCTCCATCCTACCTGCGGCCCCTACATCCTACCTGCGGCCCCTCCATCCTACCCGCGGCCCCTCCATCCTAACCGCGGCTCCTCCATCCTACCCGCGGCTCCTCCATCCTACCTGCGGCCCCTCCATCCTACCCGCGGCCCCTCCATCCTACCCGCGGCCCCTCCATCCTACCCGCGGCCCCTCCATCCAACCCGCGGCCCCTCCATCCTACCCGCGGCCCCTCCATCCTACCCGCGGCCCCTCCATCCTACCCGCGGCCCCTCCATCCTACCTGCGGCCCCTCCATCCTACCCGCGCCCCCTCCATCCTACCTGCGGCCCCTCCATCCTACCCGCGGCCCCTCCATCTTACCTGCGGCCCCTCCATCCTACCCGCGGCCCCTCCATCCTACCTGCGGCCCCTCCATCCTACCCGCGGCCCCTCCATCCTACCCGCGGCCCCTCCATCCTACCTGCGGCCCCTCCATCCTACCCGCTGCCCCTCCATCCTACCCGCGGCCCCTCCATCCTACCCGCGGCCCCTCCATCCTACCTGCGGCCCCTACATCCTACCTGCGGTCCCTCCATCCTACCCGCGGCCCCTCCATCCTAACCGCGGCCCCTCCATCCTACCCGCGGCTCCTCCATCCCACCCGCGGCCCCTCCATCCTACCCGCGGCCCCTCCATCCTACCCGCGGCCCCTCCATCCTACCCGCGGCCCGTCCATCCTACCCGCGGCCCCTCCATCCTACCCGCGGCTCCTCCATCCTACCCGCGGCTCCTCCATCCTACCTGCGGCCCCTCCATCCTACCCGCGGCCCCTCCCTCCTGCCCGCGGCCCCTCCATCCTACCCGCGGCCCCTCCATCCTACCCGCGGCCCCTCCATCCTACCCGCGGCCCCTCCATCCTACCCGCGGTCCCTCCATCCTACCCGCGGCCCCTCCATCCTACCCGCGGCCCCTCCATCCTACCCGCGGCCCCTCCATCCTACCCGCGGCTCCTCCATCATACCCGCGGCCCCTCCATCCTACCTGCGGCCCCTCCATCCTACCCGCGGCCCCTCCATCCTACCCGCGGCCCCTCCATCCTACCTGCGGCCCCTCCATCCTACCCGCGGCCCCTCCATCCTACCTGCGGCCCCTCCATCCTACCCGCGGCTCCTCCATCCTACCCGGGGCTCCTCCATCCTACCTGCGGCCCCTCCATCCTACCCGCGGCCTCTTCATCCTACCCGCGGCCCCTCCATCCTACCCGCGGCCCCTCCATCCTACCCGCGGCCCCTCCATCCTACCCGCGGCCCCTCCATCCTACCTGCGGCCCCTCCATCCTACCCGCGGCCCCTCCATTCTACCCGCGGCCCCTCCATCCTACCCGCGGCCCCTCCATCCTACCTGCGGCCCCTCCATCCTACCCGCGGCCCCTCCATCCTACCTGCGCGCCCTCCATCCTACCCGCGGCCCCTCCATCCTACCTGCGGCCCCTCCATCCTACCCGCGGCCCCTCCATCCTACCTGCGGCCCCTCCATCCTACCCGCGGCCCCTCCATCCTACCCGCGGCTCCTCCATCCTACCCGCGGCTCCTGCATCCTACCTGCGTCCCCTCCATCCTACCCGCGGCCCCTCCATCCTACCCGCGGCCCCTCCATCCTACCCGCGGCCCCTCCATCCTACCTGCGGCCCCTCCATCCTACCCGCGGCCCCTCCATCCTACCCGCGGCCCCTCCATCCGACCTGCGGCCCCTCCATCCTACCCGCAGCCCCTCCATCCTACCTGCGGCCCCTCCATCCTACCCGCGGCTCCTCCATCCTACCTGCGGCCCCTGCATCCTACCCGCGGCCTCTCCATCCTACCCGCGGCCCCTCCATCCTACCTGCGGCCCCTCCATCCTACCCGCGGCCCCTCCATCCTACCCGCGGCCCCTCCATCCTACCCGCGGCCTCTCCATCCTACCCGCGGCCCGTCCATCCTACCCGCGGCCCCTCCATCCTACCAGCGGCCCCTCCATCCTACCCGCGGCCCCTCCATCCTACCCGCGGCCCCTCCATCCTACCCGCGGCCCCTCCATCCTACCCGCGGCCCCTCCATCCTACCCGCGGCTCCTCCATCCTACCCGCGGCCCCTCCATCCTACCCGTGGCCCCTCCATCCTACCCGCGGCCCCTCCATCCTACCCGCGGCCCCTCCATCCTACCCGCGGCCTCTCCATCCTACCCGCGGCCCCTCCATCCTACCCGCGGCCCCTCCATCCTACCCGCGGCTCCTCCATCCTACCCGCGGCCCCTCCATCCTACCCGCTGCCCTTCCATCCTACCCGCGGCCCCTCCATCCTACCTGCGGCCCCTCCATCCTACCCGCGGCCCCTCCATCCTACCTGCGGCCCCTCCATCCTACCCGCGGCTCCTCCATCCTACCCGCGGCCCCTCCATCCTACCCGCGGCCCCTCCATTCTACCTGCGGCCTCTCCATCCTACCCGCGGCCCCTCCATCCTACCCGCGGCCCCTCCATCCTACCCGCGGCTCCTCCATCCTACCTGCGGCCCCTCCATCCTACCCGCGGCCCCTCCATCCTACCCGCGGCCCCTCCATCCTACCTGCGGCCCCTCCATCCTACCCGCGGCCCCTCCATCCTACTTGCGGCCCCTCCATCCTACCCGCGGCCCCTCCATCCTACCTGCGGCCCCTCCATCCTACCCGCGGCCCCTCCATCCTACCTGCGGTCCCTCCATCCTACCCGCGGCCCCTCCATCCTACCCGCGGCCCCTCCATCCTACCCGCGGCCCCTCCATCCTACCTGTGGCCCCTCCATCCTACCCGCGGCCCCTCCATCCTACCTGCGGCCCCTCCATCCTACCTGCGGCCCCTCCATCCTACCTGCGGCCCCTCCATCCTACCCGCGGCCCCTCCATCCTACCTGCGGCCCCTCCATCCTACCCGCGGCCCCTCCATCCTACCCGCGGCTCCTCCATCCTACCCGCGGCTCCTCCATCCTACCTGCGGCCCCTCCATCCTACCCGCGGCCCCTCCATCCTACCCGCGGCCCCTCCATCCTACCCGCGGCCCCTCCATCCAACCCGCGGCCCCTCCATCCTACCCGCGACCCCTCCATCCTACCCGCGGCCCCTCCATCCTACCCGCGGCCCCTCCATCCTACCTGCAGCCCCTCCATCCTACCCGCGCCCCCTCCATCCTACCTGCGGCCCCTCCATCCTACCCGCGGCCCCTCCATCCTACCTGCGGCCCCTCCATCCTACCCGCGGCCCCTCCATCCTACCTGCGGCCCCTCCATCCTACCCGCGGCCCCTCCATCCTACCCGCGGCCCCTCCATCCTACCTGCGGCCCCTCCATCCTACCCGCGGCCCCTCCATCCTACCCGCGGCCCCTCCATCCTACCCGCGGCCCCTCCATCCTACCTGCGGCCCCTACATCCTACCTGCGGCCCCTCCATCCTACCCGCGGCCCCTCCATCCTAACCGCGGCCCCTCCATCCTACCCGCGGCTCCTCCATCCTACCCGCGGCCCCTCCATCCTACCCGCGGCCCCTCCATCCTACCCGCGGCCCCTCCATCCTACCCGCGGCCCCTCCATCCTACCCGCGGCCCCTTCATCCTACCCGCGGCTCCTCCATCCTACCCGCGGCTCCTCCATCCTACCTGCGGCCCCTCCATCCTACCCGCGGCCCCTCCATCCTACCCGCGGCCCCTCCATCCTACGCGCGGCCCCTCCATCCTACCCGCGGCCCCTCCATCCTACCCGCGGCCCCTCCATCCTACCCGCGGTCCCTCCATCCTACCCGCGGCCCCTCCATCCTACCCGCGGCCCCTCAATCCTACCCGCGGCCCCTCAATCCTACCCGCGGCCCCTCCATCCTACCCGCGGCTCCTCCATCATACCCGCGGCCCCTCCATCCTACCTGCGGCCCCTCCATCCTACCCGCGGCCCCTCCATCCTACCCGCGGCCCCTCCATCCTACCCGCGGCCCCTCCATCCTACCTGCGGCCCCTCCATCCTACCCGCGGCCCCTCCATCCTACCCGCGGCCCCTCCATCCTACCTGCGGCCCCTCCATTCTACCCGCGGCCCCTCCATCCTACCTGCGGCCCCTCCATCCTACCCGCGGCTCCTCCATCCTACCCGCGGCTCCTCCATCCTACCTGCGGCCCCTCCATCTTACCCGCGGCCTCTCCATCCTACCCGCGGCCCCTCCATCCTACCCGCGGCCCCTCCATCCTACCCGCGGCCCCTCCATCCTACCCGCGGCCCCTCCATCCTACCTGCGGCCCCTCCATCCTACCCGCGGCCCTTCCATCCTACCCGCGGCCCCTCCATCCTACCTGCGGCCCCTCCATCCTACCCGCGGCCCCTCCATCCTACCTGCGGCCCCTCCATCCTACCCGCGGCCCCTCCATTCTACCCGCGTCCCCTCCATCCTACCCGCGGCCCCTCCATCCTACCTGCGGCCCCTCCATCCTACCCGCGGCCCCTCCATCCTACCTGCGGCCCCTCCATCCTACCCGCGGCCCCTCCATCCTACCTGCGGCCCCTCCATCCTACCCGCGGCCCCTCCATCCTACCTGCGGCCCCTCCATCCTACCCGCGGCCCCTCCATCCTACCCGCGGCTCCTCCATCCTACCCGCGGCTCCTGCATCCTACCTGCGTCCCCTCCATCCTACCCGCGGCCCCTCCATCCTACCCGCGGCCCCTCCATCCTACCCGCGGCCCCTCCATCCTACCTGCGGCCCCTCCATCCTACCCGCGGCCCCTCCATCCTACCCGCGGCCCCTCCATCCTACCTGCGGCCCCTCCATCCTACCCGCGGCCCCTCCATCCTACCTGCGGCCCCTCCGTCCTACCCGCGGCTCCTCCATCCTACCTGCGGCCTCTCCATCCTACCCGCGGCCCCTCCATCCTACCCGCGGCCCCTCCCTCCTACCCGCGGCCCCTCCATCCTACCCGCGGCCCCTCCATCCTACCTGCGGCCCCTCCATCCTACCCGCGGCCCCTCCATCCTACCTGCGGCCCCTCCGTCCTACCCGCGGCTCCTCCATCCTACCCGCGGCTCCTCCATCCTACCTGCGGCCCCTCCATCCTACCCGCGGCCTCTCCATCCTACCCGCGGCCCCTCCATCCTACCCGCGGCCCCTCCATCCTACCCGCGGCCCCTCCATCCTACCCGCGGCCCCTCCATCCTACCCGCGGCCCCTCCATCCTACCCGCGGCCCTTCCATCCTGCCCGCGGCCCCTCCATCCTACCTGCGGCCCCTCCATCCTACCCGCGGCCCCTCCATCCTACCTGCGGCCCCTCCATCCTACCCGCGGCCCCTCCATCCTACCCGCGGCCCCTCCATCCTACCTGCGGCCCCTCCATCCTACCCGCGGCCCCTCCATCCTACCCGCGGCCCCTCCATCCTACCTGCGGCCCCTCCATCCTACCCGCGGCCCCTCCATCCTACCCGCGGCCCCTCCATCCTACCTGCGGCCCCTCCATCCTACCCGCGGCCCCTCCATCCTACCTGCGGCCCCTCCATCCTACCCGCGGCTCCTCCATCCTACCCGCGGCCCCTCCATCCTACCCGCGGCCCCTCCATCCTACCCGCGGCCCCTCCATCCTACCTGCGGCCCCTCCATCCTACGCGCGGCCCTTCCATCCTACCCGCGGCCCCTCCATCCTACCCGCGGCTCCTCCATCCTACCCGCGGCCCCTCCATCCTACCCGCGGCCCTTCCATCCTACCCGCGGCCCCTCCATCCTACCTGCGGCCCCTCCATCCTACCCGCGGCCCCTCCATCCTACCCGCGGCCCCTCCATCCTACCTGCGGCTCCTCCATCCTACCCGCGGCCCCTCCATCCTACCCGCGGCCCCTGCATCCTACCCGCGGCCCCTCCATCCTACCCGCGGCCCTTCCATCCTACCCGCGTCCCCTCCATCCTACCCGCGGCCCTTCCATCCTATCCGCGGCCCCTCCATCCTACCTGCGGCCCCTCCATCCTACCCGCGGCCCCTCCATCCTACCCGCGGCCTTTCCATTCTACCTGCGGCCCCTCCATCCTACCCGCGGCCCCTCCATTCTACCCGTGGCCCCTCCATCCTACCCGCGGCCCCTTCATCCTACCCGCCGCCCCTCCATCCTACCTGCGGCCCCTCCATCCTACCCGCGGTCCCTCCATCCTACCCGCGGCCCCTCCATCTTACCCGCGGCCCCTCCATCCTACCCGCGGCCCCTCCATCAGGCTCTGTCGTGCAGTGACTGGGCTCGTTATATCAAAAACGAATTTGGGCAATCTCCGCCACTTGGTGGCGCTATCAACCCCGCCACCGATCTCCCAGCCAATTAACAATCAGAATTATATTTCATACAAAAATTGAAAATGAGTCTAACCGAACATATATTCGCAGTTTGTCATCAAATACGCCACGTTTATAGTTTGTTGTGCTACTGGTACCGTACTGGACGAATTAATGATTTGATTTTGAATAACTCGAATCTTGCGCACAATGTTTTCGAGTTCGCTCGAGATCAAATGCGTGAAGCGCTTTTAACTTTGCCCCAAATTTTTTTTCGCATAACCCCATTGTGATCGTACCACAACGGAATGTTTTCCTAATTCTGCATTGAAAATGCAAAGTTTAATCGAAACTACCGTCGAAAACCATTCGTGACGCAGATCCGATGTCCTTCTTCAAAGAGTTGGGAATCACCCCGGAGACATGGCTCCGCTCTTCCCTTCTTTCTGCCATTGACGCGATATGACCAGTCTTAAGTCTTAAATATACAACCAACCATTCGTGACCTCAGCACCGTTGAGTCAACCGTCACCCGTGAGGTTGGCAGTTACGTGGGACAGTGGTGATGGGAGAAACAAGCTTCGTCTGTTGGCGGTGTACTGCCACTAGGGTCAAGCTGTGATATCACCCCTGCCACCAATCACCGTATAGAGTAGCTTGTTGAGCTATCTAAACTCATCGCCTTGGCGCAAGGAACTCTGGGATCGAAATTGCATTGGCACCAGGCTAAAATCTCCGCCGCATGGTGGCGCTCCGCAAGCTGCGATATCACCACTGCAACCTAAGCTGGTACCGCCGCTCAAACTCATACAAGTAAGCTCAGCGAGCGAAGTTGGGACCGCGGAACCAGGCTACACTGCAACCAGGCTAAAATCTCCGCCGCATGGCGGCGCTCGAGGATCCGCAAGCGTCGGTGCAAAAAAACATTAAGGATGTCCAAGCAGGTTAATGGCAAGCTGGACGAAAAACTAATAAACCTGATGTCCTTGGTTCAAACACGGGGTTCCTAGTTGTAAATGATATAAATACGGTTTGTCTCTCCGAGCGTATGATAATATCTTTAGATGAAGAAAGAAATTTGTTGCATGGCCGCGTTGGTGATGTTACTATCTGAAAGTCTAAGAGTAAGCTGTGTTCCTAATTTATTTACAAATGATAAACGTGCCAGTGGTTGTCGAAGCCATTCACATCGTGGAATAATATGACAATGTTGAATAATACCATCATGCAGGCAGCTCTTTTTCGTCATAGCCACACAAATCAAGCACCTCAGTGTCACTGGTGTCTTAGTGGCGTATTTAATAACGCGCTTTGTTACTGCTATATTATGATATCAGACACGTGCTGGCCCATTAGCCTACTTCCTTTGTTGACCAACTAGAATAAGGGTTACATTCGATATGTCATCGTGTGATTGATTTCATTCATGATTCGTCCTCCAGGGGTCAGACGGAGGAAAGGGCGTGCGTCGTTGCACTAATAGCTCGTAACCTTTGTTCGCTAATTTAAGAGCTGTATTGTAAGAGTGAAGACTCGACATCAGTAGTGTTGTTCGGTTCAGTAATAGTTTACACGAACACGTTTATTGGTGTGGCTCGTAGAATGATGACCAGTCGTTAACTCAGCATAGAAAAAGCGTTTAGGGTAGGGTATGCAACATCTGACTCCAATGCAAAACGTTTTTCCCTGAACCAGGTGAGGGTATTTATCAATGATCTGCAATTAAATGCCCGAACTCGCCTGAAATGCTTTATACGTGATGGTTTACATGTCACAAAAGTAACCCCAGAAAATTCGATGAAGAGGCCATTTTGTTATATTACACGGGAATCACTACATATATAACCCAGGGCTTTCAATCGTGATCGAACATGTGCGTTCCCGCAGCCACCTTTAACAATATACAATGTCCTCGCGTTCTTTATTGTCTCGTTAAAGAATATTTGTACTCTGGACAAAGATGTGGGTTCGTCTATCAAAACTTCGTTGCAAATGTCCGCCCATTGCAAAATGTCTGCTGAAGATGTTCGCGCATCCCCGCCGAACCGAGGTCGCAATGTGCCCCATAACACTATCATCAAAACATTACCATCGAGAAAGAGCATCCTCCCTCGAAACAGCCCCCCCCCCCCCCCCCTTCCCCTTCACCTAAAATATGAGAAAATACATTGATGTATTTTGACGTTTGTTTGCTTTTATCTTTGCTTACGTCTTGTTGGACGCCATGGTTACCCCTCAAGATATGAAATTATTGTTAGACCCATCATTAATTCGGCATACACCTGGACGTTGCTACCAGCCTGTGTTTCATGACGTCGTTAATTAGGGATCACATCTTGGCAGAAGCTCCGTATTAACCAATCAAACCTATCGTTACGGTACTCCGCGGATGCCTTTTAAATTGTGTCAGGGAGACAACAGTCGATATGTAAATAGACGCTCCTCGCTTATGAATAATGTCAAAGTTTAAAACCGACATTGTTCTAGTAGCATAGAGAACACCCCATGTAAAAAATGTCCCCACCAGTTGTCACCCGCCGCCGCTGACGCCAACTGTCTCGTACATTCGCGTCGCTAGCTGAAAAAAAGTCGGAAATGTTCGATTTCGGGTCGAATTCTATCGTTGGACCTTTAATTTACAGAGAATCACTAGCGGTTAATCATTGACTGGCCTATACCGAAGTGAAAGAGTACATTCGAGTCTCCTGGCTTTATAACTACATAGGCGATTTTAATCCTTATAGTTAATATGGTTTGTACTCAAAATATGAATGACGATGCGCGCATGCGCGACTGCAAGCTACAATACACGTTTTTTTTCTAAAGACACATACGGACCGCTAAAATTTGAATTTGATATTGTGACAGTCGGCGGCCGGCCGTTATGGAAGATCACCGTCACGAGCTAACAAGAACAGTGTGGCGGTCACGATGTTTATTTTCCTGTATGGTGGGTGATAATACATGAGAAGATGAAAAGATGTAGATGGTCAGCCCGCTGACGGTGTGTTAGCGGCTACGAATTAAAAGGAAGTGAAGGGAGTTGGGCATTCAAACCCGCGCCACACGACACTTCTCTCTATAGACCAATGAAGGATGAACATGAGGTGACTGACCAATGAAATACGATGATAGCGGGTAGCCATGACTACACGACAACAATTATAGAGTCACCTATTGGAAGAACGAAAAAATGGAGTGCCAACGAATGAAGTAATTATTTGTTATAATGCTATGGCGTGCCAAAGAATTGCTAATCCTGCTACAATATTTTAAATTTAATATCTAATCTATATCGAAAATCCCATCAAGGTATTGGCCAATATGAAACTCAATGGGCTTAACACGGAAATGTCACATAATTGCTGGAAGCATTTTGGCCACCTTCACCCTCTCCCATCCTGGTTGTTTATGTTTCTTGGCACCCTCCCCATCCCCGCCACTCAAGCACCCTTCTAAGCCACTAACCTGACAACGTGGACAATTTGGGGACTATCGCTTAGCTCGATGATAAAGATACGTGACATTGTCCAATTGTCATTCGCATGACCTTCAGTTAGCCAGAACCGAAATAGCATTATTCCCGAAAGAATGCATATATGGCTATACCTCCCCTCCCATAACCTAATAATGAGGTACACCCCTATTCCGGAATAACATATAAGAGGGCCACCACACCACCCAAAAACCTCTACCTCAAAATCATGTGAGCCCGCCCCAAAGTGAGCAGAACTGAACAGAAAAAATGGCATTATTCTCGAAAGTAGTTATAGCCCCCTCCTCGCCCCTAATATGGATGCACATCCCTCTTCCAGCAGAAAATAGGTGGGTCACCGCACCACCCCAACCCCTCTCCCTAAGCATGACGTGAGCAACCAGACACGGTCCCAAAATGAGGCGATGCCATTAATAGAAAAAAATATTTGATAAAACTGGCAATTCGCAAGTAACGTCCGTAAATGAACTTTCCGTTGTAATTTGTTAACAACAAAAAACAGTAACTTTTTCAAGTTTCCTGCTCGTTTTTCTAGCTAGTCCCTGGAGTAAACGACCGTCAGATACAAGCCTCAAATAGTCCGCCGAGCACCGACTTGATCTATGTTGTAGCAAAAGCACCCTATGTGAGGTAAAGTATTAGCAAATCGATATCAATCGTAGTTTGTTTTTACATCATCCGGGCTGTGCACGATTATAAAACGTAACATATAATACATTCTATGCGGACGTTAGGGCGGCCTGAAGTAAAGAATACTCCCTAGCTGGCCAAGCTTATGACACCATTCCAAAAGGTCAAACGGTCCCTTTTACGCAGTTGCTGTTATTATTATGTCACACACAATACGTGATTTTGTGATATGGTGTTCTATGATTGTGTGTTGTGTGTGGTAATTAGAAGGCAAATTTTCGGCATTTAGAACATATCTTTTTGCAACAATTGTGCGGCCCAATCGAATACCACGCAACGTCAAACAAGTGATTAAGCTTGCCAAAAAGAAAGTAAGCACCAGGCAAAGTTATAGTTATAAAGGTATAGACCATCAAGTTCGAGCATTTAACATGCTAACGCCAATTTATCCACGTGCGAAGTAATCTCAGTTATACAGTCAGAACGAAGTTGTAGACAAAGGTTCGGGTTATCATCAATTAACAAAGGTTTCCATTTATGAGATAGTCCTTTCGTCCGATGTTTTGGAGATCGATAGCGTCTGACGCAATAGAAGTGAACCTTTCCTAGACATGCCTCCGTTGTGGCTCATATAGCACATACTTTTGCACGTGGATAAATAAATATCTCGGAGCGAAACAATTTGCCTCACCAACTGCTCACATTGAAAGTTCTCCAACCCGGTTTAAAGACTTAAAATGAAAATCAAAGCCATCAACTGATTCTAAACTTGACATTCTTGTCCACGACTTTCGAGTGATCCGGAACGAAATGCTTTAGGCGACTTGCCAGTGCAGTACACAGGGCCGTATGGCACTTTAAAAAAAAAAGGGGGGGTGGGTCTTTCTGGTAGAACAAGTAGAAATTGAAACTGGTATCTACTATAGTGGCGAAATTTAATCGAGATCTCGAGGCAAGTATAAATGGTTGCATATTCAGGACGCTTTAACCACTTTTGGTCATATCGCATCAGTTGGAGAAGGAAGGGAGAGTAGAGCCATGTGCCCGGGGGAACCCCTACTCCTTGCGATAAAAGGACATGGGATCTTTATCTTGCGACCACATAGACATGGCCACAGTGGAGCTCGAACCATCGACCCACGTGCCGTTAGGCTGTCAGGTGACCAGAGCACCCAATGCGAGCGCTCTAGCACACTAAGCTATCGGGCCGGCCCGTCGAGGCAGTATAATGCCATAGAGGTTAATATTGCGTATATTCAAACAACAACATAAAAAGCAGCAGTCGTCAACGTTGAGGCGGAAAGAAGTCGATCGACTTTATACGACATTGCGACGACACAGGTCAATAACTTCCTGTTCTTGACCTTAACCTTTGTGGCTCGAAGTTGCTTCCCACTGGATTTCTGATAAAGTGTGACCAAAAGATCCTTGACTCTTGATTAATTGCATGTAGATATGGCTACGATATATTTATTGATGAATGCTTGACTGTGCAGCATCTGAAGAAACGCAGCTTTTATTGAGACGTAATTAAATGCATAATTAAAGGCTAAAATAAGCATTTATGTATCTCGCTATGAATTCAAATGATAAGCTGGCTTGCTTGCAGCTGGCAATGAAACAGAACACAGTCTATGGAATCGGAGAGGGAAAATTTATTTTGGGTGCGAGAGACACCATATGCCACTAACTGGCGGACAAAAAATTTCGCCACAGATTGGCGGAACGCATCGCCAATAAACGTGAGCAGATCACTTGACCTTATTATGGGTTGGCGTAACCAATTGCCATGTAGGCGGAACACATCGCCATGTACATAGGCGGAACACATCGCCCTCTACGTAGATGGCAAACATCGGCATATACGTATGCCGACTACATTATCCAAATATATATTGACTGAACACCTTGAGGGCGTTTGTTTATTCCCAACAGGTTTAAGTTTGAACAAACCTTAAACGTAAACCCGCTCAAGCGCGTTTTTTTAAATTCTCAACAAGCATGAAACCTCAACTAGTTTACTTCAACATTGTCAACAAGTTCAACCTTGTTGACACATTGGATTTACATTATGACATCAATATATTTAACGGAAACCCCAACACACAATATAAATGCGTTTTTTTATCCTCAACAGGTTTACGTTGAAGCTTCTTCAGCACAACATTAAACTTTCAACAGGTTGAGAATAAACAAACGCGCTCCTTGTGTTAGTAAAACTGCATAGGCTGACAACACGTGGTGAATCTCGCACATTGAAGTAAAAGCGGAATGGAAACTTATTATGAAGACCACTCATAATGAATTTGTTGAATGTGATTGTATCTATCGTATAGCCAGGGAAGGTGACGGAACATCGATAAACAATCATTCCATATTGAACTATATGGGTCATATGTATATAAAATGGTTTTATTCTGAATCACAATTAATTTTTCGATCAAGTCGAAACGAATTAGTGACCAAATCAAAATAAAAAATAACAAATTTCAAGATTTATAGTTGGTCTAGAGAGTCGGTAAGATTGATTAAAACTCAGTGTGATCGCTTTCGTAGAAGCCACTGGGTTTCTAGTTTGTTATTTCACTTTCTATGTAAGTTAAAGCTGGGATATCAAAACTGCAATAAAAATATTTACAAATGGTGTTCAGAAAAACAGAGGGAAAACAGCGTTCATCTGTATCCTTAAATAGTCAGTTACCAATGCCATATAAAACTTGCAAGCAAAGTTTGATTTTTCAACGATAGCAATAATGTGGAAATATCTAAAATCTACCTCTCCCCCTCACACAGTGGGTTTGGTCCCATATTTCACAGTCGTCAATGACATATTTCATAGGTCGGCGGAATCAATGCCCTATGACCCGGATTCTGCTCTCACACCTTTTCCCAGAAACAGTTTAACATTTAATCTCGGCCTGGTTGAAATCGGTCCCGCTATACCGATACCCAGTCGCGGACACTGTATTTGTAACACAAATTCAAAGTGATTGATCAGAAATACCGAATTTTTCCATTACAGGTCGATAAACCTGGGCTGGAAGGTGGTTGCTGAACACGGGGGCCAGCTGGTTTATTGCGGCACTCAGACAGATTTAAACGTAAATTTACCAATTCAATAATATACGTATATTATTGAATTGGTAAATTTACGTTTAAACCTGCCTGAGTGAATATTATTGAATTGGTAAATTTACGTTTAAACCTGCCTTTTGTTGTGTTTTATTCGTGCTTTTGTTTCATTAAGGCGTAAAATCTCAGGGCTACAGCCGGCCGATGTTTGCCGATGTTTACCGAGGTCTGCTCAAAATCGCTGAGGCTTATTATGGGTAGCTTACCTTAAGTGTATACTGCGATGTTATCCCTTTTTATGACACAAACAATATTTCTTCATGCTAACACTCCATTGGCAGCAGACACTTTGTCGCAAATAGACTGCTATGGCTTGATGTCGGGCCAATAAAATTGCCTAACGCCCCGCTAACTCGCGCTATTGCTATAGCATCAATGACATTATTAGATTATCTTCTTAGAAGTTTTTAAAAGTGGTTTGGTGTCAAGATTTTCATCTTTGATGAAATTATAGCCGATTTTGTGAAGGTGGTGATGTCGAATTTTGGCAAAAACTGTCCTGATTTTGCATAATTGCACTTTATTATTACCATTCTGTTATTTTTTGTGGCTACTATTTACATCTTTAAATATAATTTGTATTGCACTAGGTTTAAGCTTCCCAAAGAGCTATTACTGGTGATAATGACTTAATATTGAGCTGAATTTTAGCAAAATTACATATTCGTGGTAGGTGTCAACTTTTGGTCATTTTGTGAAATAGGGGTATACTTGGAAAATGGAGAATATTTTTTTAACGGGAAGGTAAAGTATCCTAAAAACTCACCAGAATGTGTGTAATTGGCTATACTTTCATGAAATAATCACAAATACAGAGTTTTTTTACCTTGCGATGATGGGTAGCTTACCGAGGCAACTGCCCAGATACGTCATGTAACTATGGCAACGATTGTCGAGTGAAAGGACCGAAGGGAAGTTTGGGTCAAATTACAGGATTTTAGCCCCATTCATGATTTAATGCTATTGTACTAGTTAACATGACCACCAACTTAGGGTCTGTAAGTGACGTGACAGAGCGCGCGCTGTCCGTGATGTCACTTACAGACCCTATAATACAGGATTGCGCACGTCGCGCTACGAACAATATAATTAAGAAATTGATACTGTTGCCGCACGGATTCCAAATTTATACGTCACGTAGACCTACATCCCTCTCTCTAAGTCCTCTACACACTTTGATATTCATCATTTATACGTCACGCAGACCTGCGCCCCTCTCTTCCAGTCCTCTACACACTTTGTTACTCACCATTTATACGTCACGTAGACCTGCATCCCTTTTGCCCTGTCCTCTACACACTTTGATATTTACTATTTATACGTCACGTAGACCTGCGCCCCTCTCTTCCAGTCCTCTACACACTTTGTTACTCACCATTTATACGTCACGTAGACCTGCATCCCTTTTGCCCTGTCCTCTACACACTTTGATATTTACTATTTATACGTCACGCAGACCTGCGCCCCTCTCTTCCAGTCCTCTACACACTTTGTTACTCACCATTTATACGTCACGTAGACCTGCATCCCTTTTGCCCTGTCCTCTACACACTTTGATATTCACCATTTATACGTCACGCAGACCTGCGCCCCTCTCTTCCAGTCCTCTACACACTTTGTTACTCACCATTTATACGTCACGTAGACCTGCATCCCTTTTGCCCTGTCCTCTACACACTTTGATATTCACCATTTATACGTCACGCAGACCTGCGCCCCTCTCTTCCAGTCCTCTACACACTTTGTTACTCACCATTTATACGTCACGTAGACCTGCATCCCTTTTGCCTTGTCCTCTACACACTTTGATATTCACCATTTATACGTCACGCAGACCTGCGCCCCTCTCTTCCAGTCCTCTACACACTTTGATAATCATCATATACATGCTAAGCTTGATGGAACAACTATATATCAACAGCAGTTCAGTATGCATGTGAAGATAACCATGGTCACCAGAGTGGCTGCATGGTGAGTGCAACAGCGTAATCAAGTGACTGGCTGACAACAAATATTTGTAACTTGCTATAATAGATGGTCAGGGGATGGGGAGGAGGCTAAGTTTCCAGATGGGAGCTTATGAAGTCCGGTAAGTGCTGGTTTGGTTTAGTATCTTCCCATCGACGCCCCCACCCCCCAGCCCCCCAAATTTGGCAAAGTGTGGGGGTGGGGGAGGGTCGAGGATCTAACTGGCCGTCTCCCGACAGTCTATTCACGTTCATATTCACGTATATACAACTATGTAGACCAGAGGGCGCAGATAAGGAGTCATGGGTGCCTTTTGTTAGTGTAAATATATCTATATATCGTGGATCCTAATAGTCCATCTAACGTGTACCTGTGTTGATGAATTGATGAAACAATTTGGGCTATCGAGCTTTCAAATTCTGTATCAATGCAGAGCCGCGTATTTGGACAGACAGGGTTTGGTGGGTGTGAGAGCCGCGGCGTGGGACAGGGCTGGGTCGGTGTGAGAGCCGCAGTGTTGGACATGGCTGGGCGGGTGTGAGACCGGCGGGTTTGGACATGGCTGGGTCGGTGTGAGAGCCTCGGCGTTGGAGAGGGCTGGGCGGGTGCGAGAGCCGCGGTGTTGGACAGGGCTGGGTCGGTGTGAGAGCCTGGGCGTTCGGACAGAGCTGGGTCGGTGTGAGAGCCTCGGCGTTGGACAGGGCTCGGTCGGTGTGAGAGCCGCGGTGTTGGACAGGGCTGGGTCGGTGTGAGAGCCTCGGCGTTGGAGAGGGCTGGGCGGGTGTGAGAGCCGCGGTGTTGGGCAGGGCTGGGTCGGTGTGAGAGCCTGGGCGTTCGGACAGAGCTGGGCGGGTGTGAGAGCTTACGCGTTCGGACAGGGGTGGGCGGGTGTGAGAGCCTCGGCGTTGGACAGGGCTGGGTCGGAGTGAGAGCCTGGGCGTTGGACAGGGCCGGGCGGGTGTGAGAGCCTGGGCGTTCGGACAGGGTTAGGTCGGTGTAAGAGCCGCGGTGTTGGACAGGGCTGGGTGGGTGTGAGAGCCTGGGCGTTGGACAGGGCTGGGTCCGTGTTAGAGCCTGGGCGTTGGACAGGGCTGGGCGGGTGTCAGAGCCTGGGCGTTCAGACAGGGTTGGGTCGGTGTAAGAGTCGCGGTGTTGCACAGGGCTGGGTCGGTGTGAGAGCCTGGGCGTTCGGACAGGGCTGGGCGGGTGTGAGAGCCGCGGTGTTGGACAGGGCTGGGTCGGTGTGAGAACCTGGGCGTTCGGACATGGATGGGTCGGTGTGAGAGCCTGGGCGTTCGGACACGGCTGGGTCGATGTGAGAGCCTAGGCGTTGGACAGGGCTGGGTCGGTGTGAGCGCCTGGGCGTTGGACAGGGCTGGGCGGGTGTGAGAGCCGCGGTGTTGGACAGGGCTGGGTCGGTGTGAGAGCCTGGGCGTTGGACAGGGCTGGGTCGGTTTGAGAGCCTGGGCGTTCGGACAGGGCTGGGCGGGTGTGAGAGCCGCGGTGTTGGACAGGGCTGGGTCGGTGTGAGAACCTGGGCGTTCGGACATGGCTGGGTCGGTGTGAGAGCCTGGGCGTTCGGACAGGGCTGGGTCGGTGTGAGAGCCTGTGCGTTGGACAGGGCTGGGTCGGTGTGAGCGCCTGGGCGTTGGACAGGGCTGGGCGGGTGTGAGAGCCGCGGTGTTGGACAGGGCTGGGTCGGTGTGAGAACCTGGGCGTTCGGACATGGCTGGGTCGGTGTGAGAGCCTGGGCGTTCGGACACGGCTGGGTCGGTGTGAGAGCCGCGGTGTTGGACAGGGCTGGGTCGGTGTGAGAGCCTCGGCGTTGGACAGGGCTGGGTCGGTTTGAGAGCCTGGGCGTTCGGACAGGGCTGGGCGGGTGTGAGAGCCGCGGTGTTGGACAGGGCTGGGTCGGTGTGAGAGCCTGAGCGTTGGACAGGGCTGGGTCGGTGTGAGAGCCTCGGCGTTGGACAGGGCTGGGTCGGTGTGAGAGCCTGGGCGTTGGACAGGGCTGGGTCGGTGTGAGAGCCTCGGCGTTGGACAGGGCTGGGTCGGTGTGAGAGCCTGGGCGTTGGACAGGGGTGGGCGGGTGTGAGAGCCTCGGCGTTGGACAGGGCTGGGTCAGTGTGAGAGCCTCGGCGTTGGACAGGGCTGGTTCGGTGTGAGAGCCTGAGCGTTGGACAGGGCTGGGTCGGTGTGAGAGCCTCGGTGTTGGACAGGGCTGGGTCGGTGTGAGAGCCTGAGCGTTGGACAGGGCTTGGTCGGTGTGAGAGCCTCGGCGTTGGACAGGGCTGGGTCGGTGTGAGAGCCTCGGCGTTGGACAGGGCTGGGTCGGTGTGAGAGCCTGAGCGTTGGACAGGGCTTGGTCGGTGTGAGAGCCTCGGCGTTGGACAGGGCTGGGTCGGTGTGAGAGCCTCGGCGTTGGACAGGGCTGGGTCGGTGTGAGAGCCTCGGCGTTGGACAGGGCTGGGTCGGTGTGAGAGCCTGAGCGTTGGACAGGGCTGGGTCGGTGTGAGAGCCTCGGCGTTGGACAGGGCTGGGTCGGTGTGAGAGCCGCGGTGTTGGACAGGGCTGGGTCGGTGTGAGAGCCTGAGCGTTGGACAGGCCTGGGTCGGTGTGAGAGCCTGAGCGTTGGACAGGGGTGGGCGGGTGTGAGAGCCTCGGCGTTGGACAGGGCTGGGTCGGTGTGAGAGCCTCGGCGTTGGACAGGGCTGGGTCGGTGTGAGAGCCTGAGCGTTGGACAGCGCTGGGTCGGTGTGAGAGCCTGAGCGTTGGACAGGGCTGGGTCGGTGTGAGAGCCTCGGTGTTGGACAGGGCTGGGTCGGTGTGAGAGCCTGGGCGTTGGACAGGGCTGGGTCGGTGTGAGAGCCTCGGCGTTGGAAAGGGCTGGGTCGGTGTGAGAGCCTGAGCGTTGGACAGGGCTGGGTTGGTGTGAGAGCCACGGTGTTGGACAGGGCTGGGTCGGTGTGAGAGCCTGAGCGTTGGACAGGGCTGGGTCGGTGTTAGAGCCTGAGCGTTGGACAGGGCTGGGTCGGTGTTAGAGCCTCGGTGTTGGACAGGGCTGGGTCGGTGTGAGAGCCGCGGTGTTGGACAGGGCTGGGTCGGTGTGAGAGCCTCGGTGTTGGACAGGGCTGGGTCGGTGTGAGAGCCTGGGCGTTGGACAGGGCTGGGTCGGTGTGAGAGCCTCGGCGTTGGACAGGGCTGGGTCGGTGTGAGAGCCTGAGCGTTGGGCAGGGCTGGGTCGGTGTGAGAGCCTCGGCGTTGGACAGGGCTGGGTCGGTGTGAGAGCTTGAGCGTTGGACAGGGCTGGGTCGGTGTGAGAGCTTCGGCGTTGGACAGGCCTGGGTCTGTTTGAGAAACTGGGCGTTGGACAGGGCTGGGCGGTTGTGAGAGCCTCGGCGTTGGACAGGGCTGGGTCGGTGTGAGAGCCCCGGCGTTGGAAAGGGCTGGGTCGGTGTGAGAGCCTCGGCGTTGGACAGGGCTGGGTCGGTGTGAGAGCCTGAGCGTTGGACAGGGCTGGGTCGGTGTGAGAGCCTGGGCGTTGGAAAGGGCTGGGTCGGTGTGACAGCCGCGGTGTTGGACAGGGCTGGGTCGGTGTGAGAGCCTCGGCGTTGGAAAGGGCTGGGTCTGTGTGAGAGCCTGAGCGTTGGACAGGGCTGGGTCGGTGTGAGAGCCTGGGCGTTGGACAGGGCTGGGTCGGTGTGAGAGCCTCGGCGTTGGACAGGGCTGGGTCGGTGTGAGAGCCTGAGCGTTGGGCAGGGCTGGGTCGGTGTGAGAGCCTCGGCGTTGGACAGGGCTGGGTCGGTGTGAGAGCTTGAGCGTTGGACAGGGCTGGGTCGGTGTGAGAGCTTCGGCGTTGGACAGGCCTGGGTCTGTTTGAGAAACTGGGCGTTGGACAGGGCTGGGCGGTTGTGAGAGCCTCGGCGTTGGACAGGGCTGGGTCGGTGTGAGAGCCCCGGCGTTGGAAAGGGCTGGGTCGGTGTGAGAGCCTGGGCGTTGGACAGGGGTGGGCGGGTGTGAGAGCCTGGGCGTTGGACAGGGGTGGGCGGGTGTGAGAGCATGGGCGTTGGACAGGGCTGGGCGGGTGTGAGAGCCCCGGCGTTGGACAGGGCTGGGTCGGTGTGAGAGCCTGAGCGTTGGACAGGGCTGGGTCGGTGTGACAGCCGCGGTGTTGGACAGGGCTGGGTCGGTGTGAGAGCCTGGGCGTTGGACAGGGCTGGGTCGGTGTGAGAGCCTGAGCGTTGGACAGGGCTGGGTCGGTGTGAGAGCCTCGGCGTTGGAAAGGGCTGGGTCGGTGTGAGAGCCTCGGCGTTGGACAGGGCTGGGTCGGTGTGAGAGCCTGGGCGTTGGACAGGGGTGGGCGGGTGTGAGAGCCTGGGCGTTGGACAGGGCTGGGCGGGTGTGAGAGCCTGGACGTTGGACAGGGCTGGGTCGGTGTGAGAGCCCCGGCGTTGGAAAGGGCTGGGTCGGTGTGAGAGCCTGGGCGTTGGACAGGGGTGGGCGGGTGTGAGAGCCTGGGCGTTGGACAGGGGTGGGCGGGTGTGAGAGCCTGGGCGTTGGACAGGGCTGGGCGGGTGTGAGAGCCCCGGCGTTGGACAGGGCTGGGTCGGTGTGAGAGCCTGAGCGTTGGACAGGGCTGGGTCGGTGTGACAGCCGCGGTGTTGGACAGGGCTGGGTCGGTGTGAGAGCCTGGGCGTTGGACAGGGCTGGGTCGGTGTGAGAGCCTGAGCGTTGGAGCCTCGGCGTTGGAAAGGGCTGGGTCGGTGTGAGAGCCTCGGCGTTGGACAGGGCTGGGTCGGTGTGAGAGCCTGGGCGTTGGACATGGGTGTGCGGGTGTGAGAGCCTGGGCGTTGGACAGGGCTGGGCGGGTGTGAGAGCCTGGACGTTGGACAGGGCTGGGTCGGTGTGAGAGCCTGAGCGTTGGGCAGGGCTGGGTCGGTGTGACAGCCGCGGTGTTGGACAGGGCTGGGTCGGTGTGAGAACCTGGGCGTTCGGACATGGCTGGGTCGGTGTGAGAGCCGCGGTGTTGGACAGGGCTGGGTCGGTGTGAGAGCCTGGGCGTTCGGACAGGGCTGGGTCGGTGTGAGAGCCTGGGCGTTCGGACAGGGGTGGGCGGGTGTGAGAGCCTGGGCGTTGGACAGGGTGGACGGGTGTGAGGGCCTGGGCGTTCGGACGGGGCTGGGTCGGTGTGAGAGCCTCGGCGTTAGACAGGGCTGGGTCGGTGTGAGTGCCTGGGCGTTCGGACAGGGGTGGGCGGGTGTGAGAGCCTGGGCGTTGGACAGGGCTGGGCGGGTGTGAGAGCCTGGACGTTGGACAGGGCTGGGTCGGTGTGAGAGCCTGGGCGATGGACAGGGCTGGGCGGGTGTGAGAGCCGCGGTGTTGGACAGGGCTGGGTCGGTGTGAGAGCCGCGGTGTTAGACAGGGCTGGGTCGGAGTTAGAGCCTGGGCGTTTCACATGGCTGGGCGGGTGTGAGAGCCGCGGTGTTGGACAGGGCTGGGTCGGTGTGAGAGCCTGGGCGTTGGACAGGGCTGGGTCGATGTGAGAGCCTGGGCGTTGGACAGGGCTGGGTCGGAGTTAGAGCCTGGGCGTTTCACATGGCTGGGCGGGTGTGAGAGCCGCGGTGTTGTACAGGGCTGGGTCGGTGTGAGAGCCTGGGCGTTGGACAGGGCTGGGTCGGTGTGAGAGCCTGGCCGTTCGGACAGGCTTGGATCGGTGTAAGAGCCGCGGTGTTGGACAGGGCTGAGTCGGTGTGAGAGCCTGGGCGTTGGACAGGGCTGGGTAGGTGTCAGAGCCTGGGCGTTCGGACAGGGCTGGGTCGGCGTGAGAGCCTGGGCGTTGGACAGGGCTGGGTCGGTGTGAGTGCCTGGGCGTTCGGACAGGGCTGGGCGGGTGTGAGAGCCGCGGTATTGGACGGGGCTGGGCGGGTGTGAGAGCCGCGGTGTCGGACAGGACTGGGTCGGTGTGAGAGCCTGGGCGTTCGGACAGGGGTGGGCGAGTGTGAGAGCCTGGGCGTTGGACAGGGGTGGGCGGGGGCGAGAGCCTGGGCGTTCGAACAGGGCTGGGTCGGTGTGAGAGCCTGGGCGTTAGACAGGGCTTGGTCGGTGTGAGGGCCTGGGCGTTCGGACAGGAGTGGGCGGGTGTGAGAGCCTGGGCGTTCGGACAGGGCTGGGTCCGTGTTAGAGTCACGGTGTTGGACAGGGCTGGGTCGGTGTGAGAGCCTCGGCGTTGGACAGGGCTGGGTCGGTGTGAGAGCCTCGGCGTTGGACAGGGCTGGGTCGGTGTGAGAGCCTGGGCGTTGGGAAGAGCTGGGCGGGTGTGAGAGCCGCGGTGTTGGACAGGGCTGGGTCGGTGTGAGAGCCGCGGTGTTGGACAGGGCTGGGTCGGAGTCAGAGCCTGGGCGTTTCACATGGCTGGGCGGGTGTGAGAGCCTGGGCGTTGGACAGGGCTGGGTCGTTGTGAGAGCCTGGGCGTTCGGACAGGGTTGGGTCGGTGTAAGAGCCGCGGTGTTGGACAGGGCTGGGTCGGTGTGAGAGCCTGGGCGTTGGACAGGGCTGGGTCGGTGTGAGAGCCTGGGCGTTCGGACAGGGATGGGCGGGTGTGAGAGCCGCGGTGTTGGAGGGGCTGGGCGGGTGTGAGAGCCGCGGTGTTCGACAGGACTGGGTCGGTGTGAGAGCCTGGGCGTTCGGACAGGGGTGGGCGGGTGTGAGAGCCTGGGCGTTGGACAGGGGTGGGCGGGTGCGAGAGTCTGGGCGTTCGGACTGGGCTGGGTCGGTGTGAGAGCCTCGGCGTTAGACAGGGCTGGGTCGGTGTGAGAGCCTGGGCGTTCGGACAGGGGTGGGCGGGTGTGAGAGCCTAGGCGTTGGACAGGGCTGGGCGGGTGTGAGAGCCTGGGCGTTGGACAGGGCTGGGTCGGTGTGAGAGCCTGGGCGTTGGACAGGGCTGGGCGGGTGTGAGAGCCGCGGTGTTGGACAGGGCTGGGTCGGTGTGAGAGCCGCGGTGTTAGACAGGGCTGGGTCGGAGTTAGAGTCTGGGCGTTTCACATGGCTGGGGGGGTGTGAGAGCCGCGGTGTTGGACAAGGCTGGACGGGTGTGAGAGCCTGGGCGTTGGACAGGGCTGGGTCGGTGTCAGAGCCGGGGCGTTCGGACAGGGGTGGGCGAGTGTGAGAGCCTCGGTGTTGGACAGGCCTGGGTTGGTGTGAGTGCCGCGGTGTTGGACAGGGCTGGGCGGGTGTGAGAGCCGCGGTGTTGGACAGGGCTGGGTCGGTGTGAGAACCTGGGCGTTCGGACATGGCTGGGTCGGTGTGAGAGCCTGGGCGTTCGGACACGGCTGGGTCGGTGTGAGAGCCTGGGCGTTGGACAGGGCTGGGTCGGTGTGAGCGCCTGGGCGTTGGACAGGGCTGGGCGGGTGTGAGAGCCACGGTGTTGGACAGGGCTGGGTCGGTGTGAGAGTCTGGGCGTTCGGACACGGTTGGGTCGGTGTGAGAGCCTGGGCGTTGGACAGGGCAGGGTCGGTGTGAGAGCCTGGGCGTTCGGACAGGTCTGGGTCGGTGTGAGAGCCTGGGCGTTCGGACAAGGGTGGGCGGGTGTGAGAGCCGCGGTGTTGGACAGGGCTGGGTCGGTGTGAGAGCCGCGGTGTTGGACAGGGCTGGGTCGGTGTGAGAGCCGCGGCGTTGGAAACTTACTCTTATGTTATATATAGACTATGAGAGGTGGGGCTTAGTGCAGATGACCGCGTGGGGACTAATAATGAACGAAGAAGTTAAGCGCTCGTGCACACACCGGCCTCTTGGGCTGGCCTAGTAGAACCACACACCAGCCTCTTGGGCTGGCCTAGTAGAACCACACACCGGCCTCTTGGGCTGGCCTAGTAGAACTACACACCGGCCTCTTGGGCTGGCCTAGTAGAACCACACACCGGCCTCTTGGGCTGGCCTAGTAGAACCACACACCGGCCTCTTGGGCTGGCCTGGTAGAACCACACACCGGCCTCTTGGGCTGGCCTGGTAGAACCACACACCGGCCTCTTGGGCTGGCCTAGTAGAACCACACACCGGCCTATTGGGCTGGCCTAGTAGAACCACACACCGGCCTCTTGGGCTGGCCTAGTAGAACCACACACCGGCCTCTTGGGCTGGCCTGGTAGAACCACACACCGGCCTCTTGGGCTGGCCTAGTAGAACCACACACCGGCCTCTTGGGCTGGCCTAGTAGAACCACACACCGGCCTCTTGGGCTGGCCTAGTAGAACCACACACCGGCCTCTTGGGCTGGCCTAGTAGAACCACACACAGCGATCAGCTGTCATTTGGGTAAGCGAGGAGAGCGTGTCATCGCTTGTTCACCGTAAAAGTTCACGAGGAGTGGGGGGGGGGGGGGGGGGGGGAGGGAGCACGTTCCTCGTATTATGTGATGGTATGGTATGTGGGAAACTGTTTATACAGTCCTACAAAAGCATTATGTAGGTAGGAATCGGCTGGTGCATGACGTATATGTCGTTCATATCATCATTTCAACATGAAGACCTCTTTAATTCTTACTCGTACTCTTCATTAGAACATAATTAGGTGCACTGGAATTTTGGAGCTTTGTCGAAGGAAGAACTTGGGAAAACGGATAAACTGCCGTTTGAGCAAATTGCTATAGAACAACTTAAATTACACATCGAGTTCTTTCCCGCCAAAACTAAGCCCAGGCGAAATTTATATCAAAATTTGTCGAAAACTCGATTGTTTCATTCTATAAATTCAGAAACATGATAAACATCGCTGTTTCTGCTGTGGTGTGGCAAACGTGTCTATCCCGGGACACCACAGAACTCTGTCGCGGCACAGCTTCTTATACCAAAGCGAAGTACACAAACTCATAACGTTTACCACTAAAATGAAAACTTGTGGTAAATTGATATCACGTTTTGGCAGTCTGGCATGGGTGGAGTATACACAAAAGAAATCGTGAATGATTCAAGGACTGATTCTTATTTTATTTTGACGTCGTTAGTTTTGCGGGAAAGAGCTCTAAATGCAACGTCAACAGAGTGAGTGGGCGAATGCCTCCAGCTGGGGGTCCGGACCCTGGTGACTACCCCTCCGATCCCCCCCCCCCCACCCCTCGGCGGTTTTGCTGCATATTTCTAGTCAAGCCGCTGCAACAGTTCATGCAGCGTCGACGTCTGTACACTCAAAACTTTCATCCCATTTACCATGCAAAGGTTACCAGGCCGGAAAACTAGATACCACCGGCAGCAGAAGTTTTATTTCGCATTTGCACGAAAAAGGCTCAGTCTGCTCAAGCAACCTATAAACGTCAGTCAGGTTTCAAATCTGCCCTTCGCGCAATAATATATCCCTCAATAAACCGACAAAACCTCAGTGAGAAAAGCAAATTTGCATATTTGCGACGAATGATTCCGAATGATTTACCTAGTATCTTTACGTACAAATAGAATTTGCAATCAATACTGGTCTTTTGTTGACTTATCTTCGGTGACCTGTGACGCTGACTAACAGTGATATTCTTCCTTCACCCGGGATGCCATTGTATAAGCTCCACTACAGTAAAAAAAATGAAGACTATTTCAAGTGATCATTTGGGAAACTGTTGTCAAACGTTGTCAAGGTGGTAACATGCACTCCATCGGTGTTCAGCCAATTTAATTTCTGTGATATCGACATTACGATCATAAACCAATGTATCGGTGTCCTCGTCCACGGTGAGCAGGTAGCGGTGTAATGGGCCATATCATGCATATAGAGCGTTGGTTTCACCGCTGGACGGGATCAATCAAGTTTACTTAGCTGAAATAATGACATCATTGACATTTTCAATTGATTAGTTGCGTCTAAAACAGCGGCCTTACGGTAAAGCAGGATTAATAATTAAGCCTTCATACCGCATGTTATTCAAGTAAATACAACAAAAATAAATTATGAGGGGGGGTGGGGGGTGGTTACCTAAATTGAGCTGTGCGACAAAAAGGGAATTTACTAAAACTAAAAGCAATACAAAAAATATCCAAGCGAATTATGGACGGCATAATGACTGAGCTATTTCGGATATATATCTATAGATTAAGTTACACGACGAAATTGTGCGCCTTACAGAGCGCCAACAGATACATGACGAAAAGCGTAGACTTCCGTCAGAATCAAACCTATAGGCCAACATCACCCGTGCTATTTTTGTCCATTCATCGTTGATGCTCATTGGCCGCGCCAAACCCCGGTCAATCGGCAGTGATGGGCAAATTTCTTTGGGCCAGGACCGGTGGGCCGCCCGTTATACTCAAGCTCCTCCGCCGATTGTCAATCAAATGCTCACACCGGTCATGTCCGGCTCATTTAGAGGCAATGGAACCAGCCAAGACAGTCCCTTTTCAATCAGCCGCCATCTTCTTCCGAATGTCCCGTGCTGTTTTGAACAGGGCGGATCGGCATACCGAATGGATGCGCGCGCACCCGACCCGGGTGCAAGTATGTCGGGCGGTAAAACGATGCGTACGTATTCGGTCCAACTTGGGGATATACCCAGGTTACGAAAGAAATACCCCCCGATGTTCGAATAGCCTGGTTCCCGGGTTCCCTAACCCGCGCAGCTGGTAAAATGGGCTGCAGACTAACGAGTTTTACCTAAACACATTCCATTGTTCCGGCACGTGGATCGGTGGTTTGAGTCCCGCAGTGGTCATATCTGTGTGATTGGTGGCAGGATATACGTCCTTCTTCATAATGAGTTGGAGGGTTACCCCGGAGACATGGCTCCGCTTTTCCCTTCATTCTTCCCTTGACGGGATATGACCAGAATGGATTAAAGCGTCCTGAATATATAGACACCAACCACCAACGTAATCAGACCCGATATATCATTCAAAACGCCTGATCTTGAAGAGGCATCCCCGAATTTTAACTTCGATTCTCGAACGATCGACGGATGCAGACGAGATATGCAGACAAGAAGCAGTATTTCTTTGATAAAGCTGGCAAATAGAAAAGGCTTGTTGCCGTCTACGCCATCTACTGGGGCATCGCTGTGACCCTGTTTGTATACTGTCATGCAGCCTACATTTGCTTAGTGACCTTAATTATGTATATAATTGATCAGGTAATAGTATATACATCAAGTCCTTCTGGCATAAATCGATGGGTCAACGTCAAATGTACGAAACAAATTACCAGGGGTAATTTAGACCGCGATCGATCGCCATGCGATACGACATAAAAAAGGAGGTGAACTTGGCGGGTTAACCGCGGAGGTGGGGGGGGGGATCATGTAGGGTGGGGGGCCTGTAGGGGGGTATATGGGGGGCGGCATTGTAGGGGTGGAATGAATTCACGAAAACAACGCGTATACAAAAAACGACATTTATTTGCTACTCTCACACAGGACTCAATGAAAGGGCTATCTCCAACACGGAAATGATCCTGTTACGCGCACTCAGCAATTCAACGGCATTTCGACATGCCCCCCACACCCCTCCTCCCCTAACACCAGGCACCGAAAGGAACGCCACGACTAGCAGGTCTCAAAAAACGTGTCTCCACGGATGATACTTTCCCTTTATTAATTGTTTCATATCAATAAATTTATCATAAGATATCTCTCAAACTATTCAAACACATACCCTAATAAAGTGCCGAGCCAAACAACTTTCAATCACCAGACATCAGCTCGTGTTTCGCTGGTCTAGGAGGTCATGGCTTCGGGATGGTGTCCTCGGTCTTTACAGTGGCGCCCCCATGCGGCCAATAAAGTGATCTCTCTCGCACCAGAAAATATGCCAGGAGAACTGGACTCATGACCATAGTGGAAGCCAGACCTCGTCTGCTGGGTCCAGCGTCACACCGGCAAAAGGGAGTCGGTGAAAGAGGCGATACCAGAAGACACCGGAGGTAGGTCTTAATCCCGAGAGAGGGAGGAGGGGAGGGGGGGGGGCTGTAGTTAACCCGCGGAGGAGAGAGAGGGAGGAGGAGACCGTGGTGGAGGGGAAAGGGGGCAGTTACACGATCATCTCCAGCTGTCTGGCGTACTCGATGGCTTGCTCGGCCAGTTCTCTGGCCGGAATGAACTCGTCGGCCTTCTCCTCTTGCTTAAAGTGAAAGAAGTTGTCGGCTGCCACCACCCAGTTCCTCTGGAAAACAAGACCAAAGGTCAGAACAATCACAGAGGATTTGCTGTGCCTGTCCCTGTGAGCTATCTTCTCATATGATATTGTTATCATCTGCGTGTGTATTTGTATGAAAACGATTTAATCAATAAAAAAATATAAAAATCTTCTCATATGCCTTCTCTATGCAGCCTGCGATCTCGTCCCCATGCAGCACAGACGAGAGGCACAAACATTCCGAGAATTCACGTCAAAGAAACAAGGATATCATTATTCACGTCTATCGAGATAGACATAAACGTGAAACCTTAAACGTTAACTTTATTCTATATTGTGATTTATCTTGCTATCGCCAATCTTATAACAGGGCTGGACTTTAAACCGGGTTAAATAAACTGCTACATCCCAGAGCAGACTTATATTCAAATAGCTTATGGGGACTTTACCGCTTCGTTTTCCTCCGATACTTTAGAATATCAACAGACATGGTTAACTTAATTGGACATTTTCGATGTCATTTCCAATGTGTTCGGATACACTTTACCCATTAGCCGCATCTCCATACAAAGACCGGCGCTTAATCTGCCACAGTAACCTGCATCCCACTGCACGAACACCGAAACGACTCTGGAGCTCTGCCACAGTAACCTGCATCCCACTGCACGAACACCGAAACGACTCTGGAGATCTGCCACAGTAACCTGCATCCCACTGCACGAACACCGAAACGACTCTGGAGCTCTGCCCCAGTAACCTGCATCCCACTGCACGAACACCGAAACGACTCTGGAGCTCTGCCACAGTAACCTGCATCCCACTGCACGAACACCGAAACGACTCTGGAGCTCTGCCACAGTAACCTGCATCCCACTGCACGAACACCGAAACGACTCTGGAGCTCTGCCACAGTAACCTGCATCCCACTGCACGAACACCGAAACGACTCTGGAGCTCTGCCACAGTAACCTGCATCCCACTGCACGAACACCGAAACGACTCTGGAGCTCTGCCACAGTAACCTGCATCTCACTGCACGAACACCGAAACGACTCTGGAGCTCTGCCACAGTAACCTGCATCCCACTGCACTGCACGAACACCGAAACGACTCTGGAGCTCTGCCACAGTAACCTGCATCCCACTGCACGAACACCGAAACGACTCTGGAGATCTGCCACAGTAACCTGCATCCCACAGCACGAACACCGAAACGACTCTGGAGATCTGCCACAGTAACCTGCATCCCACTGCACGAACACCGAAACGACTCCGGAGATCTGCCACAGTAACCTGCATCCCACTGCACGAACACCGAAACGACTCTTGAGATCTGCCACAGTAACCTGCATCCCACTGCACGAACACCGAAACGACTCTGGAGCTCTGCCACAGTAACCTGCATCCCACTGCACGAACACCGAAACGACTCTGGAGCTCTGCCACAGTAACCTGCATCCCACTGCACGAACACCGAAACGACTCCGGAGCTCTGCCACAGTAACCTGCATCCCACTGCACGAACACCGAAACGACTCCGGAGCTCTGCCACAGTAACCTGCATCCCACTGCACGAACACCGAAACGACTCTGGAGATCTGCCACAGTAACCTGCATCCCACTGCACGAACACCGAAACGACTCTGGAGCTCTGCCACAGTAACCTGCATCCCACTGCCCGAACACCGAAACGACTCCGGAGCTCTGCCACAGTAACCTGCATCCCACTGCACGAACACCGAAACGACTCCGGAGATCTGCCACAGTAACCTGCATCCCACTGCACGAACACCGAAACGACTCTGGAGATCTGCCACAGTAACCTGCATCCCACTGCACGAACACCGAAACGACTCTGGAGATCTGCCACAGTAACCTGCATCCCACTGCACGAACACCGAAACGACTCTGGAGCTCTGCCACAGTAACCTGCATCCCACTGCACGAACACCGAAACGACTCTGGAGCTCTGCCACAGTAACCTGCATCCCACTGCACGAACACCGAAACGACTCCGGAGCTCTGCCACAGTAACCTGCATCCCACTGCACGAACACCGAAACGACTCCGGAGCTCTGCCACAGTAACCTGCATCCCACTGCACGAACACCGAAACGACTCCGGAACTCTGCCACAGTAACCTGCATCCCACTGCACGAACACCGAAACGACTCTGGAGATCTGCCACAGTAACCTGCATCCCACTGCACGAACACCGAAACGACTCCGGAGCTCTGCCACAGTAACCTGCATCCCACTGCACGAACACCGAAACGACTCTGGAGCTCTGCCACAGTAACCTGCATCCCACTGCACGAACACCGAAACGACTCTGGAGCTCTGCCACAGTAACCTGCATCCCACTGCACGAACACCGAAACGACTCTGGAGCTCTGCCACAGTAACCTGCATCCCACTGCACGAACACCGAAACGACTCTGGAGATCTGCCACAGTAACCTGCATCCCACTGCACGAACACCGAAACGACTCCGGAGCTCTGCCACAGTAACCTGCATCCCACTGCACGAACACCGAAACGACTCTGGAGCTCTGCCACAGTAACCTGCATCCCACTGCACGAACACCGAAACGACTCTGGAGCTCTGCCACAGTAACCTGCATCCCACTGCCCGAACACCGAAACGACTCCGGAGCTCTGCCACAGTAACCTGCATCCCACTGCACGAACACCGAAACGACTCTGGAGCTCTGCCACAGTAACCTGCATCTCACTGCACGAACACCGAAACGACTCTGGAGCTCTGCCACAGTAACCTGCATCCCACTGCACTGCACGAACACCGAAACGACTCTGGAGCTCTGCCACAGTAACCTGCATCCCACTGCACGAACACCGAAACGACTCTGGAGATCTGCCACAGTAACCTGCATCCCACAGCACGAACACCGAAACGACTCTGGAGATCTGCCACAGTAACCTGCATCCCACTGCACGAACACCGAAACGACTCCGGAGATCTGCCACAGTAACCTGCATCCCACTGCACGAACACCGAAACGACTCTGGAGATCTGCCACAGTAACCTGCATCCCACTGCACGAACACCGAAACGACTCTGGAGATCTGCCACAGTAACCTGCATCCCACTGCACGAACACCGAAACGACTCTGGAGCTCTGCCACAGTAACCTGCATCCCACTGCACGAACACCGAAACGACTCTGGAGCTCTGCCACAGTAACCTGCATCCCACTGCACGAACACCGAAACGACTCCGGAGCTCTGCCACAGTAACCTGCATCCCACTGCACGAACACCGAAACGACTCTGGAGCTCTGCCACAGTAACCTGCATCCCACTGCACGAACACCGAAACGACTCTGGAGCTCTGCCACAGTAACCTGCATCCCACTGCACGAACACCGAAACGACTCCGGAGCTCTGCCACAGTAACCTGCATCCCACTGCACGAACACCGAAACGACTCCGGAGCTCTGCCACAGTAACCTGCATCCCACTGCACGAACACCGAAACGACTCTGGAGATCTGCCACAGTAACCTGCATCTCACTGCACGAACACCGAAACGACTCTGGAGATCTGCCACAGTAACCTGCATCCCACTGCACGAACACCGAAACGACGCCGGAGATCTGCCACAGTAACCTGCATCCCACTGCACGAACACCGAAACGACTCTGGAGATCTGCCACAGTAACCTGCATCCCACTGCACGAACACCGAAACGACTCTGGAGATCTGCCACAGTAACCTGCATCCCACTGCACGAACACCGAAACGACTCTGGAGCTCTGCCACAGTAACCTGCATCCCACTGCACGAACACCGAAACGACTCTGGAGCTCTGCCACAGTAACCTGCATCCCACTGCACGAACACCGAAACGACTCCGGAGCTCTGCCACAGTAACCTGCATCCCACTGCACGAACACCGAAACGACTCCGGAGCTCTGCCACAGTAACCTGCATCCCACTGCACGAACACCGAAACGACTCCGGAGCTCTGCCACAGTAACCTGCATCCCACTGCTCGAACACCGAAACGACTCTGGAGATCTGCCACAGTAACCTGCATCCCACTGCACGAACACCGAAACGACTCCGGAGCTCTGCCACAGTAACCTGCATCCCACTGCACGAACACCGAAACGACTCTGGAGCTCTGCCACAGTAACCTGCATCCCACTGCACGAACACCGAAACGACTCTGGAGCTCTGCCACAGTAACCTGCATCCCACTGCACGAACACCGAAACGACTCTGGAGCTCTGCCACAGTAACCTGCATCCCACTGCACGAACACCGAAACGACTCTGGAGCTCTGCCACAGTAACCTGCATCCCACTGCACGAACACCGAAACGACTCCGGAGCTCTGCCACAGTAACCTGCATCCCACTGCACGAACACCGAAACGACTCTGGAGCTCTGCCACAGTAACCTGCATCCCACTGCACGAACACCGAAACGACTCTGGAGCTCTGCCACAGTAACCTGCATCCCACTGCCCGAACACCGAAACGACTCCGGAGCTCTGCCACAGTAACCTGCATCCCACTGCACGAACACCGAAACGACTCTGGAGCTCTGCCACAGTAACCTGCATCCCACTGCACGAACACCGAAACGACTCTGGAGCTCTGCCACAGTAACCTGCATCCCACTGCACGAACACCGAAACGACTCTGGAGCTCTGCCACAGTAACCTGCATCCCACTGCACGAACACCGAAACGACTCTGGAGCTCTGCCACAGTAACCTGCATCCCACTGCACGAACACCGAAACGACTCTGGAGCTCTGCCACAGTAACCTGCATCCCACTGCACGAACACCGAAACGACTCTGGAGCTCTGCCACAGTAACCTGCATCCCACTGCACGAACACCGAAACGACTCTGGAGCTCTGCCACAGTAACCTGCATCCCACTGCACGAACACCGAAACGACTCTGGAGATCTGCCACAGTAACCTGCATCCCACTGCACGAACACCGAAACGACTCTGGAGATCTGCCACAGTAACCTGCATCCCACTGCACGAACACCGAAACGACTCTGGAGCTCTGCCACAGTAACCTGCATCCCACTGCACGAACACCGAAACGACTCTGGAGCTCTGCCACAGTAACCTGCATCCCACTGCACGAACACCGAAACGACTCCGGAGCTCTGCCACAGTAACCTGCATCCCACTGCACGAACACCGAAACGACTCCGGAGCTCTGCCACAGTAACCTGCATCCCACTGCACGAACACCGAAACGACTCCGGAGCTCTGCCACAGTAACCTGCATCCCACTGCTCGAACACCGAAACGACTCTGGAGATCTGCCACAGTAACCTGCATCCCACTGCACGAACACCGAAACGACTCCGGAGCTCTGCCACAGTAACCTGCATCCCACTGCACGAACACCGAAACGACTCTGGAGCTCTGCCACAGTAACCTGCATCCCACTGCACGAACACCGAAACGACTCTGGAGCTCTGCCACAGTAACCTGCATCCCACTGCACGAACACCGAAACGACTCTGGAGCTCTGCCACAGTAACCTGCATCCCACTGCACGAACACCGAAACGACTCTGGAGCTCTGCCACAGTAACCTGCATCCCACTGCACGAACACCGAAACGACTCCGGAGCTCTGCCACAGTAACCTGCATCCCACTGCACGAACACCGAAACGACTCTGGAGCTCTGCCACAGTAACCTGCATCCCACTGCACGAACACCGAAACGACTCTGGAGCTCTGCCACAGTAACCTGCATCCCACTGCCCGAACACCGAAACGACTCCGGAGCTCTGCCACAGTAACCTGCATCCCACTGCACGAACACCGAAACGACTCTGGAGCTCTGCCACAGTAACCTGCATCCCACTGCACGAACACCGAAACGACTCTGGAGCTCTGCCACAGTAACCTGCATCCCACTGCACGAACACCGAAACGACTCTGGAGCTCTGCCACAGTAACCTGCATCCCACTGCACGAACACCGAAACGACTCTGGAGCTCTGCCACAGTAACCTGCATCCCACTGCACGAACACCGAAACGACTCTGGAGCTCTGCCACAGTAACCTGCATCCCACTGCACGAACACCGAAACGACTCTGGAGCTCTGCCACAGTAACCTGCATCCCACTGCACGAACACCGAAACGACTCTGGAGCTCTGCCACAGTAACCTGCATCCCACTGCACGAACACCGAAACGACTCTGGAGCTCTGCCACAGTAACCTGCATCCAACTGCACGAACACAGTTTAATGATCATCCCTCCAAGGCCACGATAAGGAAAAGACAAACTCACGTCCAAGGCCACGATAAGGAAAAGACAAACTCACGTCCAAGGCCACGATAAGTAAAAGACAAACTCACGTCCAAGGCCACGATAAGGAAAAGACAAACCCACGTCCAAGGCCACGATAAGGAAAAGACAAACTCACGTCCAAGGCCACGATAAGGAAAAGACAAACTCACGTCCAAGGCCACGATAAGGAAAAGACAAACTCACGTCCAAGACCACGATAAGGAAAAGACAAACTCACGTCCAAGACCACGATAAGGAAAAGACAAACTCACGTCCAAGGCCACGATAAGGAAAAGACAAACTCACGTCCAAGGCCACGATAAGTAAAAGACAAACTCACGTCCAAGGCCACGATAAGGAAAAGACAAACCCACGTCCAAGGCCACGATAAGGAAAAGACAAACTCACGTCCAAGGCCACGATAAGGAAAAGACAAACTCACGTCCAAGGCCACGA
This sequence comes from Arenicola marina, assembly GCA_964019135.1. Lineage (NCBI taxonomy): Eukaryota > Metazoa > Annelida > Polychaeta > Arenicolidae > Arenicola > Arenicola marina. Next base: position 39,688,380 of record OZ025252.1, read on the forward strand.
TAAGGAAAAGACAAACTCACGTCCAAGACCACGATAAGCAAAAGACAAACTCGCGTCCAAGGCCACGATAAGGAAAAGACAAACTCACGTCCAAGGCCACGATAAGCAAAAGACAAACTCACGTCCAAGGCCACGATAAAGAAAAGACAAACTCACGTCCAAGGCCACGATAAGCAAAAGACAAACTCACGTCCAAGGCCACGATAAGGAAAAGACAAACTCAAGTCCAAGGCCACGATAAGGAAAAGACAAACTCACGTCCTTGGCCACGATAAGGAAAAGACAAACTCACGTCCAAGGCCACGATAAGGTAAAAGACAAACTCACGTCCAAGGCCACGATAAGGAAAAGACAAACTCACGTCCAAGGCCACGATAAGTAAAAGACAAAATCAAGTCCAAGGCCACGATAAGTAAAAGACAAACTCACGTCCTTGGCGTAGACTTTCATTGGCTTTTCGCCGTCAAAGAAGAGCATTCTTGCCGCCTCCCTTTGAGCTATCTTCTCATAGGCCTTCTCTATACATCCTGCGATCTCGTCCCTACACAGCACAGACATGAAGAACAATCATTCAGGGATTACGTCAGAGAGACAAGAATATCGTTATTCACATATATCCAAGATAGACATAAACGTGAAACTTTAAACGTTAACTTAATATGAGATAACCGAGTAAGGAAAAAGTCTTCCAGTTTGAGGTCGAAAGCGATTAAAAACTGACTCTTTTTCATACGCTCTGTTCTACCGTAGCAATAAAATAATGGAGTTTTAGGCCATAGCACTGAACTGCTTAGTATATTATACGTGCAAAGTTTGTAGAATGCCTCACACGAGCTTCCATCAAATAATAACCATATAATGCGCGGAGCACTCTGAAAGCGACAAATGTCAATACAACTAGAAGGAATCTTGCCGACTGTAACATCGCACGGAGAATGACAAATTACCTTATTGTGTTTAATAGAATGTCTATAAAGAAGTTGTAGCTTTCAGCGGGTACATTGCCCTTTGACAGGAAAACCTGAAAGAAAATAAGAGAAATTATCTTGACGGCCGGCAAATTAATTTAGGTTATTTCATGTGAGACAATCTACTCCACTAAGTCCGCTTTATCCATCGTACCATCGGATTAGATTTGCGGGGAAAGAAATAGCCTTAAGAAGTATGAATATCAAATGATACTAATTCCACACAAAAAGTAAAAGTTTACTTCTAACATTAATGGAAATGTTAATTGTATATAGCTGTTCGACTGGCGAATCTACTGTAATAATGCAAGAGGTAGGCTCGAGGTAGACAACATTGTCATTTATCAAAGCCTAGAAGAAATTCGATTTCTCTCTTGGAATTGTTGCGATCAGTTTTACCCCACCGTTTACGTCCTGTGTGCCATCTATTTCATTTCTAGAAGTAACAGACAAAATGCAAGAAAGAACGTATGGCATCTGCCATCCCGAGGCATAACTTGCTGAAACTACCTTTCATCAGGGACTGCTGATGCCCTTTGCTACGTATTATGTGAACTAACCTGATTGTAGCTGCCGTCCCATCAGCTATTGCTTTTGTGAACTCACCTTATTGTAGCTGCTCTCCCATCAGTTATTGCTGGTGTGAACTCACCTTATTGTAGCTGCTCTCCCATCAGTTATTGCTGGTGTGAACTCAACTTATAGTAGCTGCCCTTACATCAGTTATTGCTGTTGTGAACTCAACTGATTGTAGCTGCCCTCCCATCAGTTATTGCTGTTGTGAACTCACCTTATTGTAGCTGCTCTCCCATTACCTATTGCTTTTGTAAACTCATTTTATTGTAGCTGCTCTCCATCAGCTATTGCTGTTGGGAACTCACCTTATTGTAGCTGCCCTCCCATCAGCCATTGCTGTTGGGAACTCACCTTATTGTAGCTGCCCTCCATCAGATATTGCTCTATGGACACAGGGTGTTTGATGTAAACATTTTTGTGAAGTTCATCGACTGGAAGCAGCTCAAGTTCCTATAATGTACGAGGGCACAAGTAAATCTACATGATCAACGTAAATGTGGAATACTATTTGGCTAATACTGGTGTTATGTGTTGCCAGAAAACCATTTATCGCTCACAAGCAATTACAAAAGACTGGCTCTACATTACTTAGGTACTGAAGAATTTAAATGTGATGGAAAATATTCCATAAATGCTGCGGAACTGATGGACGAAGGCAGCGATAACCAGGCAAGTATAGCAGCATTTAGTGAAAAATATCATTGCCATTACTCAACAGGATTTCTCTTACTGTATGAAAGTCTGCAAGCTTGTTTTGGGCTAGCAAACGCAGGAGATTCAAGCCAAGTAATTGGAACTTGTAGGAGGATTCTGGTAAATCATCCCTGAAACAGAGATAAAATATTGTCAAATAGCAGACAAGAGATCCCCCAACATGCAAATATCTATTGCACATATTTGATCTGATATATATCCCTAAAGTTCATGTGACACTTCAATAATAAATGAATGAAAACAAAAATTAGGGGTCCATCATCTACATATATACATCCTTGTGTCAAACGCCGACTTCAGCTATTCACAATAATTCACTTACTATCTGGGATTAATCATACTGGTATATAAATCATAATCTTTAAAGATTAAAGGTGATATCAAGGAACTTACTTGTAGTCTAAGTAATAACACTTCAATTGTGCCATGTAACGTTCAAATGCTTCAATGTCTTTGGAGGCTATTGCCCACTGGGCACCTACTTCTAAGATGTCACCTGCAAAGAGAAATAGAAAAAAAGATAGACACTGCCATATATTACTAAAAAAAAGGAACAATTATGCATTAAGGTATTAAAATTGTACACCTATCAACATAAGGAATCGGATGAGAGCAATCATAAGAGATACTTAAGGTATCTAGCATCAGCACCAGGTTCCTTAACAGATACATGTAATTTTTACCAATATATATAGGTCCATATAAATATGATGTACAAATCAATACGCATAGAAACATACGTGCTAGAAGAAGTTCTTGCTTTGATGCTGTTGCATCACTTGTGGGAAGAAATGTGACATCCATCAATGCAATCTGAGTTAAGAAAATAGGACAAAAATTAATAATGTGATTTCTCAATAATGTTTACAATGGATGGCATGAAGCGATATCAGTGCAAAAGCAAATGTACAGTGAAGATACAACACTAGTTAAGAATCTTTATCATCTTAATCGCAGCTCTATGGATATACAGGCCATAAAGGATGCTGAAAATCAAATGATTGTACATGTTTTATAGATGTTTAATCATTACAGTGGAACCTCACTATTAAGACCACCTACAGGACTCACTGTAGGGCAGTCAGTTATTTTGTTAATTTTAGAATTTAGCTAAGGTTAACAGCTTAAATGAAAGCTCTTAATGAATAGATCAACATGCTTTTTGAATTGTCTAATTATGTTCAGTGGTTAAAAAGTGACATTTTAGTACCCTAAAATTAGGGATAAAATTTGACTGGCCACTGTTTTTATTCAGAAAAAAATCTACATTTAAATTTTTCTCTATTTCAAGAGTTCCTGGTTTTAATTTAACATATTAAGTGCTTATATCAGATTTATTGATTGCTATATAGGAAGATGTACATAAATTACTCATTTTCACTTCTTCAAATATATATTTTGAAGAAAAAAATTGCATGCTAAAAGTGCTGATAGCCAATTTTGCACTTTTGAACTATTGCGAACCGTACCATGTTGAAAATTTCACCCAAAAAAATGATTAGAAATAGTTATTTTTATAATATCTGATAATAATCTATAATATCTGATAAATCACAAGATTATCTGACCTACTCACATTTGCATTTGTGATATATGGCACATACAACTGCCAATTATGACTGGCTATATAGTGCTGAACAAAAAACAAACCAGCCATATCTAACACAATAATTATGCAAAGAGAACTGTCAACAGTACCTAGCTCTGACATCAAGGGACACCCCATTCTTTCCGCCTTCCTTTTTTTTCATATTACGATACCTACCGTAAACTGCCTATTAGAAGCTGCATACATATTAGAAGCCACACCCCAACTTTGGCCTAAAAACCGGGTTGGCCAGCGCCCAGAACCATTTCCAGAAAACTACATATTATAAGCCGCACCCTGACTTTGGCCTTCCGACCTCCCCCCCCCCCCTCCACCCACCGGCTTGCCCTCCGCCCTGTATTCCTGCTTAATCCATCCGGCCAACCAAGCCACTTAATTGTTTATACAAGCAGTCGCGACCACTAACAGCATTCACCTCTCCCTCTCTGATCACACCTCTTATCAAGTGTCACACCAGTGGCTGGCTCTCCTGGACCTTACCAAACCAATTAATTGTTTATACAAGCAGTCGCGACTACTAACAACATTCTCCTCTCCCTCTCCGATCGCTGCTCTTATCAAGTGTCACACCAGTGGCTGGCTCCTAATGCATGTTTATGAATCCGGCAGCCGTATCAAGTTACACCACCTGAAACCTGGCCTCTGATCATTGGTCTACAATAGGTGTAGGGTGTGTCGCGTGGCAGTATAAATAAATAATACAACCATAAGTAGCTCATTGTCGGTCTTGATTGCCCTGGGCAACACAAAGCCTGGAAAAAGAACATCTTATGACGCAGCTTTCAAGTTGAAGGTTATTCAACATGCGACTGAGTCTCAGAGTAACAGAGCTGCTGCTGAGCACTTTGGTCTCAATGAGAAACAAGTCCAAGAGTAGACTTTTGAAAAAGCGTTTGTTGCCAGACTCCTCAAAAACAAGGTTGGTTCCACTCTCACAGCAATGGGCACTTAGCTGCTTGTATGGCGTTAGTGACGCAAGGATGAGCGCCCCTTGGCCTTGTTTTTGGTGAGTCCTGGAACAAGCCATATTTTTCTAATGGCGGTGAGCGGCGGCAGGTTTGTTTTGGTTGAAATTTGGGGGACTGATGAATTCGCGCGTAGCGCGTGGGGTCTTCAATCTTTGTGCCTAAGGCTTCATAAATGTATACTGGACATGAATATGTGAACGATATGTGCCGTCTCCATCACATTTTTGTGGAATCCAGAAATCTTTGTCACCACCCCTGCTTTCGGACGACAGGCCGTGATCGGTAATCCATGGCAATCCGGTCCGCCCTGCGGCCGGTGGGCCATGTTACAGGGCTAGTGTGGTGAGTGATGAAGTGGCCTGTCATAACCTAAAGGCGGGGTGATCCTGCTAGCCAAGGCTAGTAGGAATGGTTTGACTCACTGCTACATGAGTATGTGATCCAAATTCACCTTTTATTATATATCATACCGTTACGGTTAGATTTTAGTAGGCTTTACCTGTTTGGGGGCCAAAATCCTCACAACGGCTGAACGGTGTACACTGCCGAACCGGCGAATGATTCAGCAAGTTGCCATTGTCTAGAGAAAAGATCATTTTCCCATCTGTGTCCTGACTCGAGCATTTCTTACATTATTTTATATACTTCACCTTCAGTTTGGAAAGAAGTTGACCACATGTTTCCAGGTTTGGGGGCTTTTTGTTCCATTCTTGCGACAAATTTTGATAAACAGACACAACACTTCTCAGATTGCCTGCCATGATTATTTACTAGAGTACGGAATTCGACCCCTTTGAAGGTATCTAACGACCAACCAGTTATGGATACACTCTCCGCCTCGATCTCCCGGCAGAGGGCGCTACGCCTGCGCCATGGTCCCTCTGGCTCTGCCCCACGTCTAAATTAAAGCCGGTGTCCAACCTAATCTAATCGCGATTTGCACCTAAAGTTTGCATCTAAAAATTAATTTGGCGAGTGTTAACGCTTCGTTTCGGCCGACTGGTAAGGAGAAATAAATTAAGCCAAACCAACCCCATCAATGTCGAGCAGCGCGCCATTTTGCAGGAGCAAGTAACGTATATTGTGACCCTTCATGTGGCGCCGACTTACGTTAGAACTGGAAGTTATCTCGCGGAGGGAACTCTTCACAGTAGAGGTACCCTTCAGGGGAAACGTGTGAAACGAGAGATCGAGGTCGCCATTTACGGATGAATTGCGGCAGTTCCAAGCCGCGCAGTAGATCATAATCTTAGTGTCATGGAAAAAAAACCCCCAAAATAATGATATATCTCTTGCAATGATTGTAGTTATAATAGCGGCTATTTATATTTGCGATGATCACGCGCACTTGTTTTGCTCACACAGTAGGCGTCGTCATTTCCGGTTGCATATCGCCTCCTGATTGGTCAATCGCGGACACACCTACCAACAGGGCTGCCGCCTGGCTAAGCAGCGAAATCGTGGCAGGCTGTCACTTCTAAATTTTATTATGAGCTACAGACAAAGCGGAACAATTTGTAATTTGGAGGATAGACACTTGGACATTATATGAATCGGTAAAGCAGCGTTAGAGGCCAGGCTGGCGGTTTCCTTTAACCATCAGGATTATCTAATCGAAGATCAATTCGAAGTTGACATCAAATACACCACTGTTTAGCATTTACTGTGCCACTGGTACCATGCCTGACGAATGCATTTGAGTTTGATTAATTTGAAGTCATGTTACTTTCGAACTACAGTGCGGTCGAGGTGACGTGGGCAGAGGTGATGTGAAGAACGAGCTCCCTCTGCCGGCAGTGTCTCCGCCTTTGACGAACTCCGCTAGGGGAAAGTCTGCCGCTTCACTTCATGATTACCGAGGGGTGGGGGGTGGGGGGGTACTATGCCGAAATCCCTGGTCGCAATCCCAGAATTCCCTAATACAAGAGCGGAAAATTCCGTTCGAAAAAGATACAGAACTTTTCTTTTTTAATAAAGTTACAGCATAGAAAGTATAGAACGTAACTGATATTTACTGATAATTCACATGATGTAAACCCACACTAGGCCTACTGAATTGTAGAAGGTGACTTGAAAGTTCTGGCAGCATCATGGGGGCACACAACATCCATTGAGCGGAGGTTGCCGATAAGAAAGAATAAGAGCTGCGACGTAGAGCGGGTCAATGGCAAAAGCGGATATACCCCTCAGATCGGATGGAGGGAGGGGGGGGGGGACTTTTCCGTGAATCCTTCCCTAATCCAGCACTAGATACAAGAAGTCCCCCGCCCCATTCAACACACACACACAAGGCTCCTCGGGTTCCAATATAGCACTTCCAAAATAAAATAATACGGTATGGTGGGTCTTGGGCGGGTAGATATTCAGAAGTTATCAAACTTATGGCGCTATACGCACACGTACTTTCTTAGCCCCTAGGGTGGGGGTACTAATACCTTGCTGGATTTGGAGGGTCCGCGGTAAGGACCCTCCTTTTATGAATCGGCGCTTTACCGCAAAACCCACTCGGAAGGAGTTTTTTCCCCGTTAACCTGCTCTATATATGTCGCAGTTCCATGTTTCTCGGTTTATTCCCTTTATATTGATGTCAAATAAAACTAGAAGGCACCATTTTGCAGCTTTTCTTTCTATAATTTCCATGCCCGGGGTCCAGAGAGGGGAGTGGGGGGGGGGCTATTTAATTAATTAATATATTTTACTTATACTTATAGGAACTACCTAACATGAAATGCGCTTCGCTAGGCCTGGTTAAGGGAGCCAGCCTTGGGCAAGTCAGCATTCAGCGTTGGTTGTGTAATGCCTTTAAATACTAAACAAAATTTGTACTTTAGGGACTTATCCACAACTTGTGGCGCAAGACAGTTGACCCACGCAGCCAACTTTTGCCGGTTTGCCGACGTCTTCATAAGTTTTCAGCTTTGCTAAAGAAATAAAAATATGGATTGTGACATTCTTGATTCATTGGAAGATCTTGGGTGCGTTGCAAATGCCATGATACATTTGCAATCCATAATACTGTTGAGGGATTATGTAGTCAGCAAACTGCTGAACTGCTGAAGTCAAGAACCCAGGCCAGGGGCCAGGCCTCCTCAGCCTCAGGCTCTATACTAGTGCTAAATCACCCCTTCATCAAAGATGTACACAACAGTGGACACTAGCTCTAGCACTAGCTCTATACTTGGCGCAAGTGCACACTGTTGTGCCCCTAGAAAGCGGGCTTGCCTGGCGGCATTTGCGCCAAGCTCTATACTAGTCAGATAGACAGTGTTCTGTCTCCGAAACCTGATGGCAGAGCTTACGCGAGCTTGCGAGCTTGCGGAGCTTACGAGCTTGCGGAGCTTGCGGAGCCACGGTTTCGGAGATGAAACTACCTCAGGCTCCTGTACTGCACTGCTGCAGTCCTGGTCAATCGGCAGTGAGGCCTGGGTTCTTTAGGGCTAAGGGATTGTGCATGTTTGACTGGATGTCGAATAAGGGAGGCCAAAAGAGGGTAGGTGGATGGGGGCATATATACTGTGCCTGTGAGCCTGGCCCACATGTACCGTAAGTCATTGAGGGATACCCCTAAATGCAAGAGTATTCATATATATGCGATATATCCCCCCTCCCCCTACTGATTTAAGGTGCCCATGGCCTGCCCTACGTTATATGAACTGTTGCAAAACAGCAACTTCTATTTCAATAGGCTAGTCTTGTTAAAGTGAATATGTTTGTAGATAACTGACATACTTTTACATATAGCTGTATATACCTTGAACCTTCAAGAAGATAATCAGATCTCTGTAAAGCAAAGTTATTGTTGTCATCTAAATTGTGCATTTACAGCTTTCACAGCAATATCAGATCAGTGACATTAGTCTTTACCACCAAGCTTTACCCCCAGGTGGCATGGCATGAATCTCATTAGCCCAATATCAGTAGTACTGTAAACTGTCTATTTGAAGCCGCATATATATTAGAAGCCGCACCCCAACTTTGGCCTCAAAGCTGGGTTGGCAGGCACCCAGGACCATTTCCGGAATACTACATATTATAAGCTGCACCCCCCCCCCTCTGTATCCTTGCCTTATCCCGTCCCGCCAACGAAACCAATTAATTGTTTACACAAGCAGTCTCGCCTACTAACAACATTCACCTCTCCGATCGCACCTCTTATAAAGTGTCACACCAGTGGCTGGCCCTCCTAGCCCCTACCAAGCCAATTAATTGTTTATACAAGCAGTCGCGACTACTAACAACATTCACCTCTGCCTCTCCGATCGCAGCTCTTAACTTATTGTATTTGGTGTGAGGGGGGCAGCCATATCAATTTACATCACCTAAAACCTGGCCTCTGATCATTGGTGTAGAATAGGTGTGGGCGGAGTCGCGTGGCAGTAGTAATAAATAACACAACCATAAGTAGCTCATTGTTGGTCTTGATTGCCAAAGTAACACAATGCCTGGGAAAAGAGCATCTTATGACGCAGCTTGCAAGTTTAATTATCTCCCGACATGTTGACTTGTATGACGTTATGCAATAACAAATTTTGGCAACACCGGTAATTTTTGTATCCCCCCCCCCCCTCGCTTGTCTCGCCACGCTCACTTAAAATCGGCAAAAGGCCCTATTTAAAGCCGCACCCTGACTTACGACTCAAACCCGGAAAGTGGAACTTACAACTTCCTAATATAAGCCGCAGCTTCAAATAGGCAGTTTACGGTATATCAATATCCATGCCAATCAGGTGTGACCTGACTGCCTAACTGATAAATACTATTTTGCTGGCTCTGTCTCAATGCAATGTCAGCAGTCAGTAACCAGGGCAAATGTTCATTGCCTTTAATCAACTTTTGAAAGAAATTATTCCCATTGGCTTGTAATTATTGTTGTCTGGTTTCTGATTATATTGATGCTTTTGTCTTTCCAGTTACAGTGAGAGTGGACTAGATGAAAAAATCTTTGGAGAAGCAATTGAAGGTGGTGCAGGATCACTGGAATATACCAAGCTAGTGGAATGGCTAACAAAGGAACTGTCTGAACTAACAGGACTGGAAGATCATGTTACTGCAACTACAGGTACCAGGGCCTGTGCGCCCCCTCTGCATGCATGCCTAGTAATGCATGGCCCTTTACTCATCTTATTAAAAACTGCAATATAATGTGGCCTTTTGCCAAACAAAATTGGGTAAAAATAATTAGTTTGGGTTTGTTTTTTAAAAAATTCACTATCTGGCCTAATATTTGATCATACATGTATAATAGACTAATTATGCCAGTTATGCTATGATTACATGCATTTTTAAAAGATCTATAAACTAAAGATGTTTTCATAGCCTCCCTGGACACTTGTGTGACATTGCCTCACTATTTTGAAATGTGCAAAATGATAGTGATGTAGACATTATTGGAATGTTGCATCATTGGTATAGCCTAATGAAAATTTTGTATATCTATCTTTGCAGCACCTGAAGATGCAGAAACATTTCTCATGGAGCTTAGTGGTTTCCTGCGTGAATTTGGTAAGAATTTGGCCGCCGCAGTATCACTTTAAACCGTACCTTTTTGGGAGTGACTGTTAGACAATATGGTAATACTTTGTGGACTGCCATGCTTTTCACTACTACTTGTACCTTAAATTGGGGCAATCCTTCCATACCTCCCTGTTGATCTGTGAGTGTACCTTCCTCCTCCAGGCTGCCCATATTCTCAATTGATCAATGGGCCAATCACAGAGAGATTGGACACACGGCAAAATAAGCTGACTCTACTGGACTTCTTAATAACGGAACTCCAAGCATGCAGAATGATTGCAGTGAACAAACCACACTTGGCCAAGAAAGTTGTTTTGCCAGACTCAGAACAATCGGTATGTAGCAACATCGAGGAATGAATGATAGACTTTGATGCCACTTATGTGGGCATGTTGGATAGATAGATCCAAGAAGTTGTGGGGAGTAATAAAATAAGTGATATACAGAACAGTTTCTGAAGTCAATTACACAGACTTTTTTTATCTAATTTTTAAGCCGATCTCAGGTTACATGCATAATTGACTTAATCTAATTAAGGTTCACTCAACTCCTGAAAGTATCTATGTTAGACAGCTCCAGGGAATGGGGATAGGCACAACATGTCAGCATGCCTTAGCTTTTGTGTTTGTTGTCTTTTTCGATTAACATTCTGAATATGTCTATCTGTTCACTTTTTTTATCCGAGGAGTTTTGTTCAATGTGTTTATAGGGCGGAAGTGAGACTGGCCGCTGTCTGAAGTCAATGTTGATAACTCTCAACTTCCCAAAACCTCCCGAAGGTGTAACATCTTTTCAGCTCTTCAGCAAAGTGGAAGGAAAGGTAACGTCACAATAAATATACATCAACACTATCGCAATCATGTACATGTGACTTTATCTGGATCAATTGAAAAAGATTTCTTACAGTCTTTAACCTAGATGTTTAACGCCTGGCACGTGAAGAATGCCCGAAGGCCCGTTATCAAGAAGTGTTTAAAGTGTTCACAGCCCACAGCCCTCCTGTTGTAAAATCTGATTTTTGCCAATGAATTTCCCCGCATCGCTTTAATGTAAATGTAATGTAAAGAATGACTGGTTCTTCGCCGGATCCGCCAGCTACAAGACAAAAACACAACGGTACTGTCTGGACATATGAACAAGTTTCTTAACTCCTTACCAATATGTTATTGAGTTTTTGTTGGCGTCCTTGTAATATCTGTTCTTGCCGTGTTGCAGCTGAAGGAACTGATATCCCATTGTCAGAGCGCCCACCTCGGCAAGCCACTGCTCAAGGCCAGGCTGTCGGACAAGCAGTGGGACGTGGTGCAGTACATGAACGAAGCCTTGAGGCAGGAGTACCTCACTCGCAGAGAAATGGTCCTCAAGCGTCTCGACGTCACCATTCAATCCTTCACGTGGTCGGATAAAGCCAAGGTACAATGTCGATGTTATGTCGTACCTGTGGGTTGTTTTTAATTGGAAGACACAGGTAGATTGTCGAAGGAGACAAAGGTAGATTGTCGAAGGAGACCCAGGTAGATTGTCGAAGGAGACACAGGTAGATTGTCGAAGGAGAAACAGGTAGATTGTCGAAGGAGACACAGGTAGATTGTCGAAGGAGACACAGGTAGATTGTCGAAAGAGACACATGTAGACTGTCGAAAGAGGCACAGGTAGATTGTCGAAGGAGACACAGGTAGACTGTCGAAGGAAACAGGTAGATTGTCGAAGGAGACACAGGTAGATTGTCAAAGGAGACAGGTAGATTGTCGAAGGAGACACAGGTAGATTGTCGAAGGAGACACAGGTAGATTGTCGAAGGAGACCCAGGTAGATTGTCGAAGGAGACACAGGTAGATTGTCGAAGGAGACACAGGTAGATTGTCGAAGGAGACACAGATAGATTGTCGAAGGGGACACAGGTAGATTGTCGATGGAGACACAGGTAGATTGTCGAAAAAGACACAGGTAGATTGTCGAAGGAAACACAGGTAGACTGTCGAAAGAGACACAGGTAGATTGTCGAAGGAGACACGGGTAGATTGTCGAAGGAGACACAGGTAGATTGTCGAAGGAGACCCAGGTAGATTGTCGAAAATGACACAGGTAGATTGTCGAAGGAAACACAGGTAGACTGTCGAAAGAGACACAGGTAGATTGTCGAAGGAGACACAGGTAGATTGTCGAAGGAGACACAGGTAGATTGTCGAAGGAGACACAGGCAGATTGTCGAAGGAAACACAGGTAGACTGTCGAAAGAGGCACAGGTAGATTGTCGAAGGAGACACAGGTAGACTGTCGAAGGAAACAGGTAGATTGTCGAAGGAGACACAGGTAGATTGTCAAAGGAGACAGGTAGATTGTCGAAGGAGACACAGGTAGATTGTCGAAGGAGACACAGGTAGATTGTCGAAGGAGACCCAGGTAGATTGTCGAAGGAGACACAGGTAGATTGTCGAAGGAGACACAGGTAGATTGTCGAAGGAGACACAGATAGATTGTCGAAGGGGACACAGGTAGATTGTCGATGGAGACACAGGTAGATTGTCGAAAAAGACACAGGTAGATTGTCGAAGGAAACACAGGTAGACTGTCGAAAGAGACACAGGTAGATTGTCGAAGGAGACACAAGTAGATTGTCGAAGGAGACACAGGTAGATTGTCGAAGGAGACCCAGGTAGATTGTCGAAAAAGACACAGGTAGATTGTCGAAGGAAACACAGGTAGATTGTCGAAAGAGACACAGGTAGATTGTCGAAGGAGACACAGGTAGATTGTCGAAGGAGACACAGGTAGATTGTCGAAAGAGACACAGGTAGATTGTCGAAGGAGACACAGGTAGATTGTCGAAGGATAAACAGGTAGATTGTCGAAGGAGACCCAGGTAGATTGTCGAAAAAGACACAGGTAGATTGTCAAAGGAAACACAGGTAGACTGTCGAAAGAGACACAGGTAGATTGTCGAAGGAGACAGGTAGACTGTCGAAGGAGACACAGGTAGATTGTCGAAGGAGACACAGGTAGATTTTCGAAGGAGACACAGGTAGATTGTCGAAAGAGACCCAGGTAGATTGTCGAAAAAGACAGGTAGATTGTCGAAAAATACACAGGTAGATTGTCGGAGACACAGGTAGATTGTCGAAGCAAGATCGCAAGGATGTAGTTGTATATACAATTCTAAACATAGTTGTTGTAACTCTTGACAATTAGATCAGCTATATTATGTTTGTGCAATATATTTTAATGATATGTATTGATGTTCACGATTATATGCCCAAGTATATGTGTTCATACAATTTTCTCCATCTATTCTCTTGTTATTGTCATGCGGTGTTTAGTCGTGTGTTTTGTGTTTGCTCCAGTCGAGACAAGACCTCCTAGCGGCCCAGTACCAACCCATTAGATCCAAACTCACATCTAAAGTTAACGTAGACATGGCTCATCTGCTGGCTGCGCGAGACGGTAGGTCCATGGATGGAATGACAATAAATAAGAACACTGAGTGTTGTCGTCAGTGTGTCAGTGTCTATCTCCTTTTGTCCTCAAACCAAAGTGTATTGTACGTCAAATCTTAAAAGTATCAGGTTGGATTGATTCACAGCCGTTGGTCGTTCATATCTCGTATGCAGTGTTATCCCATGGAACTTTATTGACAGTAATACGCCTGCTAATTTACGGTATATTTTATTTGCGACATATTGTATTTTGCAGATCTGCTGAGAGTAGAAAAGACGAGCAGTGGCGTAGCCAGAGAGAAGACAAAATGTGATATTAATAAAGTGGTCATTGGCAAGGTACACTTTTTTTGTCATGTAAATGTATAAAAATGAAATCCTCAGGATTTAGGCTGCAGTTGTGCACAAGAAGGCTAACTTGTAAATGAGGGTGGGATATCCCACTAATAGGTGCGAACCCGAACTCTGTTGGTCTGCAGCTCAGCCATGCTTACCAACTGAGCTAGTGAAGATCCTGTAATGTATTAAGAAGTCGCCGTACTGTTACCGTTTCATCAGGCCAGGTGGTAGCATAATAATTTTGTTAATGCCGTAGCGGTGTTAAACAAAGAGGAGCCTGTAGGTGATATTAAATTACCAGAAGGGCAAATGTTGATATAACCGTGAGTCCCGAACGTTTGACACGCATGGAGATACAGGAGTTATGATATGAGGTGTGGCTGGTTGGTTGACAGGTACCAGACCGAGGGGGTCGGGCCTATGAACACGACATACCGGCCCCGGAAATGCCGGCCTTCCAGCAGCGACAAAGCCAGCCTCAGCAGCAAAGACAACAAAGTGAGTTAACCACTCTCCCCACCCGCGCCTGCACTCATAGTTACCCTCACTTCCACTATATCTTTTAGAACCATCTTACTTTATTAAACAAACAACTGCTTTTCATAGAATTTTCATAGATTAAGAAGCATTTGTCACGGTTTAACTTTATCCCTCGGTTATTTTCTTTACAAAAGTGTTTTTACGCATATTCCATCGTAATAGCTAAGCTACATTATCGCTCACTGCCCGACGTTGAAGTACGTAAATATTGCACAGTTACTTGTAACCCTCGCTTGGACAGCATTGCGTGTTCTGTGATATTATCTTAACAAGATAAGATAATTGGTCTTTGTGCAGGTTTTATTTGCTTTTATACTTGTGGCTTGTGTTTTGAAGTTGCGACATCAACCTCTTTGTAATCTTGCCCACTTGTGACGTATGCGCCCATTGAAATGATTTGCATGCTTATCACCACTTAAAGTGTCTTTACCATCGGCGATACCAATTTGCTGGCGGTTTTGGGGTAAAGGGCAAGCATTAAACTGTAAATAGATCAAGTCCACTACATTTTTGTCGATAGATAATTCGCGAAATATGACGGTAAGGTGTTTTTTTTATGTTGACTAGACTGGTCAGGAGGTAGGCGAGAAGCATGGCGAGGAGGAAGGGGTGGAGGACAGAGTTATGGGAAGCATTCCAAACGAGGTCGCTACTAGACGAATGACGTGTCTAAAGACCACAATTTGCCCACCCGCCCAGGTAATCAATATACATACAACAAGGCCTTGGTTTCCAAAGTGTAGAAATATCTCGAATATATTAATAATGGATCACTTCCGCGCGCTTCTTCTGTCCGAGGGTTGCTGTGGCTAAACAGTGCTTGGGTTTAAAGTCGCTTTTACCCCGTATTGGCTATATCGTGTCATCCATACCTTGGAGCTTTGGACATGGAGCCTCGGTGGAGACTTCAATTCGCTTCGTATCCATTGTGCTTTGGCTTGTAGTTATACACTTGTGTTACGGCACAAAACATTATTCTAGTGACCCACTATTATTTGTCGCCAGCTATGTAGTTACGCCAAAAGGACATAAACCAATTTCAGAGACCGGTATAGTAGGTACTCTTTTCGTATTTTGTATACGGTACTGTGTAGGTTCAGCCTCGCATGGTTGAAGCACACCCTGCATTGTATGTCAGCGAACGGCATAATACATGGGGAATAAGCAGCAAATATTCAAGTCGGTAGCCCGATATGAGGCGACTTCGGGGTTTAAAGGCCCGGTGAGAGCGTTGGTACTACTTTACAGATCTGGAAAGAGCTACTTTCAAACACACGAGAAAACCAGACCGTTTTATTTTTTTACGTTTTTGACAATAACTAGAAGAAATATTGGGGTCCTTGGCCCCAGGCTGACGTTTCGTACCGGATATTACTTCCACACTCTGCAACTAGATCAATAACAAGGGCCAGATACACAATCTGCTCTCGTTTATCTATTTCCCGACCATTTTCCAGTGTTGCGACAAGAACCGCTGGGCAAAACGTCGCCTCACCCTCTTGTAGTCATTTTTCTTGCATCCAGCACATAACGTCATGTTTGAATACTCAGGAGTTGTAGAATCCCGAAATTATCGTGTTTACGGGCCTGACGCAATTATTGGGTCTTAACAGTTTGTTACGGACGTCTTAGATGTCCAACATGATGTCATATCCGCCCTTGTATGTATTTGTATGTTCCGACGCATGGGGTCTTTAACTATGGTCTACATTCGGAAGTTGTAGTGCGTATGTCTGGTTCTGGTTGTCACCAAAAAAACGAACTTGGCATAAATCCAACATGGCGCATATCCGCCGTAGAAACCCGCGCATGCGCTCTTGTCGAACCATGGTACCGGAAACGGGTCACTACGGTCGAACCAGAGTGTGTTCGGGGCATTGTGGTTCGACTGTACTCGCTGTAGACGGTGTCGCGGTCTCCCGTGGTACCAAATGGAATAAAACAGGTATCTTTCAATGTATCCCGCTGTTACGTGTGTGGGTCCGACCACGACACCTTGGGTGAGCATGGTCCTTTTTCTATTGCAGGTGGCGGCCGAGGCGGGCGGGGAGGCGGCGGCCGTGGAGACGGCGGTGACCGGAGCTGGGGCGGTGACCGGTCGGGCAATGATGCCGGCCGAGGCAGCTCCTGGGGTCAGAACCCCCAGTTTTCGGCACAGCCGCCAAGCAACAACCCAACTGCAGGCTTCTTTGGCGGTGGCACCGGGGCCGGCTATCAGCAGGGTGGCTACCAGCAAGGGGGTTACCAGCAAGGGGGCTACCAGCAAGGGGGTTACCAGCAGTCAAGGGGTGGTCAGGGTGGAGGAGGTGGAAGGGGAGGCGGTGGGCGTGGTGGTTGGGGAAGGGGCGGGCGAGGCGGAAGGAGAGGCAATTAGAGTAGTCCAGCCCCAACTGTATAGTCCTGTGCTGCAGTTAGTAAAACTTTGAGAGCACGATCAACGTCATGTTATAAAAAGCAGAAGTTAGATATAGTTGTAGTATGGAGGATGAAGATATATGGCCAACGTTCGCGGGTATGTTTGTATGTTGGCCCAAGAAAACAACATTGGTTGAATATCTGGCACTCTCTACCGGGAGAGATCTGATTAAATGTGTGCCAAGGTGCTTATTTTAAGCTGTTGCGAGACTACATAGAGTTGTTTCATGCATGTAATTGTTATTCCATTTGCTGAAAATTAAACCAATGCTTGATGTTCTATTATTTTCGGACTCCCACCATATTCTCTGTCAAACAAAGCTTCACTGGTGGCAGGTCTTTATCCAGATCAAGAGGATCTGCTGTAGATTTTGGGGAACGAAGACCAGTATTTTCGCAATGAGTTTTTAATACAGCTCTTCAGCGTATATGTTAATATCTGCGATACATGGCCACAGCTCTCCTATCCATTCCTTCGAGCATGAAGTCTGGTTAAAGTTACTGGTTCAACAAAAGGTAACCAGTGAAAGATCGCGCACATTTAGCGGGAAGGGATCTGAAGCGTTTAATTCCCGATGGGAGTAAGATATTTTTTTGGCCTCTACTGATGACAGAAACCCTTCTTTAGGCTGAAAAATTGCTGTCTTCTCCATCGTAGTCACGTTTGAGTAACTCTGATCAGTTCGAAATCAGTTCTTCTAAGACTAAACGGAATATATAGTTCGCGGGTTTACATTTTGTTGAAATAGTAACTTTAAAGTCTATGGAGATATGATATGCATGCGGCGTGGGTTCGGTGTGAGATGGGTATCTCCGCACAAATCCCCCATATCCCTTCTCTCCCTTAGGTCTTTCGATGGGGTTAAGGTAGCAGACGCCATTCCAAATTTCTTTGCCCTGTTCACTCTCAACTCGGTATCCGAGTCGAGACTTCATTTCACATATCATTTATTTATGTATCCTGTGGCAATTTCATGGCTAGCGCGTACCAGCTGACCGGATTCTACAAAACTTTGTACTTTTGCCCAAGGTTTTGCAGTGTCGAAATAAAGAAATGAAAACATTCACCCTCGTTGACGGTAAATCGTTATCATCGCAGGAAACCGGCCTGATGATAAAAAGAAACCCCTCATTGACAGTCTTTTCCAGTTGATTAGACCTCATGGTTCGAACTGAAGTGTACGCAAAGGTAAAATACCTGAAACTTTCTTTGTCGGACCTCCATATCGTGAATTCCGTTTCGCCTACTTTCTTTGACGCACTAAACCGAGCACTGATACACATGTTTTTCCAAGTTTAGATTTAATTTCTTCATAAAAATACTGTACATATAACTATGATATAAGATGAACACAGAATCCTACGAATCCGTATGGTACCAAGAAGACACTACATTTAACACTAGACACTTAGTTAATGATTCTACGGTTGATTTTGTTTTTATTTCAAAAAACAAATATTCTTCACTGCATTGGTTGTCTGTAACTAGTTTCATAGCTCGTCCTTTCTCTCAATCTGGAGCAGCTCCACTTCAAAGATCAACGTTGCTCCCCCTACAATTAAAGTTCTAAGAATGAAACCAGCAACATTTGCAAAGGAAACAACAGCAAGTTAGGAGAACATGGTATGGCTCTTCTGGCAACGTTTTCTTACATCCGGTCAAGAAATACATCCGGCGTTGTACTCTAGTAAGTAATACATGAAATTATTACTTTTGGTAAACGAGCACTGCACGACTCCTTTCACTGTCAATCATTGCAATAATATACTAATATTAAAATGTTACATGTTAAATTGCGGATGTACTGTAAGTCTACATTGCAATGACAGCTCACCAGGAATTTTTGCTCCGGCTCCCCTATCTCCATATCCCAACTCGGACGGAATCACCAATTTCCTCTTCTCGCCTTCACACATTCTGTTGGTGACCACAAATAACCATACCATAGTAGAAACCATGTACATCACTCATAAATCGATATAAAATCGTAGACCACATGGGTATAAAACTGTTCATTGCATATAACAATGTGTTGACCTAAGAAATATTTTCAGCCAAAGACGAATGCAAACAAGATGCCACAGACCTACATGTAGGCAAATTTTAATTTGCGTAATCCACAGAACACGTGGCTTTGCACCCAATATCGCTATCATGAGAAAATCATTTGGAAGCTTGTTGCAAAATAACATACCCAAGAAGACCGCGATCCCAGCCTTTGATAACTTGACCAGCTCCCAAGGTGAAGGTGAAAGGTTGACCTCTTGGAATGCTGCTGTCAAATTCTGTGCCATCCTCTAGCGTACCCTAGAAAATTAATTTTGGGCAAAAATGTTAGCAACTGATGACGAATGTTACATAGAACTATAATAAATATCCCATCATATAATAATAATTGTGCACTCCTATTCCAGAAGACAGTACACCACAATAAACCAAACACAGCTTTGAATGTGTATGCACAATTTCTTTGAGTTACCACAGAATCTAAATATTTCTTACTCACATTTAGATGGATAAGTTCAGCCACTCGGATGGCACATAAGCACTTACTGTATAATGCATATGAAGTACATCTCCTTTCTTTGATTTCACTTTACATAACTCTGGATCCACTCGTTTTTTAACACCAATTTGAAGCTTTTGCTTCTTTGCTTCATCTTTCTTATCCTCATCAGCAAGACTGAGCCCAGCAACGGCTAAAACCGCTACAGTGGTATACAGAAACTGTGATATCTGCATCTTGATAAACCTGCAGCAAAATGATTTGCATGTAAGATCTGTTATACAATAACAAATGAATTAGCCATTCACATTAAAGCTTTATTTCATGATGATTATGAACTGTTAATGCTTGTACTAATATTTTGAAGTTCTATCAGATATATTATGGGATTATTATTTGACATATGAAAAATAATGGGACATTAATTCAAATGAAATATTGCATAGTCTGTAGGTTTTTTTGTTGGAAGAAAACCCCTTAAATAATTCATATACAATTGTGAGATTATTAGCTGCTGATACTTAGCTCCTAGACCTAGTTACCTACAAATTCTAACATGCACTGCAAATGGTTGATAGCTATGCAAGTGTATAAGCTCTAATCCTTATTCCCCTTTTATGTGTGAGCACTGCCTTCTCTAGAAGGTAAAAGCTAAATTATCAGCAGCTGATCTTGGGTTACCATGGTCAATATGTTTCTGTATGGTCTAAGGCTCTGATTCTGGACAGTGAAACCCCTCTCACACCCAGCTGTTTACACCACTACGGTAATTCCCAGTGAAGATACAGATGGGGCTAGCTTAGCCCTGGTACATGCCTCTCTTACCACGCCCGTAAATGGAGCAAGGGTGAGAGCCATGCCGCTGATACAGCCGAAAACAAGAAATCATGGACCGGTGGCTGAAGTTGAATACGGTAGTGTATTTTCTTGTAATCCGGGGGATTTTTGTTATCTCTCGCTTCGCCATTTGCCGGACGTCAATAAACGCCGCCTGGCAGCAAGTGCTCACGCTAAGTTTGTTTACTTCTGGCGAGCGGCGGAGCATTCAAAACAAAGCGAGAGAGGAGACAAATCGCCCGGATTACAAGAAAATACACTACCGACCAAAGAAATAACTGTCCAAGTACTACAGCTCGCTATATTCACAATCCATCCCCATATCTATCAGAATTGCTGATACACGAAAACCCTTACCTCGTATAGGTTTTGATGTCAAAGCTAGGTTTTTTTTATTGGTCCCCAAGGCCCTAAACTTGAAATAAAATTGCGGTATATTTTGAAAGTTATAAAAGTTACATTTTGTTGTAAATGTCCAAGCGTTAGTTAAAAGCTATAACCAGCTGATAGGTTTCAAGCTTGCCTATACAGTTGTATTAAATATATATGGTATTGATGTAGCACGTTAATCGCTGTAACGACTAACGTCAAGGTAGTAGATATTTGACTGTCCGGGTACCACCTGAAACATGGCGATAAACTAGTGAAACACCATATTCTATTGCCGTATTGGGCCAGCCGTGCCTCAGTGCAAAGTCCCAGCATTAAAGGCTGCCGATAAAAAAGCGCCGAACGGTCCAGGACCGGCCATATATCGCCAATCAGCGGCGAGAGCAGACTAAACAGCTACACAGCCGAAGTAAAAATTAGACGAGCGATATTACGGGCATGTCACAGCAAAAGTCAAATATTAACGATACTTTCACCTTCCCATAAAGTTAAACAATACAGGGGTCCGGTGCATTAACTGATTAACGTTCGTTTGCGTAGTTTAAAAACGCTAACTAATGATATAACATAGCTTCTTACCTGATCAAAGAGGAATCAGCCTCACAGCTGTGTTGATTGGGTGACGTGTGAGAGTGTGTTTCGCTGAGCAGTGGGCCGTCTCATCCGCCAGGTGGCATCGATTTCGCGAGACCCCTCAAGTTCCACGCACTGTGGCGCTACGCAAGCTCTGCTTTTGCAAGCTCCACGCACGGTGGCGCTACGCATGCTAGGTTTTACAATGGAGCCCTAGACTAGAGGAGTGATTCGAAGACAGAGTGGTACCGTGCATGCTTGAGGCCAAGGTTGAGTTGCCGAGCACGGTCGACCACCGCGAAAATTTTTGGTCACTCGGAGCTCGCTATGCAACGACATTGGTCACCTCAAATTATTTCCATTTGTTGCGGGGATTTCCACTTACTCCGCCATGTTCAAATCCTTATTAGTCGTTGCCGATGGCGTGCGCATGCGGTCGACACCCATAAGCAACGCACCCCAGGCACCAGCCAAGAGAACCGTTTTTTGACGTTTTGTGTCATCTGCCGCTCTCTACATCGGTGGTCATGTATTCCAATCTCGATACCAGGGTTACTTGCGCGAGGGCGATAAGTCTAGATTGCTCAACAAGCTACTATGTACGGATATTGCATGTTTCCGAGATTATTTGTAGACGAAAATTAAATGTTGGTGTAACGTTGTAAAGTAGCTGAACCCCCTATATATAAACCTTATTAAAAATTCGAACCAAAATCTAACGCTTACATGTTATCTGGGTTAATTTTGAGCATCAACAGTCAAAATAGAATATGACTGGCGGCATTCCTGACACATTGAGCACACATGCATGATCTGAATTTAGTGATAATGGCTGAACCATACACCCTAGGCAGTTTGAGCAATTACAAGTCATATATAGAGCGCGTTGTTTATTCTCAAGTGAATCATGACGTCAACATATTCAACAGAAACCCCAACACACAATACACGCGTTTCTTTATCCTCAACAGGTTTACGTTGAAGATACTTCAACACGGGTAAACGTAAACAGTAAACCTTCAACAGGTTGAGAATAAACAAATGCTCTTTATGATTATATGCACTATAGAAGAAACATGTCATTTCAATGAGGCTTGAATCGTTACATGGCGTTGT
The DNA here is from genome assembly GCA_964019135.1 of Arenicola marina. NCBI lineage: Eukaryota > Metazoa > Annelida > Polychaeta > Arenicolidae > Arenicola > Arenicola marina. The sequence continues at coordinate 39,710,880 of OZ025252.1, forward strand.
ATGGAAGCCAACTTGACAGAACGATAACGATTACAAAGTCTCTACGCAACTGAGGACCAGCGTATTGACCAGCGCCACCTGGCGGTCATTTCAAACCGGATGTTTATCGGTACGCAGCCAAAGCGTTATTTCGCTGGATGTATGAGTGATTCTTTGAGGAAGAAATAGAAATCGCCGTAATCTTCACTTATCAACATGGCGTAAGTTATTTTTAATCGCGATACTAATTACAGAGAGAATTGGCATTCTTGACATGTATTCATTTTTGTGATTTAGTTGCAAAGATGCTGGTTAAAAAGACCCAAGTATTACAGACAAAATAATAGGGTTCTGTCGTTGGCACTGTGCATTCTGTTTGCTAAGCGGTCGCGGAAGAATATCCTGATTTGAGCACACATTCTGATATTCACCTCAAGGAATTTGGAAAAAATGCTCGGCGTAAATTGCGGTACCTAAATTGCTCATTTACAATTATAATGAATTTCGCACTTGAAAAATATATGTGCTGGCGCCAATAAGCTGATAAGCTTAGATCTATGCCTATTATCGACTGCCGTTATTTTCGAAATTTAACATCGCGGGCGTCGTGATGATCGAACTCGGTCTCTCGGTAGAACTAGAACTATATTGTAGGGTGCGACTATATACCCTAACTAAGGGTATTTGATTGGTATAGTTTTTGACCTCACTTCAACCTTACCAAGCCTGTCTCTAACTTATCACAGGGTGCCATTAGAGCCAGGCAGCAATTGCTGTCTGTGCAGTGTTGCAGCACATATTTTCGTGTATAGGGCGTACAGATTCTAACTATCCAACAACATATGTATCTTTCCAGAATACTATGCAATTTACTGACCTGGTGTAAAGAAAATACTTTGATCTATCTAATTCAACAAATTAAACACGGTCCGCTCCCAACTTGGATATGTCGTTCACCTACGTTTAATATCCTCGCTATTCTTTTCCATTAGCAGAGTTCTGACCGGACTCAGGTCTAGAGATAAGCGGGTTGCTTATCTTTATTTAAGCCTAGAAATCAATGCATTAGATATATATTCCGGTAGAATGGTATTTTAGCTTTCGTTTCAGCGTAAATTGATAGCAAAATTTGATATCAGTAATGTTATTTTATCATGCAATCCCATCAAATTTGCACGGCGGTAACTAACTCAGTAGTTACAACAGTGCGATATCAATGTCAAGGCAGCATGGGTCAACTTCTAAAATACAGATTGACAAGTATACCGCCTGACACTCATTTTTTGGGCTCAACCTTCCGACTTCTTATTGTATATGCCCCAAAGGAAATATTTAGTAAGATATAAAGCAGTAAACACCCTGACGCAAGCCACGACATTGGGATTCAGACATGTTGCTCGCTATCATTCCCGATACAAAAACTCAGTTTATGTGACATCATACTTCTTGTATGCAAATAACATTGCAGGCTGTTCCATTTATTGCACTCCCACCTCATGCACTCGCATCGGCCAACATATAGTGGACGTGTTTGCAGGCGGAGATACAGCATAAGAATAAGTAGCGCTCATACAGCCGTGGTCTGGATCTGTGAGGCAACCATATAAAATCCTACTGTCAGAATTTTTAGTATATATCGTCTGCATACAGAGGGATTCTACAGCTACTCCAGAGGAGGGGGGGTGGCATTGTTATACAAATCGGGGGGGGGGGGGGTATCTGCGGGTGCCTTGATGCCGGAGAAAGCACGCATTTATGATGAGAAAGATACCCTTATAGAGCGGATATTTTAACACTTGCGAGCAGAGGAGGGGGGTTTCTGGAAATGTTTGTTCATAGAGCAGATTGCCATGAGAAAATACCCCCTCCGAGCAGATTCTGATGGTAAAATGCCCAGACTGAGCGGGTGGCTCGTATTTTAGCATGCGTCGCACTGGCACGTGTTTCACCCATTGCCACACCACTAGCAGATATCTCCAAAAAATTTGTACAAAAACAAAAGTAAATGGGCACACACACATTTATTGAGTGAGGTATTGTAGTTTTTATAACTAAATTGTGTTGGGATAACCTTCTTCTTCAATCATAATCTCACAGTGGCATTATTCAATGCACAATTAATCTCCTAGGACCCAGTGAATTCAGCTGGGGGTCTCACGAAAGCTGTTGCTAATGGCGTGAATAGGGTCGGCAGCTAGACTCTGTAGCCACACAGAGTCTAGTGTGGCTGGACTATGATCTATCTAGCCTTGAAGAACCCAGGCCTTGCTACCGCTCAACCAGGGTCCTGAAGTGCACCTATTTGTTTTTCTATATGTAAAGGTATGTAGAATGTAAATATAATAAAGATTAGATGTGGTATTCACCCACAAAGTGACACTAGGCAGATTCAAGTGGAGGGGTTTCAAATCGCTGAGGATTTGCAGGCTGCACTTCAGAACACTGGCCGAGCGGTAGTGAAGCTTGGGTTCTTCAGGGCTATGATCTATCGTCTTGCAATGTCAGGGCTTTTTCTGGCCACATTTATTCAATGGGCGCCAGCCGTGCCAATATACGCTGCAACACCGCAAAGACAGCAAATGCTGCCTGGCTCTAATGGCACCTGGTAATAAGTTAGAGACCACCTGGTAAAGATATTTACATTGGCACAAGTGCCCCCATGCAAAACTGCTTCTCTATAGGCACAACACTGTCAATGTTAAAATCCTTAGACATTCCTCATTATTATTATTAGTAGTGAATAACAATATAGCTTTTATATGATATGTGCATGTACAAGTATAGTATTTACATATTCTAAATCTACTCTTACGTATGAGCTGCATTTATTGAGCTGTAATTATTTGTTTTGTAGAGCAATGACAGCCAAACCTAAGAGTGAAATGACTCCAGAGGAGTTATCACTACGGGAACAGGAAGAGTTCAACACAGGACCACTCTCCGTCCTTACAAGTTCAGTGAAAAACAACACGCAGGTCCTCATCAATTGCCGCAACAACAAAAAATTGCTGGGCAGAGTCAAGGCATTTGACAGGTTTGACTGCAACATGGTCTGTTTGCTATACACGGACACTGTAACATTGTTAGTCCCATATGGGACAGTTGTTGCTCAGCACAACAGTCTCATATCTGCAGGCCAGAATAGTGGGTGAACGATTTATTTGCGTTGGAGACTAAGAGTTATTAATGGTATGATCCATCAAACCATCGTCATTTTGTACTATGATATCTGTACTTCATATTTACTGTAAAACCCACATGCACATGAATTAACAAAGTGATTGCATTACTCTCAAGTCAGTTGAGTTTATATTATCTTGTCGTTCATCACACCATTTTGTATTTGGTCATTCTTCGCCAGCAGCTTTCGCCATGTGGCGTATCGCTTATTGCGTGTCAATGGCTGGTTGTATGGAGCACCACCAAGCGAATGGTGTTGATTTGATGATGACTGCGCATGCACAATTAGTCTACTGGGTGGGCAAGGTGGCTTGAAAATAATAAAGCTTATCATTGTAATAATGAAGACTTGAACCAAAATAGCAAAGTAAGTTGATAGATACATACTTGGAGAAACTATTCCCATACTCTAAAAAGTTCTCGCCATCAGCACCGCTTCTCGCCACACATGTTTGTGCATTACCATTCAGGATTTGATGGTTTGGGGCATGTGGCGTTGTTGCGTTAAACCAACAGCGTCACATGGGGCTATAACATGGTGTGTTTCCCACACACAGGCACTGTAACATGGTCTGTTTCCCCCACGCAGGCACTATAACATGGTCTGTTTTCCACACACAGGCACTGTAACATCTGTTTTCCACACACAGGCATTGTAACATCTGTTTTCCACACACAGGCACTGTAACATGGTCCTGGAGAACGTGAAGGAGATGTGGATCGAGGTGCCCAAGGCCAGCAAGGGCAAGAAGAAGTCCAAACCCGTTAACAAGGATCGCTACATCTCCAAGATGTTCCTGCGCGGCGACTCCGTTATCCTCGTCCTGCGCAACCCGCTGCAGGGTAAATGAGGCCAGCCTCGCTGGGGGCAGTCCTTATTTCTCTCGTGACCCGCGTGAATGCAGCGTGAAAGCCAACGTGGACTGGACAAGAGGGACGCTGACTGAACTCTCTGGAACTGCCAGCGTTTGGATCAGAGCTGTCGGCCGATGTCGTGGCTTTGAGTAACGCGAGAGGCCAATGCTCGTGTTAAAGCGCTTGGCGCACTGGTTAGGGATCTGGGTCGGAGTTGTGTGTTACTGACGAGGTGGAGCAGTCTTGGCTTGGTTCGTCTGTATGGCGACCGTGAACATGTATGTGTCTAAGTGGGGCGTATGTGTGCTGTATGGCTCGGCGTGTGCAAGGAAAGGCATTTATAAAAGAAAAATATCATGTATTGTAATCCTTTTTTTTTTATCTGTAATAAATGTCATCTCATTCCGCAAAGAGTGGTTTACTGTTTTGTTGTACGCCGTGGCTACTTGTCGAGCGAACTATTGAATCGTGTATGACATTGACCGTCTTCTAAATAACGACACAAACTTTTGCTATTGAACTAAACAACGACACCGACTTTTTCTGGAGTTTTTCCAAACAAAGAGTGCCGTGGCCCTTCTCTCTCTAAATAACTGCTTTATTTTGGCCTCTGTCAAAATAATGACTTTTTGCTGGACTTCCTCTAAATAACGACTTTATTGTAGCATTTCACCAAACAACTATTTTATTGTGGCCTTTCACTAAAAAAACTACTTTGTGGCTTTTATTCTGCATTAACTACTTTATTTTGGGCTTACACAAAATAACTTACCTCATTCTGGCCTTTCTCTAAATAACGACTTCTAGTCTTACACTGAATAAAAAAAAATTTCTGGTCTTTCACTGAATACCTACTTTATTCTGCTCTTTCGCTAAATAACTATATTCTGCTCTTTCACTAAATAACTATTCTGCTCTTTCACTAAATAACTATATTCTCGCCTTTCACTAAATAACTGCTTTGTTCTGCTCTTCTACTAAATGACAACTTTGTTCTGCTCTTACTAAATAAGGACTTTGTTCTGCTCTTCTACTAAATAACGACTTTGTTCTGCTCTTTTACTAAATAACGACTTTGTTCTGCTCTTTTACTGAATAACGTCTTTGTTCTGATCTTTTACTGAATAACGACTTTGTTCTGCTCTTTTACTAAATAACGACTTTGTTCTGCTCTTTTACTGAATAACGTCTTTGTTCTGATCTTTTACTGAATAACGACTTTGTTCTGCTCTTTTACTGAATAACGACTTTGTTCTGCTCTTTTACTAAATAATGACTTCTGCTCTTTTACTAAATAATGACTTCGGCTCTTTTACTAAATAACGACTTTGTTCTGTTCTTTTACTGAATAGTGACTTCTGCTCTTTTACTAAATAATGACCTGCTATTTTACTAAACTACTTTATTCTGCTCTTTTATTGAATAACTACTTTGTTCTGCTCTTTCACTAAATAATGACTGTTCTGCTCTTTCACTAAATAACTATTCTGCTCTTTCACTAAATAACTATATTCTCGCCTTTCACTAAATAACTGCTTTGTTCTGCTCTTCTACTAAATGACAACTTTGTTCTGCTCTTACTAAATAAGGACTTTGTTCTGCTCTTCTACTAAATAACGACTTTGTTCTGCTCTTTTACTAAATAACGACTTTGTTCTGCTCTTTTACTGAATAACGTCTTTGTTCTGCTCTTTTACTAAATAACGACTTTGTTCTGCTCTTTTACTAAATAATGACTTCTGCTCTTTTACTAAATAATGACTTCGGCTCTTTTACTAAATAACGACTTTGTTCTGTTCTTTTACTGAATAGTGACTTCTGCTCTTTTACTAAATAATGACTTCTGCTATTTTACTAAACTACTATATTCTGCTCTTTTATTGAATAACTACTTTGTTCTGCTCTTTCACTAAATAATGACTGTTCTGCTATTTTTCTAAATAACGACTTTGTTTTGCTCTTTTACTAAATAACGACTTTGTTCTGCTCTTTTGCTGAATAACTACTTTGTTCTGCTCTCACTAAATAATGACTTCTGCTCTTTTACTAAATAATGACTTCTGCTCTTTTACTAAATAACTACTTTGTTCTGCTCTTTTACTAAATAACGACTTGGTTCTGCTCTTTTACTGAATAACGACTTTGTTCTGCTCTTTTACTAAATAACAACTTTGTTCTGCTCTTTTATTAAATAACGGCTTTGTTCTGCTCTTTCACTATAAAACTACTTTATTCTGCTCTTTCACTAAATAATGAAAATTTTGTTGTGGCCTTTCATTAAGTAACGACACCGGCGTTATTCTGCCCTTAATTTGGCGATACTAAGTTTTGGCCTTATTTCTTCCCATTAAATTAACTGACCAACGACAGTGACTTGTGACCTTACTTTTCCCTTTACCGGAACGACAACTGCGACACACATGATGCAACAAGTAATGCGTTATGGAAAAAAACACTAGTTTATTTTTGTAAAATATGTTACAAATCATTCTCTTTCCATCTGTGGTTAAATGTATCACGACACATTAACTCAAGGCGTCATTTAAAAGGAATTGAAACTACTATAAGAACGATTCCTACGATATAAAGGATAAACGTCCCAGCAGGAGAGTAATGCTGAACCTATGTTACTAAGTGGCATGTTGTCTGGGAGGACCTGTCAGGATTCACCGCATAACAACAGCGACTGATCCAGAGAACATAAGCGGGCACAAATTATATTATTTGCACTAGTGATTTGACGCAGTGATCGGCCACTGTAATAACGCGACCCCGCGAATGTTTCCTTGCTGCTTGAGGAGAGCTGTCGTGGGGATGACAGCTTGCGCCTGTTCGCATCGTTTTAATGGTTTTTGAAGGTGAAAGAAGCTACCTGTGTGTTTCCCTTCATATATTTTGTATAAATACATGTTAGACACACTGTTGCATTCAACATTTGGCAACCTCCTAGCGGGGAACGAAGAAACGACAAACCAGCTCAACCGTGGAGGCTTCGAACAAGATTTCCCTACAAAAAAACTTTTTTGTAAAACTTGATCAAAGTAGTGTAGGAATATTAACAAGATACGCTCAAAGGCATGGTGGGCTCTATACGATCCAACACTCAAATGTGCGAGCAACAATAAACCATTAATACAACTTAATCATACTGCAAAACAGCTGTGTATATAAAGTAAATAAAAACCAATAAAATAAACATAAAACCCAATTAAAAAAATACGTACAACGGAAGCAGCTAAATACAAATGACAGTGACTGCTTTAAATGTAAAAATAACTCTGGGTTCGCAAGTGATGGTATGCAATATATAATGACTGAACCCCCAAAACAGCGGCTTGGGTAACACGACATACGACACACTCGACGTAGTGCGTTATGACTGCTAACCGCCTTTACCGTCTGAATGCCAGATACTTATAAATTCGCGTCACAAACATTCAAATCAGTTTAACCCGTTGAATAGACGCCACCTGGAAAATAAATATATGTACATCGTAATCCGCAAATACATATAAATCCAACAAAACAACCATGAACAATTAGAATCAACACCGATAAATATTATAGATAGGTTCAACAATATAGCCAACTCACAGTTCATCCGTACATCGATCAGACCCACGTGCAAATTCAAAGGACTTGGATTAATACAAACCACTTGGTGTGCGATTACTCTGCCCAGTATTAGATGATGATATATCCTTGGGCCACATTGCTCCCGTTGCTTCGTCGCAAATGACGAACTCTTTTATAGCCCAGGAACACATATCGCTATCTGTTCATGAAGATGAGCTTGTCGTAACAGCTTGCATATATATATGTATATAAGTACTGGTTAAGCCGTTCATTGTAATACCAAGAGTCAATGCCTCGTCGCTCGCCTTAAATATGAAGGCGAATTATTTGTATATAAGACGGACCTGCTGTCTCCTGTTCAAACCATAGTCGTATCTAGCCGTGTCAACATACTGTAAATGATTATCTTGGCTGTTATTTAATCGCACCGAACGGTGTGAAGAATGATACCTAGTTGTTAATTATATCTTTTCATATCTCACAGCAACTTTTAGAATCAGGTACCTATGTGAACTAACTTTATTTAAAACCATGAACATGATGAAGTATGACGCAGCTCCGAAAAATAGCAGTTATACCTTACTCACTTTCTTCCTGTTTTTTTTCTCTTTTTCATCTCTCTCTCTCTCTCTCTCTTTCTCTCTCTCTGATTCATTTATCGCTTTCTCCTCAAGATCTCATTCCTAAACAGTTCCCCCTCCATCTGCTCATTTTCTCTGATAATTATTCAAGCCACAAATCGCACACCGAGCTGGAGTATTATGACAGTAAACCCACGTAAAGTCGCCACTGTGCTTAGAGCGGAGGGGTGTCATATCGCTGTGCATCTGACACGGGACATCATCTTCTGCGCCAATTAAGTCAGGACTGAATTAATTGCACAGCGGGGCGAGATACGTATACACAACCAGCTTGGCAACCAGGCTATATGCCTGGCGCAAGGTTCACACAACTCACATCATCAATTTTCTAATATAAGAAGCTAATGTAAATTAATTTATTATACACTAAACATAAAGCACCTTTCACGAAGTTTACGTAATATTTATGCTTGGCTAGAGGAAGGCGGTCCATTTTGTCGTGGAAAAAAGTTTCATTCTGATGAGCGGTTGGGTGTCACGTACGGACCACCGATGCCTTGTAATCTCCTGCGTCACCGCCACCCTGGCGTAGTGTGTGCCACCTCGGGTGATTCCGGTATTTAGATATCTGAATATCCGGGTTTGATCAAATGAGATCCCACATGTCTCCGCGCACGGTTGTCATGACGACAATCGGGGGTGCCACGACGACTCTCGATGTGTGCGCCACCGTCATCACCATAGGGGCGAGACACGCGGGCTCGCTTAAAAACTTGATAACAGGGGGGTCGATCTCCCTGCGCGACGTGGGTGGCTCGCACTCTGAATCAGGGGTGTGGTGGTGGTGGTGGGGGAGGGGGTGACCCTCACACCTTGGCCTGGCCGGAGATGGCGGTGGTGGGAGCGGAGCGTGACGACCGCTGGGCCTGACGTCATTCGACGCTACTCTGGCGTCTTACGAAATACGGTAAATGACCTCCCCGCTGTTCAGCACGGGCTGACACTGCGAAAAAAACAATACAACGCATCATAAAAACAAACTTGTTGAACTATATATATCATTTGTGTTTAACGATGTTTCCCAAATGATGAAAAATTAAATTAAAAAATGTGCCACTTCTACATGGAAAAGATCAGATTATTGATGCTAGATTGAAATATATCTTATTTAATGGGTAATTTTGTGGGTAACAATATTGAAAAAATAATATACCGAACACAAATATCCCTCAGTAGCATCTATGTCACAGTATGTATGTTCTACATATATTTCTAGACATGTATATATATTGATGTATATTATAAGTCACCCACGTGCAAGCTGGACGAAGGTCATGCCCCACAATATGCTCCAGATCCAGCCAACGATGACGAGAAACGTCAGCATTTGCAGCAGTGATGACACAACGTTGAGGCCAAAGGCATGGATGGGTTTGTTGAGCCGCGTGGGCCCGCAGCAAAACACGCATGGCGCAGAGATCAATGTACCTGTAAACGCATGAAACAAGGATATAAATTATAACGCAATATCATTATATATCAATATATATCAATGCATTCGCCGACGCAACATTGTCTCTTATAATTGTCTTTGCAGTTTACAGATCAGTGTTGTTGCATTGCGGTATCACTTGATGCGTTCATTCGTATGAGTAAGTAAATACGTACCTTTTATACATAAAATATACTCATATAATGACGTTAGGGATAGCCTACCTACAGTTGTTCCCACCAGATCGGTTAGGAATTAATTAACCTTTGCGTGTGCTCATATCGGTTGCACAATGCACAAGGGCATTAATTGGCCTCATGGGTTGGTCGCGGAGGAGAGGAGGGGGGGAGGGGGGGTTCTCTCGGCATCGAGCAATGTTAAACAGATATCAGACCGGTCTGATTAACTAGTAATCACGTATTATATAGCAGTATTAAGCCATGGGAAGGAACCCCGGTTGAATAACGTCACGAGTCTCAAGAGAGTCATTGCCCAGGCGGGTGGAACTATAACTCGTGTAACTGATATATATGTGAAAGGACGCCGTGCATATGGGGAAAAAACTCGCTGGGGGTAGTATTAGGAAGGTCCCCGTCTTGGAATGTTTCAATAAGCATTAATGGAAATATTAACCCATATTAAGTTCAGTTGCCATGGACTCGTATACAATGTGTAGGTCTGAGCCCACATCGTCGTTCTCCTCATCTGTGTTTCTTAGCTCCCCATCCTACCTCTTACCGTCCACCTTCACCCCCCCCCCCCCCCCAACCCCGAGTCCCATCTCTCCACACTCTGCAAGCCATAAGCTGTCAGCTGACTGCAGTATCCTGCTGCACTCTCTTTTTATATGATTTCACCTATGTATTGTTTTGTCTAACCGACTGGGGGCCCGAGGCGTGCTAGGCTGTGAGTCTTTTGAGACGGTGGTTTATATTGCCACGTTGGCGTTATTTTGGGGCGTTATTTTTGTTGGGTCTGGCAGGGTATAATTTGTTTTCGAGAGGTGTTCTTAGTTGTACGCTTGCTGAAAACTTGTAATGTGGGAGGCCTTATGATATATGCACTCGTTGTTTCCCGTTTTTCATATACGATCCATTATTAACACTGAGCTAAATATGGCCGATCTGGTTAGTTTCGGAGTATAAACAGAAGAACGATAACCTTTATATTAAAGCGGGTGTCCAACCTAATTTAATCGCGATCTGCACCGAAAGTTTACATCTTTAGATTCAATTGGCGAGTGTTAACGCTTCGTTTAGACGGACTGGTAAGGAGAAAAAAATTAAGGCAACCCGCCCCCGGCAATGTCAAGCAGAGCGCCATTTTGCTGGGAGCAGTGACGCGTATTGTGAGTATTCATATGGCGCCGCCTTACGTGATAACTCGCGGAGAGAGAGATCAGGGACGCGATTTACAGATGAACAGCGGCAGTTCCAAGCCGCGCGGTAGCGCAAGATCTTAGTGTTTCATAGAAAAGTACCGTCCAAACAAATTGATATACGTCTTGCGACGATTGAATCCGCAACAATGCCGTGATTGGAGTTAGAATCGCAGCTCTATACATTAGCGATGATCACGCGCTCTTGTTTTGCTCACACTATAGGCGCAATTTCCGATTTGAATAAATTAGAGTATCGCCTCCTGATTGGTCAATCGAGGACACACCTCCAAAAAGGGCTGCCGCCTGGGTAGTCGGCGAGATCGTGCCCGGCGGTCACTTCTAAATTTTATTGTGAGCTATAGATAGGACGAAAAATTCTGTAATTTGGAGGATAGACAATTGGGTATTATATGAATCGGTAAAGCAGCGTTAGAGGCCAGGCTGGCGGTTCCATTTAAGACAAGCAATTGGACATACGCACAGAAACAATCGAAAGGCGAATCGAACAGCCTATTCAACAAGTTCTTCATTTCACAGACATGTCGAACGACCCTGCAGCGATCTTACATTCAGCGCTGAGCGAGATCCCGTGATAGTTATCTTTCTGGGAAAGTGTAAATCCGGCATAATTCCGAGGATTCTCGCTCTCCCTCACTGCTCTGGCGTGCGAGATGGAGAATTGCACAGCCTCCTCGCCTCAGGTAAGAAGCGATAATTACTGAGGGGAGAGTGATTTATAACAGCGTGGCGGGCCGCACGACTAGTGGCGAACGTGAGTCTCACTTTGACCTTCATACCCGCGTCTGCCTCACGTGACCTGGATAAACCACGCCGCCACCCACCCACCCAGCCTGCCTCCCTGCCACCCGGCCTCCCTCCCTGTCTCCCTGCCTGCCTGACCACGTCCCTCCCTAAATCTTCTTCGTGTCTATGACAGCTAGACGTCGACATGTCTCATGTAGGTAACCTTTACCGGTGAATACCTTTGACCCACATATGTGTTGTTGTTTTTATAAGTGGCCGCGCAATAAATGGCCTTGACAGATAGGTGGCGATTTTACCTGCCGCGGAACCAGTTGCATCAGCATGAGAACATTTAGACGTATGCCGGAAACATGCAGCCAGGCGGACACAGGTACCCCCCCCCCCCCTACACACACCACCCCTCCCTCTCAAGAAAAAAAACTAAATATAAAAATCAAAAGAAATCCGGCAAGTATTAATCACTTTCAGACGGCATCCAAAGTCACCCACTTCAAACCATCAACATTGAAGTGCCGTGAAAACGTGTCTCTTTCTTACATTACGTACAGTATATGTTTGGCAGCATTGTCAGCATTCACCTCATTTCCCTAGATCTGTTTCTCGAATAGACGATAGCATTGTGTGGAAAAGACGAAATGAGACATCTCCAACTGTGAGATTAAACAGATAACTTTCTTTCATGGATATTATTTTATTACCTGAACCTGAACACAATAGAACCACACTCCACGCATTCCAGTGCATGCAAATTCGTCACCTTGTTTTCATCCAACAACACAATTGCGCATATATAGAGGCTCATCATTTGCTTAAATGCGTCTCGTACGATGAGAGATAATAAAAAAAGACAGGCATTATGCCCAGTGTGTTAAGCACAATACTCGCATGGTATTCACGGCGGAACAGAGGTCGTGGGATTCCCGCCAACAGGGAGGTGAGACGCCAAGGGGAGCTGGGTCGGCGTGAGATATGGCTTCCAGTCAGTAGATACTGTCTGCGCCTGGCGGACCTGAGACCTTCCCACCGGCCAGTGCGACACCGGGTCCCTTCGGCTGCCTTCTAACAAGCTGCGGCAAGCTAGCTGCTTGTTATGTTGCTAACCGCCCCCCCACCACCCCGAGTAACCCCTTCCCCCACCCCCACCCCGACCTGCCACCAGGCGCATCACCGCAGGGTGCGCGGGAGAAGTGAAATACGTTGGATTATTAACGTCGTGACAATTGGCTGGAAAGCCTTCTAGGTATTAGGGTAAACATTCATTTCGTTCAGAACGCCGGAAATGTCTAATTGCCTTGACTCGCCCGCACCTACCCGACAACCCCACATCCGCCAACCTCACACCTCTTGTCTCCACCCTCCCCCCGCGTTCTTTCTGTGTCTTCATTCTGGAACTCAACTGTGTGCTCCATGATGGCTCCCAACGTGCTCCATTGGCCTAGTTTTATTGACTAATAAGGTTGCTGCAAACGCCATTTCCGAAAGATAAATCCCCAAGCGGGGAAACGTGAAACTGGTTAACGACTCGGGTCGTGGCGCCTGCACATATCGCTCAGCCGACTTCAAGACAATTCTTGTTGTCTTCGATTGCCCATGTATAAAACCACTTTCGGTGAGATTGGCAATATGGTTAGAGGTAGTTCCCAGAATTAATATTACCGCGTTATTATTGGTTAAAAATGTGTAACTGGAAATGATGGATGATGCAAGTAGTAATGTGTTAGATCATATTTTGCTAATTATTAAGAGACATATTTTTGTATCAAAAAATGGATAAATACAATTCCAACTTTCCAAGGGGGCTTAAATGTAATAAAATCTGTAAAAAAAAATTTACACGGAATAGCCCAGCGTAACTGCTGGAATCACCTTAGGAAATCCAGACTAAGTGGCGACCCAGCCATCGTGTTTGGGACGTAGAGTGTCTTAAATTGTTGATGTAGAATACGCAATTATAATGTTATGTACATTGTGCGTGTAATGTACATGTAAATCTATCGTATCTGCTGTAATTGAAATAATAAAACACTTTAAGACAATTATTATAATCAGTTAACCTTGGGACCCTTAAATATATGACATATAAACAGCACATGAAGAAAACACGAACGACGTTTACATATATAATACATATTCCAAGTGGCGCTCCAATCATTTGCCTCAATTTTCCTTTTGCTGGTTCAGTGCAACTCGTTCACATGCTTCGCTAAAATACGAACATACGGTTCTAACAATTTGGGCGCTGGAAGCAATTACTCATGGCAGTCGTTTACTCAAGGCACCCAAGAGAAGATTACGTAGGCCTACTCCTCGGCAAATCTAGAGATCAGTAACAATATGGGACAGGTCGACTGTTTAGTTTTGTAATTTTTACAAAATCTGGACGTTAATTATTCCAAGTTCGAAATTTCGCGTAAAAACATCCACTGGAGAACGCTCATCGACTTTCCAAGAGGAAGCTGGTTTGTTTACCTACATTCTTAAGTGTTATGTACGTTACGTTTATTCCGGGCCAGTTTTGCACGTTTTAGTTTCGCATTTTATCATGTTTATCATTTACAGCTTGAATGATTTTTCGGTTGCAGTGAAAAGAACGGAGTTGGAAAGCCATAAAAGGTTAATGCAGTGATTATCGCTCACCAGATGGTAGCACGACTCGATCGAGCTGAAGACGAAAAATGGCATCCTCTTAGATAAATGCCTGGACTACTTTTTTGTCCGTCCACCTTCATAGTGATAAAGTCTCGCGTAGGGATACGGCGTCTCTAGGCCTACTGTCCCCAAGACCTCCGTTTGATTAAAGGCATTATAATGCGATATGCGTTATATAATGCGGACTGCCTTTTCCGGGTTTACGCACTCCTGTATTAGTGCGATTGGGGATGAAAAGGACTTTGATGGCTTGAAGAACGTTTTCGTGTCGACCTTGGGAAAGGATAAAATGAACAGAAACCCAATGTAAGTAATCAATTGACCTAGATCTAGTATTTATATTGTATATATAATAAATATTGTATACAATATACTGTACTAGTTGTCTTCATTTAGCAAAGTAACAATTCCTAACTTCTGGGTTTGTATTATAGTGACTTGACGTGCGGTGTACATTACATGCCGGATCTGAATCGGCCGTTAACAGGTCTACTTGGCGAAAAATAAGCAACGATATGCAATTATCTTCACACTTGATGATTTTACTCATTGTCATAAATTAAGTGCCACAAATGGTATCTTTCCATGTGACTAGCTCTATTTCACTCCATAAAAAAAAAGAAATGCGATCATAGTTTTCAATATAACTACTTTCATCAGGTTTCATCAGATTAACCATCAGCGTCCTAACCTAGCAATCACCCGTTGTATAACCGCGCGACTGCCCTGTCAAATCCGCTTCTACCGAGCGCCACCAATTCCCCAAAGAAATTTGGGGAATCAATGTCATGGACGCAAATTGCCCAATATCCGGTCCCTTTCAAATAAACAAAGCCTCAGATCTATTGCTCCATCCGGGTTACTGCAATGGACGGAAGTCACTGCGAACAGACGATGCGGAAACGGGCGTTGGAGTTAAAGACAGTGAAGGACTGAGGTCTGGCGGAAGCCTGAGGCGCCTGTTGGACAAGTACAGACGTGACCTGTTTCCTTAAACCGTTTACATTACACCAAGCTTTCTTCATTGATACCGCTTTGAAAAGGCGCACGCATGCCACACACTGGCGGTAAAATTTCAACATTCAGGCAACATAAAAAGCGTTATCAAAAGCAGCCGGCTAAACACAGTAATTCTCTTATAAAAATATATCACTTCAAGTATCGGACTCGATTTCCGCAGCACGTGCAACGTGACATGCCCTTGCCAATTCTGAAGGGCTTGCTTACAATGGGGTTTGTTTCTTTGCACTCAAAGAACTGACATCCCACACTATATATATATATATATATATGTATATACATATAAGCTCATATATTATCATTATCATCTCTTAATAATTAACTTGCGCCAAAGACGTCACAGACAGTGGACTTCGTGAAGGACCCACGTGTAACCTAACTTGATTGTATTGTCCTCAGAGAGTCGGTCGGTGGGTCTAAGCCGCCAGTTAAGCACGCCAGCGCCACCAACGGCCGTCGCTGAAGACCGGTGAAAGACGATTCCCGAAAACATAAGGCCATAGAGCTTTCACCAGCACCGACATACGCTGGGTGCGAGGGTTGGCTCTGCCTTTAATCACCTCGTGCCCAACAGCCCGATAAATCACTTCAGACGGCACACAAGAGCAGGAGATGTTCGTTCGGTCGGGCGATGGCGATGGCGCAGGGGCGCCCACGTGGTTAAGTGGTATGCGGGCCGGCTGCAGAAGCGCTCCCAGCGGACAGACCGAGAACTACCGGTGTTGAAACCGCTACCACCCCTGTGGCTAAAAATAATGAGCCTTCTTTTACCTCTCCACCCCACCTGTCCTTCACTCGCACATGGCTTTCCGGAACAGCTGACCAGAAAATGCGATTAATTCTTCCTGCTTTTTTTGTTTTGTTTTGTTGTTTTTTTTAACTGGAGGAAAATACTCCCTAGCGCATGCGGATTTCTTGCGCCGTCACTTTAAACGTTACCCCCCTTGCGCCAGAAAGAATCTTTAAGCAGATATTGGTTATTACGCTTAATCCAATGCCCGGGTTTCGTTTCATCTCTGTATCATTACACGCGGCGTGGCCTGATTGTGTTGCTGCCGCTGCTGCCCTTGTGGTCTACCCAAGCAAGTTACAATCAGCCTATTCATCAGCGTCCACCTTTTTTGTGCCTTGTACAGGACGGTGAAACGGAAGAACCTAGTCTGTAGCCGATTTATCATTTGTTCTCTTTGTTCGGGCACAGCGGCCCCATGGCGAACATGCCAACGACTCGAACGTCGATTCTATCTCCGGAGAACGCCTGCGGAATGGAGGGTGAAAGGGGGTGTGGGGGTGGGGGGAGGGGGCTATATTGCATCCATTTCTCCCCGGTCCGGCATTCCGCATCTCAGGGGTGTAGAATGTAGATATAAAAGTTTGGCACTATGTGTAAACATTCCCACATTCGACGTTAGGTCATGTAGACCTAGAGTTTTTTTCTCTACAATAAGGTCTTCATTTCTAATCACGACTGAGATTGTACACTATAATTAGTGCGTCCTACGGGAGCTTCGTGAGGGCTACTGGTCATGGGGATCGTAGTCTCAGATCTTGTGGGGCAACGGCACAAGTCTGTGGCATACATATTGGCTATCAGAAACTACAGAGGGGACAGTGTTGCCTCCTAATTTGGTTAAAAATCTTGACTACCTCTGCGATTCATGTTTCATCTGATATGTCTCAACAGAGTGATATAATTCGGGGTTTACTTTGTCCGTTGACATGTCCGTGAAGGGGATACGAAGGGTGTGGTGGGTAAAGCGGATGTTTTGATATTACGGAGGCAATGATATGCGTGGGGTGGATGGGGCAATGATATGAGTAGGGTGGATGGGGCAATGATATGTGTGGGGTGGATGGTGCAATGATATGTGTGGGGTGGATGGGGCACTGATATGAGTTGGGTGGATGGGGCAATGATATGAGTTGGGTGGATGGGGCAATGATATGAGTTGGGTGGATGGGGCAATGATATGAGTTTGGTGGATGGGGCAATGATATGTGTGGGGTGGATGGGGCAATGATATGAGTGGGGTGGATGGTGCAATGATATGAGTGGGGTGGATGGGGCAATTATATGAGTGGGGTGGATGGTGCAATGATATGAGTAGGGTGGATGGGGCAATGATATGAGTGGGGTGGATGGGGCAATGATATGAGTGGGGTGGATGGTGCAATGATATGAGTGGGGTGGATGGGGCTAGGATATGTGTGGGGTGGATGGTGCAATGATATGAGTGGGGTGGATGGAGCAATGATATGTGTGGGGTGGATGGTGCAATGATATGAGTGGGGTGGATGGGGCAATGATATGGGTGGGGTGGATGGTGCAATGATATGAGTGGGGTGGATGGTGCAATGATATGTGTGGGGTGGATGGTGCAATGATATGAGTGGGGTGGATGGAGCAATGATATGAGTGGGGTGGATGGTGCAATGATATGTGTGGGGTGGATGGTGCAATGATATAAGTGGGGTGGATGGTGCAATGATATGAGTGGGGTGGATGGGGCAATGATATGAGTGGGGTGGATGGTGCAATGATATGGGTGGGGTGGATGGTGCAATGATATGTGTGGGGTGGATGGGGCAATGATATGAGTGGGGTGGATGCGGCAATGATATGAGTGGGGTGGATGGTGCAATGATATGAGTGGGGTGGATGGGGCAATGATATGAGTGGGGTGGATGGAGCAATGATATGAGTGGGGTGGATGGAGCAATGATATGTGTGGGGTGGATGGAGCAATGATATGAGTGGGGTGGATGGGGCAATGATATGAGTGGGGTGGATGGTGCAATGATATGAGTGGGGTGGATGGGGCAATGATATGAGTGGGGTGGATGGAGCAATGATATGTGTGGGGTGGATGGAGCAATGATATGAGTGGGGTGGATGGAGCAATGATATGAGTGGGGTGGATGGTGCAATGATATGTGTGGGGTGGATGGGGCAATGATATGTGTGGGGTGGATGGGGCAATGATATGAGTGGGGTGGATGGGGCAATGATATGAGTGGGGTGGATGGAGCAATGATATGAGTGGGGTGGGTGGGCAATGATATGAGTGGGGTGGATGGTGCAATGATATAAGTGGGGTGGATGGTGCAATGATATGAGTGGGGTGGATGGGGCAATGATATGAGTGGGGTGGATGGTGCAATGATATGGGTGGGGTGGATGGTGCAATGATATGAGTGGGGTGGATGGGGCAATGATATGTGAGGGGTGGATGGTGCAATGATATGTGTGGGGTGGATGGTGCAATGATATGAGTGGGGTGGATGGTGCAATGATATGAGTGGGGTGGATGGTGCAATGATATGAGTGGGGTGGATGGGGCAATGATATGTGAGGGGTGGATGGTGCAATGATATGGGTGGGGTGGATGGTGCAATGATATGAGTGGGGTGGATGGGGCAATGATATGGGTGGGGTGGATGGGGCAATGATATGAGTGGGGTGGATGGTGCAATGATATGAGTGGGGTGGATGGGGCAATGATATGGGTGGGGTGGATGGAGCAATGATATGCGTGGGGTGGATGGAGCAATGATATGTGTGGGGTGGATGGGACAATGATATGAGTGGGGTGGATGGTGCAATGATATGAGTGGGGTGGATGGGGCAATGATATGAGTGGGGTGGATGGGGCAATGATATGAGTGAGGTGGATGGGGCAATGATATGAGTGGGGTGGATGGTGCAATGATATGAGTGGGGTGGATGGGGCAATGATATGTGAGGGGTGGATGGTGCAATGATATGAGTGGGGTGGATGGTGCAATGATATGAGTGGGGTGGATGGGGCAATGATATGTGAGGGGTGGATGGTGCAATGATATGTGTGGGGTGGATGGTGCAATGATATGTGTGGGGTGGATGGTGCAATGATATGAGTGGGGTGGATGGGGCAATGATATGAGTGGGGTGGATGGGGCAATGATATGGGTGGGGTGGATGGGGCAATGATATGAGTGGGGTGGGTGGGGCAGTGATATGAGTGGGGTGGATGGGGCAATGATATGAGTGGGGTGGGTGGGCAATGATATGTGTGGGGTGGATGGGGCAATGATATGAGTGGGGTGGATGGGGCAATGATATGAGTGGGGTGGATGGGGCAATGATATGAGTGGGGTGGATGGGGCAATGATATGTGTGGGGTGGATGGGGCAATGATATGAGTGGGGTGGATGGGGCAATGATATGAGTGGGGTGGATGGTGCAATGATATGAATGGGGTGGATGGGGCAATGATATGAGTGGGGTGGATGGGGCAATGATATGAGTGGGGTGGATGGGGCAATGATATGAGTGGGGTGGATGGGGCAATGATATGAGTGGGGTGGATGGGGCAATGATATGAGTGGGGTGGGTGGGCAATGATATGAGTGGGGTGGATGGTGCAATGATATGAGTGGGGTGGGTGGGCAATGATATGAGTGGGGTGGGTGGGCAATGATATGTGTGGGGTGGATGGGGCAATGATATGAGTGGGGTGGATGGTGCAATGATATGAGTGGGGTGGGTGGGCAATGATATGAGTGGGGTGGGTGGGCAATGATATGTGTGGGGTGGATGGTGCAATGATATGAGTGGGGTGGATGGTGCAATGATATGAGTGGGGTGGATGGTGCAATGATATGAGTGGGGTGGGTGGGCAATGATATGAGTGGGGTGGGTGGGCAATGATATGTGTGGGGTGGATGGGGCAATGATATGAGTGGGGTGGATGGGGCAATGATATGAGTGGGGTGGATGGGGCAATGATATGAGTGGGGTGGATGGGGCAATGATATGTGTGGGGTGGATGGGGCAATGATATGAGTGGGGTGGATGGTGCAATGATATGAGTGGGGTGGATGGTGCAATGATATGTGTGGGGTGGATGGTGCAATGATATGAGTGGGGTGGATGGGGCAGTGATATGAGTGGGGTGGATGGGGCAATGATATGTGTGGGGTGGATGGGGCAATGATATGAGTGGGGTGGATGGTGCAATGATATGAGTGGGGTGGATGGGGCAATGATATGAGTGGGGTGGATGGGGCAATGATGTGAGTGGGGTGGATGGGGCAATGATATGTGTGGGGTGGATGGAGCAATGATATGTGTGGGGTGGATGGAGCAATGATATGTGTGGGGTGGATGGTGCAATGATATGAGTGGGGTGGATGGTGCAATGATGTGTGTGGGGTGGATGGTGCAATGATATGAGTGGGGTGGATGGTGCAATGATATGTGTGGGGTGGATGGAGCAATGATATGTGTGGGGTGGATGGTGCAATGATATGAGTGGGGTGGATGGTGCAATGATATGTGTGGGGTGGATGGGGCAATGATGTGTGTAGGGTGGATGGTGCAATGATATGAGTGGGGTGGATGGGGCAATGATATGAGTGGGGTGGATGGGGCAATGATATGTGTGGGGTGGATGGGGCAATGACATGAGTGGGGTGGATGGTGCAATGATATGTGTGGGGTGGATGGTGCAATGATATGAGTGGGGTGGATGGTGCAATGATATGTGTGGGGTGGATGGAGCAATGATATGTGTGGGGTGGATGGTGCAATGATATGAGTGGGGTGGATGGAGCAATGATATGTGTGGGGTGGATGGAGCAATGATATGTGTGGGGTGGATGGAGCAATGATATGTGTGGGGTGGATGGTGCAATGATATGTGTGGGGTGGATGGAGCAATGATATGTGTGGGGTGGATGGAGCAATGATATGTGTGGGGTGGATGGTGCAATGATATGAGTGGGGTGGATGGTGCAATGATATGTGTGGGGTGGATGGAGCAATGATATGTGTGGGGTGGATGGTGCAATGATATGTGTGGGGTGGATGGAGCAATGATATGTGTGGGGTGGATGGTGCAATGATATGAGTGGGGTGGATGGTGCAATGATATGTGTGGGGTGGATGGAGCAATGATATGTGTGGGGTGGATGGTGCAATGATATGTGTGGGGTGGATGGAGCAATGATATGTGTGGGGTGGATGGAGCAATGACATGTGTGGGGTGGATGGAGCAATGATATGTGTGGGGTGGATGGAGCAATGATATGTGTGGGGTGGATGGTGCAATGATATGAGTGGGGTGGATGGTGCAATGATATGTGTGGGGTGGATGGAGCAATGATATGTGTGGGGTGGATGGAGCAATGATATGTGTGGGGTGGATGGTGCAATGATATGAGTGGGGTGGATGGTGCAATGATGTGTGTGGGGTGGATGGTGCAATGATATGAGTGGGGTGGATGGTGCAATGATATGTGTGGGGTGGATGGAGCAATGATATGTGTGGGGTGGATGGTGCAATGATATGAGTGGGGTGGATGGTGCAATGATATGTGTGGGGTGGATGGGGCAATGATGTGTGTGGGGTGGATGGTGCAATGATATGAGTGGGGTGGATGGGGCAATGATATGAGTGGGGTGGATGGGGCAATGATATGTGTGGGGTGGATGGGGCAATGATATGAGTGGGGTGGATGGTGCAATGATATGGGTGGGGTGGATGGGGCAATGATATGAGTGGGGTGGATGGGGCAATGATATGTGTGGGGTGGATGGGGCAATGATATGAGTGGGGTGGATGGTGCAATGATATGAGTGGGGTGGATGGTGCAATGATATGTGTGGGGTGGATGGTGCAATGATATGAGTGGGGTGGATGGGGCAATGATATGAGTGGGGTGGATGGTGCAATGATATGTGTGGGGTGGATGGAGCAATGATATGTGTGGGGTGGATGGTGCAATGATATGAGTGGGGTGGATGGTGCAATGATATGTGTGGGGTGGATGGGGCAATGATGTGTGTGGGGTGGATGGTGCAATGATATGAGTGGGGTGGATGGGGCAATGATATGAGTGGGGTGGATGGGGCAATGATATGTGTGGGGTGGATGGGGCAATGATATGAGTGGGGTGGATGGTGCAATGATATGGGTGGGGTGGATGGGGCAATGATATGAGTGGGGTGGATGGGGCAATGATATGTGTGGGGTGGATGGGGCAATGATATGAGTGGGGTGGATGGTGCAATGATATGAGTGGGGTGGATGGTGCAATGATATGTGTGGGGTGGATGGTGCAATGATATGAGTGGGGTGGATGGGGCAATGATATGAGTGGGGTGGATGGGGCAATGATATGAGTGGGGTGGATGGGGCAATGATATGAGTGGGGTGGATGGGGCAATGATATGTGTGGGGTGGATGGGGCAATGATATGAGTGGGGTGGATGGGGCAATGATATGAGTGGGGTGGATGGGGCAATGATATGAGTGGGGTGGATGGGGCAATGATATGAGTGGGGTGGATGGGGCAATGATATGAGTGGGGTGGATGGGGCAATGATATGAGTGGGGTGGATGGGGCAATGATATGAGTGGGGTGGATGGGGCAATGATATGAGTGGGGTGGATGGGGCAATGATATGTGTGGGGTGGATGGTGCAATGATATGAGTGGGGTGGATGGGGCAATGATATGAGTGGGGTGGATGGGGCAATGATATGAGTGGGGTGGATGGGGCAATGATATGAGTGGGGTGGATGGGGCAATGATATGAGTGGGGTGGATGGGGCAATGATATGGGTGTGGTGGATGGGCAATGATATGAATGGGGTGGATGGGGCAATGATATGAGTGGGGTGGATGGGGCAATGATATGAGTGGGGTGGATGGGGCAATGATATGCGTGTGGTGGATGGGCAATGATATGAATGGGGTGGATGGGGCAGTGATATGAGTGGGGTGGATGGGGCAATGATATGAGTGTGGTGGATGGGGCAATGATGTGAGTGGGGTGGATGGGGCAATGATATGAGTGGGGTGGATGGGGCAGTGATATGAGTGGGGTGGATGGGGCAATGATATGAGTGGGGTGGATGGGGCAATGATATGAGTGGGGTGGATGGGGCAATGATATGGGTATGGTGGATGGGCAATGATATGAATGGGGTGGATGGGGCAGTGATATGAGTGGGGTGGATGGGGCAATGATATGAGTGGGGTGGATGGGGCAATGATATGAGTGGGGTGGATGGGGCAATGATATGAGTAGGGTGGATGGGGCAATGATATGAGTGGGGTGGATGGGACAATGATATGAGTGTGGGGGATGGGGCAATGATATGAGTGGGGTGGATGGGGCAATGATATGAGTGGGGTGGATGGGGCAATGATATGAGTGGGGTGGATGGGCAATGATATGAGTGGGGTGGATGGGGCAATGATATGAGTGGGGTGGATGGGGCAATGATATGAGTGTGGTGGATGGGGCAATGATATGAGTGGGGTGGATGCGGCAATGATATGAGTGGGGTGGATGGTGCAGTGATATGAGTGGGGTGGATGGTGCAATGATATGAGAGTGGTGGATGGGGTCTATTGGGAGAGAGACGGGTGGGTTTGCTGACGGAAGTTCGTGCCCCTGTTGCCTTCGCTCAGACCCTCCTCGGAATCTCCCCCAAGTGCCGCATGCCACGGGAGGCAGGTGATCGGCCTCTCACTCCCCCTGTGTGCTGTGCACTACGATGCGCACCTTTTTTAAGCGCCGACAGGGGCGATCAGCCATCTTCTAAACATCGGCAAAAAGGGACAGAAGACACAAACCTGTGTTTTATCAACAATATCGCCCGAAATCGCTTGTAGAAAATTGACTAAATATTTGTGGAGCTGACTAAAATCACCAACTTAGGGTTAATATTACACGAAGGAATCCCTATTTCAGAGAAAGTTTTGTAAGTCGGCCTTGGTTGTGGTTTGCTTGCACAGCAAACAAACCGCTCCTGTGCAAGCATTATTCAGTGGCTGTAGATCTGCCGTCTGCAAAAAAAATCCTATGAATCATCCATTTCGGGCTGCGCCATTTACTTTAATTATAGTACTCCTGAAAAGATCTCGCTGTAAAGGTGCAAAACTACAGAGAGAATTTGCAGAGGGTGTGTTCTTAAACCGAAAACATATCTTGCATGAAGCACATGGATAAACGTGATTGCCCAGTAAAGTCGTAAAGAGTAAAGTCGATGGTGTATCTCAACATGTTATAGGACTTTTTCCACCGCGCTAGATAGAGAGTACACCATGGTAGGTCCGCCGACAGGACGTCTTCCCACAGCTTGGGTCGGTGTGAGTGTGGGTTTGGCACGAGGCCATTGCCATCCCGCAGAGCTGACATGTGCAACCGATGAGCTTCTTTTACCCTCACAGACGTCGATTACGTTTCAACGGCTGGAAGGTGACCGGAAGTTCACACCGCCGGAAGTAAACATCTTTTCCTGCACTTCAATTGCCGGCCCGGATGTGTTTAAGGCACTATAAAGCTGTGTATATACAGTTTAAAGCGCGTCGTGTGGCCTCAGCGAAATCACCCACAGGCCGAATGTGAAGTGTAAGTGCTTTGCTGATCATTATAAGTTTTTAGGCCACTAACTTAGAGTGGCATGGTTGGCCATGGTTCAGTTTTGGGTTGGATCCAAATAACACGGACTGAAATAAATTAATATTAAATTGAACTGATCTGTGTTAATAATATTCGCCGATGTTATGCTGCCCTCCGGTTTAAGCGCAGTTTTGCTCCTGCTTGCTAGAAAGAAAATTACTTGTTATAACTTCTTGCCAAAGGCTGTGTAATCACATCAGGCTGCAATGTGAAAGGCGCATCGCGGACAAAACGCTTCAAAGATTTTGAGACTATGTATAGCTGTTGCCGTTCACCGCACTAAAAGTAAACGTCTGCTTATAAGGTTCTATATCCATTCTGATAAAAACAGAAACATAGGTCTAATTGTTTCAGAACATTTTAGAAAACGAAGTTGTATACAGTTTATTAGCGGTAGAAACAACGACTTGTTGTATTAATAGCTCGATATCTTACGTTTAAACTGTCTGAAAGAGAGTTCACACCTTCAGAAATGAGCTGACGTTTATACGAGTATAATTTATGTGTTAATTTGCGTCAGTTAGCGAGCCAATCATAAGTCGTGAAATGATGTGACGTTACAGTGTCAAACTCGTCAAGGCTCACTGATTGGCTGGCATGATTAACCAGTAGAAGTTACTTGCTTTGGGTTTGATGTTGAGATTGTAGCACTGAACGTGGGGTGCTGCAACGGGAAGGACCTGGAGGGATCAATAGTCGACTTACAGTGAATTCCGGCCTATAGGCGGGCGTGGACAATATGGCGGCAGTAATGAACCGAGAGGTCAAAATCCGCCGAGAAACGGTGGAGATTTAAGCTCATCGAGTTAGCTCGAGCTTTATTCACACCATGGGGCAGTATATCTGCACATACAACACCCACACACTACTAACTTATTTCCATTCACACCTTCCATGGTGAAGATTAGTGTTGAGGCTTAAGTCTAAATCACAGTATGATGAAAATAAAGCTTATTCGCATACAGTACTTGTCTTTAATGTCTTTTATTTGCCACTAATTTGTTGTCTATTAGATGTTGATTTTTGGGCGGCGACCAGCGCTTGCAATCCGTACCGTAATAGCAGCAAAGAAAAGAAAATCAGATGAACCGTGAAATTGCGCCTTCCATTTTCTTGCCAAACTTGCCTGAGATAGGCTGTTGTCTGTAGTCACCACGCAACAGAACGGAAGAAATATAAAAAAGAAGGTGCCATAGAGTAAAAAAAAAAAGATAGGTTGAAAAAATTCCATAGAAAATCATTGGAGAGTGCAAATGGAGAAGAGGGACGATAAATACAGCGTCTGATCCGACAAGCTACAACTTTTTTAAATGGCAATTAACTCCGTAAGTTGGTCACCTTGTTCGGTCCGGGCTTGTGTTGTGCCTGAGTGGTATGCAGAGGATCTGGCGGAAATCTAACCGCCGACAACAGCAATTCCGCCCCGCCCCCCCCCCCCCACCCGCCCTCCACTTCCCTCCACTAACCCCGATCTACTCCTTAGTGCACCAGGGCCCCTATCTATTGCCCCACCCACCACCACCCTCAATCACCCCTCATAGTACATGGCGACCCCCTTCCCTTCCCTCCCCCCCCCCCCCCTCTCGGCCCCCACCAATGGCTGTAGTGATGGCTGGTGGCCAGGATATCAAATCCGTTCTGAGGGTTCCATGTTACGATCGCTCTCCAGTGCGGCGAATGGTATATCCTGACTATCGCTCGCCAAACATCGATCTGTCTGGAATACAGGTTACAGGGCTTGCCAGGTTCACAAAACACTGATAAAAACAAAGTCCGCAGTCGGCCTAGTTAGTCTACATCGGACTTCATTGATAATAACCGGATTTAAATGTCAGTGAATGGCATGCGGCATGAACTTTCCAAAGGATAATGCAGCCGCTGCTTACGTCACTGTTGCATCTCCGTTCGTTCAGTGACACTGTCCACACGATGACACGTTGTCTAATACCACATATATAGCATGATATCAATGTTATACAACAAATTATAATGGCATTAAATGCCATATCCATCCAATACATTCGCAATGGCGTGTCAAGGGAGAGTGTTGATCTTACTTGACAGATCTGGAAAGATCTACTTGCAAAGAAACATACAGGAAAACCACATCGTACAACTATATCAATGAAAAGGGCCAAATACAGTCAACTCCCAGTTACCGACAATTTTCCTTAGTGTCGCAACCGAAGTCCGCCCAACTCCGTGTGGCCATGTTTCTTGCATCTAGTACATGATGTCATATGTCTGGAAGGGGTAAATGGCAACACGCGACACAAGGATGTTTAAAAAATCGACATTCGACATTGACCCCCAAATTCCGACACTGAGGATCTGAAAAAGCGACATCGGCGCAGATAGTGGCATTTAAAAACAAACGACACTGAACTTACACAAAAGGCGACACGGAACGTTGTGAAAAATTGACATTCTAGGCCCAAGACCCCTATATTTGAATATCCATGAGTTGTAAAATCCCCAAATTATCGTCTTTACGGGCCACTCACACATTTTTTATTTTTATCCTTGGTTGTTACGGAAATCTTTCACCCAACAAGAGCTCATATTTACTCTTACAATTTTAGTTTATTTTCCTCCCATGGGGTCTTTAATGTTGAATCTATACTAACAATACATACGCTTGAACTGCCTTCTAGTTAAACAATTATTTATTACATCACAGTGGAATAACTGTGTTATAACTAATTCACGCCACAATGACGTCATACACCGTAACTATCATTTATGTCAAATGATATTTTATGCTGCAGCATCTAGACCAAAATCGAATGATGTGTTATGCCGCGATATGTACCATCAGATCACAATAGGATGACGTCATGTCATTTGAATGAAGTCCTATGTTATCATTTACATCACATTAGAATGGCATCTAACTGCATTCATCTAAATCACTTAGGATGTGTTTGTGGTGGATCAGTGTAAGACCGGGCGATAATGTAAGCTTTCTATGCATTCATCCCATCAGCGACTTTTTTTTACGACAGCCGAGTGTTGTAATATTTAATCGGGTCACTTGCTTCGGTCGTTTAACTCTGCGTTCGCTGCGGGGCGCCACTGTTTTACACGGTGATATCGATCTATCGATATAACTGCCAAGTTGACACACATGTGAAGTTTGTCATTGAATCTCCCCGACACGTGATGACCCAGACATGTGGGTCGGCCAGTTCGAAAAGGTCGCAGCCAAACATTTCGCGGGGCTTTAGCATAGAGTCGGGCGAAATGTTCTGTCCCCGCCGTTCGCACTTATTGACCCTGATGACCCGCGTAAACCGGTAACTGGGTCGGTTGGTGGATAAAAACAAAAGTATGACGCTTTAAAGGCCTCATAAGAGCGTGGATACTACTGGACAGATCTGGAAAGGTTGACTTTCAAACATACAGGAAAGTCAGGCCGTTTATTTCTATGGTTTTGACAATAGCTAGAAACAAATATATCTTTGAGGCCCTTCTCATTTATATCACATTGGTATGGAATGGCCCTTGGCCCCGGGTAATATGACGTTTTGTACGCGATGGGAACTCCAAATTGCACAAATAGATCAAGAACTAGGGCCAGGTGCAGAGTCTGCTTCCGCTTACCTAGTTCCTAACTAATTCCCTTGGTGTTGAAACAAGAACCGTGGGACACAATCTCCCGCGCACCCATAGTGTCGCCAGGTTGTTTTATCCTGTACGTGACTTCTCACCTGGAACCAAGGGCCTCAAGCCTCAGAGCGAGTTGCAGAACCATCAAATTATCGTGTTTACGGGTCTGTCGCGCATAGTTAATTTTTACCAGGTTTTTCTACGAAGCCCTTAGACCAACAAGAGGTTATGTTTGCTTTTTTTTATACATATATACTTTCATTTCTCTTCGCATGGGGTCTTTAAGCGCGACAATGGCATGGGTAGAGAGAGGAGCCATATCTCCGAGCGTAACGCCATATACTCTTTGCGAAGGAAGACATGGGATCTGCATCCTGGACAAACACAATCATTTCCACACGAGGGCTTCGAACCACGCATTCAATCAAAGCACACTCGACAATAGCCGCACGCACTGCCTACCGCTCGTGATTACCCTTCCCCGGCAAAACAGGGGTAACGCCCTTCGCAGTGTCACCTTATAATATGCGCTGATAATTCCCCATATCGAGGGAGTCGGCTTGACACCTAACTGGACAATTAGCGATTCTCCACCATCCGAGGTTCACGTTGTGGTCTCTACACGGCTGTTTAATACATGAGGGGCGACGGAGCATTATCTGAAATGTTCAGTGGGGGGAGGGGAGGAGGAGGGAGGGGTTCGCTCGTCAGTTCTGATACCCGGTAACGCGGCGCTAGCGTCGGCGGAGCTGACTAGGAATGCTGATGAGGGCACCAGGATGGGTCACTCTGGTGGCTTTCTCCCATGGCTGTGATTTCACTTCCAGGCGGGCGTCTGGCTGTACGTGGTCCAGGCTGGCTGCTTGCTGTAGTATGGCTGGATGTTAGGTACCCCGGTGCCCTACCCCTTCCCCTCCTACCTAACCCGCCCCCTCCCCCTCTACCTAACCCCGGCCCCCTTCCCCTCCACCTAACCCGCCCCATCCCGCTCTACCTAACCCCTCCCCCTCCCCCTCTACCTAACCCCTCCCCTCCCCCTCTACCTAATCCGCCCCATCGCGCTCTACCTAACCCCTCCCCTCCCCCTCTACCTAACCCCGCCCCTCTCCCCCTCTACCTAACCCCTCCCCCTCCCCCTCTACCTAACCCCGCCCCTCTCCCCCTCTACCTAACCCCGCCCCCACGGCCGCCCACCGCCCCCTTCCCTCCGATCCTCATTCCTCCCATCCACACCCCCCCCCCCCCTCCTGCGCTGGCGGGAACACGGTTCTACGGAAATGGGAATTTGGGATTAGCACGCCGTCTCCTCTGTTGGCAAGACAAATTAGTGCGCTTCAAGCAATGCTAGTCTGGCGGATGAATCCTTTGTGAGGCAGGGCCAATCATGGTCCCACTCAGCCGAGAACGCCTTGAACTGTGGGCCGCGAAGCCCCCTGGGTGTGGGTATCAGCCATCCACCGGGAAGGCCCCATAGCCATGTATACAGCGAACAAAACACGTAGTAAATGAAACCGACAGACACGTGCATCGAGACTGAAACAGTCAAACAAGTGGTAAAGCCAGACACGCGGTAAATGGAATCACCATATTCGGTTTCGTATTCGACTGAACTTTTTTTAATAATAATCATGAGATGGATTGGCTATAGCAGAACATTTAAGTTGGTCTGGATTTAGATTTCTCTCATTTTTTCTCTTCTATTCTCTCTGTCTCGCTCTCTCTGTGTCTCCAGCTCTTGTTCTCTCTTTATCTCTCAGTCTCTCTCTCCCTATCCCGCTCTCTCGCCGTGTCTCCCTCCCTATCTCTGTCTTTTTATTTGTCTTCTTGTCATTATATCGACATATGGGCTCCTTACCCGCACCCGAGACTGTCATTCGCCCCCACCCAGCCCTTGAAATCACCGGAATTAATCCCTGATTCATGGCTCCACAAGGTCATTGTCGTTTGTCCTAGCCTGTCGCCAAGTACTTGTTGCCAAGGTCATGGCTCCGTTGCCACGAAGTCCTTGACACCAACCCACCGCGCGGTGACCCACATCCTTCTCCCTGTTACTTGGCAACCAACGCCACTTCACCCAGCCATTTGTGGGGGTGGGGGTTCACGGAGGTAAAAGTACTGGGACAGATGATACGGCCACTAAACAGCCACTGAACAGCCACTGAACTGCCACTGAACAGCTGTTGAACGGCCACTGAACAGCCACTGAAAAGTCACTAAACAGCCAATGAACAGCTGTTGAACGGCCACTGAACAGCCACTGAAAAGTCACTAAACAGCCAATGAACAGCTGTTGAACAGCCACTGAACACTCACTGAACACCCACTGAATAACCACTGAACAGCCACGGAACAGCTGTTGAATAGCCACTAAACAGCCACTGAACAGCTGTTGAACAGCTACTAAACAGTCACTGAACAGCAACTGAACAGCTGTTGAACAGCCACTAAACAGCCACTAAACAGCCACTAAACAGCCAATGAACAGCCACTAAATAGCCACTGAACAGCAACTGAACAGCTGTTGAATAGCAACTCAACAGTTGATGAATAGCCACTGAACAGTCACTGAACATCTGTTGAACAGCCACTAAACAGCCACTGATCAGCTGTTGAACAGCCACTGATCAGCTGTTGAACAGCCACTGAACAGCCACTGATCAGCTGTTGAACAGCCACTGAACAGCCACTGAACAGCCACTGAACAGCCACGAAACAGCCACAAAATAACCATTAATTAGTCAATGAATAGACGCTGAACAGTCACGGAAGAGTCAATTAGTAAGCCCCCCCCCCTCCCCGCCTTACCCGCCCTCCCGCGACAGCCCTCGCTGTCTCTCACTCTTGATGCGTCTCGTCGGATGACCGATGACAAAGGAGGGGGGGCCAACTTGAGATTTGCATGTCAAATTGTGCACAGGTCTCCAAGGCTCTCAGCCTGGCTGGCACTCTCTGCCTTCGCTAGGGCTCCATTATATCTCTGTTGTCGCCTACGTCCTGAATGCGTTTTCACACTCGCTCGCCAGGGCGGCGCTGCACAGATTGATAGGGAAAATGCGTCGCGCATTCGGGACCCAGCCTAAGCCTAATAACGCATGAGATCAGGTGATGAAAATAAAGAGTTCTGTCACAATTATACATTTTTCGAAAGGGTACAAGATGTGTTTTGCTGTATTAAATACGCAAAGCTCGTTATTTTTATGTTTGATTGTTGAAAACTATAATGTTGCAGAAAATTACAGCTGATTTGACCGTTTTCCAAGAATCTTGAAATTCGCCCCCGGCCGACAGCCGCGGTAAAAGCGGAGCTTGCGTAGCGCCACCGTGCGGGGAGCTTGCCTGGCTGGTATAGTGGTGGTGGATCCAGGGTAGCATCCTTCACGACCATCAGCCGCTGAACTCTCATCCCTCCCCGACCCCCCAAACCCCACCCCACTCCCCATTCCCTTCTCACAACCCCCGACCCCCTCTATTTAATGCATGGTGTTTGGCCCCCACGTTGAAGCGAGCCACTCTAGTATGGAAAGCCGACCCGATTGTTTTATACTCTATGAAGAAACGAGACTGCGCATCAAATGCGATATACATGAAAAATGAACAACGGACCCAAGGGGAAGTATTTGAAGTAATGACGAGCGTCGAGGATAGGTCTGTAAACTGCCAGTGGAGATGGCGTCGAGGTTAGGTCTGTAAACTGACAGTGGAGATGGCGTCGAGATTAGGTCTGTAAACTGACAGTGGAGATGGCGTCGAGGTTAGGTCTGTAAACTGACAGTGGAGATGGCGTCGAGGTTAGGTCTGTAAACTGACAGTGGAGATGGCGTCGAGGTTAGGTCTGTAAACTGACAGTGGAGATGGCGTCGAGGTTAGGTCTGTAAACTGACAGTGGAGATGGCGTCGAGGTTATGTCTTTAAACTGACAGTGGAGATGGCGTCGAGGTTATGTCTGTAAACTGACAGTGGAGATGGCGTACAGGTTAGGTCTGTAAACTGACAGTGGAGATGGCGTAGAGGTTAGGTCTGTAAACTGACAGTGGAGATGGCGTCGAGGTTATGTCTTTAAACTGACAGTGGAGATGGCGTCGAGGTTATGTCTGTAAACTGACAGTGGAGATGGCGTACAGGTTAGGTCTGTAAACTGACAGTGGAGATGGCGTAGAGGTTAGGTCTGTAAACTGACAGTGGAGATGGCGTCGAGGTTATGTCTGTAAACTGACAGTGGAGATGGCGTCGAGGTTAGGTCTGTAAACTGACAGTGGAGATGGCGTCGAGATTAGGTCTGAAAACTGACAGTGGAGATAACGTCGAGGTTATGTCTGTAAACTGACAGTGGAGATGGCGTCGAGGTTAGGTCTGTAAACTGACAGTGGAGATGGCGTCGAGGTTAGGTCTGTAAACTGACAGTGGAGATGGCGTCGAGGTTAGGTCTGTAAACTGACAGTGGAGATGGCGTCGAGGTTAGGTCTGTAAACTGACAGTGGAGATGGCGTCGAGGTTAGGTCTGTAAACTGACAGTGGAGATGGCGTCGAGGTTAGGTCTGTAAACTGACAGTGGAGATGGCGTCGAGGTTAGGTCTGTCAACTGACAGTGGAGATGGCGTCGAGGTTAGGTCTGTAAACTGACAGTGGAGATGGCGTCGAGGTTAGGTCTGTAAACTGACAGTGGAGATGGCGTCGAGGTTAGGTCTGTAAACTGACAGTGGAGATGGCGTCGAGGTTAGGTCTGTAAACTGACAGTGGAGATGGCGTCGAGGTTAGGTCTGTAAACTGACAGTGGAGATGGCGTCGAGGTTAGGTCTGTAAACTGATAGTGGAGATGGCGTCGAGGTTAGGTCTGTAAACTGCCAGTGGAGATGGCGTCGAGGTTAGGTCTGTAAACTGACAGTGGAGATGGCGTCGAGGTTAGGTCTGTTAACTGACAGTGGAGATGGCGTCGAGGTTATGTCTGTAAACTGACAGTGGAGATGGCGTCGAGGTTATGTCTGTAAACTGACAGTGGAGATGGCGTCGAGGTTATGTCTGTAAACTGACAGTGGAGATGGCGTAGAGGTTAGGTCTGTAAACTGACAGTGGAGATGGCGTCGAGGTTATGTCTGTAAACTGCCAGTGGAGATGGCGTCGAGGTTAGGTCTGTAAACTGACAGTGGAGATGGCGTCGAGGTTAGGTCTGTAAACTGACAGTGGAGATGGCGTCGAGGTTAGGTCTGTAAACTGACAGCGGAGATGGCGTCGAGGTTAGGTCTGTAAACTGACAGTGGAGATGGCGTCGAGGTTAGGTCTGTAAACTGACAGTGGAGATGGCGTCGAGATTAGGTCTGTAAACTGACAGTGGAGATGGCGTCGAGGTTAGGTCTGTAAACTGACAGTGGAGATGGCGTCGAGGTTAGGTCTGTAAACTGACAGTGGAGATGGCGTCGGGGTTAGGTCTGTAAATTGACAGTGGAGATGGCGTCGAGGTTAGGTCTGTAAACTGACAGTGGAGATGGCGTCGAGGTTAGGTCTGTAAACTGACAGTGGAGATGGCGTCGAGGTTAGGTCTGTAAACTGCCAGTGGAGATGGCGTCGAGGTTAGGTCTGTAAACTGAGAGTGGAGATGGCGTCGAGGTTAGGTCTGTAAACTAACAGTGGAGATGGCGTCGAGGTTAGGGGCTCCAGTGCCGCATTAACCATGGTGACCACGTGACCGCCGTGCATTCAGCCAGCGGGGACACGACCGGTGGCTGTGAATGTACCTGCCGAGCCGGGAGCGTCTCCCTGGGGTCCTGCATGGTGACAACACCCAGCCCCCCCCCCCCCCTACCCTCACCAGCACCAAGAGAGGTGCAACGACCACCATGCGCCACCACCACAACTACCACCCCGGGGGGCGAGCGGGGTGCGTGGCAATGACCCACAGCCACACAGCCATTAAGACCTCCGCTCCTGTATGGAATACACGTCCGGGGGAAATTTGGTTGGGCCGCCAGCAACGTCGTCTGAAAAGAGCGACCTCACGCGGCGTCAGGGGTGTTGCGGGAGGGGCGGGAGGAGGAGCAGGGTGGTTCAGGGAGCGCTGTAAGCAAGACAAATGGGCAGTCACGTGGTCTGATGTCTTCTCCCGCCGCTAGGGGTCAGGCCGTCTGCTTGCCCAGCCACGCCTGGGCGGAGTATTCACCAGTCGGTCCCCAGTGCTGTATATACATACGGGTATGTCAAGGCGACCCTTCCTGTTTACGGGGCAGGCGGGGTGGGGGCGGAAGGCTACTACTGACTGGTGGGAAGGGGACGGCACCAATAAGATTTATTGTTTTGTGAACATCCGGGGAAGCCAAGCTGTCCCAGGTGCTGGGGTGGCGCGGACACACTGCCCGTGGGGTGACGGTAAGGAGGTTGTGGGTGGTGGTAGGTGGTGACCAGGGGACGGCCGGGGGGTGACGGTAAGGAGGTGGGGGTGGTGGTAGCTAGGTGGTGACCAGGGGATGGTCGGGGGATGACGGTAAGGAGGTGGGGGTGGTGGTAGGTGGTGACCAGGGGATGGCCGGGGGGTGACGGTAAGGAGGTAGGGGGCTGGTGGTAGGTGGTAACCAGGGGATGGCCGGGGGGTGACGGTAAGGAGGTGGGGGTGGTGGTAGCTAGGTGGTGACCAGGGGATGGTCGGGGGATGACGGTAAGGAGGTGGGGGTGGTGGTAGGTGGTGACCAGGGGATGGCCGGGGGGTGACGGTAAGGAGGTAGGGGGCTGGTGGTAGGAGGTGACCAGGGGATGCCCGGGTGGTGACGGTAAGGAGGTGGGGGTGGGGGTAGCTAGGTGGTGACCAGGGGATGGCCGGGGGGTGAGGGTAAGGAGGGGGTAGGGTGGTGGGCTGGGTGACCGCCAACGGCCAACGGCTAAGTAACGGACGAGAGGTCGCCAATATTACCCGAGGTTCGTAGATATCTGTTCTCCCTTATGTAATATTATCACATGCCCTAATATCCGCTTGGTTTAGATGGCGCAAACAGTGATCCAAATTCCAAGGTTTTTCGGGGGATCATTCGCGGCAAACTCCAACAACACAATGGAGGAGGTGGGTGCACAATGGGCTATGCGGACATGACCACCGAACGCACCGTACCCTTCCCCTGACATACAATGCCCAGTACCCTACTGCAAAATGTGTACCCTGCACTATTTCGTTTCCTTCCTTCGTGCGTGTGAATGGTGTAACAAAGATTGTGGGCATCACCTCCGTGTTTGGCGTATATATTACGGATTTAATTTTAAACTCTTTGTTTGACCAGAGCTGTCCTTTGGTTGGTTGTATATTCAGGACGCTTTAACCACTTTTGGTCATATCGCGTCACTGGGGGGAATGAAGGAAGATTGGAGCCGTGTCCCCAGGGGTAACCCCCTACATTTTGCGAAGAAGGACGTGGGATATTTATTCTGCGCCCACACAAACATGGCCACAGCGGGGCGCGAACCACCGATCCACGCGCCGTTAGGCTCTCAGGAGGCCAGAGCGCTGAATACCAGCGCTCTAACCCACTGAGCTATCGAGGCGGCCCTCAGAGCTGTCCTTTGCACCAAGTGAATATACCGTGCAATATTGACACGCGGCTGGGTGATGCGTTTCGTCCAGCCAACGGCGCACTAGATTCCATTTAGCAACCTCAGGCACAGAACAGGAAGAAGTAAGATGATAAAATACGGACTTGCGACTGTCTCCCCTGTGCGCACTACAAGACGGAATATACGGAGGAAGGCCGTTATACCCCTTCGCATATAAATCACACCCCTCCCTCCCCGCCTCCACCCCCTACCCCACCATCACTTCCCGTGTTACCCTCACCTTTGCCGCTCACCCCCAAACCCTCACCCACACCCCACCCCCTCACCCACCCCCATTGCTGGCACCATCCATATAGACCACTCTCCTTCCGTCCCCAAACAGCACTTAGCTGTGGTCGATGTGGCGGCTGGGACGTTACCGGTGGGTTAGGGGCTAGGGGTGAGGTGGGGTGGAGGCGAGGTAAGATCGGGGTTGGGGAAACGAGGACGGGGTGGAGGAAGGAGGGTGGGAAAGGGGGGGAGGGAAGGCAGAATGACGAGGAGGGCGCGACCTTCCAGGTCGAGTTGCCCCCGGGATGACAATATAACGCATCAATCCAATTAACTCATTATTTCTTCTGCCCCGCAGCGCAGATGTTTGTCCCAAGGATACCGCGGGGAGGGGACAGCCGCCAGGTATCAACAGCTAGGGCGGAGACTCAGCCGCCGCCGCCGCCCTCCAACACCCCTCCCCCTCCCTCCTCCCTCTGCCCCCCCCATCCCTTCCCTCCCCCTCCCTCTTCCCCGCCCCTCCCCTCCCCTTCCTCCTTCCCCCCGACACCAGACACACACTCACATACAGCGGACACGGCATGGCACGAGGCATAACACGACCTTATAAAACACGACCCATGAACACATGACCTCGTAAGACATGACCCCTTAAGACACGACCTCCTAACAGATGGCTAATTAAACATGACCCTATATCACGCGAATTCTTAACACGTGACCTCATAACACATGACCTCATTAATCACGACCCCATATCACACGACCAAGTAACACACGACCTCTTAACACATGACCTCTTAGCACATGACCTCATATACACGACCTCATAACACGATCGCATAACAGACCTCTTAAGGAGATTGCGTCACCCTTGGGGTGAGAATGACGTAAAATGTAAAATCTGGATTATATCTTGGGTCCACTACAATGACCTTGATCTTAACTATTGACCTTGGCCTAACCAATTGACATTGACCCCTGTCACGACCTCAACACACACGACCCAATAACACATGACCTCAACACACACGACCCAATAACACGTGACCTCAACACACACAACCCAATAACACGTGACCTCAACACACACAACCCAATAACACGTGACCTCAACACACACGACCCAATGACATATGGCCTCAACACACACGACCCAATAACACGTGACCTCAACACACACGACCCAATGACACATGACCTCAACACACACTACCCAATAACACAGGACCTCAACACACACGACTCAATAACGCGTGACCTCAACACACCACTACCCGATAACACGTGACCTCAACAGACACGACCCAATAACACATGACCTCTTAACACATAAACCACTTCCCACCTATACCATCCTATACATACCGTCCCCCTTCCCACCTATAACATCGTATCCATACCTTCCTTACCTCCCACCCAATAACCAAACCTCACTCCATCAGCCGTCACTAACCGCCCCTGAACACCCGTCCCCCAAATCAAGTGCCCCCCCCCCCTCTTCCCCTTGCCGCCCCACACCCCCTTTTGCCCCCCCCCCCTCTTTCTCTGTCGCCCCACACCCCCTCTTGTTCCCTCTCCTCTCTTCCCCTTGCCGCCCAACACCCCCTCTTGCCCCCCCCCCCCTCTCTTCCCCTTGCCGCCCCACACCCCCTCTTGCCCCCCCCCTTCCTTTGCCGCCCCACACCCCCTCTTGCCCCCCCCCCTCTTCCCCTTGCCGCCCCACACCCCCTCTTGCCCCCCCCCCTCTTTCTCTGCCGCCCCACACCCCCTCTTGCCCCCCCCCTCTCTTCCCCTTGCCGCCCCACACCCTCCTCTACTCTTCATCGCCTGACATTTCCGAGCGCCGTCTCCGCGGCCTCTTGGTCACCATGGCATTTCACTCCAGCCGACGTCACTCCATCTTCCTGGGTTAACCCCACACCTCGAAGAAATATAGCAACTCAAGACTATAACCCTGAAGGTCACTGGAATCATGGGAGGAATCATTGGGCGATGTGACTGGGGGTGAGGGGAGAGGCAGGAGGGAGGTGGAGGTGGAGGAAGGGGAGGCGGGTGAGGGGGGTGGGCACGATTCAATTTTCTCCAGGGGTGCTCGTCGAAAAAAAATCTGTATTACTGGTGTGATCACCACTACCCTCCTCCTCCCCAACTCCAGCCCCCCCCCCCCACCCCTACCCACGCAAGTATTATCCCGCTAGAAAACTCATCACGTTGCAGGTAAAATTGCCCCCACATATATTTATCATGGCATTTGGTAACCTTGACCTGGTGGTGAGGCCGCCTTGCTACCCGGTGTGTGTCCCCCCCCCCCAGCCCCCTCATCCCTGCGGTCATGGCACCATATACGACTTCCTCATAGCGTCACAAATCACCTAATCCGCTCGTAAAATACTCCACCAAGGTTTGGACAAAGTCAGTGTGATCTGACACGGCCATAGACACAAAGAGACGCCTCTGCCCCGCCCCCGCCCCCGCCCCCGCCCCCTGTGCCCCGACTTTCCCACCCCCACGTCTCCCATGCCTCTGCCCCCTCCCACTCCGTCTGCCCCCCTTGCCATCCTGCCCCCGTTCCCCGGTCTGCAGGAGAAAACATATCAAACGATATCAAAACCAGTCATGGCGTCGAAGCCGGCTTCCTCGGCCTAACATATGGAGAGGAAATATTTGCTGATTTCTGGGGAGGGTTTATTTTTTAACCTCCCCTGGCAGCGTGGAAGCAGTTGATTATTTCCATCCTGTGGTGATAAACGTGGCGGTGGAATATGGAACGGAAGCCGCCAACAACACAACTCAATAAGGGAAAGGATTCCCTCCTATCTTTGCAATATCCGCATCTTGATTTACTGAGGGACCAGGGTTACATGGGGATCAGGGTTGAACGAGGATCATGGGGGTACATGCACCAGGGTTGAACGGGAACCAGGGTTAAACGGAGATCAGGGCTGAACGGGGATCAGGGTTGAACGAGGATCAGGGCTGAATGAGAATGAGGCTTGAACTAGCAGCAGGGCTGAGCGGGGAACAGGGTTGAACGGGGATCAGGGTTGAACGGGAATCAGGTTGAATATGGGCCAGGGCTGAACGGGGATCAGGGTTGAACGAGGATCAGGGTTGAATATGGATCAGAGTGGAACAGGCATCAGGGCTGAACGAGGATCAGAGTGGAACAGGCATCAGGGTTGAACGGGGATCATAGTTGAACGGGTATCAGAGTTGAACATGGATCAGCGTTGTACGGGGATCAGGGTTGTACGGAGATCAGAGTTAACTGGCGACCAGGATTGACTGGACATCAGGCTTAGCTCTGCGTTAAACGAGAATCATGGTGGAATCTGGGATCTATTGGGATTCGCTTTGAGAGGTTAATGTGTATCCGTGATGACTGTCGATCCCAATTAACTGGGACATCTCAACATTGAATCGGGATCTCGCCTCCCATGCTGACTGGAGATCCCGATTCCCCTTGTTCAATGGGTATCCCGACTCCCCTTGTTCAATGGGGATCCCGACTCCCCATGTTCAATGGGGATCCCGAGTCCCCATGTTCAATGGGGATCCCGACTCGCCATGTTAAATGGGGATCCCGACTCCCCATGTTCAATGGGGATCCCGACTCCCCATGTTCAATGGGGATCCCGACTCCCCATGTTCAATGGGATCCCGACTCCCCATGTTAAATGGGGATCCGAGTCCCCATGTTGAATGGGGATCCCGACTCCCCATGTTAAATGGGGATCCCGACTCCCCATGTTGAATCGGGATCCCGGCTCCCATGCTGACTGGGGATCCCGACTCCCCATGTTCAATGGGGATCTCGACTCCCCATGTTCAATGGGGATCCAGACTCCCCATGTTCAATGGGGATCCCGACTCCCCATGTTCAATGGGGATCCCGACTCCCCTTGTTTAATGGGGATCCCGATTGCACGTGGATCCGGACTCGCTAACCGAGGCTCGGTGTTAATTTAACGACAAGCTGGATCCACATGATCAACTGGGCATCGATGCGTGATCTGTTATACCTGGGGATCCAGCTTCGGCTGGAACCCATATTGGCTGGTGGTCTGGGTTACGGGGCGGTGGGGCGGGTATCGGGTGGGGCGGTGGTCTCTGCCAGCTGCCGGGGCTTTGTTCCTGACTGGCCGGCCCTCCGCCGTGGGGGTGACTGCACCACACGCCACCCACACAGCCACGGCCCTGGGTCACAAATTCCAATTTGGCCTCTCGGATGAAAGTTAATGGGGATGTACTGACAGCATGTGTGAGGGTGGAGGTAGGAGGGGCAGCTACTGGGGCAAAGGGTAATAGAGCGAGATTGGAGGTGGGGATGGGGGAGGGGGGCGGCACAGTGGTCGATGGGCGAGGTTTTTGGTAGAGTGGTTACCAGGAGGGTAGAGGTTTGGTACGGTGGTTACCAGGAGGGGAGAGGTTTCGTACAGTGGTTACCAGGAGAGGAGAGGTTTGGTACAGTGGTTACCAGGAGTGGAGAGGTTTGGTACAGTGGTTACCAGGAGGAGAGAGGTTTGGTACAGTGGTTACCAGGAGGGGAGAGGTTTGGTACAGTGATTACCCGGAGGGGAGAGGTTTGGTACAGTGGTTACCAGGAGGGGAGAGGCTTGGTACAGTGGTGGCTAGGAGGGGATAGGTTTTGTACAGTGGTTACCAGGAGGGTAGAGTTTTGGTACAGTGGTTACCAGGAGGGGAGAGGTTTCGTACAGTGGTTACCAGGAGAGGAGAGGTTTGGTACAGTGGTTACCAGGAGGGGAGAGGTTTGGTACAGTGGTGGCTAGGAGGGGATAGGTTTTGTACAGTGGTTACCAGGAGGGTAGAGTTTTGGTACAGTGGTTACCAGGAGGGGAGAGGTTTCGTACAGTGGTTACCAGGAGAGGAGAGGTTTGGTACAGTGGTTACCAGGAGGGGAGAGGTTTGGTACAGTGGTTACCAGGAGGGGAGAGGTTTGGTCCAGTAGTTACCAGGAGGGGAGAGGCTTGGTACAGTGGTTACCAGGAGGGGAGAGGTTTGGTACAGTGGTGGCTAGGAGGGGATAGGTTTTGTACAGTGGTTACCAGGAGGGTAGAGGTTTGGTACAGTGGTTACCAGGAGGGGAGAGGTTTCGTACAGTGGTTACCAGGAGAGGAGAGGTTTGGTACAGTGGTTACCAGGAGGGGAGAGGTTTGGTACAGTAGTTACCAGGAGGGGAGAGGCTTGGTACAGTGGTTACCAGGAGGGGAGAGGTTTGGTACAGTGGTTACCACGAGGGGAGAAGTTTAGTACAGTGGTGACTAGGAGGGGAGTGGTTTGGTGCAGTGGTGGCTAGAATGGGAGTAGTTTGGTATAGAGGTAGCTAGGAGGTAACAGGTCAGGTACAGTGGTTACCAAGAGGGGAGAGGGATGGTACAGTGGTGGCTAGGAGGGGAGAGGTTTGGCACAGTGGTGGATAGAAGGGAAGTGGTTTGGTACAGTGGTGGCTAGGATGGGAGTGGTTTGGTAGAGTGGTGGCTAGGAGGGAACAGGTCTTGTACAGTGGTGGCTAGGATGGGAGAGGTTAGTGGTGGCTAGGTGAAGATAGTTTGGTACAGTGGTGGCTAGGAAGGGAGAGGTTAGTGGTGGCTAGGAGGGTAGAGGTTTGGTACAGTCGTGGCTAGAAGGGGAGAGGTTTGGTAAAGTGGTGGCTAGGAGGCAAGAGGTTAGTGGTGGCTGGGAGCGTAGAGGTTTGGTACAGTCGTGGCTAGGTGGGGAGAGGTTTGGTACAGTGGTGGATAGGAGGGGAGAGGTTAGTGGTGGCTAGGAGGAGAGAGGTTAGTGGTGGCTAAGAGGGTAGAGGTTGGGTTCAGTATTTCCAATGACACCAATCGTATAAAAGAGAAGTTTTGTAGCCAGAGGCGGGGACCGATACTGCTCTAGCCTAGCCGAGTAGGCACACACTTGCAGCGGGGACGTGGGGTACGCTGTCTATCAAATGTCAAGGTATATACCGCCACGGCCAATGTAATCTTGCGTC
Source organism: Arenicola marina (assembly GCA_964019135.1). Classification (NCBI taxonomy): domain Eukaryota; kingdom Metazoa; phylum Annelida; class Polychaeta; family Arenicolidae; genus Arenicola; species Arenicola marina. The sequence continues at coordinate 39,753,224 of OZ025252.1, forward strand.
GTGTATACCCACCTGCTCCCCTCAACCCTCCTCTCACCCCGCCCCCTCCCCCCCCCCCCCGCTTCTCTCACCCCGCCCCACCCCTCACCCTTTCTTCCCCCTCACCCTCCCCCACCCCTACCTCTCAATCCCCGCCCCGTATACGCCATCAATCACCCACCTTGCCCTTCGCTCGCCCCTCCCCCACCCTCAACCCACAGCCCCCCCCCCCCACACACACACCCCACACCCTACAGCAGGGTATAAGCAACCTTCACACAGGTATGTCCTCTAATACATTGTGAACGCCATCCCGCTCTCTCTGCAATCCCACCCACCCCTACACTCCTGCCGCCCCCCGCCTGCCCCCCTCCCCTCCCCCCAACATCCACCCACCGACTGGGACCGAATCAATCGGCGAAACCTTCGATACTAGATGCCTCACGTCGCCCTCTCGCCTGCCTGTCGATAGCGGTGACCCACAAAGCTTGGATTATCCGCAATTTGTTCCCACGGCTTTGTGGATATTATTAGGTGTGCAAGGTCCCGCGCGTCAAAACCGACATCTGCCCTTGGGCGTGCGTTGGGGGTGGGGTGTGGATGGGGGTGGGGAATGTCGGGGAGGTAGGGGTGGGGGTGAGGTGGGGTTGGCAGTGGGGTGGGGAGTGTCGTGAAGAGTAGGCAGTGGGGTGGAGGGTGTCATGGGAGGATGGCAGCGGGGTGGGGAGTGTCGGGGAGGGGGGGGGGTGGCAGTGGGGTGGGGAGTGTCGTGTGGGGCGGTAGTGGGTGGGGCGTCGGTCAACACCATAGAGGGGGGAGGCGAACAGGGGTGCGGCGGTGACTTCGGCTGGTCGGGAGAGCAGCTGAGAGGCTTCCGGTCTAACAGTACATGAAGCAACCATGCGAAATCGCGAAGGGAGGGGGGGGGGCGCCATACGGCAACCAAATTTTTGTTTATGGACGACTTCGCAAATAGTTCAGATTATTCCACTGTGAGGCGCCACTGCATGTGCAATGCATTCTGGGTATTATTTTGATCTTTACGAGATGTCAAGATGGCGTCATCGCATGGGAACGTATTTTATATACAATTAAACCTGTGATATTGTCATCTACGTAGGCCTAACGGAAAAGTTACGTAAATCTGAATGTAAGCTAGACATGCTCATTAATTTTATACATGCCTTGCCAATACCCTGAAAATATGGTATTTATCTCGATAGAAAAAATCAAGAGAACACCAAAATATTTCCCAGAACTTTTTGCGCCACTAGCGCTTTTTCCAAGATGGCGTATAATTGCGAAGTTGTTTTCGTGACGTCAGTAAGCGATGGACCTGACGCTCGCGCCCTCTTCCGTCGGGAGATTGCAATAATTACGACCTCACTATTAGGAAAGGTTGTTTTCGGACTTCTTCTGAGAATGTATAGCGTGTGCTGCATTAGTCCCATTGTCAAAGTTCCACCACAAAACCGGCCAAATACTTTTTTAATCTTTTTTAATATATTCAGTCTGTTAGTCCGTCACTATCCAAGAGCACCTGCCCAGAACTACAGACGACAAGACAAGGACTCTCCCTCGAGTGGCGAGTGACAGCCGTTGTCAAGTGGAAATTTGTTTTCACCTGTGCACAAAAAAAGGCCTGGCAGGGCTTGAAAAGCTGACTGCTGGGTAAATAAATGATGGTTTGATGCTTTACGCTCCCTTTGTCTGTACTTTCTGCTATAATGAGGTGACTGGTAAGGTAAAAAGTGTTCTCAGAGGAGTTGTCGAGTTCGGACGACGAACTGAACAAAAGAGGTCGAGACCCAGCATTTGATTTAGGTACTTTCTGAAAGTCGGTCCGCAACTATCAGTCTGTTACCTCAGGCAAAGAACGTGCTGTAGAGAGACCTGAGGGTTGGTCAGTCTGGGAAGCCATGTGCGCTTCCTCCTGAGCTACGGGGGATAAATTGCCGACTGCCCTGAAGTGGGGTTTCTTGGAGAGAGGGAGTGGCAGTGGCGGATCCAGGAATTTACGAACGGGTGGGGGCGGGGCGAGGGGGCATTATTTATTTATTACTATCCAATGAGAAACTTGCGACCGGGGTTGCGGGGTGCCCCCTATGCCCCCTTTTTCAGAGAAAAGTGGGTCGGGGGGGGAGGGGCACGAGCCCTTTCTTCGCCTGTTTTCGAGCTAAAGCGATGGCACGTGCTCCCTGTGCCCTCCTCCCCCCCCCCCCCCCCTGGATCCGCCATTGAGTGGGGCGAGGGCGGAAGGAGGCAGTTGGTTATATAAGATAACCCGATATTGTCTCTTCCAGCCGACCACTTATCTCTCCACAAAGCGTTTTAGGGCCCAAAAAAATTAATGTCGCCCTTAACGCCAGACCCGGGATTCGCAGGCAGATGGCGCTCGTGCATAATGTATGTGTCCTTTCCATCCTTGCATCTTGCAGGCATGTACACCCTGTCCCACCCCTCCCACCCCCCTACTCACCACACACCCCTCCCCCTTCCCCCCCACCCACCCTGGACGGATGATCGCTTTCAACTCGCCCCCGCCCCCACCCCCTCACCACTCCCTCCCTCCTCACCGACATCAACCTTCCCCTGTGCCATGATAATTGCTTTCACTCCCTCCTCACCCCTACCACCCTCACCACCACCCCCTCCCCATCCTCCCACCCTTACCGCCGCCACCCCCCTCACCGTCCTCACATCATGTTTCCGGCATACAGACATTTCATAATTCAAGTTAAGCGTCTGGTTGGGGTTTTTTTCTTTCAGCCCGTGGTAAATAGCTGCTGTCAATGTATGCAATGGGTGAACGCCCACCAGGTGACGGATGTGTCTTACTGTGCTGGGCTAATATATATTTTATTAGTTTAACGCGTGTGCGTTAAACCAGGTTCCAAATGCGCATCAGGATTAAATCCCTGCTTGAGAAAGCACATACGAAATGAAATCCCGCAACAGTCTTTCGCCATGCATACACCTCCCTCTCCCGCCCTCACCGCTACTCTCCCCTACCCGTCCCTCTCCCTCTGCCCATCCTCTCCCTGTTTTCCATATCCCTTTCTCTGTCTCTGCGCCGCCCCGCCATCCCCATTGGCTCTGTCTCCCTATGCCGTCACCCCCTGCGTCTCCTCCTCTACCCACACTCCCTGTCGCCATCCAGCCCCCATGAAGCCCTCTCTCCGCCGGTAAGGGCACCAGAAGTCAGCTCTCGCAGTCCTCCAGGAGGCTCGCAGAGGGGGGGGGGGTAAGGGGTAGGGGGATGGATGTCGGGGAGGGGGGTCGGTTGGCGGGGTGGGGGTGATGGTCTCGCCGGTCACTCAAGCAAGTGGCCGATATAGTTTTACGTCCGCGGACTTGGTGGCACTCAACAGCGGGGAACCCAGCCTACCTCTGCTGGAGGAGCCAGGGACCCAGCCTACCTCTGCCGGAGGAGCCAGGGACCCAGTCTACCTCTGCAGGAGGAGCCAGGGACCCAGTCTACTTCTACGGAAGGAGCCAGGGACCCAGTCTACGTCTACGGGAGGAGCCAGAGACCCAGCCTACCTCTGCCGGAGGAGCCAGGGACCCAGCCTACCTCTGCCGGAGGAGCCAGGGACCCAGTCTACCTCTGCAGGAGAAGCCAGGGACCCAGTCTACTTCTACGGAGGGAGCCAGGGACCCAGTCTACGTCTACGGGAGGAGCCAGAGACCCAGCCTACCTCTGCCGGAGGAGCCAGGGACCCAGCCTACCTCTGCCGGAGGAGCCAGGAACCCAGTCTACCTCTGCAGGAGAAGCCAGGGACCCAGTCTACTTCTACGGAAGGAGCCAGGGACCCAGTCTACTTCTACGGAAGGAGCCAAGGACCCAGTTTACGTCTACGGGAGGAGCCAGGGACCCAGTCTACCTCTGCGGGAGGAGCCAGGGACCCAGTCTACTTCTACGGAAGGAGCCAAGGACCCAGTTTACGTCTACGGGAGGAGCCAGAGACCCAGTCTACCTCTGCAGGAGAAGCCAGGGACCCAGTCTACCTCTGCCGGAGGAGCCAGGGACCCAGTCTACCTCTGCGGGAGGAGCCAGGGACCCAGTCTACCTCTGCAGGAGAAGCCAAGGACCCAGTCTACCTCTGCGGGAGGAGCCAGGGACATTTGCGGGAGGCACTTGTGGCGGGGGGACAGGATACCAGTGGGTGGAGAGGGTGGTGGGGGGGCAGGATACCAGTGGGCGGAGAGGGTGACAGCGACCACGACACGAGAGCTGGAAGCACTTGATGCGTGCGACCTGACGGCCTATCCATCGAACGGCATCTCTACCTGGCATCCACGAGTCGTCGTCATCGCAATAAAACCACCTACAGGAAATAGGAAGCTGCATACGATGGCGCTACACTACGGAGGAAAGTGACTGCCATGAATATGACACTCCTGCTCTGTGTGCGTTCTTCCCCCTGCACGTGGCTCGTGAAGTAATTCCACCCGCTATTCGACAAGCAATTCAAAATATATGGTTTATTAACCGACTATACACAAGGGCGGATCCAGGGGGGTCGAGGGGGTCCGGACCCCCCCCCCCCCTCACCTTTTGAGGAAGAATGCTGTTTTGCAATGCAATTTTTAGGCCATCTTAGGCGTGGGCCCTCCCCATCCGCCCCTGTATACATGACTGTCAACGGCAAGCGGATTGCTACACGCTGACGCCGAATGTTATGAATGGGTCACCCTCCCCCCCCCCCCCTCCTCCCCTCACCCTCACCCTCCCCTCCTCTCCCCCAACCCCACCGGCGGGTCGCTTAGCGCTCAACATGCAGTGCGTGATAGGGCACACCCCATCATAACATGACTTTTGATGCTAGTGTAAGCACGCAGAACGCTGATTCTCGGTTCTCGGGCCGGTCCGCAGGCACCATTTCTTTTTGTTATTATATAATCACCGGGGATAGCGGACGATAGCGCATAAAGGGAGGATGGGCCAGGAAAGAGACGTTACCTTGATCACAGGGGGGGTTACCGCCTTGTGGTGGGACCACGTGGTAGGGGCTAGGGTACCCGGCAGCGCATCAGCTAGCCGCAGTTTTGATGGTCTCGCATAATCTCGCGGTTTGCACGCACATTCCCGTGGCTTGCTTGATGCTTGATGCTTGCTGCCCAGGCAATCGATGTCGTCCCCTGCTCGTGTCACCCTAGCATTCTGTCAATAAGGTATGACAGGTCTGAATTCATGTTTTTTTAATTCCGGTTTCTGGTTTCATGTTTGCCTGATAGGTCATGATGTGGTGTGCCAACAGTTCCCTTCGGAGGCTGTTCGTTGCAGCTGACAAGTGTGTGTATAATGCAATTGATGGTTGACATCAAAGCCGGCCGTGCAATTCACGCACCACTCCTTACTGGCACATTTTACAGTATGGCTGACCGAAATGACCAATGAGTTTGTACTGAAGTAGGAAAATATGCAAATGAGACACAGATGATCAAATGTAAAAAAGCTGATTGTCCGATCCAGAAACGTGGAGAATGGGTTTGGGGGGGGGGGGATTTCGGCGGGAAAAGCGTTCTGACACCCTGACGACCGAGAATGGGGTAAAAATCGGTTTGGACTCACTCACTCCCCGCCTTTCCCCCTCCACAGATCCGCTAGTATTACATCCATTTTAAAACAACCGGTTTCTATCAAAAATAGGCCGTGTGGGTTGAGTATCTGAATCGTAGGGGATGAATGGAAGCAAGGATCTGCGCCTCGCCTTCCTAATCAGTGAGACAGGACCAAGCGGAAGCTGCCTGACCTCCTTGCCTGACGCGCCGCAATCCTCCCAGACGGGGTCTACTCTCATGTGATTGGACAGCGGGCGCCGACAGCACCACCAAGCGGCAAAGTCAGACGGGATGAGACGTCCGGTCTGTATGTAATCAGCTAAGGACAAGCTCTTTT
>OZ025252.1:39759304-39783754 GCA_964019135.1 Arenicola marina
ATCAGCCTTCCCCTGTGCCATGATAATTGCTTTCACTCCCTCCTCACCCCTACCACCCTCACCACCACCCCTCCCCATCCTCCCACCCCTACCGCCGCCACCCCCCTCACCGTCCTCACATCATGTTTCCGGCATACAGACATTTCATAATTCAAGTAAGCGTCTGGTGGGTTTTTTTTCTTTCAGCCCGTGTAAATAGCTGCTGTCAATGTATGCAATGTGTGAACGCCCACCAGGTGACGGATGTGTCTTACTGTGCTGGCTAATATATATTTTATTAGTTTAACGCGTGTGCGTTAAACCAGGTTCCAAATGCGCATCAGGATTAAATCCCTGCTTGAGAAAGCACATACGAAATGAAATCCCGCAACAGTCTTTCGCCATGCATACACCTCCCTCTCCCGCCCTCACCGCTACTCTCCCCTACCCGTCCCTCTCCCTCTGCCCATCCTCTCCCTGTTTTCCATATCCCTTTCTCTGTCTCTGCGCCGCCCGCCATCCCCATTGGCTCTGTCTCCCTATGCCGTCACCCCCTGCGTCTCCTCCTCTACCCACACTCCCTGTCGCCATCCAGCCCCATGAAGCCCTCTCTCCGCCGGTAAGGGCACCAGAAGTCAGCTCTCGCAGTCCTCCAGGAGGCTCGCAGAGGGGGGGGGGGTAAGGGGTAGGGGGATGGATGTCGGGGAGGGGGGTCGGTTGGCGGGTGGGGGGTGATGGTCTCGCCGGTCACTCAAGCAAGTGGCCGATATAGTTTTACGTCCGCGGACTTGGTGGCACTCAACAGCGGGGACCCAGCCTACCTCTGCTGGAGGAGCCAGGGACCCAGCCTACCTCTGCCGGAGGAGCCAGGGACCCAGTCTACCTCTGCAGGAGGAGCCAGGGACCCAGTCTACTTCTACGGAAGGAGCCAGGGACCCAGTCTACGTCTACGGGAGGAGCCAGAGACCCAGCCTACCTCTGCCGGAGGAGCCAGGGACCCAGCCTACCTCTGCCGGAGGAGCCAGGGACCCAGTCTACCTCTGCAGGAGAAGCCAGGGACCCAGTCTACTTCTACGGAGGGAGCCAGGGACCCAGTCTACGTCTACGGGAGGAGCCAGAGACCCAGCCTACCTCTGCCGGAGGGAGCCAGGGACCCAGCCTACCTCTGCCGAGGAGCCAGGAACCCAGTCTACCTCTGCAGGAGAAGCCAGGGACCCAGTCTACTTCTACGGAAGGAGCCAAGGACCCAGTTTACGTCTACGGGAGGAGCCAGAGACCACAGCCTACCTCTGCAGGAGAAGCAGGGACCCAGTCTACCTCTGCAGGAGAAGCCAGGGACCCAGTCTACCTCTGCGGAGGAGCCAGGGACCCAGTCTACCTCTGCGGGAGGAGCCAGGGACCCAGTCTACCTCTGCAGGAGAAGCCAAGGACCCAGTCTACCTCTGCGGATGAGCCAGGGACATTTGCGGGAGGCACTTGTGGCGGGAGGACAGGATACCAGTGGGTGGAGAGGGTGGGGGGGGGCAGGATACCAGTGGGCGGAGAGGGTGACAGCGAACACGACACGAAAGCTGGAAGCACTTGATGCGTGCGACCTGACGGCCCTATCCATCGAACGGCATCTCTACCTGGCATCCACGAGTCGTCGTCATCGCAATAAAACCACCTAAAGGAAATAGGAAGCTGCAAACGATGGCACTACACTACGGAGGAAAGTGACTGCATGAATATGACACTCCTGCTCTGTGTGCGTTCTTCCCCCTTGCACGTGGCTCGTGAAGTAATTCCACCCGCTATTCGACAAGCAATTCAAAATATATGGTTTATTAACCGACTATACACAAGGGCGGATCCAGGGGGGTCGAGGGGGTCCGGACCCCCCCCCCACCCCTCACCTTTTGAGGAAGAATGCTGTTTTGGCAATGCAATTTTTAGGCCATCTTAGGCGTGGGCCCTCCCCATCCGCCCCCTGTATACATGACTGTCAACGGCAAGCGGATTGCTACACGCTGACGCCGAATGTTATGAATGGGTCACCCTCCCCCCCCTCCCTCCTCCCCTCACCCTCACCCTCCCCTCCTCTCCCCCAACACCCACCGGCGGGTCGCTTAGCGCTCAACATGCAGTGCGTGATAGGCACACCCCATCATAACATGACTTTTGATGCTAGTGTAAGCACGCAGAACGCTGATTCTCGGTTCTCGGGCCGGTCCGCAGGCACCATTTCTTTTTGTTATTATATAATCACCGGGGATAGCGGACGATAGCGCATAAAGGGAGGATGGGCCAGGAAAGAGACGTTACCTTGATCACAGGGGGGGTTACCACCTTGTGGTGGGACCACGTGGTAGGGGGCTAGGGTACCCGGCAGCGCATCAGCTAGCCGCAGTTTTGATGGTCTCGCATAATCTCGCGGTTTTGCACGCACATTCCCGTGGCTTGCTTGATGCTTGATGCTTGCTGCCCAGGCAATCGATGTCGTCCCCTGCTCGTGTCACCCTAGCATTCTGTCAATAAGGTATGACAGGTCTGAATTCATGTTTTTTTAATTCCGGTTTCTGGTTTCATGTTTGCCTGATTGGTCATGATGTGGTGTGCCAACAGTTCCCTTCGGAGGCTGTCGTTGCAGCTGACAAGTGTGTGTATAATGCAATTGATGGTTGACATCAAAGCCGGCCGTGCAATTCACGCACCACTCCTTACTGGCACATTTACAGTATGGCTGACCGAAATGACCAATGAGTTTGTACTTAAGTAGGAAAATATGCAAATGAGACACAGATGATCAAATGTAAAAAAGCTGATTGTCCGATCCAGAAACGTGGAGAATGGGTTGGGGGGGGGGGGATTTCGGCGGGAAAAGCGTTCTGACACCCTGACGACCGAGAATGGGGTAAAAATCGGTTTGGACTCACTCACTCCCCGCCTTTCCCCCTCCACAGATCCGCTAGTATTACATCCATTTTAAAACAACGGTTTCTATCAAAAATAGGCCGTGTGGGTTGAGTATCTGAATCGTAGGGGATGAATGGAAGCAAGGATCTGCGCCTCGCCTTCCTAATCAGTGAGACAGGATCAAGCGGAAGCTGCCTGACCTCCTGCCTGACGCGCCGCAATCCTCCCAGACGGGGTCTACTCTCATGTGATTGGACAGCGGGCGCGCGACAGCACCACCAAGCGGCAAAGTCAGACGGGGATGAGACGTCCGGTCTGTATGTAATCAGCTAAGGACAAGCTCTTTTTCTTTCAAAATAAGTAAAATAACCTAAGAAAAGAAATTGGGGTCGCCTATACCCTCGCCAGTCAATATATTTCTGTTAAAGTAACAACGGACGCTATGGAATATCACACATTTCGTGCGAGATTTGGAAGCAGACGACTTTTTTTTAAACTAATTCATCTAAGCTTACCTTGTGATTGTCAACCATATTTTAATCTCGAGTGGCACAGTTTGCAGATTTGGTTCTAATCGATGCCAGCAGGGGGAGCCACCGGATATAGCAAGCGTATGAAATCCTGAAATGAAGCTAATCTTTAATGCGAAGAACAGGTTGCACGTAAGCAATGCATTCTCTCTTTCTCTCCGAGGCGTGGAGACGAAGATGCCCGTGCAGCGTCCTTTCCCTGAGGAGGAAGGCGCGGAGGGTGGAGGGGTGGGGGGGGGGTGGTCGGGGAGGGGGTATGGTAGAGGGTATGGTAATAATATCCTTTCCCCTATAATACCAGTAGGAGAGGAGAAGGTAGCAGTTATCCTTTCCGAGGTCTTCACCGGGGAAATGGGACGCGACGAGAGAAGATGCCTCTCGGCTTCGTTACATGTTTAATGAATGTTTATGGTTGCCATGCTCGTATAGATCATCGACTGGAAGTTCGCTGATCCCTTCCTCGGCAGAGGTGGGGGGGCTACTTACCACATTGCTGGGTTGGGAGGGTTCCGCGGAAATTCGCCCCCACTTTCTGGGCCTCTCGCTATGAAGCGACAGGATATTTGTTTTACCATTGACCCGCTCTATGTCGCATTTCCATGCAGGCCCGCTCGGTTTATTCTTTTGGATCCGCTGTTATGTGCCACCAGGATAACACCAGAACTTCCCAGTCGTTCTCCACAAAAGTAGTATTGGTTTACATGTGAATCTCATTTGGTTGGAGGTAATTTTATGAATAATTTATTTCGGAAAGGATAACTTTTTTTGATGTGAAATATTTGTTCTATCACTGTACGAGCGAGGGGGTTGGTAGGTGGTGGGGTGGGGTGGGGTGGGTGGGGGGGTGGAGAATCGCTTGATTGAAGAAGCATCTCCATTTAACCATTGGAGAATGTGGGGAGAGGGCCGATAACTGTCTAATGTCCGGCTGAGTGGGGGGGGGGGGCATGGTAGGAGAGATTAGGGCTGCTCTGATCATTTCCGGGTGTGATATCTGGCGTCTGTTGTTGTGTCTTCTGGAAGGGGCTGGAACAGGCTGAAGCACCAGCGAGTGGGGAGAGCGACATGGGCTGGGCAGACCGAGAGGGGTGGGGGGAGCCAGAGGGGGGGGGGGGGAAGCCAGAGAGGCGGGGAGCCAGAGGGGGGGGCCAGAGGGGAGGGGGAACTAGAGAGGCTGGGGAGAGCCAGAGGGGGGGGGGTTAAGGGGGGGAGCACCGATGGCGGGAAGCGAGGGCGGGGCGGGCAACGGGGTGGAAGTGAAGAGCGATGGGAGGGGGGGGGGGAGGCGGGGCGGGGTGTGGGGTCGGGTAACGGAGGAGCCCACCCAAGCCATCCCGCGGCAGTCGATATATTCCGGGTGACACAAACAGCGGAGTTGTTTATGGCGACACCAAGAGGAAGAAAATAAAACCTCGCACACGCTGGACGCAAATGGCTATCCGGCCGTTATGTCAGCAACGGGTGGTTATCTGGCGAAGTAGTAATACACGGGGCAAGAAACAGTCCCCCCCCCCCGCCCCCGCCCCCGCCAACCCTCCGCCCCCCCCCCCCTCCACCCCACGCCGCCCAACCCCACTTTCAGTCCCTGGGCTGTCGTCCGGAGAATAGGGAGAGAATGTCGGGCCACGTGTTTTTATACGGGAGACCAGACAGGACACGAATGGAATCGAGGCCTCCTTTTGTGTTGTTCACACCGTAAACAACAACCCCACCATCGTGTATGGACGGCAGCGGCCGGTCAGCCCCTGGGTGGGTGGGTGGTCTGTGTGGCGAGGGCAGTGGTATCGCTGGGGTGACCGCCGGGCAGGTCAGATCCAAAGCGGTAATATTAAAGGATTGATATGATTGTGGAGGTTTAGCGGCCCGTTCAGCCCACATGTTAATCTCTATCACGCCACGCCGGCTGTGTTCAGTCTAACGTGCTCGAAATTCTGTTTAGGTTCACGAGTTAGTAGCTCTAAAACCCTGAAATTAGGCAATCACGTCCGTATGTTGACCAAATATTGCAAAAAGTGCAAAGTAGCATGTAGAAATAATAAAAAAAACTATGAAAGTCATCAATGGTGAAACGATAAGGTCAACGGACGGTATTAAAACACTGAAGATCCATCATGATGGAGCGATATAAAGGAAAACGACGGGCTGCGCCAAGGGGCAGGTAGTGTCGGCGGTAGTACCAGTGACAATGGTAAGGCCAGAACCGGTTGGAGTCAGTACCGGTGGTAGTGTCAGTACCAGCGGTAGTGTCAGTACCGATGGTAGTGTCAGTAACGGCGGTAGTGTCAGTACAGGCGGTAGTGTCAGTACCAGCGGTAGTGTCAGTACCGATGGTAGTGTCAGTAACGGCGGTAGTGTCAGTACAGGCGGTAGTGTCAGTACAGGCGGTAGTGTCAGTACCGATGGTAGTGTCAGTAACGGCGGAAGTGTCAGTAACGGCGGTAGTGTCAGTACAGGCGGTAGTGTCAGTACAGGCGGTAGTGTCAGTACCGGCGGTAGTGTCAGTACCGGCAGTAGTGTCAGTACCGGCGGTCGTGTCAGTACAGGCGGTAGTGTCAGTACCAGCGGTAGTGTCAGTACCGATGGTAGTGTCAGTAACGGCGGTAGTGTCAGTACAGGCGGTAGTGTCAGTACAGGCGGTAGTGTCAGTACCGATGGTAGTGTCAGTAACGGCGGTAGTGTCAGTAACGGCGGTAGTGTCAGTACAGGCGGTAGTGTCAGTACAGGCGGTAGTGTCAGTACCGGCGGTAGTGTCAGTACCGGTGGTAGTGTCTGTACAGGCGGTAGTGTTAGTACCGGTGGTAATGTCAGTACCGGTGGTAGTGTCAATACCGGCGGTAGTGTCTGTACAGGCAGTAGTGTCAATACCGGCGGTAGTGTCAGTACCGGTGGTAGTGTCAGTACCGATGGTAGTGTCTGTACAGGCAGTAGTGTCAATACCGGCGGTAGTGTCAGTACCGGTGGTAGTGTCTGTACAGGCGGTAGTGTCAGTACCGGCGGTAGTGTCAGTACCGGTGGTAGTGTCTGTACAGGCGGTAGTGTCAGTACCGGTGGTAGTGTCTGTACAGGCGGTAGTGTCAGTACCGGCGGTAGTGTCAGTACCGGCGGTAGTGTCAGTACCGGTGGTAGTGTCAGTACAGGCAGTAGTGTCAGTACCGGTGGTAGTGTCTGTACAGGCGGTAGTGTCAGTACCGGCGGTAGTGTCAGTACCGGTGGTAGTGTCTGTACAGGCGGTAGTGTCAGTACCGGTGGTAGTGTCTGTACAGGCGGTAGTGTCAGTACCGGCGGTAGTGTCAGTACCGGTGGTAGTGTCAATACCGGTGGTAGTGTCAGTACAGGCAGTAGTGTCAATACCGGCGGTAGTGTTAGTACCGGTGGTAATGTCAGTACCGGTGGTAGTGTCAATACCGGCGGTAGTGTTAGTACCGGTGGTAATGTCAGTACCGGCGGTAGTGTCAGTACCGGTGGTAGTGTCAGTACCGATGGTAGTGTCTGTACAGGCAGTAGTGTCAATACCGGCGGTAGTGTCAGTACCGGTGGTAGTGTCTGTACAGGCGGTAGTGTCAGTACCGGCGGTAGTGTCAGTACCGGTGGTAGTGTCTGTACAGGCGGTAGTGTCAGTACCGGTGGTAGTGTCTGTACAGGCGGTAGTGTCAGTACCGGCGGTAGTGTCAGTACCGGTGGTAGTGTCAATACCGGTGGTAGTGTCAGTACAGGCAGTAGTGTCAGTACCGGTGGTAGTGTCTGTACAGGCAGTAGTGTCAATACCGGCGGTAGTGTCAGTACCGGCGGTAGTGTCAGTACCGGCGGTAGTGTCAGTGCCGGCGGTAGTGTCAGTACAGGCAGTAGTGTCAGTACCGGTGGTAGTGTCAGTGCCGGCGGTAGTGTCAGTACCGGTGGTAGTGTCAATACCGATGGTAGTGTCAGTAACGGCGGTAATGTCAGTACCGGTGGTAGTGTCTGTACAGGCAGTAGTGTCAGTACCGGCGGTAGTGTCAGTACCGGTGGTAGTGTCAGTACCGGCGGTAGTGTCAGTACCGGTGGTAGTGTCTGTACAGGCAGTAGTGTCAATACCGGCGGTAGTGTCAGTACCGGCGGTAGTGTCAGTACCGGCGGTAGTGTCAGTGCCGGCGGTAGTGTCAGTACAGGCAGTAGTGTCAGTACCGGTGGTAGTGTCAGTGCCGGCGGTAGTGTCAGTACCGGTGGTAGTGTCAATACCGATGGTAGTGTCAGTACCGGTGGTAGTGTCAATACCGGTGGTAGTGTCAGTACAGGCAGTAGTGTCAGTACCGGTGGTAGTGTCTGTACAGGCAGTAGTGTCAATACCGGCGGTAGTGTCAGTACCGGCGGTAGTGTCAGTACCGGTGGTAGTGTCAATACCGGTGGTAGTGTCAGTACCGGTGGTAGTGTCAGTACCGGTGGTAGTGTCAGTACAGGCAGTAGTGTCAGTACCGGTGGTAGTGTCTGTACAGGCAGTAGTGTCAATACCGGCGGTAGTGTCAGTACCGGCGGTAGTGTCAGTACCGGCGGTAGTGTCAGTACAGGCAGTAGTGTCAGTACCGGTGGTAGTGTCAGTACCGGTGGTAGTGTCAATACCGGTGGTAGTGTCAGTACAGGCAGTAGTGTCAGTACCGGTGGTAGTGTCTGTACAGGCAGTAGTGTCAATACCGGCGGTAGTGTCAGTACCGGCGGTAGTGTCAGTACCGGCGGTAGTGTCAGTGCCGGCGGTAGTGTCAGTACAGGCAGTAGTGTCAGTACCGGTGGTAGTGTCAGTGCCGGCGGTAGTGTCAGTACCGGTGGTAGTGTCAATACAGGCGGTAGTGTCAGTACCGGTGGTAGTGTCAGTACCGGTGGTAGTGTCAATACCGGTGGTAGTGTCAGTACAGGCAGTAGTGTCAGTACCGGTGGTAGTGTCAGTACCGGTGGTAGTGTCAATACCGGTGGTAGTGTCAGTACAGGCAGTAGTGTCAGTACCGGTGGTAGTGTCAATACCGGTGGTAGTGTCAATACCGGTGGTAGTGTCAGTACCGGTGGTAGTGTCAGTACCGGTGGTAGTGTCAATACCGGTGGTAGTGTCAGTACAGGCAGTAGTGTCAGTACCGGTGGTAGTGTCAATACCGGTGGTAGTGTCAATACCGGTGGTAGTGTCTGTACAGGCAGTAGTGTCAATACCGGCGGTAGTGTCAGTACCGGCGGTAGTGTCAGTACCGGCGGTAGTGTCAGTGCCGGCGGTAGTGTCAGTACAGGCAGTAGTGTCAGTACCGGTGGTAGTGTCAGTGCCGGCGGTAGTGTCAATACCGATGGTAGTGTCAGTACCGGCGGTAGTGTCAGTACCGGTGGTAGTGTCAGTACCGGCGGTAGTGTCAGTACCGGTGGTAGTGTCTGTACAGGCAGTAGTGTCAGTGCCGGCGGTAGTGTCAGTACAGGCGGTAGTGTCAGTACCGGCGGTAGTGTCAGTACAGGCGGTAGTGTCAGTACCGGCGGTAGTGTCAGTACAGGCGGTAGTGTCAGTACCGGTGGTAGTGTCAATACCGGTGGTAGTGTCAGTACCGGTGGTAGTGTCAGTACCGGTGGTAGTGTCAGTACCGGCGGTAGTGTCAGTACCGGTGGTAGTGTCAGTACAGGCAGTAGTGTCAGTACCGGTGGTAGTGTCAGTACCGGTGGTAGTGTCAGTACCGGCGGTAGTGTCAGTACCGGTGGTAGTGTCTGTACAGGCAGTAGTGTCAATACCGGCGGTAGTGTCAGTACCGGTGGTAGTGTCAGTACAGGCGGTAGTGTCAGTACCGGTGGTAGTGTCAATACCGGCGGTAGTGTCAATACCGGTGGTAGTGTCAGTACCGGTGGTAGTGTCAGTACCGGCGATAGTGTCAGTACCGGCGGTAGTGTCAGTACCGGTGGTAGTGTCAGTACCGGTGGTAGTGTCAGTGTCGACATGCTCTCACCCCGTGACATTCAACTGTAACACTGTATTACTTCGTCATTACCCCGATCACAGTAGACGAAGACACGTTAAGTACGTACTTAACCTTAGGGCGTTTCCAAACTATTACGGTACAAATGACGATACAAATAAAATGAGGAAGACCCAGTAAACTGACACTGATGTGGACACCTATAAAATCGTCATCATTCCCACTATCACCACCGCCGTCAGTGACATGACCAGGGCATCATTCCCACCATCACCACCGCCGTCAGTGACATGACCAGGGCATCATTCCCACCATCACCACCGCCGTCAGTGACATGACCAGGGCATCATTCCCACCATCACCACCGCCGTCAGTGACATGACCAGGGCATCATTCCCACCATCACCACCGCCGTCAGTGACATGACCAGGGCATCATTCCCACCATCACCACCGCCGTCAGTGACATGACCAGGGCATCATTCCCACCATCACCACCGCCGTCAGTGACATGACCAGGGCATCATTTCCACCATCACCACCGCCGTCAGTGACATGACCAGGGCATCATTCCCACCATCACCACCGCCGTCAGTGACATGACCAGGGCATCATTCCCACCATCACCACCGCCGCCAGTGACATGACCAGGGCATCATTCCCACCATCACCACCGCCGTCAGTGACATGACCAGGGCATCATTCCCACCATCACCACCGCCGTCAGTGACATGACCAGGGCATCATTCCCACCATCACCACCGCCGTCAGTGACATGACCAGGGCATCATTCCCACCATCACCACCGCCGTCAGTGACATGACCAGGGCATCATTCCCACCATCACCACCGCCGTCAGTGACATGACCAGGGCATCATTCCCACCATCACCACCGCCGTCAGTGACATGACCAGGGCATCATTCCCACCATCACCACCGCCGCCAGTGACATGACCAGGGCATCATTCCCACCATCACCACCGCCGTCAGTGACATGACCAGGGCATCATTCCCACCATCACCACCGCCGTCAGTGACATGACCAGGGCATCATTCCCACCATCACCACCGCCGTCAGTGACATGACCAGGGCATCATTCCCACCATCACCACCGCCGTCAGTGACATGACCAGGGCATCATTCCCACCATCACCACCGCCGTCAGTGACATGACCAGGGCATCATTCCCACCATCACCACCGCCGTCAGTGACATGACCAGGGCATCATTCCCACCATCACCACCGCCGTCAGTGACATGACCAGGGCATCATTCCCACCATCACCACCGCCGTCAGTGACATGACCAGGGCATCATTCCCACCATCACCACCGCCGCCAGTGACATGACCAGGGCATCATTCCCACCATCACCACCGCCGTCAGTGACATGACCAGGGCATCATTCCCACCATCACCACCGCCGTCAGTGACATGACCAGGGCATCATCATCATTAGCGTGCGCATCAAACAAGCTTCAGTTGGTCGTACCCCACCTCCCCCTCCCCGCTACATCCCCTTACTCCACCACCACCACCACCACCACCCCGACCATCACCAATACCACCACCAACCCACCCCCCTACGTTAACCAGTTCGGCGTACGAGTACCGCCCCCCCCCCCCCCACCGCACAGGCGTAATCCCAACCTGGAAGATTTTACAAAATCAACAATTCCTTTTTGTGGAGTCTGGATGATAATCGCTCTGGGCACTCTAATCACTCCGTTGCCGGCTGATGGGCCGCCAACCCACCGTGCTCGGGACCCTCACAGCCGCATGCACCACGGTCCCCCGACGGGGATTGACAGGGAAACCAGTCTCAATGATATGATTACATTTACAGTTTTCATGTATACGTCGCTTGCGCCAGATACCATCGTTTGGCCGCATTCGGATAAATCATCCGACTTAATAAACATGGAATAATCGATCACATTTCACGACACGTATAAAAAGAGGCTAAAGGTATTGGAATCGGCAAACCGTTGTATCCACAGTTGTGTACTATCATTCCACTACATGCGTTAATATTAAGACTGGTCTGGGACTGTGGTAGCAGGCACACAAACCGTTTCATTCTCTCACGACAGAGGGCGTTTGTTCAGAGCGCCCGCGCCTCGCTTGTGTTTTATCTCCCGCTACCCGCCCCGCAGTTATCATTTGGTCCTATTGGCTTTAGGACAATCGATATTTTACTGCATAAGCTTCTTATTGCCTAGTGGTAGGATAGTGAAAAAACGAAGTCCAATAACGTTTATATGGACACATCTTTCCAGATCGTGAAACGAAACCTCCAAGCCGGCGAAAACGAGGCTGCGGGCCAAGGACCACGTGGCTCATTCCGAGAAGTCACGTGATGGAGATGGCGGCCATAATGGCGGACATGACCGTCAGGTGGCGCTGTGTGACCTAAGCGCACCCTAGCGGCTTATATTACATATTCCCTCGCAGACGCCATGTGATTTTTTCTTGCTGAAGTGTCAACCGCAATTTCCTTTTTGATGCAAACTTGAGGCTAATGTATATGAATGGTACCTTTTACCGCCATATTGTATTACTGACGGCAGACCTTGTCCGGGAGGACTGCGCGTTGGTTTTATGACGTTGTCCTGAATGTAGTGTGTTGTTAGTTTTATGGAGTGTATTAGCATGTCACGCTATAATTGCCATGACATGCAAGCCCATAAAGCATTTCGCTGTAAAATGTTACCACCACTGCCTTCAGAGCGACCAGCGGACATTTTTACTAGACGATTATTGAGACAACCTAAAGAGTGGTGTCTTTAGTAACATAAAAGTCCCCACCCCATGCCTTTCCATTATCTAAAAAGAGGTGTCTTAGCAGCCGTAATGTACGAAATATATGTTCCCGCCCCATCCCTTACCATTCCAAATTCTGTCTGTTCGGAAGACACGTAGGGCCGGCTGCTCCGATCTGCTTTATAAGGCCGGTTTACATCGGAAGGGTAGGGGAGGGGTGGGGGTAACTACCCTTGGCCACTACTAAAAGGGCGTGGCTAGCCCCAGGCCACCTCCCCTCAGACCCCCTGACTCCTGACCCCTCCTCTGACCCCTCCCTATTCATGCCATCTCCCGCTAGCTGCGCTTCCGGCCGTAATGTCGACCTCTGAAGTCACGCGCATATGCTTATCGCTCTGGACAAAGCATGTCGCGTGTCTCTTTAGCCCGGGGTGAGGGGTGGGAGGGGGAGGGGTGAGGGGTGGGTGGGGCGGGTGGGGCGTGCAGTGGGGGGTAGGGGTGAGGGGGCGAGGAGGATGGAGGTGCGAGTGGTGAGGTGTGGGAGGGGGATGGGGAAGGAGGAGGGGGATATGGTCGGAAGCGGGGACGGGCCCGGACACATAATAGATGTGCCTGGTGGGTAGCTCATCAGACAACAGACCCCGACCACACACGGTCAACTCGACATCACAATCTTTGATAAAAATCTACACCTCGCCCGGAATTAGTCGCTAAACTATTCATGAGGCCCCGTCAAAGCGACCGCTGGGGCTCATCAAAGTATGACCGTCGTGTGGCGGGATGTCCGATGGGGTTGGGGTGGGGGGTGGGGGGGGGGGGGTAGGAGGTGCGGTGGGGGAGGCTGGCGAGACGGAGGGTCAGCATGGTACACCGACCGGTCATTTATAAGCACACGGCGATTCCAAACTCCAGGGACTTGGCTTTGACATCGCATCAGCGCCGTAATCCTCTAGGGCAAACCTCAAATCCCCCCCCCCTTCTCCACCCTACTCCACTCCCACCGACCCCGTCCATACTACACTTGCCCCCAGCAACCCCCCCCCCCCCCCCACACATCCCTCTCAGACAGCAGGTCAGCGCGAGCCTGTCCAGTCTTATATAAGGTCCCTGACCACCTACACTTCCCGCCCATCACCCCCCACCCCCAATCGTTTCACTCACGAACCTCGGAACCCCCACCCCTCCCACCACCCCTCTCCAGTGCCGCGACGCCATTCAACTCACAACAGGTTGCATGGGCACCGCCCCAATCCACCCCACCCCACCATAGAAGCCCGCCCCCCAACTCCCCTAAACTCCCCTCCCTCCCCTCCCCCAGCCCAACAGTCATCAGTCGAACAGCGGGATTAGCAGCTTGTGAGTCAAGGTGTCTTCATCTTACTGCTATATTGCCGGGATGGGAGGCCCTGTGGGACAAGCATGCGGTGCGAGAGCGTACATTTAGCCCCGACAGACAATAACATGTTCCAAGACCCACTGAAGCACATCTGTATCGTGGGAAGCTTTCAAAGCCCGTGTAACCTAAGTGTGCACGAAGATGGCCGACAACTACAATCCATATACACCCAAACAGGACATGCATCATAACCAAGTAATAAAAAACCACCGCTATCTCTTCTCTCAAATGTCAAATAACAGACTGGCAAACAAAGCGCCTGTGGAATCGATGGAGAGTTAGATGGATGGACGGATGGATTGGTGTGATAAAAAAATATAAGCCGCAACTTTTGTAGATCTGGGCTATTACCGGGCCACGCAACGATAATAGGGAGAATCAGGCGATGTGTGACAAATGAAACATTTCTCCAGACCGATATTATATTAGTCTCTTGGCTCACGCTGGCCTGGCGGGGGACGGGGGGGAGGGGGGAGGCCAAACACATTAAAAAATCTATAAAGTTACAGACGGAGATGACGTTACGCCTGCTCTGGGATAGCCTATATGGGTTTTAATGAAAGAGATTTGCGTTCCTGGTGCGTTTTTTTTCATTTGACCTTGAGCGTTGCGAGACTTATTCAGGGATGGCATGGGGTTACATCTGAAATGATTGAGCCAGGCGGCAGTATCGTAGTACATCATTGGAGAATTTTGGGACCTGTCACTGGGAGCAGAAAGTAGCGTACGACTAAGCCACGGAAGCCTAGCGAGAATCATTGCATTCGTTTACACTATATGTCGGTAAGAGATTTACCCTTTTGACCTTGATCATTTGATTTTTAGCGTGAATTAATATGCATTATTTTGGAAGACGGGCTCAGTCCCCGAAATCTGCAGTCAGCGCTTGGTACTCAACCAGAACATGTAACAGGATTGCGTCAGAGAGTGATTTTTCCGCTTGACCTTTGGTGATGTGACCTTGGACAGGGCTAACGGCTGACCCAGTCCAGGAAGCCCGGGGTTAGGCATTGTATTCCGTGACACCAGACATGATTGAGGTCGAGCACCCGCATTCAATCCCGCAGTACTCAGGTTTTGTACGGCTGTCTGCGTGGACGGAACAGACAGTCCCAGGTGGTCAGGGAGTGCCTTCAGGCAGAGCATCAAACATGATTGGGAAGCCATTTCTTAATTAGAGCTTTAACGGTGGGGTAGCGTGGACATCGGCGAGGACGCCAAAGGACACATAAGGATGCCCAAGGACGCCCAAGGACACATAAGGATGCCCAAGGACGCCCAGGACGTAGAAGACCAAGACCAAAGACCAAGCTTTGCATTCAGATACAATGGGACATCGCATCTTACGGGTCTTCATTGGATCTGTTTAACCTTTTTTGATTAGGTTAGAACGAAATAACTTTAACGGTTGAAATTGCCGTTCAAACCCACTCAATTCCAAACTTCCTGACCTCGTGGGGTTTCAACAGGTCAACGTCCAATACGTTCAATATCAAACAATATACGAGATGAAGAAGAGATTCGCTGCTGCACTACTTTCAATTTTGGACTTTGTGAGCGTGGACAGGACGCAGGAATGATATATTCCACGACGCCCAAGGGCCAAGCAGTACATTGTTGGATTTAGCGTGGACAGGACGGAGGACTAACCTATTCCACGACGCCCAAGGGCCAAACAGTTCCTTATTGGGTTTAGCGTGGACAGGACGGAGGACTAACCTATTCCACGACGCCCAAGGGCCAAACAGTTCCTTATTGGGTTTAGCGTGGACAGGACGGAGGACTAACCTATTCCACGACGCCCAAGGGCCAAGCAGTACATTTTTGGGTTTAGCTTGGACAGGGCGGAGGACTAACCTATTCCACGACGCCCAAGGGCCAAGCAGTACATTTTTGGGTTTAGCGTGGACAGGACGGATGACGGATCTATTTCAGGACGCCCAAGGGCCAAGCAGTGCATTTTTGGGCTTAGCGTGGACAAGACGGATGACTAACCCATTCCAGGACGCCCAAGGGCCAAACTTTGCATTGTAGTAGATTGACGCCCAAGGGCCCAAGGGCCCAAGGGCCAAACTTTGCATTGTAGTTGATTAACGTCGACTGACCTATTCCAGGACGCCCAAGGGCCAAGCAGTTCATTGTTGGGTTTAGCGTGGACAAGACGGATGACTGACCTATTTCAGGACGTCCAAGGGCCAAACTTTGCATTGTAGTTTATTGAAGCCCAAGGCCCAAGGGCCAAACTTTGCATTGTAGTTGATTAGCGTAGACTGACCTATTCCAGAACGCCCAAGGGCCAAACTTTGCATTGTAGTGGATTGACGTGGACTGACCTATTCCAGGACGCCCAAGGGCCAAACTTTGCATTGTAGTGGATTGACGTGGACTGGCCTATTCCAGGACGCCCAAGGGTAAAACTTTGCATTGTAGTTGATTAACGTGGACTGACCTATTTCAGGACGCCCAAGGGCCAAACTTTGCATTGTAGTTGATTAACGTGGACTGACCTATTCCAGGACGCCCAAGGGCCAAACTTTGCATTGTAGTTGATTAACGTGGACTGACCTATTCCAGGACGCCCAAGGGCCAAACTTTGCATTGTAGTTGATTAACGTGGACTGACCTATTCCAGGACGCCCAAGGGCCAAACTTTGCATTGTAGTTGATTAACGTGGACTGACCTATTCCAGGACGCCCAAGGGCCAAACTTTGCATTGTAGTTGATTAACGTGGACTGACCTATTCCAGGACGCCCAAGGGCCAAACTTTGCATTGTAGTTGATTAACGTGGACTGACCTATTCCAGGACGCCCAAGGGCCAAACTTTGCATTGTAGTTGATTAACGTGGACTGACCTATTCCAGGACGCCCAAGGGCCAAACTTTGCATTGTAGTTGATTAACGTGGACTGACCTATTCCAGGACGCCCAAGGGTCAAACTTTGCATTGTAGTTGATTAACGTGGACTGACCTATTCCAGGACGCCCAAGGGCCAAACTTTGCATTGTAGTTGATTAACGTGGACTGACCTATTCCAGAACGCCCAAGGGCCAAACTTTGCATTGTAGTTGATTGACGTGGACTGACCTATTCCAGGACGCCCAAGGGCCAAACTTTGCATTGTAGTTGATTAACGTGGACTGACCTATTCCAGGACCCCCAAGGGCCAAACTTTGCATTGTAGTTGATTAACGTGGACTGACCTATTCCAGGACGCCCAAGGGCCAAACTTTGCATTGTAGTTGATTAACGTGGACTGACCTATTCCAGGACGCCCAAGGGCCAAACTTTGCATTGTAGTTGATTAACGTGGACTGACCTATTCCAGGACGCCCAAGGGCCAAACTTTGCATTGTAGTTGATTAACGTGGACTGACCTATTCCAGGAAGCCCGATGTTGAGGATGCAGCAGATGATGGCCAGTGGGAGCGGCATGACCGGGATGGCGCGGTGAAGCGGCCCGTGCTTCTCCTCCACCTTGACGACCTGGTAGCCACGTGTCTCCGACACCGGCGGCTCCCTAATCTGCACCGTCGGCGGCTTCTTCTTCACGCCACCAGAGGTCGCCTCCGCAGCGGTGGCGCCACCGCCGCGAGCGCCACCGGAAGTCTCCGCCGCCAGAGGCGCTGACGACGACGTCGACGGGAACTGCGCGTCGTCGGCGTCCTTGGCGGTGGCCTTGGCGGCGTCCGTGGACGGACGGAGGCTCTCCTTCTCGGACATGTCGCTGGTGTTAGTTGTGTGAGACACTAAGCCGAGCCGGAAGGAGTATTCCGTATCGGGATACGCGCTAGAGACGGAGGGCGAGTGGCCAAGCCAGGTTTAAATCCATAGATCCATATATATATATATTTATATAGCGCCGATCCAGATGGAGGACAGATTCACTCGGGAAATAGCTCTTCAGCTGTCGCTTGGAGTTGACGCCACACAATCCCGGCGCAAAAAAACGGAAGTATATATTTTTTATTCACAATGGAAACATCTAGCGTTTAATTAGGTGGAACACAGGCGGCAACCATACCACTGGAAGGGGGCCGTAACTTTATACGGTCGATGGATGGACGTGCTCCGTGGTCGAGCCTCTTGTGTCGTGGCTGGTGGTGGCGATGGTGGAATAGTGCCCGGTGTCTCCGCTACCAGGCCGCTGGCTCTAGCTGCAGCCTGCGCAACTTGCCTGGCAAACCTCTCAGCCCGCGTCTCCCACTCCCGCGCGAACGCAATCCACGTGACAACCTCTCCGAAGGCTCTCCTATGGATTGTGATATAATAACCTGACACCACGCGGAGTAGCAATCTTACACCGTAATTTGGCGCTGAACGCTATGTGGCTGGGTCCCCGGTCTGCGCTGTCCATAATCACAATCCTGTGCTTGATTCGCGACGACGATAGTGTTACAGAGGAAATTATTTAATCAATGACAAAGAGGAGCGGCGCCTGAAACCGACACTTTTTTACCGCACGTTCGACGCAGACGACTTTCTGCGAATCGCTCTCTCGGCGAGGCGCGCGTAAAGTCAACGACTCTCCGTAACTGCCTCCGCGACGCACGAGACGCCTCTTAATCGGCAGCGGAACCAGTAATACAGGCGTCCCTGTGGCCACAAACTGCGTCGCTCCGCTCAGTATCCCAATACAACCGCCATCTGCAAAGGCGCAATTTAAAGGGAGGGGGGGGGCAATTAAGGCATATCGCCAAGCCAAATCCGGGGTAATCCAGGGGCAGTGCCACCTATCGCCGTCGCCACACACCAGAACGCGCGGGAGAGTGGCGCGGGGACCGGGGGCCTCGAGGCCGCGATCACCGTCGTACGTTACAACAGAGGTTGTAAATAACAAGCACGGTCGCCGCTGGGCTGGCTATATCCTCCTGGCTAGTTTTCCGCCGATATCGCGATATTAAACAACAGATGATACTGATAGACAGACCTATGGCTGTGGCTGTGTGAGGCGGGACCTGACTGTGTGAATGTGTGTTTGGGTCCCCGATAGCCGGTACGCCTGGCCTATATTCCCCCGCACAGGTAAACGAGTGCTGGCTCGCTGATCGAAGCCACCTACACACTAAACACAAGCCCTCCCTCGTCGCTGCTGCTGCCGCCGCCGCCGCCGCCGCTGCTGCTGCTGCTGCTTCGCCCGCTGGCTGGTTGGCTGGCTGGCTGGCTGGCTGGCCGCTGCCGCGTTCCCAGGCTGCCTGACCAGCAATTTTCAGTCCCGTGGCACTGCACACACACACACACACACACACAGGGCGCGGCGGCGGTCTCAACCTGATGGTGCTGCCGATGGCGGCGGTCACTGTCGTCGACCCGTCCTCTCCCTCCCCCTCTCCCCCTCTCTCTTTCTCTCTCTCTCTCTCTACCACACCCCTTTACCCATCCTTAACCTCTCTCCCTCCCACTCTTTTTCTCTTCCCCGACCGCACCCCTCCCGCTTTCACTCTTTCTCTCTTGCCCCCACCACCACCCGCTCTCACGCTCTTTCTATCACTGACTCTCTTTCTCTTATCTTTCTGTGTTGCTCTCTCTGTTAATTGCTCTCTCTCTCTTTCTTTCTCTGTTGCTCTTTGTATCTCTCTCTGTTTCTCTCTCTCCTTCTCTCTCTCTTGCTCTCTTTTTATATATCCCTCTGTTGCGCTCTTGCGCTATCTCTCTGGCTATCTGTCTCGCCTCCCGTCACTGCGACCAGTGCCATGGCAATATCCTCATCCTTCTTCCCCGCGTCCACGGCGCAGGCCTGCGACAGGGGGAGGGGGGTGGGGGTGGGGGGTGGCACGCTACCGCCTGACGCCGTCACAGTGTCGCAGTGTCGCAGCGTCACCGGGCGGTGGGCGTTCGTCTGCCAAGCGTCTGCGGCCCGGTGGCGACACCAAGTGGACAGACCGGGAAGCAGGCAAGCATGCAGGCAGGCAGTCACCGAGGCTCCAGAAAAGAGGGTACCTCCTCACTCCTTCACTCTTAGAGTCGGCCTGCTGCCACCCCCAGCTGCCAACCCCTGCTGCCATGCCCTGATGCCACCCCCTGCTGCCTCCCTCTGCTGGCTCCCCCTGCTGCCACCCCCTGCTGCCTCCCCCGGCTGCCTCCCCCTGCTGCCATCCCCTGCTGCCACCCCCTGCTGCCACACCCTGCTGCCACACCCTACTGCCACCCCCTGCTGCCACCCCCTGCTGCCACCCCCTGCTGCCACCCCCTGCTGCCACCCCCTGCTGCCACCCCTGCTGCCACCCCCTGCTGCCACCCCCTGCTGCCACCCCTGATGTTACCCCATGCTGCCACCCCCTGCTGCCACCCCTGATGTCACCCCCTGCTGCCACCCCTGATGCCACCCCCTGCTGCCATCCCCTGCTGCCACCCCTGATGCCACTCCCTACTGCCACCCCCTGCTGCCACCCCCTGCTGCCACCCCTGATGCCACTCCCTGATGCTACTCCCTACTGCCACTCCCTACTGCCACCCCCTGCTGCAACCCCCTGCTGCCACCCCCTGCTGCCACCATCTACTGCTACACCTGCTGCCACCCCCTGCTGCCACCCCCTGCTGCCACCCCTGAAGCCACTCCCTACTGCCACCCCCTGCTGCCACCCCCTGCTCCCACCCCTGCTGCCACCCCCTGTTGCCACCCCCTGCTGCCACCCCCTGCTGCCACCCCCTGCTACCACCCCCTTCTGCCACCCCCTGCTGCCATCCCCTGATGCCACTCCCTGCTGCCACCCCCTGCTGCCACCCCCGGCGGCCACCCCCCGCTGCCACCCCCTGCTGCCACCCCCTGCTGCCACCCCCTGCTGCCACCCCCTGCTTCCACCCCCTTCTGCTACCCCCGGCTGCCACCCCCTGCTGCCACCCCCTGCTGCCACCCCCTGCTGCCACCCCCTGCTGCCAACCCCTGCTGCCACCCCTGCTGCCACCCCTGCTGCCACCCCCTACTTCCTCCTTCTGCTGCAACCCCCTGCTGCCACCCCCTGCTACCACCCCCTACTGCCACACCTGCTGCCACCCCCTGCTGCCACCCCCTGCTGCCACCCTCTGCTGCCAGTCCCTGCTGCCACCCCCTGCTGCCACCCCCTGCTGCCACCCTCTGTTGCCACCCCCTGCTGCCTCCCCCTTCTGCCACCCCCTACTGACACACCTGCTGCCACCCCCTGCTGCCACCCCCTGCTGTCACCCCCTGCTGCTACCCCTGATGCCACCCCCTGATGCCACCCCCTGCTGCCACCCCTGATGCCACCCCCTGCTGCCACCCCCTGCTGCCACCCCTGATGCCACTCCCTACTGCCACCCCCTGCTGCCACCCCCTGCTGCCACCCCTGATGCCACTCCCTGATGCCACTCCCTACTGCCACCCCCTGCTGCCACCCCCTGCTGCCACCCCCTGCTGTCACCCCCTGCTGCTACCCCTGATGCCACCCCCTGATGCCACCCCCTGCTGCCACCCCTGATGCCACCCCCTGCTGCCACCCCCTGCTGCCACCCCTGATGCCACTCCCTACTGCCACCCCCTGCTGCCACCCCCTGCTGCCACCCCTGATGCCACTCCCTGATGCCACTCCCTACTGCCGCCCCCTGCTGCCACCCCCTGCTGCCACCCCTGCTGCCACCCCCCCTGCTGCCACTCCCTACTGCCAATCCCTACTGCCACCCCCTGCTGCAACCCCCTGCTGCCACCCCCTGCTGCCACCATCTACTGCCACACCTGCTGCCACCCCCTGCTGCCACCCCCTGATGCCACCCCTGATGCCACTCCCTACTGCCACCCCCTGCTGCCACCCCTGCTGCCACCCCCTGATGCCACCCCTGATGCCACTCCCTACTGCCACCCCCTGCTGCCACCCCCTGCTGCCACCCCTGATGCCACCCCCTGTTGCCACCCCCTGCTGCTACCCCCTGCTGCCACGCCCTGCTGCCACCCACTGATGCCACCCTCTGCTGCCACCCCCTGATGCCACCCCCTGCTGCCACCCCCCTGCTGCCACCCCTGATGCCACTCCCTACTGCCACCCCCTGCTGCCACCCCCTGATGCCACCCCCTGCTGCCACTCTCTGCTGCCACCCCTGATGCCACTCCCTACTGCCACCCCCTGCTGCCACCCCCTGCTTCCACCCCCTGCTGCCACCCCCTGATGCCACCCCTGATGTCACTCCCTACTGCCACCCCCTGCTGCCACCCCCTGCTGCCACCCCCTGATGCCACCCCTGATGCCACTCCCTACTGCCACCCCCTGCTGCCACCCCCTGCTGCCACCCCTGATGCCACCCCCTGTTGCCACCCCCTGCTGCTACCCCCTGCTGCCACCCCCTGCTGCCACCCCCTGATGCCACCCTCTGCTGCCACCCCCTGATGCCACCCCCTGCTGCCACCCTTCTGCTGCCACCCCTGATGCCACTCCCTACTGCCACCCCCTGCTGCCACCCCCCGCTGCCTCCCTCTGCTGCCACCCCCTGCTGCCACCCCCTGATGCCACCCCCTGCTGCCACTCTCTGCTGCCACCCCTGATGCCACTCTCTACTGCCACCCCCTGCTGCCACCCCCTGCTGCCACCCCCTGCTGCCACCCCCTGCTGCCACCCCCTGCTGCCAACCATGATACCACTCCCTACTGCCACCCCCTGCTGCCACCCCCTGCTGCCACCCCCTGATGCCACCCCCTGCTGCCACTCTCTGCTGCCACCCCTGATGCCACTCCCTACTGCCACCCCCTGCTGCCACCCCCTGCTTCCACCCACTGCTGCCACCTCCTGATGCCACCCACTGCTGCCAACCATGATACCACCCCCTACTGCCACCCCCTGCTGCCACCCTCTGCTGCCCTCTCGAAATACGGATTGATCTTGTTTGGCCACTTTAGTTTAAACATATTGTTGATATTGCAATGGGGAACCAAGCGTTACAGAAAAAGTAAATTGCTCTTCATGTTGACATTGTCATGCAAGAGAAATAGGATAATGCAGGAGCGGGTCCAGGAATTTGAAAAGGGGTGGGGGGTCTAAATTTGCGACCGGCGGGGGCGGGAGGTGGGGGCTCTGAACAAAATTGCGATCGGGGGATTTACCAATTTGTCTGACGATCGGGGGGTCACCTGAAAACTTGCGACCACGGGGGGTCCACGCCGCCTCAGACAGCGTTCTTCCTCAACAATTAAAGAGGGGGGGGGGGGCGTCTACGCCTCATTTGGCCTAAATTTTGCATTGAAAAACGACAAAAAAAGGGGGGGGGGTCCGAACCCCCTAGACCCCCGCCCTAGATCCGCCAACATCGGATGATACGCTGTTTTAATTCTAAGATCATGATAGAGTGATGAGAAACGTTTATTAAACACCTGTAAATTCCAAAAAGTCACAGATAAGAAACGCATCCAATTGCGATCTCTCTCTTCGAGACACTGTTTATCTTGTGGCCGTACTATAATACAAACTAATGGGTAAATCGCTCAACTTGGACAAAGAACGGAAACTGCAATGGTAAACCCGGCGTCTTACTGTCGTCGTTACGTGAGCCCCGAGGGACTGCGAGAAACGAGGGCCCTCTGCCGCTGGGAGAGTGTTGGCGCATCACATCCAGTGGCGTGGTATACATACATATTGATATTTGTGTTGACGTTTGTCCGTTAGACCATACGACCCGACCCAACCTCCCATGCAGTGCACCGCCCATCAAACCAGAGGCAGACAAATACAAGCCGACAGTCACGTACTTTCCCTTTCTCTATGCGCCCCCACCCCCCCCCCTCCCCCACCACTCCGCCATCGCCACCCTCACCCTCTCCAGCACCCATGTTTCTCGCTTTCTCTCTTCCCTTTTATCGCTCACCCCAGTCTCAATCTAATCTCCATTTTCTGTGATCCGTTCATTTCTACGATCGACGACCGCATGCATGGCAGCAACTGTTGGTATCCAACCGGCCCCCGGGGGGAGGAGGGGGTGGGGGGGGGGCGAGCAGTTAGTCTTTGGGGTGGGGTGGGGGAAGGGGCTTGTTTACGACGGGGCGAGTGGCCCAGAATTGACGGAAGCTGCTGCTCCTTGCTACTCTTCCCAGCTGACCATCTCCTTTCCTTCAAATATTCCCTTTCCTCTCCGTCGCTCTTTCTACCATTTCCCTCTCTATCCCTCTCTTATCCTATGTTCTCCACCCATTCAATCCCTCTTTTTCTATTCTATGCTCTTTCCTTTTATCTCTCTCCTCTTATCTCATAGTCTCTTCTGTCCCTCTCTTCTTTGTTCATGCTCTCTCCCCTTCTATCCCTCTTGTCTTATTCCATGCTCTCTCCCCTTCTATCCCTCTTGTCTTATCCCATGCTCTCTCCCCTTCTATCCCTCTTGTTTTATCCCATGCTCTCTCCCCTTCTATCCCTCTTGTCTTATCCCATGCTCTCTCCCCTTCTATCCCTCTTGTCTTATCCCATGATCTCTCCCCTTCTATCCCTCTTGTCTTATCCCATGCTCTCTCCCCTTCTATCCCTCTTGTCTTATCCCATGCCCTTTCCCTTTCTATCCTTCTCGTCTTATCCCATGCTCTCTCCTCTTCTATCCCTCTTGTCTTATCCCATGCTCTCTCCCCTTCTATCCCTCTTGTCTTATCCCATGCCCTTTCCCTTTCTATCCTTCTCGTCTTATCCCATGCTCTCTCCCCTTCTATCTTTCTTGTCTTATCCCATGCCCTCTCCCCTTCTATCCCTCTTGTCTTATCCCATGATCTCTCCCCTTCTATCCCTCTTGTCTTATCCCATGCTCTCTCCCCTTCTATCTTTCTTGTCTTATCCCATGCTCTCTCCCCTTCTATCCCTCTTGTCTTATCCCATGATCTCTCCCATTCTATCCCTCTGGTCTTATCCCATGCCCTCTACTCCTCTTCTATACCACGAGCTCGTTCGCTTTGTATCGTTCTGCCTGCGTGCATTCCCGTCTCCATGTCTCTGTATCTCGGCGTGCCTTCCCGTCTCCATGTCTCTGTATCTCGGCGTGCCTTCCCGTCTCCATGTCTCTG
>OZ025252.1:39783954-39899041 GCA_964019135.1 Arenicola marina
GGGTTGGGTGGGGCATAGGACCCGGGGGGTGGGTGGGGATAGGATGCAGGGGGTTAGTGGGGCATAGGACGCGGGGGGGTGGGTGGGGCATAGGACGCGGGGGGTAGGTGGGGCATAGGATGCGGGGGCGTGGGTGGGCCATAGGATGCGGGGGGTGGGGTGGGGCATAGGATGCGGGGGTGGGTGGAGCATAGGATGCGGGGGGTGGGTGGGGCATAGGATGCGGGTGGTGGGTCAAAATAACAGTCCTGCCGGTGCGTTTTTTCAGTCTATTTGGCCCCAGAATATAATTGTTTTTTTGGTTCATTTTGTGGGTTACTGCCGCTGCCCCCAAATGTCTTTATCCTGACATAAATGTGCGATAATTTGTGATCCGTATATGGTGTTCACAATATGAGGCATATCCTTGTCACCTAGACCACGGAAATATTGTCTATGTTTAAAGACATAGATATTTGCAAAATACTACTTTGTAAATACGTTGCTATGAGTACATTTGGCTGATAGACTGCTCCAAATATCCTGCGATGCCCGATCCATCCATGTCACTCTGTGGTCAGCCGATGACCAAAAGGTCATCGCTGGACATGATCGTTGGACAATAGTCCATATTGATTGGCACGATGATCCAGTGATTGACCATATAGGAAACAGATCATCTGCCATTGAATGCTACTTAATCAGTCGCTGATTGTCATGTGAAGTAATTGGCAGTGCATGAGTCGGTCTATTGGCTATGTGTGTGGCAAACGGTTCGTCACGATGGCAAGGGTGACATGGCTTAGCGAGGGGAAGGGGAGTAGGCGGGCGCGCGGGGGGGGGGTGACTGCGGACTGTGCAGGACGGTTGCTACAATCTACCTACGGAAGGTGGCGCTGTCGTCACACGGAGCCGCCCAGGTTAGTGACTGATCGGATACGACAGGAAATTAAAGTGTTAGGGGATGGAGCGAGGGGGTGGGGGGGGGGGGGTGCGCATGCAGTAGGGGCCTGTACCTATTGGGAGACCAGTATTGGTGATGGGGTCAGGGGGGCAGGAGGCTATATGAAGCCCGGGGGGGGGGGGGGCTATATCAATATGTTATAACCCAGTGTGTGGCTATAGCTATCGTTGTAACGTGATGTTATGTCGGACGCGGAAAGTGCTATAATTACAGGTCATATATATCATCGAGACACAATAATATAATATCTAGTTCATCAGTTGATATCTTCAGAAATTTTATCACAAACAGAATTAACTTTCTGTCGCGCTCCAACTCTCTGCCGGGGTCGGCGCGACAGCTCAGTGGGCTAGAGCGCTCGCATTGAGTGCTCTGGTCACCTGAGAGCCTAACGGCACGTGGGTCGGTCGTTCGAGCCCTGCTGTGGCCATGTCTATGTGGTCGCAGGATAAAGATCCCATGTCTTTCTTCGTAAAGAGTAGGGGGTTACCCCCGGGTACATGGCTCCACTCTCCCTTCCTTCTTCCATTGACGCGATATGACCAACAGTGGTTAAAGCGTCCTGAATAACCAACCAACCAACTCTCTGCTTGTTGAACAAATCAATTTTGCTTTTTAATTGCTTGATTTACAGATAAATAAATGAAACGAAATCACCAACCATTATAAATTATAAATAAAAAACGAAAACCACGCCAGAGGCTCGCTGCCATCTGGTCGGAGGGACAGGTTACCATTGGTTACATAGGACGCCCATGCCCCATCCCCCTCCGTCCCCACCTGCACCGTTTGTCGCAAGGACCTCTCGTTGAACATGTCAACACGTGTGGGAGGTCCCCTTCCGTGTTAGTGGACTGCGACTAAACCGGGTCTTACCACCGAGCCGGTTGAGGTTCAGTAGCGGCACCCGTTGGGTGGAGGGGGGTTGGGGGGGGGGGGCTAGAGTGCCCGCACTAGGATACTGGAGCGGTCCGGCAGGGGGGTATGACGGGGGCCTAAGTGCGCGGGGACATTGATCGGCCGGTGCTGGGCTCAGGGTGTGAACGGCGCATCCCGGGGATGGGGGCGGGCGGGGGTTGTAATGATGATGAAGTGGAGGCGGAGAAGGCACGGAGGCAATCACTGACCAGATCGATGTACGAAGATGCAGGTCAAGACTGGATTACAAACATGTGGAGGAGGGAATGGAATGGGGTGGGGTGGGGGGGGGAGGGCTTTCAGGTGAATAACTCCTCTATCAGGTGGCTGACCTCAGCGGGGCAGGATAGGAGAGGAGACCAATCCGAAAGGGCGAGGGGAATCGAGTGGAGGGCAGGGGTGGGTTCCGATATCTATCGATGAGTAGGAGGCGGGGGGTTTGTAGGGAGGGGGGGGGGAGTGCAACGGGAGGCTGGGAAGGGATTGGATCCGCGGCCGGTATTGCAGGTACGTAGAGATGCCTCAGATGGGGGGTGGGGGCGGTGGGGGAGAGGGGGGGGGGTGGCGAGAGAACGAGAGGGGAAAGGCCGTGGGGCAAAAAGAGCTCGATCCACTCGCCGTGCTGCACCACCTCGTAAATATCCCGTCTGCACCGCGGCGATGCTATAGTGGGCTTGGTTAGCTGTACACCGGCGATGCTATTGTGGGCTCGGTTAGCTGTACACCGGCGATGCTATTGTGGGCTCGGTTAGCTGTACACCGGCGATGCTATAGTGGGCTTGGTTAGCTGTACACCGGCGATGCTATTGTGGGCTCGGTTAGCTGTACACCGGCGATGCTATTGTGGGCTCGGTTAGCTGTACACCGGCGATGCTATAGCGGGCTTGGTTAGCTGTACACCGGCGATGCTATAGTGGGCTAGGTTAGCTGTACACCGGCAATGCTATAGTGGGCTTGGTTAGCTGTACACCGGCGATGCTATAGTGGGCTTGGTTAGCTGTACACCGGCGATGCTATAGTGGGCTAGGTTAGCTGTACACCGGCGATGCTATAGTGGGCTAGGTTAGCTGTACACCGGCGATGCTATAGTGGGCTAGGTTAGCTGTACACCGGCGATGCTATAGTGGGCTCGGTTAGCTGTACACCGGCGATGTTATAGTGGGCTAGGTTAGCTTTACACCGGCAATGCTATAGTGGGCTTGGTTAGCTGTACACCGGCGATGCTATAGTGGGCTAGGTTAGCTTTACACCGGCGATGCTATAGTGGGCTCGGTTAGCTGTACACCGGCGATGCTATAGTGGGCTAGGTTAGCTTTACACCGGCGATGCTATAGTGGGCTAGGTTAGCTGTACACCGGCGATGCTATAGTGGGCTAGGTTAGCTTTACACCGGCGATGCTATAGTGGGCTAGGTTAGCTGTACACCGGCGATGCTATAGTGGGCTTGGTTATCTGTACACCGGGAAAACATGGAAACTAAAAGAGATTAAGGGACCTGTGCCGGATTCCTGTGAAAATGGGCCTCCGCCCTTTCAACTTTAACATCGTCACCTCCCTCCGTTTTCAGTCGGCGTGGCTCCAAGGGTTGGGTCAGGGTTAAAGCTGCTCATACAGCAATTTTTCACCCATATCATGAATTTCGATATATTTGGAGAAAAAGTTCTGTGTGACTGTTATCTCTATGAGAATTAGGTGTGTTGTCAGGTAAAAAATGCTGTAATGCGCAAATGTTGATGACATAGTACACACGAAAGCCACACTCCCGCACGAGATTGGGTAAAAAACGTTATTTATTGCATACAATATTATGTGTACTACAATATATGCTAAGAATATAATTATGTTATTTCCGTCAAATTTGACTTTTATTTTCTCAAGGAAAATATTGTTGTACGAGTAACTTTATTGGGGTAGGGTGGTACTTTGGATTATTCTGTATTGTACCCTGGTGGTGGCATTGCAGATTTCCCGCAAAATCGGCGTTTTGCCCCAACAGCTGCTAGTGCTAGATTGCATGGACCCAGTCGTATGGGCCGCCGTGTCCGCCAAAAATACAAACACGTACTGACTTAATGAAAGTTCAAATCAAACAGACAACAATCACCAAGCCAAACATACTATTTCGGGACCAAACATACTATTTTGGGACCAAGTATGGTAACTTCAAATGAAACAGACATCATTTACCATTCAAAGAAGTACAATAAAGTAACGGACGAGTCAACGATGAATTGGAGAGGTAAGACTACAAGTCGTCTAATCTACTTCCATTTGAACAATGATCGAATTTCCAATCAATCGAAGCTACTTTCAAACCAACGAGAGAAAACCATATCCAACAATACAGTTCCCAAACCATTTCACGCTAACCCAAATCATACAGTCATCGCATGCCACACGAAGTAGTCAAACGCCGAATGAATGAGCGACGCGCAAATCATAACGTCGTTTTCCAAGCGAACACCCTTTGCCGAACCAGACGATCAAACTCCAAGTGAAACAAGCTAACTTCGAATAGACAACAGAGGGCGCTGCGAGCTGCGGGTCCTTGTGGGCGCGCGCATATTTTCCTACTCCGAATCTGACCACAGGAGCGCCTGTTAAGATGGAGCATCAAAATGAGGTAGTTTGGGTTCGCAATGTCATTTAAACATAATCGTAACTGTGACTCATTTCGGTACTTCCCACGATATAAAATTAGGCGTTATTCTTTCGTTGTAATGCGTTGCCGTTCAAGCACCACGAGATGTATCCTGCTATCGCTGGCGCGATGTGCGGGATGCGGGGCCTGTGCCGTACCCGGGGTTCTAGCACAACCAACATGTCATGCGGTGTCCAGGGGGTGAGTTGTTGGGGTGCGGGTAGGCCTACCTGCTGTCTCATTTTTTGCGCATGACCTCTTGGCACACACAGGGGCGAATATAGTGTTGAGTATAGTGTTCAAGGCCGTCTTTTGTGTGGGTGTAGGTGTAGGTGCAGAGAGCCTCACCCCTCCCGGTCGCAACCCCACAGGCCTTTGTAAATTCCTAGATCCGCCTCTGACACACTTGCATTGGGATGTAAATTAACACTGCTGGAGTTATATTTAAACAGTTATAGATTTTACACATCCCTACCCACCACTTGCTTACGATCTTGGCTGAGGCCGTTTTAAGAACGCCATTTAAATAGTGACGTACAAATGCGTTGCAATGAGCAACAAAACTGCATGACGTCGTCGTATTGTGTAGAAAAACATTTTCAGCTGGGTTCTTTGCCACTGATTTCGAGCAAGCATAAATAATAATAAACGTTTAGTTTATGCCTTTGAGACTATATTGGCCCATATGGTATCTGAAAAAAATGTATTTCTATAATCGTAATGGACATTTACAAATGAAATGATAGTCGTCTTCAATGGCTAGTATTCCGAGACAAAAGCTGCAAAATTTCTGTTTACTATTTCTCTATGATGCTCGATCGCCAGCTGATGCGAAGAGCCAGCCCACGAACCAGTGACTACCCCGGGGAGGGGGGGGGGCGGGGAGGGGGGGGGCTGACACGCCACTCAACGTATTAGTAAAGTATATGGCGATTTAGGGTGGGAGGTAGGGGGCAAAGGGAGGTCGTGTTCCCAAATCACAAAGAATAAATATCTTTATCCCCAGGTCACGAAAAATTAAATGAAGAACTTCTCGCATGCAATGGAAGGGGCGGATAAATGATATAAATTGGCGATGTCCCAATTCTCAGCCAGTTTTTTGCGGTATTAAAATGCTCAGTTCACGATTAATGAAAATCATTGATCACGACGATCGGCTAATGTGTCATTCCCAGTATCAAAGAATTATTTTCCTCATTCCCAATTCACGGTTTAAAAAAAGCCCGTTGCACCCCCCCCCCCCCCCCCACTCCGCTAATTAACTTCACTGGCAATCTCCAGCTAGTAACCCCCCCCCCACACACACACACACACACACACACATACACTCCCCATGACTTCAAGCTTATGGAGGTGCGTCTGTTGTCTTATCCAGTCATTCTACACGCAAAGTCACCAGCCTAGCAACAGAATGAATGGTGTAGACATGGTAAATGGGGTTTGGATACAAACTGGCTTCACTAGTCAGACTGGCTTGACGGCTGCACAGTGCGTAGTGGTGTACACGCGTCGCGGTGTTCCTTTACAAAATCCAGAGGCGGGACGGGCTAGGCTACGTTTGGAGGGGGGGGGGGAGGTGGGGGGCGACAAGGGTTGTATTTTCTTTGTGACCATGAGGAGGTCAGATTTGTTTGTGGGTTCTGGCTTGATTTTTGACTTTGTTTGATCTGCAGAATACGGAAGCTCGTTAGGGCCATTTCAAAAAGTTTTTTTTATTGATAAACATTTTGTAATATTCTAACCGGGAATAAATAATTCAAACGGGGTTTAAATGATTCAAACCGGGTTTAAATGATTCAAACCGGGTTTAAATGATTCCAAACCAGGAATTAAATATTCAAACCGGGAATTAATTATTCAAACCGGGAATAAATGCTTCAAACAGGGAGTAAATGATTGAAACCGGAAGTAAATGAAGTAAATGAATGGAAGTAAATGATTCATCAGCTTATGTCCTTTTTTCAACCGTGTGCTTTGTGTCTGATTTTCTCTACTCCTTGTCGTGAATCCCACTAGTCCCCCTCCGCTCCTCTTGCCCCGCTCCCTTAAGCCCGCCCCCCATTCCTTAAACCTCCCCCCCCCCCCTCCTCCCCCTGGGATATCCCGGCACCATCAGAATTCCTCCCCCTCCCTCGGGAGTACCTTGGCCCCGCCTCACCCCCTGGGACACCCTGGCACCATCCGAACTTCTCACCCCCTCTGTTGGGGGTACCCCGGTCACATCTGGATCTAGCCGCCCCACCCCCAGAGGACCACCCTGGTACAATCCGGGCTGGCACCGCCCCTCTCCTGGCCTGGTGTCCCCGGTTGGTGTTCCCGCTAAAGATGTACCGCCTCCAACCCAGGGGGGTCTTCCTCTCAAGCGGCTGGGGCCCTCCCCCCCCCCTTCCAGCGCTCGGGGACCACCCTGGCTCCATTCAGTGGTCACTCCACCCCACTCGGACCCGCGCACTGGGCGACCTCGCTGGACTTCTATCCCCGCGGGTGCCTTACCAAAGATTACCAGACACGCTAACGCCCCACCAACAAATGTTGCACGTTGTATATGACGTGCGCTGGCGGAGATGTGGACTGCTGAGGGGGGGAAGGGGTGGGGATAGAGATCAATGCAGAGTTGACAATGATAATATCATGTTTCTCGCTGAAGGGATTACCGGATCCCAATTCTGAAACCATGGGTAGAGTTGCCAACTGACACCTATTTCTTCTGTCTCCTTTGCATTCCCGCACGCCTTTAGAGGGGTCTGGAAGGAGAAGGGGGCGGGGGATCCAGTGTTGATTTCTCAAAAATTCTCAGCGTCGAATGTCTATTTTTCACGGCGTTTTGGCTAAGTTCAGTGTCGTTTTTTTCCTAAAATGCCAATATCTGTGTTGATGTCGCTTTTTCAGATCCTCGGTGTCGGAATTTGGGGTCAATGTCGAATGTCGATTTTTCAAATATGCGTGTCCCCTTCCAGACCTCTTTTTATATATCCCTAAAATACTCTTCTCGTTTTCCCCCCACTTCCAAACTAATCCCAGCACGTGCAACGTGTTCGTCCAATATATCTTTTTACTAGCCCCCCTCGTGTTTAAATAAACTGCATGTTGACCGCCCTCGCTAGCGCTAAACATACGCGGCCTGCATCTCTGAATCCAGGTCACCTCGTTAGGCACCGGACGACCCCCCGCTGTTCAGCGGTCGCAAACCCTACCGGCCCGTTTACTTATCTCGGTATAGCTCCCCACCCATCGACCCTGGCCCTACGCCCCCGGGGTGACTTACTCGCTATAGCTAACTAAGTAAACACTATGCTCCACTGGGATCCGGGGATCCATATTAAAAATTCTGGGTTTCCTACAATAAACAATATTGGCTCATATCCCATACTTTCATAATAATAACAACATAATTTGGATTAAACTGGATATGTCAATACACCATTTGGGTTAGCGTGAAATGGTTTGGGAACTGTATTGTTGGATATGGTTTTCTCTCGTTGGTTTGAAAGTAGCTTCGATTGATTGGCAATTCGATCATTGTTCAAATGGAAGTAGATCAGACGACTTGTAGTCTTACCTCTCCAATTCATCGTTGACTCGTCCGTTACTTTATTGTACACTTTGAATGGTAAATGATGTCTGTTTCATTTGAAGTTACCATACTTGGTCCCGAAATAGTATGTTTGGTCCCGAAATAGTATGTTTGGTTCCGAAATAGTATGTTTGGCTTGGTGATTGTTGTCTGTTTGATTTGAACTTTCATTAAGTCAGTGCGTGTTTGTCTTTTTGGCGGTCACGGCGGCCCATACAGTCGCCTTGGCAACATTTGATTGTCTATTAGAATCAGTCGCAGGGGCAATAACTCTTTCACTTAGCAAAGACCAGTCAAAATCTGTGGGTTACAGGCTCCAGAGTATTTCTAGTACAGTTTCAGCAAAGAAGGGGCCTAAAACATGAAACCATGTATCCAACAAGCCAATTGGCGACAAAGCCCTTGCAGTCGCCCTGATAATTATCCAAATATCAGCAAAGCCTAATAACTATGGAATCAACATTGTTACCTGCAATGCCTAGTCACCTTGACAACCATTATATATAGGGTGGCAGACTTAATTAAGGACGGCAGGAGAAAGGAACACCTGTTCATGATCATCGATTGCCGTCCGCCCGCTGTCAACGTAGCGTCATAACGTATCCACACAACGGTTCATCATAACGCCCCCAAGCTGTGTGTTGAGGCGGCGGCGGCGGACTCCACACAATAATGACAACCGGATATGAATGAGCGCCTCGTCTGTATGATGTGTAACTTATAGCACAAGGGTTGAGGTTACATTATTGAGCCGAAAAAGCATCTAACCTGGTTTGTGTCATGTCAAATATTAACTATTTGTGCATCATGGCGTGACGGTTCAATTATCAATAGGCACTCCTAGGGCCATGAGAAATAAAGGGCGGGGCTGGGGTGAAGAGGCAGTAGGTAGAGCTCGATGCAAACAGCGTACGTTAGGCTATTCTGACGCCCGTAGACTAGGTAGATTACGGTTTGAATACAGTATATCTCTTCTTGTTGAATTAGAGACACACTTGCCAGCGAATCGCCATAGAGATCACACCAAAATATTAAAGTAGGCAGTTGTGAGAGAAAGCACGATGGATTCAACAACGAAGTATTTATTAACGTTATGATCTTTTTTAATAATGATGGACATAACGTGTCCATTTAAGCGACACAATTTCACATATACATGTATATTGATGAAATTCATATATACAAAGTTTATATCCAATTTTTTTTGGATCTAACCAGCGACGACGCTCGGTGACAGATTTGGTGTTCGTGACATGTGCCGTATATCCCATATCGACCTATAGCGTGGTCCCTGGTCGCGGTATATCGACCTATTGCGTGGTCCCTGGTCGCGGTGTGTCGCTGAGTCCGTCTCTCGTCACTGCAGTCTGGTCATTATGTACTGGGCCTTGGTGTGGGGTAGCGTGAAGGCCCCAGGCCCCTCCCTGTCTCACTGGGGCCGCGCTCGGCCCCCCGGCCCCTCCCTCACAGGCGCGGTGCGCAGCCTGGGGTCGAGGTAGGCGGCTCGGCTGCTTGTTTCCCACCCGTTGTACACAGCCTTCAACTGATCGCTGTCCAGCTCGGGTTGGTGACCGGGGTGGGCGTGGGGGCCGTGAGCTGAGACAAAGCAAACGGGAGTTTCGTAAATTTTGTTCAGGAAGTTATATTCACACGATAATGATCGTGTAATGTAAGCCTGCACGTGAAGCATTTAACATCAAAGGCGTTTTCATTATTCATATATGGCACCATTATTTATCTTTCAATATTTATGCGCGTTCGCATGTAGAATTTTTCTTGTTCTCTCTTGCTGTGACCCATTGAGACATCAGGTCCGATATGAATCTATCCCGCACTCCACGGCTGCATGGCCACTTAAGAGTTGTGTTACGTATGCTCTAAACTGCCCACTGTTTTTCGTGTTTCACCAACTGATATAGCACTAATGAATCTTGGAGTATCCCGAAACAGTTTTTAAATGAAGAATCATAATGTGCTCTCCGTCACGACATTGCGATCTACAGAGATCTTTTTGAGGCTTACCTGTCAAATGTGTTATCTTCCTTGGCAATTCATTCCCGCCTTCGTTGAAATTCGATCGGTATGTTGTCTCGAAATAATGGGCATACTGTAACAGAGCACAGGAGAATGTGACAATAAGCTCGAAGTTTTCATATAGAATACGTTATAAAGTATGCGCTTTGCCCCTTCTCTTTTGGTAATGTTCTTGTTGAGCCTTCTAATAACTTTTTCCCTCTTATGTAACAATGTTCAAACCTGATTTCAAAGATTTGGGAAAGCAGTTTTTATATTTGCAGGTTTTTACATTACACGGATGTACATATGAGGGCTCAACAGTTCTGTACTTGCGTTGCCTTACCTGTGAGAGCTCAACAGTTCTGTACTTGCGTTGCCTTACCTGTGAGGGCAATGGCTTGGCCTGGCGCTGTGAGGGCGTTGCCTTACCTGTGAGGGCAATGGCCTGGCCTGGCGCTGTGAGGGCAATGGCTTCGCCTGTCGCTGTGAGGGCGTTGCCTTACCTGTGAGGGCAATGGCTTGGCCTGGCGCGGTGAGGGCGTTGCCTTCTCCTGTGAGGGCAATGCCTTGGCTTGGCGTTGTGCGGTAGTTGCCTTACCTGTGAGGGCAATGGCTTGGCCTGGCGCTGTGAGGGCAATGGCTTGGCCTGGCGCTGTGAGGGCAATGGCTCGGCCTGGCGCTGTGAGGGCGTTGCCTTACCTGTGAGGGCAATGGCTTGGCCTGGCGCTGTGAGGGCGTTGCCTTACCTGTGAGGGCAATGGCTTGGCCTGGCGCTGTGAGGGCAATGGCTTGGCCTGGCGCTGTGAGGGCAATGGCTTGGCCTGGCGCTGTGAGGGCAATGGCTCGGCCTGGCGCTGTGAGGGCGTTGCCTTCTCCTGTGAGGGCAATGCCTTGGCTTGGCGTTGTGCGGTCGTTGCCTTACCTGTGAGGGCAATGGCTTGGCCTGGTGCTGTGAGGGCGTTGCCTTACCTGTGAGGGCAATGGCTTGGCCTGGCGCTGTGAGGGCAATGGCTTGGCCTGGCGCTGTGAGGGCGTTGCCTTACCTGTGAGGGCAATGGCTTGGCCTGGCGCTGTGAGGGCGTTGCCTTACCTGTAAGGGTGTTGCCTTCCCCTGTGACGGCAATGGCTAGGCCTGGAGCGCGTTGCCTTACCCGTGAGGGCAGTGGCTTAGCCTGGCGCTGGGAGGGCGTTACCTTACCTGTGAGGGCAGTGGCTTGGCCTGTCGCTGTCTGCTGAGGTCAAAGCGTTGTTCATTCCAGTTTCCCACCAGAGTATCGTTGGAATACGAGTTTTCCTTGTTGGTGCAGCGCCAGCCGAACTGTCCAAACTTTTGGTGATCAGCATTGTGAGTCCAGACCTCGGCTAGACCAGAGGCTCGGATTTGGCTGCAGAACGGTACCTGGATACAGAGACAACGGGGGGCAACGTCAGTGGCAGGATGAGGGTTCTTTTTGTATGGACTACTAAAGTTACATTAATGGCGTGAGGACGGAGACAGGTAATAAATAGCATTCGCCAATAATAGCTAGCAGCAGGAGATTTTTGGGTAACGGGGATATGGATTTGGTGCATTATATCAGACGATATAATTAGTTTGTCTTTCTTTCATGTAGTAGTATAGTAAGTTTACTACTAATCCACTAGTTCCTTTATATTATCAAACCTTAGCATCCAAACAGTCACACAACAAAAATCACGATCATTGTTATTATTATTATTTACTTTGTATCATTATTATATTATTTAATACTAAAGTTTGTGACATAACACTAACAAAACATTTAGTGGCCCGGTCATTGAATTTGAAACAAGAAAATATGAAACATGCTAAGACCTAAGTGATACTAGCAGGTAACTTATTTATCAGTTAGGAATCGGTAAGCAGAACAAGTTTGATGGTAATTAAAGACGGCACAAACCTGATCCCCGTTGGTCGTCATGTTGTTGAACAATAAATCGATAGTGGATCAATAACACGTTAGTCGTGAAGTTGTGCGAAGTTGTTGCTGTCAACCGTCACGTTCCACTTCACAATATGTTATCCTCTCCTATAGTGTTTCCTAAATGAACACACTTTTATATAACGACGTAACTGATATGTCGATCTGTATGTCTGATGTGTGGAGTCTATCCGTGAAATGTGCTGTCCTGTCTGATGAACCACGGCTGATATATATATCTGGAGGTGTACTTGGCTAGACAAACAGTAGGCATTGTGACGTAGCGTTAGTCGTCGCCCGGGGCAACGAGTGATCATTGCGCTCAGACTTGTTGAGGCCCGAAAAGACAACTTTGCTAGCATACACTAAAAATAACCAATGTTATATATACACTAAGTAGGCCGGCGAGGCGGTGGCTAAATTCTATGGCCCGGCGTGACATGCGGAAGTGCACCCCCCCCCCCCGCCCCCATGCGCAGCTGTCCTACCTTATATTTATAAAATCCATGATATTAGTGAGACTCTCGTCTCCATGTCTTTGTACGGTGCTATTATGATAGATACATGGGGCACCAGGGGTAGATACCGAAAATCTGGATAGGGGGGGCGGTTTCAGGGTCGAATCCAGATATGCTGAAAAGGGGGGGGGGGGGCGGTTTCGGTTTTCATGTTAAATGGTATGCATTTCCGCTCTAAATAGCGGGGGGGGGGGTCAGGGCCGGGACAACCTCCGCCTGGATCCGCCCCTGGGAACATCACCGCATGGGGGACAATCCCGAACACCACATTGGTTTGACCGACATGGAGCTCCTTACGCGCGAAAACTAAATCAAAGATACATGTAACGATTTCTTTGAGTAACGGGAATTTTTTTTCTTTTCCTGTAGTTTCGATCAAATGAGTATTGTGACAAGAACGGACATTACTGGTTATTAATGAAGATTATGTTTAGTTTACATACATCGCACATACAGGAGATACAAATGATGTTTTTACTACGAATGAGACCACGTGAATAATTGCTGTATCTCGCTCTAATAATCTCTCGCAAGTTGAATAGAGATATAGAATAGAGAGGGACACACAACCTCGCAACACGAAATAAGCCATGTCAAATTA
This sequence comes from Arenicola marina, assembly GCA_964019135.1. Lineage (NCBI taxonomy): Eukaryota > Metazoa > Annelida > Polychaeta > Arenicolidae > Arenicola > Arenicola marina. The sequence continues at coordinate 39,797,106 of OZ025252.1, forward strand.
AACACAACGAGCAGATATTGAATAAGAATAGACTTTTATTTTCAAAATGCCATGAAACACGGTGTTTACAAACTAGCACACTATCAATATAGCCGTTCCCGCAGACTGTCGGTTAAAAGTATTCTTCAAATGGGACCCTCCAAAAACGGTAGTGAGGGCGCTGGTTGTGGGATGAAGGGTGGGTGGGTGGGGGAGGGGGGGGGGGCAACGTCACGATGCTCAGCACGTAACCAGGGAATGCCAGGGTCGGCCAAGTGGTCAGGCTGAATAAACGAACACTTAAGGACTACTGGAGTCGTTAACGAACACCGTACAGACATAAACTGGGTGAGCAGAAGCTTATATAAGTATCAATAAAATATGCAAGTAGAAGCTAATACTGCGGTATATGCGAAAATGAGGGATTACGAGTGATTCTCCTTACCATTTAATTAATCTATCCAACGTGAAGGCAGAAAAAAAAGATTCGGTCATCAACAGATATCGTTTGTTGGGGAAATTTGTTTTAGATCTCGGCGCTCATCAATGAGGAAGCTACGTATACAAATATCCTGGGTCATCAACGAATCACTTTCAGGTGCTGGAAGAACTACTGACCAGAATTACCAGAGGAATTAAATCAAACACAAGTATATGAACACTTTACCATTGCGAGGTGAATAGGCGTATTTAAAAGCGTTTTGTTTTTACAAACCCCTTAGTTTGTACCTTTCAAAACTAGTTTCATCAAACTTGGTTCCATGAATCAGAAGAACAGACAAGACAAAACTCACAGATGTATGTAAGGAGAAAGCACTAGACCTGAGCAACTTAACATTAACATATCATTGAACATACTAAGTTGATGTGATGCAGGACCGGGTAGAAAGCGAGAAAGCGACCCAGGGGGACGACTCAACTAGGATTCCAAACTACACCAGTAGAATATGCAATTCGCAAACAGTACTACACGACAGACATGGTATACATGCAGACACACCTCTCACCACCTTCTATATGTACTAACTAGAGGTCCTGTCCCTCATTAGCCATACCCGAAATAAACAACTATACAGCGTTTTTGTCGACAACCATTCGCAACAATTGTATAATGTACATTTCACATCACGTGACTTGTTCAACGTGTCCCGCCTTCCCTTCCCAAGCTGAAAAACTGTACATAAGGCAAGTTAGAATACGTATTTTTAAAACAACGTGCGCAACAAAGAAAGGAACTGTCGACAACCACTACTTCAAATCATCTGCACAGAAGGTCCCATCACCGCCAGGGTGTCGATAGAAAAGAGAAACGACCAGAGGTCAAAGTTCACGATATCCGTCTTTGGTACAAGGAACAGTCCATACGTTTTTTGTTATCTCTTCCCATTTAAAGACAAAAATTATATTGGCAAATACTTAATAAAACTCTCACAATCGGATATATATATACCGATATCAGCGTGAGTGTAACAGCGACGGCTGCCGATCCCCTTTAAATACAAGACACGCTTTTGCAAAGCGATATCTGTGAGGAAGATCAGCCGATTGATTCCACATTGTGGCCACTGGGGAGGAGTACCTGGGTGAGGGTTTCCTTGTACAATGCTCAATGCCAGCGATCTCCCGGACACTGACATGACACGCTTTCAACTACTTCCACCACGGATGTGTTTACATTTCATTAGCACACACAACTCTCTCACACAGATCGCGGTCTCTTTTACGTCAAGTTTTCCTTTTTTATACAAAAAAGTTTACGATATTCATACACGTAATATATATATAATATTATATCGACGAGTTTATTATCTTAACCAATACACGTATTATGTAACCTGTAACGATACAACATATGTCACAAAACGACTTCGTGTCCGGCTGGGCAGTGCCGACAACTTTGATATCTTTCTTCGTAAACAAGATTCGGTGAGATAGGGGTTGGGTCCCGGTTGCTAGGGTGACGGGGGGACCCGCCTGCCCCTCCAACTCTGCCGAAGCGGAGCTCTCTCTCAGAGAGGCTTACCATACAGGGTACACAGCTAACAGGGCGACACGTTCACCTTCATGTGGAGAACACCGCGTGAAAAGCTTTAATTTACCGTGATCCTTACTTTAATAAACACAAAGACGAGACAGTCTTGCAATACATCGATAGCATTTGCTATGTATACTAATCATTTCCCTTTCACAAAGACAACAGTTGAAAAAAATATTCAAGTTTCGTTTGGACAAGCTTTTACACCGTTAAAGCGCGCATCTACAAGAAACAAACAACGCCTGAATGAACAAGGTCAACTGCAGTGCAGGGTGCAAACAAAGGGTAGAACCAAATATAAACAATTCAAAGACCAGTTAGAAATAATGATGCTTATGGCACCCGACCAAGCTTGACGTCAAACTTGCCACGAGCCATGTCAATGCCACGAGAATACACAGAGCAGTCACCATGAACAACCGCCACACACACACGTTACTTACAACAGGACGCTGGGTCCACAGAGGGTTCACCCAAAAGCAGAATTAGTAGAAAACCCCATCGGCTTGACGATGCACTCACACCACACTATTCACAACAACGGCCATCCCATTCTTTCGTACGAAAGACACATTGATACACCTTACCAAGTATTTCGTTGCGACAAGTCCTGAATGTATCAGGTTACACTACCATTATCACCCAGGTTCACACGTGCAGCGATTCGTGAAGACAGTAAATAGTTGTGGTATCACATCACTCCTGATATTCCTGACCTCTTGACCTCTGTAATGCTGGTTACCTCATCACGTGACCAGTTGGTAGGCCCGGAGAGCGTATAGCGTATGCGGCGGCCGGTTGTGACGTCACGATCGACAGCGTCAAGGGTGACATCCCCAGAGACTTTTGGACTTTTGTCCCTTGACACAAAGTTTTTAATCCGCTGCAGAACTCCCAGCGGTCGAAATGCACAGCAAGACACTTCCCAATCAGCCCGCGATAAGTGTTCTCGGTTGGTTCGACTGTCAGCTCATGTCCAGTCCCAGGCTGTGGTTTATCCAATGACAACGACGACCAGGATCGATGATACACGGGGGGTTCGAGGTACAGACTGCGAGGCCCAGGGCCAGTCAGGTTACCAGCATGCCAGATGCTGGTGACGTGACCCCCCTCCCACACCAGTCACCGCTGTCGCCTGTTGCCATAGCGACGAGCTGTCGGTCCTACGTGCGGGGGGAGAGGGTCCTGGTGCCTCCAACCCCGGCGAGATAGGGCAGGCAGTGAGTGGAGAGTGGGATTCGCTTTCAACAGCTGTGAACAATCTGTAATGGAGACAAACGACGTTCATGTAGCAACTATTTCACATTTACAAGTAAACAAAATAAGAAAATAGAAACATTGGTAACCAAATACATTCCTTTCATTTAATTATTTTAAACCAGAAATGCCAGCTCAGCATTTCCATCGCATATGACAGATTTCATTACCGAGTTAGACCGAGAAACGATTGATCGGCGGACGAGGGCGGTGTACTTACCAGAGGGTATCGGCGAAGCTGCCCAGGGCGTGTTCCGTCATGCTGAGGCAGAGTGAGTCCAGACGAGCGTTAATCTCGGGCTCGGTGGCCATCATGTCAGGGACTGTGAAGGACAAGACACACAACAGTCAGCAATAGCTTCCACATAATTCACGTTAGTACGCAGTGCGTCGTATAACTTCCAGTTATAAAGGTAGCCGGACGACTAGTTCTTACTGGGGAGTGGCTAATCTGTTCTATCTTATGTACACAAAACCAGATTGAAAACTCTGGCAAAGTATCTAAAAATGTAATGTTCAGCATTCTCTTTCCTACAATTAATAGCATGAAATTGATGATTGTACAGCAGGCTAGGTAGGTGGTCATTTCAAAGGCTTTAGCCAGCATATTGGGTCATCGCTGGCCACTAGTCATATTTTTGGCGTCAGTGGTACACAGGGGTCGACGACTTACTCATGGCCAGGTCGGCGGGTCGCTGTAGGGTCATGTTGAAGCCGCACTGCGAGGACTTGATGGGCGCGGACTGCGTGCGGGTCAACGGCTGCTTCACTAGCCCCACCTGGCGATTAAAACCAACATTAATCAGCACATGTTTTAACAGGAAATCATTAGAAATGCAGGAAAGATAATTAGAAATGCCTAAATGTCTGTAGGGTAACCACTTGTAGATGAAAACTGTAGAGAGCAGCAAAATATGCAAACAGTGCAAACACCACAGTGAATCCACTGACCTGTCCTAGCTCTACCATGGCGGGTCTGACGGCGAAGGCTGTGTTGAGGGAGTTCTTGCGGTACAGTGCCTGGGCGGCAATGGCTCCAGTGCCGATGGGGGCCAGCGTGACGGGCCCGGGGTGCGTGTTGAAGGTCCACTTGGTCTGTCCCGCGTTCATCACCGGCGGGTAGGTCTGCGGCCCCCGCAGCGCGCGGGAACCCACGCGCAGGTTGTTAGGGGGAAACGTGTTGCCATAGCTACAAGCAAATAAATCAAACAAAATTGAGTGACTGGAACGTGTTACTATAGCTACAACAAAACACTTATTGAGTTATTCACACGTGTTGCTATAGCAACAAACAAACACATTTGAGTTTTGACGTGTTGCCATAGCTACAAATAAAAAAGTAAAAAGCAAAGGGCTTTCTTCCAAAAGGAATTTTTTTTTTGAGATATGAAGACATTTACAGAAATGTGTCGGTATACTGAAGATATGTCACTTGCGTACCTCTTTCTGGGTCCGACCAATCCGTATTTCTGCGGCAGAGGGTGCTGCCAGACCTTCTGGATCTGTTGCTTCCAGGAGAGCATCTTCTTCTTCTGCTCAAACGCAAATGCCTGCAACAAATAATAAACAAGGCATAAGCATCATCCGAGTATCATTATCTTCTAGTATTTGACCATTGTTTCCACGAGAAAACGAAAACCTTGAGCTGGTTTAGTCATAATATAGTTGTATTTGTCGATTTCAGAAGACAGGGAGTCCTAACTCACCTCATGCATCATGCACTTGTCCAGGAGCTGAAGGTACATGGAGAAGCACTCGTCCTCTGGTCGAGTCGTCACCAACAACTGAGTGCACAGTTTGCCGAGCACTCTGGTGATCTGGCCGGGTAGGTCCCCCTCGGCGGCGGGGTCCCCCCCGGGGCTCAGGGCGCGCACGCTAGGGGAGGTCTCGGAGGCATGCTGACTGCTGTCCCCCGCACCGCCCTCCGCCGACAGAGCGGCCGCCTGGGAGCTCCCGCCGCTCGACGCGACGGACGCCGGCCGCGCTTGCGTGGTGACGTCATCGCTGCCACTTCCGGGCGTGGTGGTGCTAGCTGGGGCAGCGGGGGTGGTGGTGGGGGCTTTAGGGGAGGGGTTGCTGCTTTGGTCGCCAGTGGAGAAGCACTTCATCGGAGTATTGAGCATGTTACGGAGTTCCATCAAACCCTGCTTCATGTTGCCGCTCTCCATAATCTCCTGCGAGAAGAAGAATAGACAATAATGTACAATCTGCACCACTTCATACATTATGAATAGATTTAACTGACGAGTTTACAGAGGCCAAGGACTTTTCTTGGATAGGAAGCCTTGCGGTTGATCAAAGGTACCATTGTGAAGATTTTAGTATATGGTTTAAAACCATGACGTCAGTGACTTACCTTTTCCATAGCCTCCAAGCAGTCTTGTCGCTCTCGAAGCTTGCGGATGTTCAGGATAATCTTGTTGCGCGCACCTTTCGTGACACCCTGAGAATTAAAGAAAAACAATATTTGAAATAAACCATAACATTTCAGAATTACGTTTTTTGCGACAATACAATTTAGTAACTTTACACGGGCAAGAATTCATTTACGGCACTAATGATACAGCTTCAAAGTTACAATAATTCATCCGCACAAAGGGGCACACGCTCTAAAGAACCTACCTGAGATTCTAGCCAGTCCTCGTTCAAGGTCATCATTTGATTGTAGGTCATGGATTGAAATAGGTTGGCGTATTTATGAAGTCGCAGGCTCTTTAACCAAACAGGAACATCTGGAAGGTTAACATCTTTTAATTAAAATGTTGTTATTAATAAGTTAGCCAAAACATTAGCGGGGCTCTAATTTGAAAAAGAACTATATATAAAAATTATTAAAATTTTCTTTTACAACGTTAACGCGGTATGTTACATTTCTAAACCAAAATAGACGTCACCAGTGGATAACAAAATTCTTATAAAATCAAGAAATATTAGGAAATTGCTGATCAATTTTAGTAACAGATAGCAGCTGTCTCAAACCCTGTACTAACCGCGCATGCCGCTGGCCTCCTCCAAGAAGGTGTTGCGGGTGGGGGGTCGGGACAGACCGTCATCCAGCATCCCCGGGCCTCCCTCACTGCCGCTACCGGACGACGACACGCTGCTCTGGGGGGACAGCGGGGGGTGGGGGTGCTCGGCCAGCCCCAGGCCGGACTGCGTGCAGGGCACCCCCCGCATCTCCCCGTGATGCTTGTTGAGCCAGTCGGACACGTGAGAGATGGGAACCCCCGCCGGGGCCGCCGTCGTGCTGCGGCCCAGCTTGCGGTGGCCATTGATCAACTGACTGGTGGCGCCGCCTGTCGGAGACAAATAGTGACGAATGTCAAAACACTTTTCAAACCCATTTATAGGCAAATCTACAGGTATATATTATTGTAGGCTGGAATTAAATCCTAATAATATTAAAATACAAACAGATTTTTCATCGTTCGATTCCATTAACCTTGGTTTAATTTGAAAATATATACCTAAAGTAGCAAATTTTAATGCAATAAGAAAAACATTGCATGTATTATTACGGTATTCGTGGCTGGGCGGTTGGCACGGCGTGCCGCGTACCTGACGTCGCCATGGTGAAGGCTGCGGGGCCGGACATAGTGGCGTGCAGGGAGACGTGGGGTCCCACTCCGATGCCCTCGTACCCCATGGGGCTCTGAGCGGCGGTGAACGTCGGCTTGGAGGTGATCGCCCGGCCGTAAGACCCCTGGCAGCTGACCGGGGGGCCGCCACCCAGGTTGTTGTTATGGTAACTACTCGTCGTTGTCGTGTTGTTGTTATTATTGGCGGTTTCAGCTGGCAGATCCATGCCTATCCCGGAGTCCCGGGATCTAGATTGGGGCTGGCCATCCAGAATGCCACCGATGTCACCCCCAGCGGTCAGCTGCTGGTGCTGGTGGTGCATCTGGAGCGACGACGGCGCGTCCTTGTCCAGGAGCTGGGTGATGAGCTGGTCCTGTCGCTGTGACCCCGTCACCTTGAAGAGGTGTGGGGGCTGGTCGGCCGGGTTGGGGGCCGAGGAGGGATGCTGCTGCCCGCCCCCCACCTGCTGCTGCTGCTGGAAGGTGGTGAGGGCAAAGCGCTCCTCTAGCTGCCCCAGCCACAGTGTGATGTGGGACCGCTCCTTGGCCGTCATGGCCGGGTGGATGAGGGAGTAGGACAGCAGCTGGCGGCTCTCCTCGATGTGACAGCCGTTCTCCACAGAATGGTTCAGGATCTTGGGTAGCAGGCGCAGGTACTCGGCCTTGGCCTGCTCGTTGCCCCGGCGCAGGAGGGGCAGACAGGCCAGCAGGTGGGACACGGCCTGCTCCTTCGACAGGTTCTGCAGACTGCTCACATAGGCTGGAATAACATCAGGACGTGTCACCAAGGGAAATGCTTTCCTTTCTATTGACCCGATTAACGCAATTTAGTCTCACTTGAATGAATGAGTGAATAAGTGAATGAATCAATCAATGTCTTGATGTCATCGTTGTGCACCCTAGCTATACCAGGACAATTCAACCACAAACTATAGTTATTTATATACAAGATTTTTTTAAACAATAGAAGCACTGTATTATAATAATATTGTATTCTTCATAATGACCTGTTTAAGTAAACCTACTTTTTACCATGTTGTTATTGGTCACCCAAACGAGAAATTTTCCCTCTTCCTGTGTGACAAATGCACTAAACAAACTCTAGCTTCCACCCAGTACCCACTGTCCAGATTTCCCATGTTCCAATTCGATTTTAACCATAACCAGATTATTTTCCACCCACACGTACTTTGTCATAAGCATACACTATAAGGACAGTTTTTAAGATGACGACGAAAGTTCCAAACGGCACATAAGACAAGCCTGAAACCAATGTACCAGGAATATCGGAATGTGACGTATGGAATGCAACATGTTTACATTCCTTCCTTTTTATTTTACTTTTAATGTTTCAGTTTACAATCAAAGGGCTGTGCGGCTGGCTGGCTGACTTGACCCAGTTGTGGGGGGTACGGTACGCTACCCCCGCCGCCCACGGTGGGCGAGACGCTGGTAGTGCGGGCGGAGACCGACCAATCCACCACTTCGAGTGGGAGGCGTGAGTGGTGTTTGTGTAGGCGGGAATGTATTGACGACTGGTGCGTGTTTACAAGAGGGGGCGCGGGGGGGGGGGTGGGGGGCGAGGAGGAGAACATCACATGGCACATCAGTCGGGAAGGGAGGGAGGGAGGGAGGGAAGGACGAAAGGATAGAGACACTCCGCGGAGCAAACATATGAGCCGCGCGTGTTGGGGGAGCGGGAAGAGCAAGAGCAGATACCCACGTACTTAGAAGGGAAGGAAAGGGAAGGGTAAGGGAGGGTCTCAGCGTGCTGGCGGGTGAGTGAGTGGGTGGGTGGGTGGGTGGGTTAGTCAGCCAGCTTGTACTCGGCGTGGGTGCGGGTACATAGCACTGAGGCGTGACAGGAGGGCGCCAAACAAGGCAGGCGGCCCGATAAACACGGCGATAGGCACGCCGTGTAGGACTGGAGAGAGAGAGGGAGCGGGGCGGGACAACAGGGACCCACCACCACACAGGGTGTCTGTCACTGCCCACAGATCACGAGCGCCTGATACCCCAGGGAGAAGGCGGAGGTGGGGGCGGAGGTGGAGGAAGCGGTGGCGGGATGGAAAAGGGGTGTCGGGTGAATGGGGGGGGGGGGGGGGGAGGGGAGCGTGCGCATCGCTTATGATAGCCCAGCAACGATCTGTTTGTACTACTATGTTTACAAAGACGGCCAAACGGTCGCAGACTGTAGCATTCAGCGCTATCAGGTAGGAGGTATAAACGCTTTAGTGAATGAGGGCCGGGCCTCCCACTGTAGTTTCAGACCCCCTCCCAAGCCGACTTCCCACGGGGCTTGACAGTTCGTTGACCGTTGATTACTGCCGACTCGAACCCCTGACGCTATTTAACTGACATCTCGGGCTTTATCGTGAAGAGATGGCGCGAGATACCGAGGAGGGTTGTTTACAGGCTGTCTTATCAGGTGGGAACGGGGCGGCGTCTTGGTGAAGGAAACATGTGAAGAGTACAAACGGCGGGCCAGGTGACAGTTATCGCCTGCACATTTGGCGCCTAGTGCATCCTACATTCGATGCCAACCATTGTAATGCGTCTATCTGTCAACTGGAAGGACAGCGCAGTGGGCCGTGTCTACTCATCATGCTCATGCTACCCAGCGCCAACGTGGGCTATTTACACATTGGCTTTTTGCGAGAATATGTCAAGTGGGTCTTATGATCGAAGACAACAAATGAAGTTGGGCGAAAACCACTGAACCAACGGCGGACTGAATGTCGCACAATTTTTCTCAATCTCAAAGATTTGGCGGTTAGATTTTTTTCGTTTTATATGATGTACTCGTAAGCCAGTGAACACCCGAAAGTTTCAATGGACCACAGTCGCAGTTTGTTGGTCAGTCAGAGAATGTCTAGCGCCAAGCTGGGTATCACGGGCTTATCAGTCCAGACCATCGCCGAACGTGCGGTTTCAAAGCGATGGGTGGTCATCACTATCTAGAGCTATGACAGAGCCAAGGTACACCACACCCAGCATTCCTGCGGTTGGCACTGCGAGGCCACGGAGCCAAACACGTGAGGGGGGTGGGGTGGAGGGGGATAACAATGTCAGCGAGGGGATCAAAAACCAGTCAACAAGGCATTTTTGTGTGGAGTGACATGTAACCTGACTACGTAATAGTATTAAGCCCATAACAACGGTCCCGGACATGTAATTATTATCTAACCGTTAGCGACTATACCGACCCCAGACAATGGCAATGAACACTTCAAGCGCAGGGCGCAGGAAGGGCTAATAAAAACGGTCTTACATGTATTGTTAGCGTATGGCGAATCCAACCCACCGGGTGAAGTAAGCCCTAAAGGCCTACATGTATGTTCTCCGCGCCTGAAATTCTCCCGCCCTGTGAGCCCATTATCAAGAATGCCCCCCACCGCTTACCCGCACGAGGGGTCAACAGGGTTTGACCCCGCGGGACTGACCACTGACCCAAGCCCTTCTTTTCTTGAACCCTTGTTTACCCTATCGCGACCAGTAGGAGATTCAAATTTTCCCGCCACGGCGGTCAATCAAAGCCAGGCCTCAGGGCGACCTAGGTGTCAGAGAGGGTAAATAGCCCATAGGGAGGGGGTGGGGGGAGAGAGGTGAGGAAGCGGGCAGGCGTGGAAGCGGGAAGAGAGGCTGTTAAGAAACTGGACCTTAGGAGCAGTCATTTAATAGCCTTTAGAGCAACTGATTGGGCTGACACCTAGCCATTGATAAGAAGGCAAGAGGGAAGTGGAATTTGGAGGGGAGTGGGGGGTGGGGAAATTAAAGTTGGGTGACATCCATTTGCAATCAAGGCTAAAGGCTGTTAAAGAAGGAAGGGTGAGGGTGGGGGGGGTGGAACCAAGATAGACCCAGTCAGCAGATTACCCACTCAGTTCATTGTGCAGGTGTCAGCAGTTGTGATTTTGCCTACATTTAAAAAGGGAAGCATTACTCCTGAATTCAGGGTGTAGTATTAGTACTGCATATTTAAGTCAGAATAAAACTTGGCGTAGCTCTACATTTACTATTTAGGGTAATAGTTACACATGAATCAGGCCTATAGATTTACTTTATTTTCAGGTCTTAGTAAAATTTAGTTTTTCTTTGAAAAGCATGTACAGGCTGTCAACTGTCACTAACACAAACCTCTACAAGACTTGGTAGAGGTCATCTACTTGTGTATGGCCAATACACATGGCAAAATTTAGCCAGATCTATGCTTGTAAAACCCTTGTAAAAGTGGCACCTCCTTTATAACCATAGTTTATACATATACTTTCACATAATTATTGCATACATGTACTTTCTGGGAGTCTGGGATGGGGGACAACATTACCCAAAACATTACATTTAAATTGTCAATATTATTAAACGCTTCAGGACAAAGCAGTATTAAGGCAAATATGCATATATATATATTTAATAAAATGTTAAATATTCAAAATGCAGTGATTTATTGTATTCTACATACTACAATACATTTAAACATCTATCTCAGATGAGAACTAAGTTATTGCTATATCTATATATTGCTTAGAAGACTTACCAGGGTTGTTTGCTTGTGTTTCCAGAATCTGCAGTTCAGGACATGATGTTGAGCTGTTTTGTAAGACTTGTCGAATAAACTGTGTCTGAGATGGAGTCAGTCGACGCAGCAAGGCATACACAGCCACTGTCTGCTCACATTCATTCCAAAACTTAAACCAGACCATCAACTTATTGACCTGGTCTTTAAACATATGTGTAGACTTCATTCTGCCTGATGTTGTCAAAAACAATCAGGGGAATATCTCTACTTCACGTCACTTTGTTAAACATTAAACACCACACTATCCAAATCAATATCTTAGCACAGAAGCGTATCTTGCTGTTATGAATATATTCCGTCTTGTTCTATCAAGGTTTCAAGATTCATCAAACTGAAATAAGAAGAAAATATTCAAATTAAGAACCAAACTTCAGTAGGCCTTCCAGTGTCACCATATATCTATTAATTTTAAGGCCTGTGTTTTGCTAGACCCTCTAGTTAATTAAGTGGGGAACCAGACATGCTGGGAAAATTAGGAGAGGGTCAGGAGGTCCATATTAGTCTGGCAATTATGTTACACTATCTATCAAACATAATTTATATCAGTATTTATAGACAGAATGTTATTATGCATATATAGATTTTAATCAGGGAATAAAGTCTATTAAAGCAGACACAGTAACACAAGTTTACACTGTTTTGGAAGCTGCAATGAAAAGCCCAAGCCAAGGGGCCGTGAGCAGGTGAGGCGTGAATGGTGAAGGAAAGTGCCTGTTCACGTGGGTTTTCAAACCAGTAACCACGTTTAACAGATAGTACATTGGTTTTACATGTAACCCAGCTTATTCCCTTAGGAGCTGGCACACCAGACACCTAACATACGAACCATGATCACCAGTAAATTATCATATAACCAGGCCATCATGGTCTTCGCCATACACAACTTAGGGCGTTTCATCGAGCAGATCTGTGCCACGGCCTCGTTACTGTGAATATGGCGAGCACGGAGGGTGACCCTTCGATATTGTTGTCACGAAATGCCACCAACGGTTCTTAAAACGAAACTAATTCCCACCAAAGGGCAGCTACATATGTTATCTAGGAGTAGACTATCAAATATGAATACAAACAGAGCGAGATGGCGAGAAACAAGAGAGAATCCTACCGTGTATCGACTGCTTCCTCTGGTTATTTTGGTTGCACATGGTGAAGTGAGTGCAGAGGGACTTGTATTTATGGCAGCTAGGCGTGACGTCAGAGATGGCGCGAAATTTGGATTGGAGTTTGAACAAAGCGTACTGGCGCCAAAGCCCAGGCGTCAAGGTAGGCGTCGCGTCGTGACTCCGCCCCCACTGGCCGAGGCGTCCAATCAGGTGGCCGCGATGGCAGGGGCTTTTAGTTAGTTTGATAACTAATTTGAAAAATAGCCCGGGAAATCTACCTAACAGAGCTGTCACCCGGGGCTGGCAGGTGGTTGTTAGGCTGGGCGGCGAACCCCGCTCTGACGCTTCCCGGCCGGGGTACCCTAGGGGCATAAACAGAACTTCAAAGTCAACCATAGGCAAGCGATAGGCCTACATGTAGTATAAACTTGGCTACATCGGTGTTATCAACTCAAATTCTTAAAATTCGGTTATATATTAATTAGTATATATACATTGTAATGGTATATTTAAGCTTATTACTGGGCATTGTAGATATATTTCAAGTCATGGTCATAAGTTACCAACCATTCAGTTCTATCGCACAGTTTTCTCTTAACCAGTGGGACGGAAAACAGAGAAAAGTAGTAGTTCTTATAGTTTGCTATGATTCTCGAATAGACTACGGCATTTCAAAATGCATGCCGGCTCTAATGACAAGCACATGTAGGATAGCACCATTGTTAACTGAATTACGTAATGGTGTAATAATAATAACTATCTCTACTGCCAATGTCGCAATAATAATAACAATACAATACCACTGGGGGGGGGGGGGGGCTTGAAAAAAATTGTGACCGAGAGGCCCACAAATTGTTATATGACCGGGGGGGGGGGGGGGGGGTGTCCAATGGACGCATTGCGTATTCTACGTCAATGGTAGCTACGCCATCGCGTAACATTCAGGTTTAGTCGCCCGTCCAAAATATATTAGGAAAAAAATTGTTTAATAAAGAAATGTAAAAAAAGTTGTGAAAAGAGATTTCTTATTTGTTAATTGAAGCCTATATTCTTAAAATATTTGGTCAGTCAGTGCCTGTAATTCAACAGAAGCCTACGGCGTGGGAGTTAAAAAGAGTCCGTGCACATAGTCACCATGGTGTAAATATAGTCATACAATTAATGTCCAGCAGGAATATCTAATCATAATGTGTTTGTGGAATGTGTTTTAAAAAACTGATATTCTGTACATGCATATGGGGTTCAAGGACTTGGCATCCTATACAGTGTAGGTACTGTTTAAACGCATTTCACGCCAGCGAAAGTAGGAAGGCGGATGTCACGCATTGAGATTAGACCAAAACCTATTCATGTGTTTACAACTACTTTACATTCTCTTTTAATAACTAAAGACAAGCATCTCTGATTTCAATACCAATTACGTCTATAGTTCATTGGCATTGGCACCTTCTAAAGATTAGCCCCACATTGTTTGACTTAGTTATCGGGGCGATATATATATACGCAGACGCCTGTACTATGAGCTGCATACATGTGCTTAGATCTATATATTCGATATATATAAAGTGATATATATATATATATGACAGTGTTAATGCAAACCAATGGGTTTGTGATAACATATATGTGGTACGGCGGGTGTTAGTCTAAGAGGCTGAGGCCGGGTACCCTAATTAATGCATGCCACCCCAGGCCGTGGAATGGCTGTTGGCCTAGCTATACCAAGGTTATCAGTTAATTGCCTGATATACAAACTGCTATAACCACAACCGGATAACTTTGGACACTACACAAACAGTGTTTCATCAACTGTCACAATGTTTAATTTGGCGAGCCTCGCTAATGGGTCAGATAGCCAAACCCTTGGGCACAGCACGGCCACTCAGTAAGGTATTGTCTGGGACAAGGATTGCAATTAATGCCCATATGTTTGGCGAACATCATATACGAAACAAAGATACATCTAGGCCTAAAGTTATACACAAGCACATATCCTTATGTTTCTGTCAGTTTTCTTGTTGTTACCCCAACTTCCAAGGCCGAAGAACAAACGGGTTTCAGATGTTGATACGCGATAGTGTAATAGGTTTTGTACATGCATATATGGCTCCATACCTGAAGTGGGCACTTTGTCACGGACTAAAATAAATAATTATGGACCTCATGACTTTGATGGGATAAAGGCCAGCGCAGCGGCAAGAGTCGTCAACCAAATATTAAGGGTAACAATAAGTAAAGTCTTTCTACTGCAGTGACGGTTTCCAGAGTTGGGAGGGATGGGGGTGATTCTTATCTCAAAGTAGCCCTTTTGAGCTCAGGCATGTGAATCGTACCCACCTCCCCTCTTCTCGATTTATAGCTTATAATATGTATGTAATAATAATATGACAATAGCGCGAGTTTGCGGGGCGTTAGGCAATTTTATTGGCCCGACATCAAGCTGTAGCAGCCCGCCAATTTTTATTATCGGCCCGAGGCCGCAAGGCCGAGAGCGGATAATGAAAATGAAGGGCTGCTACAGCTTGATAAAGGGCCAATAAAATGCCTAACGCCATGCAAAACTCGCGCTATTACTATTATTACGAGTTGAATTTAAATTTAAGGTGTTGACTTCTTTGGTTTAATTTCCGCATGCAACGACCAAAGTAAAGCATTTTGGGACTGACTGTCCACAAATCGCAAGCCTTTCCACATATAGTTGGCCAGTCGCCTTTTTATACCATATTTATCGTTGCCAAGAAACATGGCACGTGCAACTAGGCATGTAAGCGGGCCATTTAAAGCTATAACTACAATTCTTTTGTGCGTGACGTCATGTTTCATTGTTCTATGCAGTGTCGCTATGGCAACGATTGTCGATTGCATGGGCAGCAGGGCGGTTCGGGTCAGAATACGGCATTTTGGCCGCCTTCAGATTTAATGCTATTGGACTAGTTAACATGACCACCAACTCGTAATAATAATATTATGGATCTCCTTATATATAAGGAGAATCGTTCCGCCCTCCGACATATATTGGCATTCCATTGATTGTTAGGCATATTACCATTCTGTTAACACTAATTCCGATCCCGTTGGCTCCATTGTGAGACATACCCGATCCCGTGGGCCCCATTATATCGATACCTTTTCCGAATGAAGAACGTTTCGGTCTGCGGAGGTTTCTGTCTAGGATTATTTATACAGGCGCTAAGTCGATATAGGCTACCGCCAGGGGGGAGGTTGGCACTATTATACAAACTCTTTGTGTAGGTGGGGGGCGGGGGTCCGCGGATGCCCCTTGAGGCCTGTGAGAGCAGACATTTATGATGAAAAGATACCCCAGCTAAACTGTAATTTTTCTGTTTACAAAGGCGTTAAACAATGCAGACAAAAATGTAAACAGAATGTAGGTCACTCGCTGTATTGTTATTTCTGTTCAAAAAAGCGTTAAGCCGACTTAGGTTATGTTGAATTGCTTATAGGCCTAGCTGTTAAGTCAGTTTACATCCTTGGCCGAAACGTCCTAGGCCGAAATATCCTAGGACGAATCATCCTAGGCCGAAACTTCCTGGGCTGAAACATCTTAGGCTGAAACATCCTAGGCCGAAACGTCGTAGGACGCAGCATCCTAGGCAGAAACGTCCTAGACCGAAAGGTCCTAGGCCGAAACATCCTAGGCCGAAACATCCTGGCCGAAACGTCCTAGGCCGAAACGTCCTAGGCCGAAACGTCCTAGGTCGAAACGTCATAGGCCGAAACATTCTAGGCCAAAACGTCTAAGACGAAACATCCTGGGCCGAAACATCCTGGAACGAAACATCCTGGGCAGAAACATCCTGGGCCGAAACGTCCTAGGCCGAAACGTCCTTGGCCGAAACATCCATGGCCGAAACGTCTTAGGCCGAAATATTCTAGGACGAAACATCCTAGGGCGAAACATCCTGGGCTGAACATCCTAGGACGAAAGATCCTAGGACGAAACATCCTAGGACGAAACATCCTGGGCCGAAACATCCTGGGCCGGAACATCCTAGGCCAAAACAGCCTGGGGCGAAACATCCTGGGCCGAAAAATCCTTGGTGGAATCGTCCTAGGCCGTAACGTCCTAGGCCGAAACGTCCTAGACCGAAACATTCTAGGCCGAAACATCCTAGGCCGAAACATCCTAGGCCGAAACGTCCTAGGACGAAACATCCTGGGCCGAAATATCCTGGGTCGGAACACCATAGGCCAAAACATCCTGGGCCGAAACATCCCGGGCCGAAATATCCTGGGCGGAAACACCATAGGCAGAAACATCCTAGGCCGAAACATCCTGGGCCGAAATGTCCTAGTCGAAATATCCTAGGACGAAAAATCCTAGGCCGAGTCATATTAAGCCGAAACATCCTAGCCCCCCCACCCCCCCCCCCCCCTCCATTATCAGACATATCCCGATCCCGTGGACCACATTGTCAGACATATCTTGATCAAGCCAGCCCCATTGTCAGCCATATATCAATCCCGTTGTAAACGTTGTTAACCATACCATGGTAGATCCCGTTTGCCAAAGCGTCAGACATATCTCGATCCAGTTGACCACATTAATTGTTAACCATATGTCGATCCCGTTAACCACATTGTTAACCATATCGATCTAGATCCCGTTTGCCAAAGTGTCAGCCAAAGTGTATCTCGATCCAGTTGACCACGTATCTCGATCCCGTTGACCACGTTGTTAACCATATCTAGATCCCGTTGACCACATTGCCATACATATCTCAATCCCGTTCACCTTATTGTGAGACATATATCTCAAATCCCGCTGGCGCTTGTGGTATCGTGTATATTATACATAGTTTGAGACAGTTATATACACGCCTTTCTATGATATGGTGCGTGCTTTAATGTCTACGGGGATTGCGAGGGATATTCCGTATATTTTCCTCATAGAAATGGATGTCATGGATTTCTATGTGGATTCCTGTCTATCAAAGTTTGCCCATAGGATTAAGACACATGACTTATACACTTATACATTCAGTTCTATATTAGCGCTATATTGGCCGACAATATCAACATTTCTGCTGTATATCTATAAAAAATAATCACATTACAGAGTTTTGACATACATCGGGCACAAAAAGGGATATTCCAGAGATTATTCAGCGGGGGTTGAGGCCTATACTTTTAAATACTTATCGGTGATATGGCATGAAGAAATGTAGATATACGGGAAGAGTGGGCAGAGAGAAAGAGTAAGGAAATAACCATCAAAATTTTAGCGATTGAAATATGATGTATCCGATGATAGCATTAGATTTCCACCGACCTATTTCTTTGATAGCTGCATCCGGAACCCCCAGAGAGGCGGCATATGCATGCGTTGAAATGTAATCAGTCGAGCAGAAATCAAACTTGGCACAGCACTATATCCATGCAAGTGGGGTTTTATTATCCCCAGGACGCAATCCACCAATGTATGTATATATTATAAGTGTTCTTGTTGATTCAGATGCGGATCTAGGATTTACAGTTTACAAATGTCATAAAAATGTCATCTGCCTCTGCATGGCTATCACTGGCTCTTACACATTTAAGACCGGTGATGGATTATAATCAGCGGCGATTATCTTGCTTCAACGTTCACATTTCGCCTTAATAAACGTGCCAATTTGTGACTGGCAGGGGTATCGTCACTGTCATGACAGATAAAGGATTGATCGAGCTTTCACAAGTGACGGATTTTAGCTTAGGTGGTGGATAATAATTAAACAGACCCTTGATGGGCACATGATATATTTTCTGGAATAGCCTTATCGGGGTGCAGGGTCAGTGACACCGGCATCATCGACGGGACACAAGAGTATAGTCAGTGACGGGTCACGGCTGATGCCATTCACGGGTCTACGCTAACGGAGGATAGGCACCCGCGATAATCTTGAAGTTTTTTTGAGCATTCACATTTCGCCTTATCGTTGTATTTTCAACCAATTGGCGACTGACAAGTTGACTCTTATATAGTGTCATTACAGGTAAAGGCAAAGGTCGTAAATTGGTCCAGAATAAAGTTCTCAAAGGCGAAGCCCGGATTTTGAAAATGCAAAGGGCGGGGGGTGGGGGGAATGATGGGTGAGGGGGCTCTTCTGAGCTATCCGAGGAAAGGCGGTCCACTCAGGGTGGAGTCAGTTCGATCGGGGAGAGGCGGGATTGGGCGGCCAAAAGAAAAAGGGGTGGTGGGAGGGGGGGGTACAAGAAACAGGGTGGGGCGGCCACAAGAAACAGGGGGTGGGGCGGTCACAAAAAGGCCACAAATTCGAAACCTGCACCTACACAATTATAATGGATTATAATAATAAAGGAATATAGGTTAATTAGACCTTGTCTCGAACTGGTAACGGCATATTTTAAAAATGTAACTTTAAAATCAATGTACAAGTTAACTCGCATTGTTATATACTGGCGAAGCAACTCGACGACAGACACATTTTCGTAATCAAAATCATCTGATTCCCGCGTTCGACAGCGACAGCAGCGCCGTGCTTGGCATAACATTCACTGGTCAATTCAAATCAAGTAGCCTACGCAGCCGGCACAGTGGTGAATCCGGAGGGCAGAGTGTGTCTCGGGAAGCGCACCCCCCCCCCCCCGCCCCCCGCATTGACCCAAGAATGATTTTTTAATGCAAAATGTACGCCACTTTCGTGTCCCCCCCCCCCTATTTTTGTGGACCGTAAGAATTTCGACACCCCCCCCCTCACTGTTTGCCATAAAACCGATACACTGGGTTAATTTTAATCGCCGATAACCTAGTTTATCAGCCGGAGGATGATGTAGTAATATCGTTATGGCGTTATTCCATGTATCGCTCAGCGCATATGCAGCGCGCCTAGAGAAGATCCCTTCCATTACTTACATGAAATTAACATCACCCACCATCGGTAACATCTTGTATGGAAGCCCAAACCTATCATTAAAGGAAAACCAAGCTATTTTTTAAAAAGTACATGCCACGTCTGGCCGCTTTGGGAGATGTTGCGACTTCAATCTGATCGAATGTCATTAATGCGTATGTTTAAGATTAATTAATGTTCTGCTTGTTACTTGTGCATCATATGTAAGCAAGAGGGATTTGTATAGGCATTGCATGTTTCCTAATTACAAAATACAAATATGTGTAAACCAAAGTTCCATGTACAAGATCCATGGTGCCATTTGCAAGTCGTGTAATCAGTTGGTTAGATCATGAAATGTGGCGCCACCGCGTGGATGAATATGGAGTGAACGGAACATATTCATTTTACAATGAAGGGTCGCCTAAAGTAAGTTACAGACTCTTCCGACTGGATCAATTATCCTTCGAATCATAGATATCCTTTACGAATGTGGGGAGAAAATAAGTATTTTTGCCATCAGTAAAAGGAGCAAACTTGCCTATGTCTGAATTGAGCCATATCTATCCTTCGCTCTAACGTTCGCCGTTTTACCGACTGAGCCAGCCGGACACCGTAATTAGTACATGTATACTGACGTTTGGATGGACCTGCTTCTGAACTCACGAACATAATTGATTGACATCCGTCCGGCTGCGAAAGACGATGGATTTGCAGCTTTTGTTTTGGCACTAAGTAGTAAGTAGTAAGAATTGTATCGTGGCATGTGCGCTGTGACCGACACAGCTTACCGCAGTCATCGCATCGGTGACCCGTCGATTGGTCTAGGTTTGTACTCACTGCATGCCTAGATCGGCGTTTCAAATCCAGTTTCTTAAACCAGAGCCCTCTTGCACGAGACGTACCCATCCCCTCTTTTGAGATGCTAGATCCTCCTAAGAATTCCAATCCTCGCATTCTCGCGTTTTTGTGATCTTGCGATCTCGCCTAGTGCGTTCTCACTCCGCGCATTTTCGCCTAATTTCGCCTCTCCCGTTCTCGCTTCGCGCATTCTCGCGTTCTGGCATTGCGCATTCTTGCGATATTGCGATATTTCACCTGGCCAGAATGCGAGATTACGCGAAAACGCGCGGAGCGAGAACGCGCTGGGCGAGATCGCGAGATCACGAAAACGCGAGAATGCGCAGGGCGAGAGCGCGCTGGGCGAGAACGAGAGAACCAAATTTATCGACCAATAAGTCAGTCGAGTTTTCATGTTATCCGTCGTAAAATTATGCTTTTCGGCGATAAATCAGGTTTACTCCTGAGAAGCATAATTTTACGACGGATATGGACAGCCAAGTGTGCAATAGAGCCGAGATACCGGGTTATCGCTTGATAAGCAGGAAAGCTCTAAGACACGTGGTTGATCGAAATAACTGGGATATCTCAAGAGAAAGGGATGCGAAAAACCAGGTTTATCGAACATGGCGCGAGAAATTCAGATTTTCAGTCGAAAAACAGGGGTTTACGGCGAGTTTATCGGCATTAAACCAGGCTTTTCAGTCGATATGCCTACTTATTTTCGGTAAATTTGGTTTACCCTGATCAAGCGATCAAGCGATAAACCGGACTTTTCGCCGATAAATCTATTGAACAAAAGGGTTGCGAGGGACGGGTAACTGTATTTCGGTCCTTACTTTCAAATAACATGGTTTACCAAACAATATCCCACTTATTTCGATTAACCAGGTGTTCGATTCGATCTGATTATTAAGCGACCAACGGGGGTTTTCGCTTTTTCTTTATTGCACAAAGCCCGCTTTATTGGCTTTATTGCACAAAGGGATGGCCATAATCGCACGTTCCTCACATCAGTGACTATAGAGTAAAACGCCCTCTGTCTGGAGATCCGTGAGACTTTTAACAAACGTTATTATGGTAACAGCAGTTGTCATAGAA
The DNA here is from genome assembly GCA_964019135.1 of Arenicola marina. Taxonomy (NCBI): domain Eukaryota; kingdom Metazoa; phylum Annelida; class Polychaeta; family Arenicolidae; genus Arenicola; species Arenicola marina. The sequence continues at coordinate 39,818,432 of OZ025252.1, forward strand.
ACAACATATTGACATTTGTTGATAAACTTGTGTTCGATTCCATGTTTTGTGTTTTAAACGCGGTTGTGATGAAACCAAAGAGCTTACTATCATAGTAAGGTCTTTGATGAAACAAATATTTATGATGAACAACTTTCCTATCTTCCTCCATTCAGTATGCTACATCTTGTTGTGACGATGTCTCAAACCAAACATCTATCTCCGAATCCAGCAATGCACAGGCGCTGGATTCACGCAAAGAAGCTGAAGGCATGCAGCACACCCACAGGACGAGATAGCCTATGCAAAACAGAGACACGAGGTTGGGATGGCGTATTATCAGGAACGCAAGATAAAGAAGAAACGAACGGCGACATTTGGATGTCATTTACAGGTACCGATACCACCCACGAAGAATACCATGAATGGGATAAAATGCTCCCGAAACGTCTACAATTTACGTATATGGATGGGATGTCTTCTACTCCAAAGGAATCCACACAGGCGAAACCTCAAACGTATGTATTTGGCGCACAGGAAGTCACGTTATATCCCCCAAACGCTTCTCCGGCGCACGGTGAAAAAGGTTCTGATGTAACCGGCTTGCCTTCTCCTGTAGTCAGAGTTAAACAAGAGCGAACAAATGGTGAGATATGCCAACTCGTGAAGCGCTCCGGTACAAAATCACAGGCCTCAAGAATGCTAGGCCCTTACGAGGATCACGGTCCTAATAACCTTGATTATTGCACTCCAAGGCCTCTAGTTGGTTGTACAGAACATAAACCTACTCCGCAAAGTGTGGGTGACTACTGCAAAACAGAGAACACTTCGGGAAGTTTGAATTTGAATTTCACTTACAATACCAAAGACGCAACGCTAGATGATATGGCCTGCGCGACTCGATCAGACAGTTCTCTCTCGAGTGAGGACGACTTCGAACTGGTGTGTCAATTCACTGCCAAGCATAGGAGAAACTTCAGTTTAAGGAAGTGCGCAGCCACCTTTACCGAGGACGAAGAGGGCAAGGGACTTTCACTGATCAAAATGATCCCAATACCTATGAAAACTGATCTCGGGCCTGGGTATGTACCAAGACTATTGCTAAACAAAGAAGACCCGAAAGAGTGGGACGAGCTGAACAAAGCCTTGAAGAACGATCAACGCCAAAGACAAACAGGTTCCTTCAGCGAGACGCAGATAGACGATAGGAAAGAAGATTATTATGATGACGAGCGAGGAGTTGTCTCCCTGGTTACCGAGACCGGATATCAAAGTCTTACAGGCTCGGCGTCGCGCCAAACGTTAGGACTCCACAAAGCAGCCAGCGCTATGGAAGCTTGTCAGGATCAGATGGTCCCATTGGCGGGACTGGAAGCTTTCAGGAAACGAACACAAATGTCTCACAAAGACGCACCGAATGAACCACTTCCTCGCTTCACATCTCAAGTCAATGACCCCTTCATACACATGAATGTTGCGGAAAAACCACACTTCGCTGCTGTCTTGTACATTGCTCTCCCAGAGGTTGTATTGAAGGCGGATTGTCGGATAAACATGAGACTGTGCTGTTTGAAAACTGAGCTGGCCATGTCAGCACTAGTCAGCTTCTTCTTCCCGCATACATCGGTGCAGTGTATGTGGATCGAAGATATAAACGGCCAGGTTGCCACGCTGCTCAAAGATGGCTCAGTGAGGTCAAAGTTTTCCCGCCTCGTCTACCTGAGACATTTCGACGCCATCTTAGTGCTATCGGAGGACGCCAGTCGCCTGCTCAGACACCGCGACTCAGCATTACTCCAAAGTTTAGCCGTCGCGTTGCAGATCCAGTCAAATCGCATCCTAGTTCTGCACCGAAACAAGTTGCAATGATAAGAGTACTTGCACATCAGCAAAAAAAACATTCACCAGCGATTGAGCCTCTGAAACTATTTATTTCTTCGTTACATGTTTCAGATATCAGACGTAAGTTCTTTAAGAAAACATTACAGGTTTGCATATTTCCGCAAGTAAACATGATATATCACGCCTGAACATTACTGTGCATGGTGCAAAAGGATGCAATGATTTACGTACATATAAGATAATTAAACTACAACGTTTTAACTAATTACCAAAGATCACCAAATTGCAAGGACCAATCGCCAAATAAATATTGTAGCTGGCCGTGTTAAACTCGGTCGTGTTAAACTGACGGTATAACGGAAGGACACCGTTTGTGAAAAGCCTTCAAACGTAGCGCTATATATACACATCCAAGAAATCGTCTTTATGAATGCTAGTGTGAAAAACTTGGCCCACAGCTGGAGTACATAGTAATATAGACGCTGTTTGTATCATTGGAGCTATGCCAGAAGGAGCGGTATGATGTCGACATGCTCTTCTTTTACCGAATGTTATCACATTTTCATTAGGATACCAGTTTACTGGACATCAGGGTTTCCTACGTGAACTAACATGTGTTTGGACGATTGATATGTGTGTCCAATTCATATATAGGATAAAAATCGAATGTGACACATTGTATAATGTCTTCATCCGTTACCTTAGTTATGTTAACTTCAGAACGAAGATATTGACACATAGGATCAATTATAATGAAAGGACCCCAATGAGTACGCTAATCACAATTGGGGGATCAAAGAAGCAGGTTATCACAATACATATGCCTTATATATGTACATACACTGGGCCTCGGAATGTTATCTTAATCGACACTCTATGGTTTATTGAAACGTCTGGCATCTCTGTTAAAAAACCGCCAGGAATAGCAGGCAATACGCATTTAGTTATATCACGTAAACGTATTAAACATCACAAAATTGTCTAAAGCCGAGAACAAACAAAGGTGGTCACAGTAGATGATGATATTATAAAGGTAAGAAACATATGAATCGAATTACATGCATTTAAAATATCAGTTCTATGCATTATATCTACGCTATAAGAAAAACATAAATTATGCAATGGAATGTTTAATATATATCACAGCCGGAACCATTATTCCAACTAGTAGCAGGTCTAAGCAAAAGACAACCTTTTTTGTCCATGAAGGCCACGAGAGTCTTCCATTAGAAAGTCACATGGACACATGACTTGTGGCTATAATTTACTGACTGAGATTGTAGCATAATACCGAAGGCTAGCGATCAGAAAAACACACAATAAATCTCTCACACTCCTTTCTATATAAAACTCGGTGTATATACTATTACAAATAACATCAATTCACACAACAAGACGACAGCATATCGATTAAGAAGCCATTTAAAAGCTCTTGAAGGAATTTTCTTGTAAAAGTCAAGGTCGGTCAAGGACCACGTGGTTACGAGAAACACAAATATCAACTATAAAGTGGTCCAACATACACATAGACGGTCGCACAAGAGTCTATACATAGACATGTCGACATTCGCCTGATCATGACAACCTCTTATTTTGGCCTCTGTCAATTTATCAAAACTAGTAAAAAAAATACTATAATTTGAAGTAGATTTGAAGCAGATTGTACCGCTGAGGGCGCCACGTAGAGCAGACGAATGCAAAGCAAGAGGCTGTGCGTCAGTTTTTGACGAGCGAGAAGGTGGAGCTAAGTGCACGCAGACTGACGACGCGGCGTCGCTGGTAGACGCGCAGCGACGCCGGGAGACGGTTGTGGAAGGCCACGCAGGCCGTCAGCAGGACCACCAGGGCCAGCAGGGCGTAGCCGAATGACAAGGACGGAGCATCCAACTGCGGAATCCAATGAAAACAGGTGACGACTTGTGGATTCAATATATCAATACAAACTACAATGTAGGGGTATACAGCCTTAAAGCTTGTCGGCCAATAGCAGTTTCATTGTTGAATTGTTCAAAATGTCGACAAAAAGCAATTTTACCTTATCTTACTTGCTAGGTTCAATATTAAACGCTTCTTTAAAATCGCATCATGCAAGTAATTGTAGAAATCAAATCATACAACCAGGCTAACGGACAACTTACGACAGGGTCTTGTACGGCATTTTTCTCGCGCTTCCACTCACTAAGGTAGTTGAAGAGCGTGACATAAAGCGGATGGATCTCCTTGACAGCAGTCTGGAAAAGAAGGTCATTTAATTATCGCTCACATCGACAGGTCGTATTTGTCAAAGTAGGAAATGTCATTACTTTTTAATCCCGAACGATTTAGTCCAGGTTATAGTCGCACCATTGTGAATGCTTCTATTATTATTAACGATTTTATTTTGAAACATTACAGGTAACTTTTGGCGGTGATTTCTTTAGTATAAATCGGGGCCGAGATAGAATTAAGGAATATCCGAAGACTGATTCGTTTGGCATTCACACTATGTGAATGGTTTCTTCTTAATGCAGTACACTACACTTACCTGCAGTTCATGGTTTGGAGGATTAAACAAATCGAAACAGGAAGCACCTTTGTGAGCACCATTACCCCATAACTCTATGGCGAAAGAAAAGGGAATCTGCAAAAAGTGAAAAACATGTACTCATAACCTAAATCAAAACATATACCGAGATGGAATATAGACAATAAAAAATCACACAATGGAAGCAGGACACAGGAGATACTGCCTGTGAGCATCAAAATCACAAGGACTTTCCAGACATTTAATCGGGCTCAGAAGCCAATGTGTATAATTTCATCCATTGCAAGATTCAATCATATATGAATCAATTGAATATACACCTTGAATAAGCTGCCAAGTTTAACATCTTCCACTTCATAGCCGTTCATTGGTTCAGGCTGTACGTGCTACTATCTACTTTATTCGCGCTCCTATTCTATTCATGAGTTGGTGAGTTAAATACAAGGTTCCGTTACTGGTGACAGGAATTATAAATCCCAAGACAAAATAAATTTGTTGTCAATAAATACTACTTTTAGTTTATACACTGCATAGGAGTCAACTAATGTGGTGATGCCTATATATTGAGCCTTTTTACTAACCTTTCTTTTTCCCGCCATATAATCAAATATAGTTCCATCTGCTGTATACTGGTTAAGCTGGTAAGCTAAGCCATAAGCATAGGAATTAACTGTGGAATGAGACATTTTGTCGGCCAGGTCCAACATGGCCTGAAGATTTTCGGGCTTTTTATGGATACTTTTAGAATGTGAATCTGAAATGAAAGTAATACAGATATCTGAATACCGGTGAATCGATATGAAATACGATGAACTGATCTGTTAAACGCTTCATGGTCAAACTCAGGATAAGAGCAACAATTGCATATTTGTAGCTGTAACTATAGCAGCAATAGAAAGAGGAGTTAAGCCCACTTAGCTAAAAGCCACACATAAGGATTACATGCATACACTAATTCAATGAAGAGGTCGGGTCACATATTGACGGATTCAGATATTGCACATACCAGCAAAAGGCACATAAATCTGTCTTATCCCAGAATGAAGCGATACGAAGCAATCAAAGGAATACTTGGCTGTTAGGTCCAATAAAATACGACTTTCTGGCTCTGAAAAACAAGAACTTGGAACTTAGACATTTAGAGGAGGCTCATAGTAACATATTCCTCCTTGTAATAATTATGATATTTTACTGCATCAGCACAAAAAACTAGGTACTTTTTCAGGCAGGTAAGAATGAAATAAAAATTTATGTAAAAATGTGGTGCAATTAAATTTACAGGCTGATGTTGTTAAACTCCAAACATAAGAATTGTCTTGATACCAGATAAACGATAAGGGGTATTTTTTTAACAATAAAACAATCAGAACTAATACGCATATAACTGCACTTTCTTACCCGAAAATGGATAGCTTCCCCTGTACTCCTCATCTTTAATGTTGGAAGAACTTCCTTTATCACCAAAATTCCACTCAAAGTTTCTATTAAGGTCAACGCCTCCGCTGGTACCCCGCCAACAATAGTTGCCCCTCTCTTCTACATATCTTCTGCCATCAGGATTCAGCATTACAACAATGAAAAGTTCAATTTTGGAAAATATGTTTTTGGAAAACTGGTGTGCTGGATCGTCCTCTGGCGCCGAGAGACCACTTGTAAGGTTGAGCAGAAGATGGAACAAACTCTCTATCGGCAGGAATTCTCGAGCATGTTCTCCGTAAGACAAAAGAATCCTTAGTTTGCTTGGTGTCAAGTTGACATCCTCAGAGGAAACATGTTTCCTGCCATCAGTGAAGTTGGTGACTTTCAGAAGTAGTTGTGGGCGACTTTCTTTCGATATATATGTGTTGTCTATTTTCAAATAACCAGCATTTCTTTGAACTATCTCTTCCAAATGCGTTTCTATATAGGACAAATTATGATAGAAGTTGTAATCCGGTAAGTAGGTTTCTTTCTGTGGTCTCACATCACGGCTATCCAAAGTCCGGACCAAAAGAATAAACAATCCAAAATGAAGTATAATCAGCTCAGTGATTCTGGAGCATGAAGGCATTTTCTTTCTCTTGTTTATCTGTTACTTCTTTGGCATTTATTTGGGTGGTTGGATGGTGTACTGAAAACAAATACAAGTGCCATGTTATCATTTCAATAATATGATCACATACATGGGGAGACCCCATTATCTAATTACATCAAGGTTTACATCAAGTTTTAAAACCCTCTAGAACTACTAGAATACCGTGACTTGAATTATTGAATTATATAAAGTATTCTGACTCTGTTTAAGAATAAAATTAACAACAATTTGGACACCAGAGCAAATAAATATCTCGAATACCCTAGATATCCTTTGAGAGCAGGTGCAGCTCTATCACAATTGATATGTGATATTTCATCAGCAAAGACCTCTGTGGTTGCTCCAATGAACAAACCATGGATCACTTAGAATTTTCTATTTTTCTAATACCTGGTAGATATAATCTTTACTGAGAACAATTTATTATCTTGATTTGATTGATAATATTGAGTGGATTGCTCATCTGTCAATGTTTAGAAGAATGGATGTTGCCAAATTCAAAGTCATTTTGAAGGGATTTTCTTCTATGACCATTAGTTAGCCAGGATGTGAGTGATACTGCTATTTTACATAAAATTTGCATAAGCAACCATGTTCCATTTTCAGTTCGCAATTGCAAATAATCTGGTCCTTAGCAAACATTTCTTGCTCTGATTGAATATATGTACTGGTAAGTCTGGCCTGAAACATTTAATAAATACAGAAAAAAAATGTACCACCCAGTCTTCAAACTGGACCGGTGGTGTTTTTATGTGCCAGTTTCTGAAGTCAGGACATCTTTCCTGCCAAATGTTTATATCGCTGCTGATGAAATGTTAACTTTTTGTTGAAATAGTCAATTTAAATCAGTTTTGAAAGATTGATGCAAAATATGAATTGCTGATTACGAACTTGGAAGCAATTTAATATGAAGTGAATCCAACTTTTTCTGTCTAATTTGCTACAGTTTGAAAAGATTTTTTATTTCAATGCATAAATAACCTCTCTGCCAAAAGGCATATCTGCTCTTCTTAAATAACATGGTAGGCTATGCATTGGATATGAATAAAGGTAAACATTTGATTAACATTTATGCAAATACAACTATAGTTCAGGTAAGCTTTACATATTTGGTCCCTTCCTCTTTCTTTCTTTTCAATATTACTTAAATCTGTACAAATTATTGAACAAGTAGAATATAGCAATCATCATGATAATTCAATCAGGACCAAAGTCATTCCTGGCTGATGCTCGCTTTGGTTTGGGGTTCTAGGCTACAGTCAGTATGGAGCACAGGCACTGTAAAGTGATGGAGAGAGGGGGGAGGGGGTAAGGGCCCATGTATGGTTATAATAATAAGTATTATTACAAGTTGATGTTCGTGTTAACTAATACAATAGCATTAAATCTGAAGGCCACTAAAATCCTGTAATCTAACCCAAACCACCCTTCAGCCTTTTCAATACATAATCATTGCCATAGTTACATAAGGTAGAATAATTAAGCATGACATCACACACAAAAGAGTTGTGGTTATTGATTTAAATGGCCTGTGTATAGCCGCCTAGTTGTCTAGCTACTCGTGACATTATTTGGTCATAATATACTGACATTTACTTATACGGCATAAAGAAGGCAACTGGTTCACAAGATCTGGAAATGTCTGTAAGCACTAAACATTTTACTTTGAATGGAGACAGCAAGGGGACATGTTAGCGCCCAGCACATATGTGAGGTTAAGTAAAACCTAAATTCAACTTGTAATAATAGTAATAGCGCGAGTTCGCATGGGGTTATACATTCCATTGTCCTTTCATCAACCTGTAGCAGCCCTTTATTTTAGATAATTTTCATTATTATTAGATAATGAAGATTGGTGGACTGCTACAGCTTGATGTCAGGCCAATAAAATTGCCTAACGCCCTGCTAACTTGCACTTTTGTTATATTAGTGTTATAGGCATACATGGGCCCCTTAGTTCTCCCCCCCCCCCCTCAGTCGCTTTACAGTGCCTGTGGTACAGAGAAAAGCACCTGACGCGGCATGTGCTGTGGTTGTAACCAAACTTGTCCAAATGCAAAGGAAAAGCTTTTTTAGTATAGGTATTAATTAAGCTGTGGTTATTCGTACAGGTTTATATGAATAAGCTACTTTGCTATTTGTAAATCACTGATCATGTGACCGCTACTCCACTCCCATTATCTGCACCCCCCTAACATGCTGGCCATCCAGGCTCCAGTCACATGACGGTCGAGCCCACCTATCCCCGCCAACCTAGCTGACTGAGCCCATGTAGATTAATACCATCATATACCAATAACGCAACAGACCATTCATATAACACTTGACTCTATATAAATATAGAGAGGATTTAATTCTTTATATACTAATAATACAGCAGACTATTAATTCATACAGCACTCGGCTCTATATAAATAGAGAGAAGATTTAATTCTTCATGTACCAATAATACTGCAAACTACTCATACAGCAATCAGCTTTATACATAGATAGAGCTGAATAATTTTTCACATAGATCAATAATACAGCAAACTATTTATACAGCACTCTGCTCTAATTCCTCATTACGATTAGAATAATATAGCACACTATTCATAAGGCACTTGGCTCTGTGATAATTTGTTCGTCACATGTCCATATGCCATACGAATAGTCACATAGTTTACACATACGGACCTGTACGAATAGCCACTAACTTAGTTACATATTATTATTTATAGAGGCAGGTTGGAGCAGGTTGGGGGCACTTGCGACAAAGGCTTAAAGCAAAGCCAAAGCTAGACCTGAAACATGCCTCTCTAGGCACGCTCGGTACACCGGAGTGGCAGAGGTTTACCGAGCTTGCCTAGAGACTAAAGTCAAAGTCATAAATGCCGTAGACTCACGTTTTGGCCCATATTTTCCGTGAATTTGCTGCGATTGCTCTGCAAATCACTGACGGGACAAAACAGCACTGTGCAATTTTAATGATACCAAACTTACATTTGTACTGCAATCTTATCCTTTTTTATAACACAAACAATATTTCTCCATGCCGACACTCCAAAGGCAGCAAACGCACTTTCACAAACATACTAAAACACACATCATAAAATAATATAGTTGCCATGGCGCCGAACGTGCTCCGAACAATACAGGCTATATTTACACCAGCCACATGCGCCATGGCAACTATAGAGCCTTTCATTGTCTGTGATTTAGTCTATTTGCTACAAAGTGTCAATAGAGTGCCAGCATGGAGAAATATTGTTTGTGTTCTAAAAAAGGATAACCTCGCAGTACACACGTAAGTTTGCTATCATTAAAGCTACATGTGGAGCTTACTGTTGCAACGGCTGTACCGAAATAAACATAAACAGGAAATGTTACCTTTGACTACAAGCAGTGTCAACGGCCACCGCCAAAGAAAAAGTGGCGCTCCGGATGCTTCTATTGTCTCATATAATTTATCGCTTGGGCCCCCTGTCGGTGGCACCGGTAAACGACTTGCGTACACACGTTTATGACGTTTCAAATCAGCACAAGTTTTCATTTTTGTGGCGGACAATTCATGAATTTGAAATGTTTTGCTCATTGGCAGATAATTGGTGAGCGATATGGTAGGTGTTTATTGTCTGTTATGAACCTTAATGTCTTAGGTTTGTGTTCTTATACGCAAATTTGGCATTCAAAAACAGCGAAAAAACTCCATATGCAACTTTAAAATTGCACAGGGTTGCTTTGTCACGTCAGTGATTTTTAGAGCGATCGCGGCAAATTCGCGGAAAATATGGGCCGAAACGTGAGTCTACGGCATTTATGAGTTTGACTTTAGAGAGGCATGTTTCAGGGCTCAGCCAAACTGCCCAGGGGCAGGGGCAGCCGCCAGGCTGATTTTTTTATACTAGTCCCGTGCCCGTGGCCGTGTGACGTTTTCTATATCATGACCAAAGAAAGCCAAAGGACTTCTTATTTCATTCAAACCTTGTATTTTGTTCAATGAGAACATAATTTAAAACTTAAGTTAAGGGCAGAAAGTCACCTTACACGCGCAATCTACTGGAACATTTACCAATGTTGTCACTGTTTCAGGTTTTGTCGCGTTGGTCGCCCATCGGCAATCAACAAGGTCAAGGCCGTTATTGGTGCCTGAATGCGAGATTTAGCCAACAGGCTCATCTGGGTCATAGTTTATGCCTGGCTGACACGACGGGAGGGGCTGCTTAATTAATTGTTGCCTGAGCTATGTAACATAGGCGAAGGAACCGGGGGGGGGGGGGGGGGGCGCAAGTTTTCAGAGAGCACCAGGTGGGATCTTTTGGGATTGTAAAACAGCCGATTAAGCCAGTAACCTCGAATCTTGTCTCGGCAATTCCATTTTGTTTATTGTCTCACACCCGCTAATTTATTCTAGACTGTGCACCACGGTCACCTAGGCCTAAGGCTTTTACACGCATTCTTAATGTTTGTGCCCCCCCCCCACCCACTTCAAGAATTCATGCTCATGCCCCTGGTACGTATTGGTTGTGCCCCGCCCCCCCCCCCCCCCAATGGCAACAATCTTTCTACGCCTATGCAATGTATAATCTTTTGTAAACTTTGTTTTACGAGTGACGACCATAATGTCGGGCCTAAAACAGTGCATCATTCGCATAATTTTAAACATTTTTGGGGGATTTTTTATGCCAGGTCTATTCATCCAACCTCACATTTACTGAATAGGATGTATCTGATATATGATGACATCTTGAGTATCTGGGTTTGGACCTTTGCTTCCGTACATAGAAGTACCACCGGCATTGCAAAATATTTTGCTCAACATTCTTTAAAAATGTTTATTTCTTGCATTCAATATAGCTTGCTCAAACAAAGTGTATTGTGTAAAATGTTTAGTTTGCAGACATATACTATATATAATTACAACTTAGTTTGATCTGTTAAGAATTTGTCGCCACTTCTTGCCACACATAGAAGCACTAGATTGTAATAAGACTAAGACAAATCTATTTAAAGGTGTTACTTACGTCATCTTGAATACTGTTGAGGTAGTATTATTTCATACAAGAATTAAATGGTGATAAAGGTTGTTTCCCTTTGAGGAAAATACGTTAAATATCGAAAATACCACAATTCAATTCTGCCGCTATAGAATGACAGGTATACTTAAGTAAGGCACGTTGCAAGTCGGGTATTTTTACAGTTGCATAGAATAACCATAGAATACTTGCCAAAGTATGACAACAAATTTGAGGTCGCACGCTGGTACATCGCACAAACGTTACCGCGTAACAATTTATTTGGGTAAATCTTGGAACCATACTTCGTCTGTCCACTACTGGTATTGTAAATATTTTCTTGCTATTCTCTCGGAAAATATCATTAAATTGAAGTTAACGAAAATATTTTTCGCTTCTGATCACTGTACTGACCAAACACTGAAGTAAAGAAGGCCAGAATTAGGAAGAAAAGGTTTCTTTTATCCTCGGCCCTATTATCGCTCATACATATGTCATTATGTGGGCTACATCACAGTGACACAGACGACTCCACAGATACGTGTAATGTATACGAGGCGAGCGATGTCTTCGGAGGCTTGGTCTGTCCCACAGCCAGTAAATCGATGGGGGCGGAAGGAGGGGCGGCGGGGGAAGGGGGGGGGGATGTCAGTCAGTGTACTGTGCCTGCGGTCTGTCCTAGCCTTAGACTTAGTGCTAAATCACCCTGGCCACTGTTGTGTACATCTTTGATGAAGGGGTGATTTAGCACTATCCTAGCCTCTGTATCACAATGCTAGGTCTGTGTCTTTGTGAAGCACTGCCATAGGCATATATACCCACTGGCCTACCTATCAGAATCACTGGTGTTGATGTCACTTTTTCAGATCTTCAATATCAGCATTTGGGGGTCAATCCCAAATGTCGAGATTATTCAAATATGCCTATGTAGTGTTTCACCATTTACCCCTTCCAGACCCCTGATTAGGGTCCAGTCGCTGTACTAGATGCTGTTGGTGGTAGCCACAGCGGCTTGCTCGCAAGACTTAGTCATGCTCATCAGCACAGGCATTGCACTGATGCGTGCCATCTGTCGCTTTCCTAATGGGTTGGAAGTGAGTGTCGGTGGGTGATGGTTGAGGCAAGCCAGTATGTCACTGAGGGGTGAACCCTGTCGCTTCCTTGATGGATTGGACGTGAGTGTTGTTGGGTGATGGTTGAGGTGAGCGAGTATGTCACTGAGGGGTGAACCCTGTCGCTTGCTCGATGGGTTGGACGTGGGTGTCGGTGGGTGATGGTTGAGGTGAACGAGTATGTCACTGAGGCAGTGAGGGGTGAACCCTGTCGCTTGCTCGATGGGTTGGACGTGAGTGTCGATGGGTGATGGTCGAGGTGAACGAGTATGTCACTGAAGGGTGAACTCTGTCGCTTCCTCGATGGGTTGGACGTGAGTGTCGGTGGGTGATGGTTGAGGTGAACGAGTATGTCACTGAGGGGTGAACCCTGTCGCTTCCTCGATGGGTTGGACGTGAGTGTCGGTGGGTGATGGTTGAGGTGAACGAGTATGTCACTAAGGGGTGAACCCTGTCGCTTGCTCGATGGGTTGGACGTGAGTGTCGGTGGGTGATGGTTGAGATGAACGAGTATGTCACTGAGAGGTGAACCCTGTCGCTTCCTCGATGGGTTGGACGTGAGTGTTGGTGGGTGATGGTTGAGGTGAACGAGTATGTCACTGAGGGGTGAACCCTGTCGCTTCCTCGATGGGTTGGACGTGAGTGTCGGTGGGTGATGGTTGAGGTGAACGAGTATGTCACTGAAAGGTGAACCCTGTTGCTTCCTCGATGGGTTGGACGTGAGTGTCGGTGGGTGATGGTTGAGGTGAACGAGTATGTCACTGAGGGGTGAACCCTGTCGCTTTCTCGATGGGTTGGACGTGAGTGTCGGTGGGTGATGGTTGAGGTGAACGAGTATGTCACTGAGAGGTGAACCCTGTTGCTTCCTCGATGGGTTGGACGTGAGTGTTGGTGGGTGATGGTTGAGGTGAACGAGTATGTCACTGAGGGGTGAACCCTGTCGCTTCCTCGATGGGTTGGACGTGAGTGTTGGTGGGTGATGGTTGAGGTGAACGAGTATGTCACTGAGGGGTGAACCCTGTCGCTTCCTCGATGGGTTGGACGTGAGTGTCGGTGGGTGATGGTTGAGGTGAGCGAGTATGTCACTGAGGGGTGAACCCTGTCGCTTCCTCGATGGGTTGGACGTGAGTGTCGGTGGGTGATGGTTGAGGTGAACGAGTATGTCACTAAGGGGTGAACCCTGTCGCTTGCTCGATGGGTTGGACGTGAGTGTCGGTGGGTGATGGTTGAGATGAACGAGTATGTCACTGAGAGGTGAACCCTGTCGCTTCCTCGATGGGTTGGACGTGAGTGTCGGTGGGTGATGGTTGAGGTGAGCGAGTATGTCACTGAGAGGTGAACCCTGTCGCTTCCTCGATGGGTTGGACGTGAGTGTCGGTGGGTGATGGTTGAGGTGAGTGAGCATATCACTGAGAGGTGAACTCTGTCGCCTCCTCGATGGGTTGGACGTGAGTGTCGGTGGGTGATGGTTGAGGTGAGCGAGTGTGTCACTGAGGGGTGAACCCTGTCGCTTCCTCGATGGGATGGACGTGAATGTCGATGGGTGATGGTTGCGGTGAGCGAGTGTGTCACTGAGGGCTGAACTCTGTCGCTTCCTTGGCGGTTTGGACATGAGTGTCGGTTGGATTGTGAATGCCTTTGTTTGACTGATGCACATATTGCAAAGATGTTTCACCATGAGCTTCGAAAAGTGGAACTACGAATAACGTGACATATGCATGGTGATATCACCTAAATACAGGCCTTGTCTTATTTCATTTCAGGACCAGTCGTATCGCTTCGTAATGGTCGGCAAAAGCGTATAAGTCCTGCATCATGTACCGGTACAGACATAGTCTCTCAGCAGTTAAATTGCACATGCGCTGCTCTGTTGGTTCGTTGATGCAGTACACGTGTTCTGCGTCAAAAGGATACACAAGGCGACTGTTTTCTCGGAAAAACAGTATTTATGGCCTCAGCAGTGTGGAAACTTCAAGAAAAAGAAGTACCTCTTCAGAAGATGATTCTCAGGAAGGAGATATTCCCAAACGCACTACGGGTACCCATCTGTCTGAAGTTGGAAAGAAATCATCTAAAATACGCACGGGACGTGATATATTAGGAAGGCGAAAGTCTTTGTCGCCATCTGGAAGACTGGGAAACCTTCTAGGAAAGGATTTTTGGCAAAATCATACAACATATATGAAAGATGAAGTGGAATCCTTGGGCAAATCTGCTTCAGATATTGCATCTCATGACTCCTCGTCTATTTCTTCAAATTTGGCGCCACCGCTTATCACCGGGATTGACATGATTAGCGCAGAGGGTGATCATTTCCAAGAAGGAGAACTTGCCATTCTCAAGAGGCCCAGGAAGAATGACTGTGATCTAGAACGGCTTGTTGAACTCCAGAAACATTCAGTCTTTAAGAATAAACATTTTGGGGCAATCAGACATGATGATATCATAAGCACGTTAAAAGATTCCTGTCTGGCCGTCAGTGACAGAGATATTTCCTTTTCCGTGTCGAGAGCGACGTTGAATGAGTACCTGAAACTATTCTACAGAAACACGGCGTCGGCGGATCCTTCGGTAAGCTATTGCGTATTCGTGTAACAGGGTTAGAACATGGCTACTACCGGTAAATAGCATCGTATACATGTACATGTAAATAGCAGTCGTATACATGTACATGTAAATAGCAGTCGTATACATGTACATGTAAATAGCAGTCGTATACATGTACATGTAAATAGCAGTCGTATACATGTACATGTAGATAGCAGTCGTATACATGTACATGTAAATAGCAGTCGTATACATGTACATGTAAATAGCAGTCGTATACATGTACATGTAAATAGCAGCGTATACATGTACATGTAAATAGCAGTTGTGTACACGTACATGTAAATAGCAGCGTATACATGTACATGTAAATAGCAGTCGTATATATGTACTAATGGCCTGGTAATATGTATTAGAAATTGACAGACGAATGGTTTGTTCTTGCCTTTGTAATACCTTTAAAACTGTGTTACCTTACCTTATCAGATATATCTTTATGGAGCATATTGAGTGACATCGTTAACATTGGCGGTTCAGGCATTAGCGTCTGTCTGTTCGGATGTTTCAAAAACGATCCCATGTCCTGGGTAATAAACAATAACTTGAGTGAAATTTGTGTTATTGTATTATTGCAGGTCCTCACAAACATTTTTTATAATCTTGGGATCCAACCTGGAGATAAGGTGCTGGAGTGTGGCTCCGGATCGGGGATCGCCACTCTCCTCTTGTCTCAGTTAGGTTCGTGCCAGACATAGAAACGCTGTAATGTATGTTCGAAAACTTCATGTGATAATTGTAGACAGGTGAAAACTTTCATTTTTGAGATATTATTAAAACTATTTTATAGATTTGTTCCACTTATTTCCACAATGGAACTATGAAATTCACAAAATGAAGTCCTCTGAAGTACAGTATTTAGTGAACTATTTCGTCATACATAGTTGGTTCATATTCATGTTAATCATATATATATGTAATCGCTTATTACAATTATCTGTTTTGCTACATGTTATTAATGATACTACTACTATATGTACTCTGTTACGATCCTGTTTCTAGTGGGTCACCGAGGTCGGGTTGAAAGTTTCGACAAGACTGACATCGCTCACCTCAAAGCTCAAGAAACAGTCACACGATGGAGGGATTCATACAACGTCCTCAAAAACAATCACCCCTGGCCAAGCAACGTCTGCTTTCATCACCAGGATTTAGGCGTTGTCACTTCTGCCATAGGACAATTTGACTTTGTAAGGGTATCTTACACAATGCTATAACTGTCTCCATGGGCCGGACATATTTCCCTCCATATAAATTTTAGTACATGTAGTGAACACACAAACAATAGCTGGCAAGATTACATATTTCCGCGTTTCGAAATGACTTGGGGCAAAATAATATATATTTATTTACAAACTGATTTGAGTTATCATAATAATGTTTTGCTATCGGTTTATGTAACTGGTTTGGAACTACGTTTATAGTTTTGTCATGTACGTTTCTTCTCTTGTAGGTATTTTTGGATTTAATGGAGCCAAGGGCTGTGCTTCAAGTAGCCGCCGCCAATCTGCGCTCTGGTGGATGTATTGGCTTATATTCTCCAAGGTTTATATATTTATTAGCCTTTCATTTCAATGACGAAGTCAATGTCTTACGTTTTACACATAAATTAATTGATATAATATATCCTAGACCGGCTTGCATGAATTATTTTCAAAGTGAATACGATCTTTCGCTGTATTCTGTATTCAATGTATCTTATTATGACGATGTCAACTTACAGCCCGACAAAGATTATTTCTGCCATGCAGACAATTCAGAAGTTATCCTTACCCTTGGTCCTTGAAGAAACTTGGGAAGAAGGACTGACTGAGTGGCATATCAGCCAACGCATCAAGGGTATGTTAAACCAGTGCATGGATTAGAGATGTAGAGAACCAACTTTATTTCCTATTACATGTGACGAATCTTCTTTGTTTACTTATTTTAAAAAACGCGTAGAACATAATTATCAGTATTTACCAGTCTTTGTATACAATTGGAATTGTGAATATTTTTTAAAGGTACAATGTTAATTGCTTACAAGTCTTATAGGATGAAGTTGCAGAGATATCTATCGATCATGCGCATAAAGATTGACCATCTTCAAGTGAACCCAGTTTGACACACAAAAGATAGATGAATGTAAAGCTGATTAAAAAAAAAAACATAACGACAGCTGGCTCACTTTGTTGCAGGAAAGAATAAGCCTAGTCTCGCGTGGCCAAAGAAGGATGACGAGGCAACAGGTCTGTAACGAAACGTGCATTATTACTTTAATGTATCTTTGCAACGGTGACTTGCACTATCAAGCTGTGGCTGTATAACCTTTCACAAAAGTGTTGCAATTATATTGTCTGTATATGTCTCTTAGATAGGTCTGTCAATCTTTTATTCATAACGCTACCGTGTATAATCTGCGTACGCCCATCACATGAACACTCCTGCATATGCAACACTGATTTCATCCCTTTCGCCGTCTGTTTATAGTTTTCATCGCAAAGTTTAGAAAGACAGACTCTTCTGGCTTGTCACCGATTAAAACGGCGTCATCAGATGACGTATCTCCGTTCACCACGACCGACAATCCACTGCGTCTGGGTGATGACGTCATCGTAATGGACTATCAGCCGAGAAAGAAAGCAAGGCGTCGTCTGCACCAGAGACGGTTGGCGGAAGGCGGGAAATTCTTGGACCAGCACGGTGTGTTAGCGCACACCGAAATAGTGGGTCGGGAAGAGGGCGCCGTGCTCATGCTGTCAGTGGGACACAAGGTTTACCCCGTCAGACCCTGCGTCAGGGAGCGTCTGGATCAAAGTCAGATTGCCAAAAAGTTCAATGGGCTACAGTCCAGAGTGAGTCGATTTAAATTCTTGATTCAAGCTGTGAATAATGAATAATGTTTATTAGGTCGCAAACAAGAAAATAACGCTATATACTAAATATATTTTTCTCATGGATGAACGTATATTCAGATCTAAAATACTAAAATAATTTCAAAAGTTGATGGCCTCTATATTTTTGTTTATTTGGAGAATACGCCACGTGACCAATTTAATATGCTTTTTGCTCAGTGCTTCAATCTTCTGCGCCATCTGACGGATATTCGTGACTCAGACACGGTGTTGGAAATAGCCTTTGGTCCAGGTCCCCTTACCGTGCTTCTGTCTAAAGCAGGTTGGTTCCTCGAGCACCTCTGATCTGTTAAACCTCTACGGCTATAAATAGTTTTGGATAGATATATATTAAGCTAAATTCACTGAGAAAAGGTAATGGTCTATTTAATTCGGCTTTTAAACTGCAAAACCCGAAACTGCTCTCAGTCTCATACTTGCCCACATTTAAAATGTTATGCTCGATTTAATAATGTTATGTCTCCCCGTTGCATGACTTACACTAGTATCTGTTGCAGTCGGCCCAAGCGGTAGCATTGCTTCTCTCTACACACATTCCTCACCCGAGGACGCTGCCTGTGCCGTTAAGCAGTACGAACATGATCTGGGGCACCCTGTGTGTTCTCAAACTATTGGTCATGTCGACCCAGTCACTGGAAACATAACGCTGAACCAACCGATTCCCTCCGGCAGTGTGTTTTCTGCCGTAAGAGATTTATACTTATCCGTTGTCACGACAACAGACAACAGCGTTCTCAAACAAATCGACACATGTTTAGTAGATAATCTCTGTTATCGTATACTGTCCGAACCAAGGTTAACAACATCATTGGTGATAGTTTAAGACTGTTGGTACGTGTTTGATACAAACATGTGCAGTTATATACGTTGAATAGAGTTGAACATCTAGACCAAGCTGGACAAACCAATATTAAACCAATATGAGTGCTGAGCTTTCCCAAGGGTTTGATTTTATAATGTTGCACGTATACCTTCCCGTAATGCCCAGGTGTGTGTCTTCGTCCGTGACCCAGTGGACTACCTCGCCATGGCGAGTCGTTATCTACCTATTGGCGGACGACTAGGGGTCATGTGTTGGAGGTAATTTGGACTATTTTTCTGTTGTAGTCTTTGACGTTGTTGCCTGCCGGAATAAGTTGAATTCTATTATTGATGCTTGATATTTCGAAGATATAAACAGCTGACTAGAACTCGTTAACCTGTGATGCGGTGTTGCCAGCCCGAGAAGGTGCATTAATTAGGCTACTATCTCAGACTACACTCTCTGTATTATGACAGCGCTTTCCGACTTCAAATGGCTGTGTAACTCGGTTTCAGGATTGGACAGGTGCAAGATATCCTTGATTACCTACATGAGCATAAGGCGACATGCTTGTTACAAGTTACCGACGTTGTCGAAGATCGCGAAAGGAGATGGATTATCCAGCCAGTCAAGAATCCGCTTAACAGGAATATTGGTAATACTGGCAACACTGGAATAGTCCTTTGTGAAGAAATGTGGCAAAAAGCGTATTTAACTTATGACATCTGTTAAATTTAGTGATTTGCTGCAACCTTACTTGATGTCTCTTGATTAAAACAGATTTATAAGTCATAAACAAGTAATATTTACTTATTTTCCCTCCGGTGTTCCTACCAGATCCGACGTATGCAGATATACCTTACATTTGTCGACCGAGGCAGGGGCTCCTCAATCCTACAGGTAACAGCCAACATATCATGGATATAGAATCGCGAATACTAAATATATATATCCTATGAACTATGTATCTATTAATATATTTAGCAAAAGCGATGTCTGAAAAGGACCACATTCGCTAGATAGAGATATGTCTCTTGCCTTACTTGTTTTTTACTGTACATTTTCATGATCACAAACATGTGACCGGTTTTTGTGTCACTTTCAGGATTTCTGGTCATCTTGAAGAAAACGAAAGTTACTGCTTCAGAGTTACCAACTTGATGCCTTTAGAAAGCGACCTTGAGTGATATCCGGCCTGTGATACGGCGGCAAAGAACACGGACTTTAATATTATCGCTCAGTCAACTATGGGATCGACATAAAAATGTGTATGAATGACTCCCATGAGCGTGTAAAGGTTGTGACCGTTGGAGTATTCTACATAGAGAGCAGGTCTGCCGTTGACGGCATTGAATCTTGGGTTTTGCTCTCGGGTCCACGCGCATATCTGTGATTTGTATTTTCCGGACCCAGAGGGTTTGCAGCAATAAAATAATGTTCGCATTTTATATGGAGTATTCTACGATTGATTGTTTTCACAGGTCTGTAGCCTGACATTGTGAGCAGAGGGGGCTTTTATCTGCCCGGCGATCAAGCCAGCGACTAGCCTTTCAAGCGCGTAGGCCAATATAAAGGTATAAACTGTTATTCATGCAAATATATCAACCATCAATAAGGCCTTATATGAGATTTGAAATGTTTTTCATAGTGAATCTGCAGAAGGATCGGATTTAATGTTTATCCATTGAGACACCAACTAAAACCTACTTGGACCAGCACGCAAATATTCCGATTAGGGGGCGAAAACACAGCTATATTTCCGACCATAGCGCAGTCTTATGTGCAGATGTTTCTTTGTCCATAAGAGGAAATATGGACATATTCAAATGCCTGGAATCAATGGTCACTGTAAAAGTATAGACTGCATTAAAGTCATCATTGGAGGCATTATCACAGTTCAATCACACCCCTAAGGGGTTATTTAAATCACATATCTCTGCAAGAATATTTTGTTGATGTAAACATAATCTTTCAAAAAGACACATTGAATGATCTGTTGAAGGGGATCTGAGTTTGAACACTAAAAAAATCTTACATAATCAAGTCTTTCAGCACAAGTAAGGGTAACTTATTTATTTTGATCAACCTCTCATAATATCACATTACAATTCATACCCTCCTACCTTCGATATACATAGCTGTGCATATAACAATACAACGGTTATTGGTTAATTTATTATATATGCCCGTGGGAAATAATGAAAGAATTGACAAATGGTGACGGGTGCATGATTATTAGTATAACTGATGAAATGCTATTTCTTAATTAAGGTATATGGTAATAATATCTGTTATTAACTTACATATTAACTACATAATATATATTATTGACAATATAGATAACCAGATGCCAAATGGGCATGCGTACGTAACATTTAAGTTCTCTGACTTTGCACCAGCACAGTAGCTTCAAAGGGATCCTGCCCTTTCTCTGGAACCAATACTTCTGGGATACTTGTCAAGCAATTATGACACTTTGTGCCAACCCAGTGTTTGCGTCTCCGTATATTATTAACCTAGATACACGACGAAATTATCTAGGATTGGAATAGAAGGCATGCGCATCCTGGTATCAACCGATTACCAAGTACTGCTCAGCTCAGAAAGGTTTGTCCCTAGCTGTACTAATTCCGCAAATGCCACGCTTCCTGCGCCTCAACTGCTGTTGTCCTTCGGGTTATTCCTCTTGGTGGCATGCCCAAATCCCTTCGTCTGCTTGCAAAGTTTGACGCAGTCCTGTCAGGTTGGAACATGAAGATATTCGTATGATTTTGCTCGGGGTTGCAAGGGGTACATTAGCATGACTGCATGGAAATGGTGGAATGGAGCGTGCAATATTGTTTCAAATGTTATACGATCAAAACATTTGTATGATCATATGCGACGGTGCAATGCGAATAATTTACGCCAATGGTAACTACATGCAATGGACCTACATGTATATGGACATTATATTGATCAAATAATCATTAAAATTATATGGTCATTAAAAACAGGCACCTGAGCACCCATTAGCAATATAATGAATGTTCCCAAACTCGTTTCTTACCTTTCATGTCGAATCGGGAATTCCCTGTTACTATTCTGATGGTTTTGGTGGGCTGCGTCCTGTTGATATCCGGCGAGGAGTCGGTGCTTGAAGACAAGTACCACGATGTATTATCGGGACTGAGCGAGTCGTACTCCAGAGAGCGCCTACACGCGCCGCAGATGTTGGGCGTGGCGTCGGGACCTCTCGGGTACCCATCGTCTTCCGGGTCCTTGGCGTACTGACGCACAGCGCCCCCATGGTACTCTGGTCGGTCTCGCTTCCAGGCCCAGTGGTCACGCTGGATGGCCATGATCTAACCCAACAGAACTTGTTCTAGTCATGCGATAACATAATAATTAAATGCAATTAAATAGTGTGAATGCATCAAATATTCTTGATCATCGGATTTTTATTTTTTTATTCATTTGAATAAATGAACACTGATAAAAAAACTCAATAACTGCCATGCAGTTACCTTTTATGTCATGTCATCAAGAACATTTGCGTCATGTAAAGTTACTAATGGTAAATTGTGTCTAAGGCAATTGTATTGATGGAATAGGCATATAACAATCTTCACGACAGCTGTGTCAAGGATAATGATTATGCCATTGCTGATGAGCGGGTGCATGAAAAAAAGTATATGAGGGCTAGGCCATTTATCAAATAAGCAAATTGAGCCCAGATCCACCATTATAATTGCAGCTGTCGTACGTCTGTTTTGGGTTGCTAATGCGTGAAAGAAATACTTTTGACATTTCGATTTGAGGGATTTAGGCTATTTTGAGTCCCACAAGAATCAACTAAATGTGAATCGCTTACTTCTTCGCAGCACCTTCTGCTAACCACTGCTCTGTACTCAATCCTTGACCAAAGCTTTTCCCGTTTGCGAAGAAAATTCATGTAACGATCTTTCCAGTTCTTGCCAAGTGCCCAGGGAAATATTTCATACTTGAATTCTTCCTCATCTTCTTCCATATCACTAGCCAAATACCTGGAAACGACCAAGTTATTGCTGTGAATATAACTGTTATATACTTCTTCTTTTCAAAACGTGTATATCGAGATTATTGGTCCAGCTATCAACTCGATCTGATTTACTTACAGGCAAATGAAGAAGTTCATCTTCGTGTACTCTCGAATGCTGAATGACGCTCGTTTGAAGTAGGCAAAAACTATTGCCAGCAGGTACTGAAAAACGAGGTTGACCAAGGCTATTATAAACATAAAACAAATACTTTCAGCAAAGCAAGCGGAAACTGGGATACCAGTAATTTTAATATTTGAGATCCTTTTCCATTTTTTTTTTTTTTTTCCAAGCAAACTAATGGCCTTGCCAATTCAATACACTACAATAGGACCTCGCCGTCTTCGGCTTTGAGAGAGGTCAGCTAGACGGGAATAAGACAGCGCCGTCTTTGGCTTTGATAGAGGTCAGCTAGGCCGGAAGAAGACCGCGCCTTCTTCGGCTTTGATGGAGGTCAGCTAAGCCGGAATAGCACCGCGCCGTCTTCGGCTTTGAGAGAGGTCAGCTAGGCCGGAATAAGACAGCGCCATCTTTGGCTTTGATAGAGGTCAGCTAGGCCGGAAAAGGACTGCGCAGTCTTCGGCTTTGATAGAGGTCAGCTAAGCCGGAAGAAGACCGCGCCGTCTTCGGCTTTGAGAGAGGTCAGCTAGGCCGAAAAAAGACCGCGCCGTCTTCGGCTTTGATGGAGGTCAGCTAGGCCGGAAGAAGACCGCGCCGTCTTCGGCTTTGAGAGAGGTCAGCTAGGCCGAAAAAAGACCGCGCCGTCTTCGGCTTTGATGGAGGTCAGCTAGGCCGGAAGAAGACCGCGCCGTCTTCGGCTTTGAGAGAGGTCAGCTAGGCCGGAAGAAGACCGCGCCGTCTTCGGCTTTGAGAGAGGTCAGCTAGGCCGAAAAAAGACCGCGCCGTCTTCGGCTTTGAGAGAGGTCAGCTAGGCCGGAAGAAGACCGCGCCGTCTTCGGCTTTGATAGAGGTCAGCTAGGCCGAAAAAAGACCGCGCCGTCTTCGGCTTTGATGGAGGTCAGCTAGGCCGGAAGAAGACCGCGCCGTCTTCGGCTTTGATGGAGGTCAGCTAGGCCGGAAGAAGACCGCGCCGTCTTCGGCTTTGAGAGAGGTCAGCTAGGCCGAAAAAAGACCGCGCCGTCTTCGGCTTTGATGGAGGTCAGCTAGGCCGGAAAAAGACCGCGCCGTCTTCGGCTTTGATGGAGGTCAGCTAAGCCGGAATAGCACCGCGCCGTCTTCGGCTTTGAGAGAGGTCAGCTAAGCCGGAATAAGACAGCGCCGTCTTTGGCTTTGATAGAGGTTAGCTAGGTCGGAAAAGGACCGCGCCGTTTTCGGCTGTGATGGAGGTCAGCTAAGCCGGAGGAAGACCGCGCCGTCTTCGGCTTTGAGAGAGGTCAGCTGGGCCAGAAGACGACCGCGCCGTCTTCGGCTTTGAGAGAGGTCAGCTGGGCCAGAAGACGACCGCGCCGTCTTCGGCTTTGAGAGAGGTTAGCTAGGCCGGAAAAGGACTGCGCCGTCTTCGGCTTTGATGGAGGTCAGCTATAAGCCGGAATAACACCGGGCCGTCTTCGACTTTGATGGAAACCAGCTAAGCCGGAAGAAGACCGCGCTGTCTTCGGCTTTGAGAGAAGTCAGCGATTCTGGAAATGTCAGTTAAACCGGAATGCGACTTTGACAGAAAAGACGGTCGCAGGATTAAGTCGGGAGAATTAGAACAGTTATATATCAATATTTAGAATATACCTTACCTTATCTGTGACAAGTTTGCATCCGTCAGCGTGAAGAAATTCGTAAATAAACGGCGTCTCTGTGAACGAAACTCAAGTTTGAGTGCATTTGCTCATGTACGTATTCAATCGGCATACTAACAAATGCCAATCTAAACATTCTGATTGACGGACACCACTCATTTTAAATGGGTGCCACTGATATTGATTAAAAATGTCCATTATGACTATAAACTGTTCCACCTATATATGGTGACTTCATAAGTTTCTTATTATTTCTCTTATACCTAGGAGTCTGAAGTAAGCGCCGATTTCTTTGCTCTTGACGATGAAGTTTGGTCGCTTTTGTCTTTTTGGAGAAGAGACTATGCAACAGTCGTCGCTGGACCCAGAAGGGCATCGTGCTCTCTTGAAACTCGGTCCCTGACTCTCAAGTGCGAAGCCGACAAGCTGTCGTAAACTCGTCTGGGGATGAGTCAAATGTTTTGCCGAGGCGTTAACCTTACATATCACTTTTGCCGACTTGTAAATGCTATCACACTTCTCAGGTGCTATGTTCTCTTTGTTGTTATCGTTTCTGGCAGAAACATGCGGGCAGGCATCGTCTGGCTTCTGGGGCATGGTTTCTTTGGACGGCAACAAACTCTTGCCAATAAAGTTATTCTTGACGTGCCAAAGTCGCTGATTGAAGTTGCAAGATTGTATTGTTGATTGCATTAGTCAAAATCCAGTTCTATAGACTTCCTTGTTGCATATCCAACTGCTTCGGCAACACCCTGAAACATTTATTGCAAAGTAGTCATTAGTGCAAGCAATATATATAGCACTTATTTACATACCAAACTGAGTGATGATAATTATAATCAAGGAAAAGGATAAACATCAAGTAAAATAAGGACTTCAATGAGCATAATTAAAAAGATAGAACTTTTTTATTTTCAACATGTTGAAGGTTTATGGTTTACATTTTCCTTTGGAGACTTTTAAATGTGAACCTAAAGAATTCACATGAATAAAAGTGCATTTCAAAGTGTGCAATCACTGGTACCTGTGCAATCACTCTTACCTGCGCAATCACTGGTCCACCTTCTATAGACCTAATATCTTCAGATCTCAGTAATCTTATTGACTCTCCCCAAATTCCTATTTTGAGATTCTAACTTATACATCTTATATAGGCGAAAAAACATGATAATGTTACATCATGATGTTACATACCCTATAGATCTAGCCTTACAGCCAGGTTGAAAGTGCTGTTATATCCCAATCAAATCAAATCATGAAGTTTAAGCTAGAGACAGATAACTTGTTTAATGTGTTGAATATTAAAGGGACATCTATTTTTATGCGATATTAAGGAAATAACATGATCAAACTTAGCCTCCAAGAATTGTGTGCAAGGTGTCAAATCGATCAGTCGGTTGGACAATATTGATGATACAGAGGCAACTCCATACTGAAATATATGTAGACTACTGCTTAGTTTGTATTGACGCATTGCTGAAGAGACGGTTTTGTCACAATGGGATCAAAATATGCCGACCTTCAGATGACAGATCTTATCCTTCAATGTGTACTCTGAGCCAGTGAGTGAGTGGTTTTACATGGAATTAACACCCCAGCCAAGGCAGCAATGACATTGTATGATTGTAGTCTTTGACTTCGTAGTCTGTAGATCTAGACTCGTAGAGTGTAGGGGGTCTGGACTGTAGAGACAGTCAGTGAGATTGTAGACCTCCCGTTTACAATCAACTCAACTGATCAAGGCCAGAATCGAAGATAGTCTTAGATATCAGACAGTAGATCTATATATTCCTTACCATGCTCTTCAGCTTGACCAGTTCAGGTTCTTGTAATGTAAGGTAATTAGAGTTTCTCACTTCATAGACCAGTCTCAATCTAACATATTAGACAGTTAGAGACAGTTCAGTTGGAATCAGCTGTTCGCGTTTACACATCCGTGTCCCCGTGACGTAAGAGCGTCGTCTGCTTGACGTCTGATTGA
This sequence comes from Arenicola marina, assembly GCA_964019135.1. Taxonomy (NCBI): domain Eukaryota; kingdom Metazoa; phylum Annelida; class Polychaeta; family Arenicolidae; genus Arenicola; species Arenicola marina. The sequence goes on from OZ025252.1 coordinate 39,845,047, forward strand.
CCTTGAACGATATTCGCGCCAGATATTCGCCAGATTTTCCAGTTTGTACTAGATCTATATGAAATTATCACAGAAGAATAAATTAGTGGCAATAAATTAATTTTACCGATAAGACATGTTCCCCCTAATTAGCATAGCGGCGCGATAAGCTTATGATATATTTTTACGAGTTCGAAATGTTTTCAAAAAATTTCGCGCCAAAGCGCACGTGGCCGTATTGACCAATCAGCGAAAGCCACACGAAGTACGAGCAGTTAATTGTTATTTATTATTTATGAGTAAATTATCTGTTCTATTATCATCTTAAAGTATTATCATATGCCTTACCAGTAATATATGTACACGTCACGATATTACATATAAATTACTGAATACACGTCATACTTGCCAAGTAAAAACATTACTGTGAGACACCTTGCCAACATTCGCACTGGTTCCCTGACTTGTAACAAGACGTTAAACGCCATCATACCATCAGGGAGCCAGGCACATTGGTTGTATACGCCATCTTCAGAAGGGATACCTGTACTTTCTGTCAAAATGAAGGCTCTTCTAATAACGGCGGGCAGCCTGTTGCTAACAGCAGGTGTGCTTGCAAATGCTTTTGTTCAGAAGAAACAGTTTTATCCATCGGTAGTCTACATTACCAAATCAAGTCCGAGCATGGCGGTAAGACTTCTCACTGTGCCAGTGTCCCGTGTCGGCAGTGGCAGTCAGCCCAGTGCAGTGCCAGTGGTCCCCAGCAAAACAACAATGTCAAAATGAATTTATTCCCTGTATGACAATGCTCTTTTGGCATACGGATAGGGCTATGCTGTAAGCCAGTTAGATTCTAAATGTTTTTACACCAGTTCTATCCAGTGAATTTTAGGGGCAATCAATTAAACCAGCCGTTTAGTCTCGACACTTTAGTCTTTACGTTAGTAGATTGCTCCAGACTCTGCAATAAGCTCCGCCCACTAATCAAAACCCAACCCAGTCATTGCATGCGTATGCTTTGGCGTAAGTGCCTCCAGGCAAGCCCGCTTCTCTAGGGGCACAACGGTAATAATGTTAAAATCCTTCGACGTTAGTAGGGAATCGACGGTAGCTTTTATTATAATGTGTGCTCGAACAATCATAGTGTTTACATATTCTATATACCTTGTTCTATCATCTGCCGTCAATAAAGTATGTCGACATTGGGTTGTTTCGGTTATATTTTTGCGAAGAAATGTTGGGAGCGCATAACTGTTCCAGACCAGCTGTCCGCCATATTTATTTTTGGCGGATGCCCGTACCTGTGAATGTGACTTGGTTTCTCCTCTCCATTAGCATGTCACTCTCCGCTGGAGGGCCTTGTCAGTCGCTCACTTTGAACTTAAGGACAACAGCAGCGCGCTCTTTTACAGGTCATTGACTGTTACAAAGTTTGGGACCCAAGCTACCAATGGTTCAAATGGTAGTGGGATTCGCCAGGTGGCGCTGCATACGCATGGCGGTTGGTAGGGAAAAGTCACATGCTCCAACATTTATTCGCAAAAATATGACTGCAACAATCTAGTGTTGACATACTTTCTTGATGTCAAAAGATAGAACAAGGTATATGGAATATGTAAGCACTATCATAGTATGCGCCCACATTATAATAATACTTACAGTCGATTCCCTACTAACGTCGAAGAATTTTAACATTGTTACCATTGTGCCCCTAGAAAAGCAGGCTTGCCTGGGGGCACTTGCGCCAAGCGTATGCTAAGCATGGCTTTGCAAGAACCTCCTTTATTGAGTTTTCTCTCATCTCATAAAATAATAAATAAGGCATAGATTTAATAACTTAAACAATAGCTATGAAAGGCAAGTTCAATATTTGATTATTCAATTGAGATTTAAAAGTTTTTCCCTGCGCTCTGTATTAGGTAAATAATAGGGATCATGAGAACCTGGTTATTTATAAGATTGTCACCATGTTTAAGCCAGTAATCGCTTTAGCTGGGTAGTGGCTGAAGGAAAGGGGAGGGATAGGCAATGAAGGGCGGCTTAGGGTTAGAGGTTAAAGTTAAAGCGGAGATGTGTGAGGTAGGCTCTATTGGGTCAGACTGGCTAGCCATCCTCAGTTATTCAGAAACCACATGCAGTCATATTGTGAGTCAGCTGTGGCGCGCTGGTAGGTATGAATGAGGCCATAGGTAGGTTGGGGGAACTTTGTACCCATTACTAGAGAAAACAACATTGTATACACCCCATCATTGTCAATTTTGCCAAGAGATGTATCTTTGAATTATTTCTCCACCAAACTAACTGAACAAGCAAAGTCACTTTTGACACAGCTCAAAATGTCATTTTCTGTTCAGAATGGTGAAAATTCTACTCTCTGGACCATATTGTGGTATCTAGTATTCAAGTGGCATTACCCATATGCACAGCACTTCATCATTTTGTCAGAAAAGATAGAATAGACAGTTTCAGGGGAAATTCTGGCAGGCACATATTTTGGGTAGCTCTAGCTCACTCTGTGCTGCATAACATGCAAAAGGCGAGTAACATGAGTTTTCAAGAGTTTATCATAGGTCAATAAAAAACTAAAATCCACTTTGTACAGATAAATATCTTGTCTATCAAATAATACCATTTTAAGAACAAGATGGAGGCATAAGAGCATAGAAAACAGCTAATATAAATGCCAACCGGCAAACGTAATGACCATGTTTCAAAGCTGCACTTGGCAGAAAATATTCTTGGTTTGCTGCTGTTCTTCAGTGCGGAAATAATGATAGTTCTGACTTCCATTTTATCTAGATATGTTACAAATCTGATTCAGGGATATATGTTGTACATAATACATAACTTAGTTTCAGCTGTGTACCGATTACAACTTGTCATAAAGCGATTATATGGACTGGTATACACCGTCTTTTCAGTACGAATCAGAGTGAACGGAAGTGGCCTTGTTACATAGCAACCAGGAATGTTGAAAACGTGGCATGTTATACTGTTCTTAATCTAGTGAAATATTATATAATATAATACTTACAGGAAAGTTTATGGAGACTTTTTGTGTGTTTGTTCTGTGAATAACAATGCCAATGCCATAGAACAAACCTTCTCTTGTCAAAAGAAACGTTGAAGCCGGGCACCTGAAATAACTCCATAGGCATGCATGTTAAACGCATGCAAGAATCTGGCTTCTAACCTGTAACATGCAGTGTATATTTTTGATGGTAGATGTTGCCTGGGGTATCTGAAACAGTCTATTGTACAGAGCAATCTGGTCTCTCGCATCTGTTTACTCAATGCCGCTGAGTTTGTGGTCTGTGGTCCAATTTGTCTCCCACATGGCTCCTGGAAACCTGATTGGCTGAGCATGAGCATAAGATCATCAGATGATAGACAGCCTGGATTTGTCTATAGCAATCAGCTGCCATATTCTCATGGATGTCCTGTGCTGTTTTGAACATGATGTGTAAACCTGACCCAAACAATTGATGTGCTGAGAGGTTGCTGATGCATAATATAGCGATCGTAGCCAATTAAACTGGTGCTTGAAGATGCAAGCAGTTTAGTCCCATATGAGACAGTTGTTGCTCCATACGACATTGTTTTGGGTGAAACCAGCGTCACATGGCTCTACAAGCAGTCAAGATAATTACCGGTAACATCATTCATCTTTCAAATCCCCTATCGCAACTCTTACCAAGTATAAGTTGGCCAGCTCTCCTGACAAAGACTGAATCTTTATGAGTCACTGTTGCACCTACTTCTGTCTGGCTCACTTAGACTAAGACTGCAGCTGTATCAAGTTACATCATCCAATGTCGCTTCCCAAGCCATGCCTGCCATTTTATGAATCAAGTTGAATTAGACAACCTGTCAACAATGATGATGGATAACCCCTTAGTCCACTGTCTCCCTACAAATGCAAAAGGCTCTCTTGAAATCTTGTATTAATTAAATGTCTGTGGTGTCTCTAACCATGCAACATGTCAATCATCAAATACAAATATAGCCTAATTGTTGTTTGTTGCTGAGTGTTAAGCCAGTGCTGCTGCAACTGCGCTATTGAATGAAAAATGATGATGTGACTTATATCAATATACTGGTGCTTCATATATAGATTAAGTCTAAATGTGTTTCAAAATCGGCTTGCTTATCACCAAGAACTTATGGTATATGCATCAGTGAGTGCACTGCAACATGTGTCATCAGAGCATTGCATATTCATGCTTCTGTTAAAAAAAATGTTTGTTATTTTTTAAACCTGTCCTGCATAATTCAGACTGATACTGAAACCCAAAAGAGTGTGTCTTCTGTGGCTAGATTTATATCTACACCCATGCAGTCATATCTGATTTACCAAACCTATACCTATACCGGTAGTATAAGACATAATTTTGGCAGATACTACCTTGCACCTCAGCCTGAAGTGCATTGCAGAAGAAACATTACATTAAAATGCATTGTCTATGTATACATTACTTAAACTGGCCCAATCATTAAGACAAATTTAACCAGCATTTTGCAAGGGGCAAACAGTGGATAAGCCTTCTCTATTGACTCAGACCCTGTGAATACCAGCACCTACCAAATATAACTGTATAAGACAATGAAGGACTGGCAGTGGAGACTGTTAGTATGAATTGTTATTGTAGCAGCTGTTGTAGCTATCTCCATTGTCTTGACTGTGCAGTTTGCCATGGAAACACCTCATGAGAAAATTGCTGTAGGAGCAGCTTTAATCTTTTGCTCACATACTTTAGTTAAATCTCAATGTGGCTCCTGATATGTTACATTTTGTGCTGTAGCATGAATTTTATTTTTATGTGTAACATTGAATGCCTTGTAAATGCTTAAACATCTTTTCTGAGTTCCTTATAATCGGCCCTTGTCTTTCCATCATCAACTACAGCATTATTAATGTAACAAATAATATTATTGCATTGTTCAGCCTACTGTGAGAACAGCCAATGAGGCTATATAATAGTGGGTGTCATATGAGGGGTGGATCATTGTATTTTTAACATGATGTCATTCATAAGCTCTTCCACTGATAAACTATGATCATTTAATCTTTTAGGTGCTGTATCTGCAAGCATTTGTCTTTGTGGTCTTATTTGGCAAGCTCTTGAGGAAGCTATTCTTTGGACAACTCAGGGCTGCAGAATTAGAGGTGACTGGTGCATTATGTGATGAATTTGACCTTAAAAGCAAGATATACAATGTAGTCTGCCCATCATATACATGTGTATTTGAAAAGAGAAACCTGGTTTTGAAAAATGTTTTTGATGGTTTTGCAAGAATATTGTTCACATATATGTAAGTCAAATAATAGCATATACCAGTACATACCTGAACTCAAATATTATTCAGAAATTTTATGGATAAAATTAATTTTGTCTAAATTAAATGTATCATAGCAATAATTCTATGATTGTTTTGGCTGACCAATTAAATTGCTTCTTTGTTTTTCAGCATCTTATTGAAAGGTCCTGGTATGCAGTCACTGAAACCTGTTTGGCCTTCACCGTCTTTCGCGATGACTTCAGTCCAAAATTTGTGGCTCTATTCACTCTGTTGCTGTTCCTGAAATGTTTCCATTGGCTCGCAGAAGATCGTGTAGATTATGTAAGTAGCATATCCTTACCATCTACGCAACATTTTTTACTTAAGTGTCTGATATAAAACATATATATATGTTGCTTTCTAATACATGCACAAATGAAAGGCATGATTACTGGCAGTCTGCTTAAAGACACTTATAGTGAACAAATGGCAACACGACTAAAAACTGAATAAAGCATTTTTTAATGTAAAGCAGAAGTCCAGAATGTAAACTATTGGTACTGGGTATAACTGGTTACCAGTAGTATAACTGTTGCTTCCCTTTACAGATGGAAAGGAGTCCAATCATCAGCATTGTATTTCACTTCAGAGTATTAGGTACGTGTTTATTTTATGTCTACAGCTATCATCCAGTATGTGAAAGATTGCAGAAAGGGAACTGACCTAGAGGTTTTATATTTGTGTACGATGTACATGTAGTAGTAAAACTGGCAACTAATATATAGAAATAGGATGTTCTGTCTCGGAAGTTTGTGATAAGTGGTTTTATCAGTACCTAGTTTAAGTTAAAATGTAATGGCCATTACAGTTAAATCTTTGCATAAGAAAGCGTTTTTTCATTGGTAATTGATCTGATATTTGGTTCACCATCTGCAAGATGCAACATCTCTCAATATGCAATAAATCCACTGTTCAAACTCAATAACTATCAATATGTAATGTGACTTCGTTTTTAGCACTGACCACATCGTTGGCCATGGTAGATGTATACTTCATACATCACGCCTATTACAGTACATTGATGAAGGGTGCTTCTGTTCAGCTGGTATTCGGCTTTGAGGTACGTCTTTTTTACTGAGATAACCGGGCGCAGTTGGTTCAGCTGGTCGCCGCTAGTTTGAGTCCAGCTCAGCGGACTCCTATATATATATTAATTAAAGCCTCCTCTCAAGCCTGCGATTATAAATCTGGACTGCATTTATCATGTGTAGCAAAACACTTAGCTTAAAACTCATTTCTGCCGATCGCGACGAGTATAGAGTTCAGGAGGTTTTCGCACCACGCTATCAATAGAGGCTTCTTACAAACATGGGAGGCCGATGTGATATGTGTGTCACCTTCCCCTATAAAAAATGCATGATATTTACCCTACTGGCATTTAAGTGTTCAAGTATTCACGCAGGGCCATCATTTTATACAATGTTTAAAAACGACCTGCATTGAAGTTTTGACTTTTTTTCTCTCCTTGCAGTACGCTATCCTATTGACCGCAGTGTTACACATCTTTGTCAAGTACGTTCTGCACACAGTTGATCTGCAGAGTGAGAATCCGTGGGAGAACAAAACCGTCTTCCTGCTGTACACGGAACTTCTTCTAGGTACAGTGACAGTGTTAGCTGTAAAAGGCAATCATTAAGGCATACTCATGTGGTATGCGTCATTGTTGATGTGTTGTTTCATCGTTAATACGTTAAACGCTATCTTTAGCGCGTTATGCGTCATCGTCACTGCGTTTTGCGCCATCGTTGATGTGTTATGCGTCTGCGTTAATGTGTTTCGTCAGCGTTAATGTGTTATGCGTCATCGTTAATACGTTATGCGTAATCCTTGATGCGTTATGCATCATCGTTGATGTGTTGTGTCATCGTTAATGCGTCATCGTTAATGCGTTATGCATCATCGTTGATGTGTTGTCATCGTTAATGCGTCATCGTTGACGTGTTGTTATCAATAATGCGTCATCGTTAATGCGTCATCGTTGACGTGTTGTCATCGTTAATGGGTAATCGATAATGCGTTATCGTTAATGCGTTATGCATCATTGTTGATGTGTTGTCATCGTTAATGCGTTATGCATCGTTGATAAGTTGTCATCGTAAATGCGTCATCGTTGACGTGTTGTTATCAATAATGCGTCATCGTTAATGCGTTGTGCATTGGTTGATATGTTGTCATCGTAAATGCGTCATCGTTGACGTTTTGTCATCGTTAATGCGTCATCAATAATGCGTTATGCATCATCATTGATGTGTTGTCATCGTTAATGTGTTGTGTCAACGTTGATGTGTTATGTGTCAGCATAAATGTATTATACGTCATCGTTAATGTGTTGTCTTCGTTAATGCGTTATCGTTGATGTGTTGTTTCATCATTTATGTTGTGCGTCATCGTTGATGTGTTATGCTTCATCATTGATGTGTTGTCATCGTTAATGCGTTATGCGTCATCGTTGATGCGTTATGAGTCATCGGTGATGCGTTATGAGTCATCATTGATGCGTTATGCGTCATCGTTGATGTGTCATCGTTGAGGCGTTATGGGGCATTTTTGATGTGTGTGTGTCAGTTGATCCTAGTGTGATAGTGTTAGATAGTGCATGAGTTACAATGAAGCGACAAATATGCTGATGCCAGTCATGTCCGTATAAACAGATTATGAAAGCTTCCCCGCGCTTGTACAAGTAGTTAACTAATAATAATTGTGTTAGCGCGCGTTAATGGAGCATTCATCAAACCATAGCAGCCCCCACCGTATATCCTATAACAATCAATAAGTCAGGCTGCTACAAATTCGTGTGGGACCAATAGGTTCACCTAACGCTACGCTGTCCATCGCTAGCGTTATAATATCGTCGTAGCTTTGTACGGTACATCTATTTCGTGTAGTTTATATAATGTAGGAAATGACGACTGGTCAGAATATGATTTATATATATTTGTGTCACCATTTTCTTTACAGGCTTTGTCAAGGTTGTGCTGTACATGCTGTTCCTCTTTATCATGATCAAGGTTCATACATTCCCATTGTTTGCCATCCGACCGATGTACCTTACCATAAGGTAGGTTACATGCTAATACCAGTGCGACCGGTAATTAACGCTCATTTGGTCTCAAGTCTCGCGCTTAGATTAGCTTTAATTAGTACCTCGCCGGCTAGGATCAGTAACTGCACCAGTGTTAATGTTATAGTATAGAAGTGTTAATTAGTGGCATATGTGAAGATTCATATACCTGTGCTGACAGAAAACATGCAGCTGCAGGGGTGATTTCTCATATACATGCAACTACTGTGCTGAGCAGTGTGATGTATGGAGTCAGTTATGGCGTACCTAGTGATGGCGTGTGTCGTTATTCGCATAGTCCGAACCATCTGTTCCATTGCAATCATATTCCTGTTCTTCAGAGCCTTCAAGAAAGCGTTGAATGACGTCATCATGTCACGAAGAGCCATCAGGAACATGAACACAAGGTGGGTGCATCTTAGTATGTATAGTAAAGCAGAAAACTTCGAAGTTTGAACAAGAAAACTCGCAATAAGTGGCACATTGTCATCCTGTGCTGTCCCAAGTACAGTATTCCGGGTTTGGTATACTTCCATTTATTCGTGTTGTTTAAACTTACAAGTGTCCTTCTCAAACTAGGCATAACTAATGTATTGATTTACACTTTATGACTTATTGGCGTTGATTGTTGGCATGTTGTTGGCCTGTTATGGCTGAATGGTATGTTGTTGGCTTGTTCTGGCTGAATGGCATGTTGTTGGCCTGTTATGGCCGTATGGTATGTTGTTGGCCTGTTATGGCTGAATGGCATGTTGTTGGCCTGTTATGGCTGAATGGTATGTTGTTGGTCTGTTATGGCTGAATGGCATGTTGTTGGCCTGTTATGGCCGAATGGTATGTTGTTGGCCTGTTATGGCTGACTGGCATGTTGTTGGCCTGTTATGGCTGAATGGCATGTTGTTGGCCTGTTATGGCTGATTGGCATGTTGTTGGCCTGTTATGGCTGAATGGCATGTTGTTGGCCTGTTATGGCTGAATGGCATGTTGTTGGCCTGTTATGGCTGAATGGCATGTTGTTGGCCTGTTATGGCTGAATGGCATGTTGTTGGCCTGTTATGGCTGAATGGTATGTTGTTGGCCTGTTATGGCTGAATGGTATGTTGTTGGCCTGTTATGGCTGAATGGTATGTTGTTGGCCTGTTATGGCTGAATGGTATGTTGTTGGCCTGTTATGGCTGAATGGTATGTTGTTGGCCTGTTATGGCTGAATGGCATGTTGTTGGCCTGTTATGGCTGAATGGCATGTTGTTGGCCTGTTATGGCTGATTGGCATGTTGTTGGCCTGTTATGGCTGAATGGCATGTTGTTGGCCTGTTATGGCTGAATGGCATGTTGTTGGCCTGTTATGGCTGAATGGTATGTTGTTGGCCTGTTATGGCTGACTGGCATGTTGTTGGCCTGTTATGGCTGAATGGCATGTTGTTGGCCTGTTATGGCTGAATGGCATGTTGTTGGCCTGTTATGGCTGACTGGCATGTTGTTGGCCTGTTATGGCTGAATGGCATGTTGTTGGCCTGTTATGGCTGACTGGCATGTTGTTGGCCTGTTATGGCTGAATGGCATGTTGTTGGCCTGTTATGGCTGAATGGCATGTTGTTGGCCTGTTATGGCTGAATGGTATGTTGTTGGCCTGTTATGGCTGACTGGCATGTTGTTGGCCTGTTATGGCTGAATGGCATGTTGTTGGCCTGTTATGGCTGAATGGCATGTTGTTGGCCTGTTATGGCTGACTGGCATGTTGTTGGCCTGTTATGGCTGAATGGCATGTTGTTGGCCTGTTATGGCTGAATGGCATGTTGTTGGCCTGTTATGGCTGAATGGCATCTTGTTGGCCTGTTATGGCCGAATGGCATGTTGTTGGCCTGTTATGGCTGATTGGCATGTTGGTGGCCTGTTATGGCTGAATGGCATGTTGTTGGCCTGTTATGGCTGAATGGCATGTTGTTGGCCTGTTATGGCTGAATGGCATGTTGTTGGCCTGTTATGGCTGATTGGCATGTTGTTGGCCTGTTATGGCTGAATGGCATGTTGTTGGCCTGTTATGGCTGACTGGCATGTTGTTGGCCTGTTATGGCTGAATGGCATGTTGTTGGCCTGTTATGGCTGACTGGCATGTTGTTGGCCTGTTATGGCTGAATGGTATGTTGTTGGCCTGTTATGGCTGAATGGCATGTTGTTGGCCTGTTATGGCCGAATGGCATGTTGTTGGCCTGTTCTGGCTGAATGGCATGTTGTTGGCCTGTTATGGCTGAATGGCATCTTGTTGGCTTGTTATGGCTGATTGGCATGTTGTTGGCCTGTTATGGCTGAATGGTATGTTGTTGGCCTGTTATGGCTGAATGGTATGTTGTTGGCCTGTTATGGCTGATTGGCATGTTGTTGGCCTGTTATGGCCGAATGGCATGTTGTTGGCCTGTTATGGCTGAATGGCATGTTGTTGGCCTGTTATGGCCGAATGGCATGTTGTTGGCCTGTTATGGCTGATTGGCATGTTGTTGGCCTGTTATGGCTGAATGGTATGTTGTTGGCCTGTTATGGCTGATTGGCATGTTGTTGGCCTGTTATGGCTGAATGGTATGTTGTTGGCCTGTTATGGCTGAATGGCATGTTGTTGGCCTGTTATGGCTGAATGGTATGTTGTTGGCCTGTTATGGCTGAATGGTATGTTGTTGGCCTGTTATGGCTGAATGGTATGTTGTTGGCCTGTTATGGCTGAATGGCATGTTGTTGGCCTGTTATGGCTGACTGGTATGTTGTTGGCCTGTTATGGCTGACTGGCATGTTGTTGGCCTGTTATGGCTGATTGGCATGTTGTTGGCCTGTTATGGCTGAATGGTATGTTGTTGGCCTGTTATGGCTGAATGGTATGTTGTTGGCCTGTTATGGCTGAATGGCATGTTGTTGGCCTGTTATGGCTGAATGGTATGTTGTTGGCCTGTTATGGCTGACTGGCATGTTGTTGGCCTGTTATGGCTGAATGGCATGTTGTTGGCCTGTTATGGCTGATTGGCATGTTGTTGGCCTGTTATGGCTGAATGGCATGTTGTTGGCCTGTTATGGCTGAATGGCATGTTGTTGGCCTGTTATGGCTGACTGGCATGTTGTTGGCCTGTTATGGCTGACTGGCATGTTGTTGGCCTGTTATGGCTGATTGGCATGTTGTTGGCCTGTTATGGCTGAATGGTATGTTGTTGGCCTGTTATGGCTGAATGGCATGTTGTTGGCCTGTTATGGCTGATTGGCATGTTGTTGGCCTGTTATGGCTGAATGGCATGTTGTTGGCCTGTTATGGCTGATTGGCATGTTGGTGGCCTGTTATGGCTGAATGGCATGTTGTTGGCCTGTTATGGCTGATTGGCATGTTGTTGGCCTGTTATGGCTGATTGGCATGTTGTTGGCCTGTTATGGCTGAATGGTATGTTGTTGGCCTGTTATGGCTGATTGGCATGTTGTTGGCCTGTTATGGCCGAATGGTATGTTGTTGGCCTGTTATGGCCGAATGGCATGTTGTTGGCCTGTTATGGCTGAATGGCATGTTGTTGGCCTGTTATGGCTGAATGGCATGTTGTTGGCCTGTTATGGCCGAATGGCATGTTGTTGGCCTGTTCTGGCTGAATGGCATGTTGTTGGCCTGTTATGGCTGAATGGCATGTTGTTTGCCTGGAGAATCGCGCTGCGCTTGGTGTACTGTACTGGACTACAAGGGTTCGCGACATGTATCCCTTCTACTGGGGATGACGGTCATAGGTGTAAAAGAGCCCCTCTCACACCACCCACACCACCCATACCACCCACACGTCGGCCCTTGTCTTACAGGTATCCCGATGCCACGGCAGAGGAATTGTCGTCGGGCGATAATGTGTGCATCATCTGCCGCGAAGAGATGGCCACTGGGTGCAAGAAGCTGCCTTGTAACCACATCTTCCACACGAGCTGCTTGCGCTCGTGGTTCCAGCGTCAACAGACGTGCCCCACGTGTCGCATGGATGTGCTGCGTCCCCTGCCCTCCCCGGTCAGGCCGCCGCAGCAGCCGCCTCCCCAGCAGCCACCGGCCGCGCCGCAGCAGCCCCAGCCTTGTAAGCGCAGCATATAGATATCGATTGCACATAGGGGTGTGTCTGTGCCTCTCAAGTACGCTAGATACTACCATTTAGATCAGTGAATAGCTCAACATTAAACCGTCTGGTTCAACAATAAACATACCGAACGCTCTCCATATACCGTATATCGATGATGTAACAGCTGCCGTCTTAGACTAAGTGGGCCAGACAGAAACTTGATACCGGGTAGGTGCGACGAGACTGGTTCTACAATGGGCGCCTGAGTAATTGGCTTCATTCGCCAGAGGAAATTATGATAGGTGCGGACGGTGGAAGAACGACCCCCGATATTCTGGCCGGTCAAGTATGTAGAGACGTAAAGGGTGCGGGGTGGGGGGGGGGGGGGAGTCCGAGAGACAGGTTGGACTTGGTTCATATATAAGTCGCACCCTCATTCGACTTAGACACCGGAAATTACGATAATATAAATAAGGGCTTGTATTTTTTCGGAATCGATACAAGTGATGGTGAATAATAATTGGAAATGCAGGAAAGAATTAAACAGTAACTTAAATTTTGGAGTATAAATGTAGGGTTTTTATGCTCTTTCATGTATATCTGCAGTCGGACCGTTTCCTGGTTTCCCTGGCTTCCCGATGTGGCCCCAGCCAGAGGCTCCGGTGGCGCCGCCCCCAGCGGTGACCTCTGCCGGTTCGACGCAGACCCCCGCCGCTGGCTCCGCTACAACAGGCGCGACCCCCGGCGTGACCCCCCAGGGTGCCGCGACCGCCACGCCGGGCAGCCCCGCCGCCATGCCCCCCTTCATGATGCCGCCCTTCTTCATGCCTATGCCATTCCGTGAGTGCATCGACCTCTGATCATGGCTGCCTCGTGGGGTCTCCGTGCCACATACCTGACACTCCAAAACTATCAACTTTAATCGTGTATTGTCACTTTTATGGCACTTTCACTTTAAAATCACATGAAGCTCTTGATCCTAAACATTCTACATACATTGCCACTTTTATGAGATTTCACTGTAAATTAATATGAAACTCTCGACCATAACATTGTATTGTCACTCCCCCTTCCCCCATTATTTTACAGTCTATACCTGCAGCTGGTGCATATGCCGTTCGACCCCTTTTCATCGCCCTATCCGTCATTATGTCCCCCTCTTATTTAACCCCCCATTATCGCTCTTACAGCTTCGCCGCCAGTCCTGCCCACCCCGGACCACGCTGGCTTAACGGCTGAGGAGCTGCAGGCCATGGAGGGACAGGAAAGACAGAACGTGGAGGCCCGGCTCCAGTGTCTGAGGAACATCCAGGTCCTCCTGGATGCCGCCATGGTTCAGATGCAGCAATACACGTCTGTGATCCAGGCACTCAGGTACGTTGAGAAAGGCGATTTATAATTTATAATCCGGACTAGCGGTGGGGCGCTATCGAATATTAAAACATGATAAGGGCAATCGATGTATAGAGCTTAAAGGAAGCCGCCAGCCTGGCCTCTAACGCTGCTTTACCGATTCACATAATACCCCAAGTGTCTATCCTCCAAACCACAGACTTTTCCGTCCTGTCTGTAGCTCATAATAAAATTTAGAAGTGACAGCCAGCCACGATTTCGCCGCTTTAAACTTAATCGGATTGAACCTGGGTCGTTCGCTCCTGCAGGATAGAACGAAGCAGATCAGCTGGCAGAATGTAATACTCCGTGTTTACTGTGTATTTTAATAGCCAGTTCTTGTCTTTGCTTTCCAGCTTTAACACTGCGCAGGCCCCGGGAGCTGGATCGGCAGCCCCTGCAGCGGCAGCTACCGCACCGCTCGCCCCCTCCAGCGTACCTGCCTCCCTGGTCACCGCCACCTCCACCACCCCCTCTGTGACGTCACCAATCAGCAGCCCCGGGAAACCAGCGTCCCCTGCTCCTCCCGCCACCGCACTGCCTTCTCATACCAAAGCGACGAACCCAGCAGTGAAGGCGGATTCTGACAGCTCCACGTCACCGAATGCCGCCGCGAAAACGGACGAATTAACCGGTACGTTGGTGGTAGATAAGACGAGCCGAGAAAAGTTCATATCGTTTCTTCGTTACTATCTTTATCTTGTAGTTTCCAAGATGGCGTTACAATTACAATATATAAACAATAAGGGCGCAATTGTTTGATTTGTGTATAATATATAATATAGTCACACATAACCTCAGGGCGTTCTGAAAGGGTGGGTGTAGGGCTTGTATTCGACAAGACATTTTAAGCCGTGGTTTTCCTTTTCAGACTTGTCTTCGCTAGAGGGCGCGGTTGGTTATACGCCGTCCTCGCCAGAGGGCGCTGAGGGCTACACGCCGGCCACAGATGAGTTAATACCGGAATACGATCAAGATGAAGACCCGGATGACATCCGAGAATTGCGACGACGACGACTACAAAAATTTTCGGAAACTCAATCATCTCGCTCGGAAAATTGTTCGAGTGACAGAGCATCTTCACAACCGGATCACTTAGACCTGGACTGATATGAGTGGAGCTATGTGGTGTATTTCTGTAGGAATATGTACATATATATATATATTACCGCCATGTTTGAGAATAATTCCTACATGTATGCCTGTGGCACGTCTGAACGGAGTCTCCGATTGTCTGGTCTATGCAACATAGCAGCAGTCGTACGAAAAGCTGCAGGAACAATGGATATTCCTGTCGACCTTGCCCAATCAAAGTACCGCTATCCGAGGGGTTTCGCAAGAAAAACAAATCGAAAAAAAAAGTTGAACTGATTGGAAAATTCACCGTGTGCCTGTTGATAGGGAGATACATGCGTGCGCAATGACTTCCCTCCACTTCCTTATTCGCTCTAACGTTAGTTCATTCTATTATGCGCCAATTTGTGAGCATCGAGCTTAATATTAGACCTCTTTACTGGCGTTATTGTCGTTAGCTTTCTAATTTACAGATAAGTAACGGCATAAGACTTGATATACGCGAAACGATTGTGTGTTGATGCAATGTGTCGCACTACTGTCAGTCAATGAAATCTCACGATGTTGCCACCGCACAATGGCGCTTCATACATTGTCTGGTGCCCTTGCAGGTACCATGAGTTGTAATTGTCATGGTTACTATGTAACAAATATATTTTCTGATGGTATTGAAGCTAATTGGGTATTATAAACCCAGCAAGACTATTAATTAAAAATGTTAGCTGGAATACGTTTTTCTGAATCCCAGATACTTTATATGTATTGTGAACTGTAGTGTTGGTTACAACCGGTGTCTTGGTTGTGTTATTTCTGTGGTAAGGTTTTGCTTCATTTGTATGTTGTATTACACTGGTGCGGGACCCTGCTCGCCAACTTCATTGCTTCCTGCTTATTCTATTCCTCGGCATTATTTAATTCACTGTTGGTCTCGTATAATTCTTACCATCGTAATATCTTTTTGTTTTCTTCACTTCATTTTAGTATAAAATCTAGTGCTTCCGACATTTTGTGCGAGTCAGCGAATGATAGCGGGATATAGCCATACTGTGACACAAAAAAACTGGATGAATGGTAGAAAGTGGGTTGTCATAAAAGTGGTGTCGTGGAAGCAAGGTTCTATACTCTGAAAGAGGCATATATTTTAATCCTGATATCGTCTGATGTTGCAGGAATCCTGAATTGTTAACGCGTACATGTGTAATTTAATAAAGTCTTGTGAAACTGCGTTGCTTGCTGATTTTTCATTGTGTTTTTATAGCCCCTGTAAGAAATGGCAAGTTGTTTTTGGGTAAGTTTGGAATTGACGAAATTACCGCCACCATTCAAGCAACACATGGTGGAATATATCCTGGTAAATTGAGTAATAATTCGATTCGATAATTAATCTTTGCTGGTTCGCGACTAATATTAGCGATGGCGGCTTATGGTTGTTTGGGGGGGGGGGGGTAGCTTTTCCTGGAGATTGGATTTTGGGGGATCGTTATCCATACAATTCCTATTTCAATGTGAAGACTCTTTCCATGTCTTTCGCGACCTTACTAGTCTGAATTCCTCAATAGTCTTGATATCCCCTAATGTTTTTTTTTTTTAGATCCCAGTTTTCAATAGTCCTGCAAGCAAGCCACTGTGGCTACTACGTTACATCTACGAAACTAAGTTTTAAACAGTCCTTTTCTTGCATGGTGATTCGATCTTGCTCTGTTGAGAATTCACGATTCAGAGGAGTACCCCCACCCCACCACTCATGAATAGTCAGATTGAGAACATGAAAACCGGGGGGGGGGGGGGGGGTAGTTACTTTTCAAGTCAAAATCCTAGGGGGGCGGGGGATAAGAAATTCATCAAGCGGGGATCCGTGATACAGATCAAACCCTGCTTACTTTGGTAACAGTTTCAGTGTTTACCTTTGTTTTTGGTGGACATCTGGTTACAAATATACATACCGGCTATACCTGTCAGTAAAATCTATAGTTTATTATATATAGATAGGGCCGTTGATGTAATTAAAGGCTGCAATTTTAATAAAATGTCTTACTCTAAATTTGACTTGCATTGTGCATGCTATCTATCTATATGTGGGGACTTGGCCGTGTCATTGACCATCTTATCGACAGGTCTGGCTATCTTAATAGGCAGTGTTACTCCGCGTGAAACCAACAACGTCACATGTGGCTAGTGTTGCTGGGCCTACTTCTGATACTGCAGAGACCCAGCGCTTGAGCCAGCTGATACGGTGGCGCTCTCTGGTGGCGTTTGCTTTGGCAGCTGGGAGAAACATTTCTGATACACCGTCTCAACCGATATAGATCAAGGTCAAGGTCTTGCACTCTTACGTCGCTCTCGCCTTTCCCGAGCTCCTTTCCCATGTTGTCGTAAGTGACTTGAGTCTCACCACAGATCGAGCAATAAACAGAGTGGTCCAAGCTTTATACCGGCCTCTTGATATGTGTGATGGGCCGATCCAATCATTTGCGGTCTCGCTCGTATAATTTTTCATATCATCCCTATTATCGCTCAGGCCTATGTGATTTTCCTCGACTTTTTCTACTCTACTCTAGCCTCTAGCCATCTAGGGCCCGCTTTCTAGCCATCAAGCATTCTAGGCAACATGGACTGATGGAGTCATAGGGCGAAATTATTTTTTGGGCCAGGACTGGTAGGCCGCCTAGTAATAGTATGCTCGAGCTCTTCCAGGCCTGCTGGTCTGGCTACACTGAATCGGGTAGACTGGTCGAATGTCGGACACTTTTTTACAGTTTTTGAAAAGTTTGCACAAAAATAATGATTAAAAGTGAACAAGAAATGCCGGTCTTGTCCGTTTTTTTTCTTGTCAACAAGGTGACTCTTCTTTATCCAAAAAGAGATAAACAGATCATTTCCTGCCAAAAGTAAATACCGAAAAAGCATCTAAAATGGAAGGCTAAAATGGGGCAATGTCGAACAGGTGTGGGGTAATGTCAGACACTCCTTATTTTATGCTTTACTTTCATTTAATGTAACATATTAAAAATATATAAAAAATATCTATGTCAGGTTCAGAGAGTTGCAATTGCACTAATATCATCATTTGTTTACTAAAATCGGTGATTGCTTATATTGAGCACGGTCTTTCGCAGGCTGATGCGGTTCAGAAAAATTGGCGTGTAAAGTTCAGGCAAGATTTCGGTGGTGACGTGTCATGCAAGATTATGTTCCATTCGGGTATTTCCGGTACTATCCGGTACTTTCCGGAAGTGCCAGTGCATGTGGTAGAATGATAACAAACACATGGAGGGCAGAATTGAACCATTTGACATTTATTTTGCAACCTGTAAGCTGTTTTGTATAATTGTCTGACATTACCCCACTGTCCGACATTCGACAGATTGACCCTATCAATGAAACGTTTACACCGATCTTGGCGCAAGTGCCCCCAGGCAAGCCAGCTTCTCTAGGGGCACAACAGTAACAATGTTAAAATCCTTCAATGTTAGTAGAGAATCGACTGTAGCTTTTATTATAATATGTGCTCAAACAATCATAGTGTTTACATATTTTATATACCTTGTTCTATCATCTGATACTATAGGTTGTTTCGGTTATATTTTCTCGAAGAAATGTTGGAGACACAACTGTTCTCAAACAGCCATCCACCATATTTGCTGATGCCGGTACCTGTGAATGCGACTTGGTTCCTCCTCTCAATTAGTAAGACTCTCTGCTAGAGGGCCTTGTCAGTCGCTCACTTTGAACTTAAGGACAACAGCAGCGCCCTCATTGACTGTTACAAAGTTTGGGACCCAGGCTACAAAGGGTTCAAATGGGGGCAGGATTCACCAGGTGGCACTGCATACGCATGACGGTTGGTAGGGAAAAGTCACATGCTCCAACATTTGTTCGTGAAAATATGACTGCAACAATCTAGTGTTGACACACTTTCTTGATGTCAGAAGATAGAACAAGGGATATAGAATACGTAAGCACTATGATTGCATGCACCCACATTATAATAAAAGCTACAGTCAATTCCCTACTAACGTCAAAGGATTTTAACATTGTTACTGTTGTGCCCCTAGAGAACGGGCTTGCCTGGGGGCACTGGCGCCAAACACTGATCATGTCTGGTTCAGTTAGGGGCAATGGAACAAGCCTAGTCAGTAGACAGTCCCTCTTCAATCAGCCGGCATCTTCTTCCCAATGCCCCATGCTGATTTGAGCAGGGCACATCGGCATACCGAATGGATCTCCTGAGGCTGAGGCCACAGGCACAGTAAATCAATTGATACAGAAAGGGGTAGTGTAGCATCTAGGGTACAGGATTGCAAGATTCCTATGTTTTAGAAGGCTGTGATCATGGTGATGCAATATTTAGGAGTCCTAACGCGCTAGCACTCTACAAGTTAACATTGTATTGATGCAATATCTGAGCACAGGCCACAGGCCTTGAACTTTCTATCAGAGGCATCTTAGCTGGTATCAGAGATTATGTATGTTGTAAAGGAGCATAATATGTCGGATGTTACTTGTTGCAATTAAGTTACTCCTATATAGTATCTATGCACCCCAAACAGAATCAATGAATTTTCACATTTGGCAAAGTTCACCTATTTGCTAATGAAGGGATGGGAATATTTTGGCTGCCAACCCCACACATCCTGCACCATTTTTTTAATCAAATTTTATGCTTTCAGATTATGAACTCAATGAGAAGGATTCAAGCCTTTATCCCTTCATTATGCCACAAGAAAGTATCATATGCCAATATCATCCGAGAGGTAAGTGTTTTCGCTTACTGTATAGTGTTATGTTTATGTTTTAATGTAATTTTGTTAGCATATATAAAATTAAAGGAAACAATGCAGACAATCATATATGATTTATATACAGGTGTCTGAAATATCAGCCAGGTAGTTTTAGCCAGTAAGGGTTCTTTATATCTCTTATTGAGAGATATAGGCATCTCTAATGATACATTAGAGGAAATTATGTATTCCTGTCTCCACTTATAAAACACCACATAGTCCCTGTGAGGCCTTGTAAATTTGGTAACCATTGCAACCCTGTCTCTGATTGTCAGAATATTATTATCAATACATAATATGCCATACCAGTATATGATATGGTCTGAGTTTACCTGTTTAATCAAAGAAGGGTTGATATTATAGTTGCTGCTATTATTACCTGTATGTTGGCATTACTTTTTGACATTATGTTTGTCCCGTTCAGAGATTGCCAAGTCGTATCGCTGTGAGTGATGTAGGTGAACGCATCATCCCGGAGCCAAAGCCCACCTTGACTGGGGTTGAAGAGGTCAAGGTTGATTGGAAGTATGTGGAGAGGTTGATACCCCAGGCCACTGTCCCTGACCCCCCAGCTCACGCCCAATACCCAACCCCCTCAGGGTGGGTCCCACAAAAAGGTGAGACAAAACATGACAAAACAAACCCAGTTGAAAATGATAACCTCTATCTAATATTCGGAGGATTTTGATTTATTCAGGGATACGGTTTACGGAGGTTCCACTCTGTATGTACATATATATCTATTATGAACTGTTCACATATTACATGATACAGTCTTTCATATATTTTTTGAAAGACTTTATTATTGAGCTGACTGACTTTTTATTGTTTTCCAGCAAAGCTGTTTGACCTTTCATACTTAGTGCGAAGAACAAGATTTCATAACTTCCCTATTTATCTTGAATCTCTGTCTGGAGGAGGACAGAAGATGACAGTCATTCGACGAGTGGACGGCAATATCTGGGTAGGTTTAATGTGGTGAATAAAGCAACGAATGGCTTGGTGTTTAGATGTAGACTTCTTCATTTTGGATAACCCGACCAAGTCATTGTTTATGTCGAGGTAAGATGGTTCATGAAAGCAAACCCTGACTGTTCGAGGATCGAACCAAAGACTTTTGGTCTGATGTGTTACATACAAACTGAGCTTCGGTGTCTCCGGTTAACATAGCGAACATGCCACCGACCAAAAAAATGTAGTGGACTGTTCCACTGCTGGACACAGCGAATTACCCATCTCTGTACCCGTCCTATTAATCTTTACCTGCCAAACAATCTCTCTGGAACTTATTCCACTTTGGTTTCACATCCTATTCTTTATATTAAACCATCCTATTCTTTATATTAAACCATCCTATTCTTTATATTAAAGTCTCTTCCGTAGGACAGAATGAATTGTTTAAAATGCATCATATACATATGTTTCGACCTCCCTCGCGTCCTTAACAAGCATCTAATGCCATATGTTCATGATGTTTGCAGGCATTGGAGAAAGACTTGCGGCAGTTCTTGGAGACCACTCTCGGCAAGAAAATGTACACACAGGTGGACGAAGTGTGCTGTAAGCTGAGGGTTCGCGGAGCCTTCGTCAAAGAGGTCAACGACTTTTTCATCGAAAAGGGACTTTGACACGCGATTGTGACATCCCGGGAGTGAATGTGGATGGGGACAGCCAGATGGGATGGGTGGGAGGCGGGGGTACGAATGTGTGGTGAATGCTCGTTTGATGATAAATTGAGTGCGTATATAAATAAAACTATATAATGTGGAAACTTTGCAACATAAATTGTTTTAATATTGTTAATATTTGCCGATCAACCATAACGGGATTCTCGAAAGAGGCGACAAACAAAAACCTGTTACAATTTGAGTTTATTTCTGCGTACAAGTTGACGTCCAAGCGGCACTTACAGAGCAGGCTCGTGGCGCCTGAAGCTAATGCCATTGAAATAAAAACGTATAGCACTGTAACATTGGTAATAATAAGAACAATTAAAACAAAAGACATGGCTAATAATTATCTGTCTAACAGCAGACAGATGCACTTCGGAAAGAAAGCGATCTCCACAATATTTGGATTATTCCTACGATGCGCTATGAGCTTCGTGTTGATGTCGATGATGGTGGTGCATAATGTCGGTCAGTTTTACCTTGTCTTGGTTTCCGCTGAGTCTCTCCTTTTACCTTAAGTTATCTGGTTACCGAGGTCGCGTGATTGCAGGATGCACAAACCTCCATCATTATTAAGAGCTGGTAATCGCGTTGTCCGTGCGCTAGCTCTAAATCCGCTGAACTATTTTATCATAACGCGCCCCTCGTGCAAATGCAATTGGCCGAATCATGGGAGCCTCGATCATTGCCATCATGCAGCCTAATAGTAGCGTGAGTTAGCAAAGCATTGAGGATTATATGGAACCATCAGCCACCTGCAAAATCCCTTCATTTTCGTAACCCTCCCGCGGAAAACGTCGGGCTGATAGTGAAAATAGCTGGCTCCCAACACAGATTGCCTGGCGCCTGATTCTATAGCCATCGCTGTTCTGAATTACACGTGTTCGTGTAGAATGGTCCAGAAATCCTCTCTGTCGGGGAAGACTTCGGTGGGAGTCTGCGTCATCGGCAGTCGATCCAAGTACAACTGCAGTCGGTGGACGATTTGATTCAAGGGCGGTCTGTCACGGGGCCGACTTTGCCAGCAGTGCAGCATGAGGTCGTACCTAGGTAAATAACATATCATGAACTATACCAGAGAACGAGGGCCGATTTCCTCCTCACAAACGCTAGATCGCGACAAACTGGATGTAACAAACTACTAGCGTAGCTTCTCTTTCTCGTAATGCATCATATCATTTTTATTCAACCGACGAAGTAACATAAATTAATCTGTAGCTACTTAATTAGGTATAACAATTGCTAATGATGAATTTTGGGTATTGTGACGTTTACGGTTTATCACGCATATTTAGTCGTTCCGTGTCGCAAGCGATAGCGATTGGCTGCGTGGAGCTTGGATCCTTCGATCGATAACATTTTAAGTTTTAGAATCTTCGGTTCTATGATAATATGCCTGGTTGATACAAACCGGTTGAAGAAATGAAGTTACGCCACAGCCGCATTGGACCTCCTTTTTACAAGTGGGTCATGACTATCAAACACTTACAGAGCTGTGGGACATCCAGGCGGCCGAATCAATCTCTTGCCCTTGGTCAGGTAGAGCGCCACCTGGCGATCCGAGTCTAGGTGAGGGTAGGGTTCGATACCCCCGCTGAGGATCTCCCATAAGATCACCCCGAAACTCCACTACGGAAAATACAAAGCATCAGTACCAGACTGATCTTTTTATATGATGTTTATTTCATTTTTTCAGCTGTAAACTATAAAACTAGATGCTTGCTAAACGGTAAGATTACCAAAGTATTTATTTGTCAAACCTAAAGCGCAGGAGAACATTGATGTCAATGCTTACGATCGGACTCTGCTTCGAGAAGACGCCTTTAACGATGGCCTCTAGGGGGAGCCACCGTACAGGGGGCCTCGTGGTGCTGAGCGGGAAGGGTTCAAGGTCACCAATGACTACGTGGCAATTGTTGTCCAGTCTGCATATCATACGAAGAAGAAAATAATCGTTTTTTCAATAAAATATTAGCGAGCGCAAGCGAGCTCTTAAATAATGTAACATGCATGCATATTCAAAGTCCATTTCAAGCATAGACTTAGGACTTTCATTTCGCGTAACAACCCCCATGAGACGTTTTCGGATTCGGAGTAAATATCAGCTGTACGTAATAATATTCAAGCAAAGAGAGGACGGAGCCTATTATTTCATGTCTTTAATAATTAAATCAGCTGCCCCAAAAAATTAAGCTATAAATTATTCAATGTTGACGGCTGCTGTCATAGTGAGTAGTTGTGACGTCAAAATGTTATAAACATGACGTCACAATGGGAGTTCCTAAGCAACCCAATGAGAATAAAGCACGTGTATGGTACCCGTCATCCCACCAAAGATATTCTTTATGGCAAGCCGAAGTGAGATTAATTTTTAATACTAAACTAGATGTATCCCCTCGGAATATCTGAATTAATCAATATACGCTCGCATTTTTTAGGTAGCACCTATCCATATTAGTACTGAACCCTAAACATTCAAATGTATATGTAAACGCAACGGTAGATTGCATTGATGGCTAGCCTGCATAAACAAACGTAAATGCCTTGTGAGCGTCCACCCGCGGCGACCACTTGTGGTACATCTTACTGCCATGAGTCCCTCGATGTGTTATTCTTACCGAATGGCTGAGGACGTTAGGTTGGTGTGGATGACTTTGACCCGGTCAAGGTATGTCAGTCCGGAACACATTTGAAGGGCAAAGGTCAAGACGCACCGAGGAGTCATCAGCTGAAATGGGAAGTCAAGTGAGCATTTTAGTTTCGCTACATATTTGAGACAAGTGCACATAAAATCACTGTCACTGCAGAAGTTGCAGATGAGTTAGAGTATGGGATATATATGTCATACGCATTTATAAGGTTGCATTCTTTCCCACTAAACCATAGATATCAAATACCAATTGTGCTTGATAGATCATTTTATGCAATTGCTTCGGTCGGTCTCTGTCACTTATTTAATAATATATAAATACCGTATTTAATTCGATATTTGTATCCTTTACACTCATTGTCGTTAATATGTAATTACTTTGGGGTTGTTCTCGGCTGTCCAGCGCATCAGGCCGTGCAGGGTGACGAGGAAGTGGGTGCGACCCAGGACCGCCATCACCTCCACCCCGTCCCGGGTGAAGGGTGACCCCTCCAGGCAGAGACCGTGCATTTGGTGGACGTGGGGGTGGCGCAGGCCCCGTGTTACCATGGCGCTCCGCAGCAGGTTGATGCGGTCCTCCTCCCTGTTCAGCCCTGTGATCGCGTAGATGGACGGGGAACAGGATCAGCCTTCGTATGTATATGATTCGTGGTTTCAGTATTAATCGTCCCTTGTATTATTTATTTACAATTAGTGATTTCGTGGACCCCAAGGTGGGCGAGGAAGCGCATGTGACCTCTCTCGGCCCAACCCTCCGGGGACCCCTCCCCGGACCTACCCCTGTATACGAGGATCAAGTGTCACGAACTGACCCAGAATGTTTGGTACCCGCCATGGTACCCGCCATGGCATTCCTGTGACTGTAGGACGGGCAAAAACCAATTTTTGCCCGTCCTACAGCCACAGAACTGGGACTAGACTCCACTGACCTCTTGCATTCCAGGACGTTCGGACAAATATCTTGCATAATCTCTGGTTCAGAGCGAAACGCCAAACGCGATGCGCCAAACAAAAGGGATAATCCCGTTGGCGTTGGTACTTTTGGTCTATTTATGATGAACCCGACCGGTACGGAGATACTATATATATACATCTACCATTCATGCAGCGTACCTGTGAAATAAGTTTTTATTTTCTGATGGATGGATCGGTATTTTAGGCCATCTTTGTGAACACATGAGCCCAGGTCCCCTGATGGGACATTGATATGCAAGATATGAGAAGCAATTCCAGGGTTCGGACAACCGACAAGATCAAGGCTCGAACCAAGCAGTAGGCCTTCAAATATGAGAATTCTTCGTCGACCAAATCTTGTGCAAATTGCGCAGTTTTTTTTATCTGTATGGTATTTGTGCGAGATACGAGGAGATCACTTATCAATCGTACAAATAACAGTGAGACTAATATTGATGACTATGTTAGCTTACCGCCGCCTGCGCGCCTTACCTCTGTGTATCTGTATGGTCACCGGCTTACAGGGCGATGAACTAGGGCCGTTGTTGAGCGGCAGACGGAGGCTTCCCGAACAGAAACGGTGCGCTCTCGTTTCGTCTTAAAGGGAGACAGAAAACAGCATAAGTCCTGAATAAGCACAATTTATATTGAAACTTTCACGATCGAGGGACTTAAGTTTGCATCATTTGGTGGTAAATCATAACGGCAAAACTGTACATGTGGGCGATATTTTGCGCCTGATACTTCATAGACTGATATCTATTAATGGGATAATATTAAATTGTTACTGACACGTACATTGATGGACTCATATAAGATCAACTTTTGTTCATGTTCCAAAGTGACATTTATTTCTTTCATCAGCATAAGAGATCAAGGGAAATGCCAACAAAAAGAGATTCCATAAAATGATTGTGCAAAAGTACAACTAAAACTCACCAGTCATGACCAATCTGCCGGTACGGACGCGGTCCCGGTCGAGGAGAACCGAACCAAGGTCATGGAGGTCAAGGAAGGCCTTGAGGTCTTCCTCGTCTGCTGCCCCTGGTGGCGAGGTCCAGTCGTCCCGTGTAAGCCCATCCTGCCACGTTATGTTTATATTACCACTACTGATATCACCAGACAGGTTGGCATCCTCCATATCTAACGGCCATTCCAGACAGCTACGCAGGCGGCGTTTGGCGAACTCCAGGTCAAACATCTTGAAGTCTTCGAGGGTCTGGGCGCAGAGGGAGTCTGGGTAGAGGGCGTTGTAATCAATATAACTGTCCTCAAAGTACTCCGCTAGGCTTTCGATAGATGTTAGCATCTTACTCTTGGAGCAGGTCAAGTATAGGTTAGAAGAACTTTGATTCAGAATATTCTCGATACTCGCTGTGGAGAGTTGTGGTTTAATGATCTGTCTGCTCGCAGCGTCTGCTGACGCATCCTCCCCTATCGAGACAGACACCAGGCTACCGTTAGAGCTATGGAGGCTCGGAGATATGTCCTTATCACCGGTGTATCCCAAGGAAGGGTGGACACCTTTTGTGGCATTCACGTGTTCGGCAATTCTAGCCACGTGGCTAGGTGCGAGACTTGAACGGGATGCGCGAGAGGTCCCGGCCACCTTGGGCGAGGTTCGCCCACAGACCGTGGAGTCCTGGCAACGTTGGCCGCCGTCAGGGTAATCCGTGTGAGTATTGCTCCAGTCCATGGCAACTTCCGGGACCCCATTACCGCCGTGGCCTGTGATATCAGCGACACCCACCAGGCTCCACTGACTTAACGCCGTCCCCATCACTTTGTCCGATGTGTCTTGTAGCTGCAGACTGTTGGAACGCCTGGTCAGGGGTACCATACCCACGTTACCCGTTGTGACTGATCGTCTTCTCGAGGCCTTCCAGATTTTCGGCTTTTGTACGATTGTCATTGTTGACTTAGATCTCTGTACGGTGAAGGTGTGGTTTTGTCGCACTCCACGCATAAGGGATGGGTCGTCTAACTTCCGGTTTTGGGAATCGTCATCCACACCTCGGTCCTCTGCTCGTATCCCGCCGATGACGTCACAGAAGACGACCGGGCCGGCGTTGCTGTAGTCCAACACGTTATGGTTAATGGCATCTGGCACTGGCGGCTCCCCCGCCCCCACGGATGGCCGCCCCACCACTCGGCGGGGTAGAGTCGTCCGGATTCTCTCACCGAGGGAGAGTACGTCCCCAGACTCCTCCTTTACGGTGTGCGTGGCGTGGGGGGCCCATGCGACGCCATCTTTAGGGTAATAGGCCGACCACGTGGTCACGGGTTCTTCCAGAGTGGAGGAGGAATAAGATGACCTGACCTGATCCGAAGTCTGATTGGTGGTTATGTCCCTTGGCGGATGATCGGGGCGCCATCGACGGACGTCGCTGAAACTATCTTGGCCATCTTTCGATCGATTAACATTTGAAGTCACCCCCTGCTGCATGGTTCCCATGGCCCGTTCGTCGTCTGCAGCGTTTCTGCCAAAGACGAGCAAAGAATATAAATGAGCAAGTGCATGTCAACCTGCTCATCATAACGTAGAGCAACTCCATTAGAGCCCAAAGCAGAATTAGCAGATGACGATCTCAGCATGTCCATTATATATTATATAAAGCTCAATGGCCTATATTTATGTCTGCCAAAATATGAAAACTTTGCAGATATGGAAGGCAGCACCGCAGTAAATTGACTGACCAATGACCTATATATAGTAAAAACATCTTTGTTAATCGATGCGACATGATCTGCATTTGTATTTGTTAAATTAAACCGGATGCCTGTAACTATAACCGCTTTTAAAATTAACGTTCATTGGCTCTTTATAAACTGATTGACTTACCTTCGGTCTAAGCAGGAATTACAAGTTAAGATGTCGGATAATTTACGTAGCATCCTGTTTTCGTGATTTCGTGTAATTCCAAGCGGTCAAATTTGTCGCTCAGCCATCAGCTCATGGCTTCAGGCTTAAATTACCACCATCGCGACCTCCTGAAATGGGAAACATCGAATATAAACCTCGTTTGCCATTAAGTATTTATGATATATTGATATGGTTGGTCGTTTTCGTTTTGGCGAGACTCACAAAAAAACGTAATCGATCAGCGCTGTTCCTAATAGCTGTGGATTAGGAATATGCGCTGAGCATGTTTCTTGAATATCCCTCGAGTTAGTCATTTAGTGGTGGAATACTGATATGGGCTGCCAATTTCCTGTGATTGATAGACCACCTGTTTGCTCCTCTTCGAGATTGGCTGAAATCTCCGTGAGTTTTAGGACCCGTCCATTTACGTGGCCAGTTAGAACATGTTAGCCTCCGCACTGTACAAACTGTGCCTTGTGCATGGTTCTATCAATAAAAGCGACATTTATACAACGTCCAGCCAAGTTCGATCAGTCAGTAATCAAGTGCAAGCCCCTGGGTTGACGGCAAAACTGCTTCTAATGGAATTGATTACGGACTTGACGTAGCCTGTCTAGCTTTATTGGCAAACAATGTGCCTCATCATGGGCGAGAGAGAGAGAGCGTGTTCATGCAAGCAAGTGAAGGGATATCGGCAGTTAGGGTCTGTCTCGCCGTACGTCATCTGAGAGCGGCATGTCTGTAAATATATACACTTCCCTTTTTACACACCACATATGACCCATAAATCCGCCAATCCATATTGGGTGCACCGTGTTACGCCATAGATTCAATATAATTAATAAGCTTCAAAACGCATTTCTATTCCATGCACTAGGTTTTCGCTTCATTTCTTGATATATAAGTTTGCAAAGAAAGATCGATTTCGGGAAGGAGAGGGGGGTCACCCTTAGTAAGCAATAACATCCCATGTAGCCCAAGTTAGTTTAGGCCGGGACATTGGTAACTACCATGTGCTTGTCTCATTGGTTGTCCAAGAATCTTGTTTATCACATTTATAAACAAATATATTCAATTGATGACATAAATAATTAATAAAATATATTGATCATAAAATACGTCAGCATGTATAAATGTGTATCCGTAAATCGAACGAACAGTTTTGCGAAACCGAAACCGCCAAACCTGCGCCCTGCGTTGTTTCATATAGTTTCGAGCAAACCAGTTTCCATGCTTCTCATGTGGCCTCTTGTCGAGCAGTCAGGTTGGTAAACCGGTTTGGGTTTCATGTATATTAGATATGCCCTTAGTTGGTCGTCGTAAAGCTAGTTCACGTCACTTCACATTATGTCTTTATACCACCATACCACTGTATTCTCCAGCAGTAAATCCCTTCATCCAATGGTGTCATCATTAAATATAGCTGAAGACAGAGGATCCGGCGATGCCTTGGTCTTTTGTGCCAGCGGTGCCTGTGACTAAGCTGACCCTCACCGGATTGGGGGGCGGGCCGGGGGGGGGGGCAGGTGACAACAGAAAGGGTGAATGGGATGCGATGTCATGATATCGCGTGCGCTGGCTGTGACCCCTGACCTGGCATGAAATATAAAGGACTCTGATCTCGACACTCAGGAAGCGGCTCACACCTTGAGGCCTGGACATCAGGAAGTAATCCTTGTGGTGGCTGTGCAAATCAATACATCCAACTTATAGGCCTATATATACAGATTTCATGAGATTATAGCTTGATGGTGCATGTTCGTATTGCGCATCGTGCATGATAACTTTTAACTACTATACATAAAGACGCATTCATGGAATACAAGATACGAATACGTCGTCCAGCAACTCAATTACTAAATATGATATAAGTAACGACCATTTCATTTATGTGATAAGACACTCAACCGTGAAACCATATACAAAATTAACGATTTTCTGGGAAACATATTAAATGAAAGATGAAAGGCATGTATTTGTTCTATCATCGAATGGCTTGCGCATTGAATTAGACAAAGAAAGTGATACTAAGCTGTAATTCTTTGACTAATCAGAAGATTAGTACATACGGCACCCCCGGTTCGAATGTTGACGATGGATCAAAAGTCGAAAGTCCGGGTATAGGTGGCCATGCGGTATGAATAGATTTGAGGCATCTCATAATCTGTCCTGTCACTAGACATCAGTATGATGCATGCGTGAATTGCGCGTACGACAAAAGGACCTACGTCTTTATTTCTCAGGTTGCCACCTAATATGCAGATAAATCACACCTAATTATATATTCATCAACATTCACGAGGACAAATTTTTATTGATGCATAACGAGCTACTTGACCATCCAGGATACACAAATAGGTACTTGAGGGCGTGGGCAATGGCAATTATATAGTCTGAAAACGTATGCTTGCTCATTTTGTAGACGACATAATTATCTGATTTTTACTGATGTTGTTATTCGATGACAACGCTGGTTCGGTTAGCGTATTCATATACACGTCTGATTTCCTTGAAGTCATGTGACACCGGCTTACCTGAGTTCTCTGTCAATTTGGCGCCTCAAACATCGATTCTTTGCAGTTCTACCGTCAGACCCAGACAGTCGCACTCTGGAATGTTGGACATCAGGTGGGTTGTTTCCATGGCAACCGCTTCCCAAGATGTGATGCGGCAGACGATAGTGTGGATATGACTGGTGGCATGTTACGTCCGGCCATACCAACTGACGCTGTCTCCATTGGTCAATCTCTGGTATGCAGATTGTTTTCCTTTAATCATCCGGTGCGATCTATTTACATTACTGCATTCCTAGTCCATAAATATGTCTCTATAAATCCAACGTTTCTATAGATGCATTGTGAATGTCGGGGCAGCTGAGATTTTCCGTTCATGTATTTATTTATCCTACTAAATGGATATTTTTACGTTATAAAGACGCAGACGTATTCCTGGCACGAAAAAAACGTTGTGCGCCACTTTTCCCCAAGACGCTCATATATGGGTGAATGAAATATTGGACATGGGTAATTACATTACCTTAGGCCCGACTAGTGTGCAGACTTAAAGAATGCATGCATGTCCATGATCGTCATAGAGTACGATACCCATATTGAGTGTCCGCCCAAGCTGTATCTGCATGCGCCTCTGTATTCGTCATACGGTACCAGCGCATCTCGATAACCCGGATATTTTGGCTTTAGTTAATCAGTATATCTGCCATCGCTTCCACTCACCTCTCCAGCCAGGCAGCCAGCCACGTTCACTGCCAGGCCCGGGAGCGGGTATGAAGCCAGCGCTGTCACTGTCACTGTCACTGGCACTGTCGCACCTGGCTACTGCCATCGCAGCCTCATTTTGCCACACACCTGGGCGCGACTGAATTAAGCGCCACGCACCCATCCTCACCCCGCCGTGGTCACCCAGACTTCCTGGCCCCGTACACCCCCTGCTGCCCCCCCCCCTCCTCCTGTCACCACTCACTGCATGTACACATTCCCACAAGAGGCTTCTGTGTCTGTATATTTATGGTGAGTTGCAGGCTCCGATGCCATCGGTGAACGGCAATGCCGAGGGTGGCAGGGGGGAGGTAGGGGGTGGGTGGGTATTATTGATGGCGTGGGACGACAAGCTGATTGTGTCGTTGTATTGAGGTGTATACAGACAGACGGGGATTTCGGTTTTGGCTGTGTAATGTGCCAACGCCTACCCCCTTAACAAATAATGGGACGATTATTTCGGTAAAGAAAGCCTTGATAAATCACTGGATTTACTTACCTATATAAATCATGAAACGCTAGATGAGATGCGGTTGTGATAGAAGTGTGCGTCTCGCTGTGACCTTGCATCAGTGTCATCAATCACCAACCTTTACCAGATTGGCGCCAGTTTGGTGAAAAAGAAAGGGTACCAGGTGATGGGGGGTGGGGGGGGGATGCCATTTTGGCGCGGAAGGAAGGGTACCAGCCGGTGGGGGTAGGGGGGTTACCATGTGAAGGGAGCAGTTTGGTGAGAAAGGAAGAGTACCAGCCGGGGACGGGGTGGGGGGCGGTACCAGGTGGCGGGAGCAGTTTGGTGAGGAAGGTAAATTACCAGCTGTTAGAGGGGTCCCTTTTGCAATATTTCAACGGCTGTGTTTTTTTTTCAGTCTCTACCGGATTCCAAATTATATCAGAAGGAAAATATGCTTTATACATGGCACATGAAGACATGGCACATGAAGACATGGCACATGAAGACATGGCACAGGTTCACGGCATCGAACGGTCCCATGCGCATGTTCCACTCGTCAAATTGCTCGGATGCGCATAACCCCGTGCGAGTGCACCGACACCGCAGACCCGCACCGCCGACCCACACCGCCGACCCACACCGTCCACCCACACCGCCGACCCGTACCGCCGACCCACACCGCCGACCCACACCGCCCTCCCCACACCGCCGACCCGTACCGCCGACCCACACCGCCGACCCGTACCGCCGACCCACACCACCGACCCGCACCGCCGACCCGCACCGCCGACCCGCACCGCCGACCCACACCGCCGACCCACACCACCCACCCACACCGCCCACCCACACCGCCGACCTGCACCGCCGACCCGCACCGCCCTCCCACAGCGCCGACCCGTACCGCCGACCCACACCGCCGACCCGTACCGCCGACCCACACCACCGACCCGCACCGCCCACCCACATCGCCCACGCACACCGCCGACCCACACCACCCACTCACACCACCCACCCACAGCGCCGACCCGTACCGCCGACCCACACCGCCGACCCGTACCGCCGACCCACACCACCGACCCGCACCGCCCACCCACACCGCCGACCCACACCACCCACCCACACCGCCCACCCACACCACCCACCCACACCGCCGACCTGCACCGCCGACCCACACCACCCACCCACACCGCCCACCCACACCACCCACCCACACCACCCACTCACACCACCCACCCACACCACCCACCCACACCGCCCACCCACACCACCCACCCACACCGCCGACCTGCACCGCCGACCCACACCACCCACCCACACCGCCCACCCACACCACCCACCCACACCACCCACCCACACCGCCGACCCACACCACCCACCCACACCGCCGACCCACACCACCCACCCACACCGCCCACCCACACCGCCCACCCACTACGCCCACCCACACCACCCACCCACACCACCCACCCACACCGCCGACCCAAACCACCCACCCACACCGCCGACCCACACCACCGACCCACACCACCCACCCACAACGCCGACCCACACCACCCACCCACACCACCCACCCACACCGCCGACCCACACCACCGACCCACACCACCCACCCACACCGCCGACCCACACCACCGACCCACACCACCCACCCACAACGCCGACCCACACCACCCACCCACACCACCCACCCACACCGCCGACCCACACCACCGACCCACACCACCCACCCACACCGCCGACCCACACCACCGACCCACACCGCCGACCCGCACCGCCGACCCACACCGTCGCCCCGCACCGCCCACCCACACTGCCCACCCACACCGCCGACCCACACCGCCGACCCACATCCCGCCCATCCACACCGTCGCCCCACACCGTCGCCCCGCACCGCCGACCCGCGCCGCCGACCCGCGCCGCCCACCCACACTGCCGCCAGTCTCTGGTCGAGAAGCCTCCCATCGATACCATGCCAATCTCTCCGACCCGCACCGCCGACCCACACCGCCGACCCGCACCGCCCACCCACACCGCCCACCCACACCGCCGACCCACATCCCGCCCATCCACACCGTCGCCCCACACCGTCGCCCCGCACCGCCGACCCGCGCCGCCGACCCGCGCCGCCCACCCACACTGCCGCCAGTCTCTGGTCGAGAAGCCTCCCATCGATACCATGCCAATCTCTCCGACCCATCAGCTACCCACTGTTACTAACGTGTGCGTGTTTTCTGACGCCGACGTTATATTGGAACATTGGTCATTGTGTAATCTGAGATCACACAACAAAGGGGGCATTCGTGTTGTGCGCGTCTTCTCTAACAACTTCTAAATCATGTAGCGAACCGCAATTGATTTATTGATTGTCTATATTTGCTTGGCCTTCCTGGTACCACTTCTGTCTATATTCCATGTTTTTGCCCTGGCCACATTTACTTTGCCTACTCGTATATGCATGCCTTTGCATAGAAATACAATGACATTTTCAACGCTTCATTAATGACCTGACTGACAGAATTGTCGGTCTTCTTGCATTGGCGGCTTTTATCGGACCACTTTAAGCGTGATTATTATATGGGTCTATGTATATTCACATAATTACCACTCCTACGCTGCTATACAGATCGACCGATTTTTAGTGCCTTTATAAACGGTTGTCCGGATCACTAGCTCGACGTAAAAGTAACTGATAAAGTAATATCCACAAACAGTGTGAAATTTCGCTGCCATTATTTAGGGTTATTTATCACTGCATTAATGTTGTTCATATGGTCAACTAGCTGTGACATCAAAACCACCACCAAGGTGAAGGTTTTGAATAGCACAACACTTGATGTAGAAAAACAAGCATGGCGGCGTACGCTACGTGAACTAGTAAATGGCTTATGTTTCACATGTTAGTGTGTATTTTGCTGGCGTTCGACTCAGAAAAGGCACCGGGAGGAAGAACACATTTTGTAGATTGCAAAAAGGTAAATATTTTAAACATTAGTTAGGACACTTTGCGCCAGGAGCTTTCGAAATGGACTCTACATTGAAAAGTGTTTTGATGTCAGAGCTAATGGTCAACTACTGTCAGTCTATATGCCTGCGATTGGAGATAAAGAGATGTACCTACAGACAATGGTGCTCGATATGCCACTGGGTCGACCTACAGGGTTGGGTGAGACACGAAGTAAAGGGATATCATCCCGTGAAGTAGAAAGAAAGCGTGATATTCGATGTTTTCCATGAACCAAAGGCATATGACATTTCGTTACATCATAGCGGATCGATACACGTACAAAAGGATGAGGATTGTACATTGAATCAGGGCATTAAGCTAGGCCCGGCAGCTCGGCCTACCCTCAGCGAGAATGAATCTCGTTAACCATTCGGAATTTACATAGTCCTACATGTATATTGCTTTCGGAATTACAGGTTACGAGCGCAGATCGAGGCGCGAGGCTTGACTGAGGAGGCAGACACCAAGATAATAATCTCACATGAAGCCAATATGACTTTATATCTGCAAACCGTAAATCCATTAGAAGATGTTAGGGGAGATCGGGCCCCGACATGCACCCACCCATGCTAAGCAGCCCTCCACCCCGCCACACACAGACACCCACACCGCTTGTTCATGACGTACGTAGATCGAATTCGTTTCGCTGGTCATTTCGCGTGCGCTGTGTCTCCATAGAACCCCTTCAGCACCGCGACTGACGACCTGTGATTGGCCAAATCGATCGCGGGCATCGTTTGTCAACCAGAATTGTATGAACAGCGAGACCCCGCGCACGTAGACAACGCGTGGTGAACAGGTCAATAGCGTCATAAAAAAAGTCTCATCAGTTTTGTTGCGCAGCCGGGAGCTTTTTTTAGCCACCCCACAGAGAATTTTTAGCCACCCCACAACATGCAGGAATGATTATAGGCCCTTGAATTACTATTGACTTAATGCACACATCGATTTCCATCGGGGCACAATGTTCACATAACCAGACGTGATAATGCAACGTAATTGTTATATATATTCGCGATGCTCTTCCGCTAACTCCCGGGGGGCACTAACTGTTACTGGAGTGGCTTTCGGCATCAAAAAATGCGGTGTGTGGCGGGCTGTGATGGGCACTAATTTACACGTCATTACCCAACCGTCGTTACCGTGTACCTCGTTATGCAAGATTCATGCACGAACGACGTATTTATTGCCAGTTATGGTTTTATATAATCATGGTGAGAGTGGTAAAGGCGTGGGTTCATCCATAACACAGACCACAGCCGACCGACGTCAACGAATGTTTTTGCAATCTTGGACGATAGACGTTCACTTGGAGAGTCAAGACAAGTCAAAACGAGTTATAGCCGCTCAACCTGCAAGGAGCTAGAGCTTTCACAGGGTGCGTTGACCAGACGTATGTTTATCTGTCTAGACGCCGGGACATGGGTTGTAGGCCTGTCAGTTATCGCCGTCGTCTATATAGCTACCGAGTGGTGCTTTATCTGTTTATGGGGCGTGTCGTGTAAGCCATGCAGACGTCTTCGGGCGCAATTATAGAATTACATACACCCAGATGTTTTATGGATATAGGGCGGGGTCGAGGAACGCTGAAATGGGCAACTTCATGCTCTAATTTGTTATTCTCACGCCAGGTGTTATGCAGGGACGAATGTCACTTTGGAAAAGAGGGGTCCATTTGTATAGGCCTAAATGGGCAGTAAACGCAAAATGGCCCATTATGAAGGGATCCCTGATGTTTAGAGGGCGAGGGGGCAAGGGGGGATGGTAGATTTCGCAACTAAACCCCCCACCCAAAAAAAAAGACAGCCGGATGCAAAAGGGGCCCAACCACCAACCCTCTATACAATATGTAAAACATCAATCTAAACTAAGTATATTGTTGATATGTTTATTGCGTTTATAAATAGTATTCAAATAATTGACCGGTGACTTGTGAACAATGGTGATAAGTCTATTGGTCACTAGAATCACGTGACATATTTTGGCGCCCTCACGGCATCACAACGCCGGAACCGTTACTGGGTATGAAGTGACATGTATGTATATCCTGCATCAGGCATGATGATATGGCCCTGCTGTGCACAGTATCGGCATGATATGTACAATAATAAACTTCTTTGTTTCATGAAAAAACGAATTAATTTATTTTTATTAATCATAATGATATAGTCTGATGTTATTATCATTCATAGTTTTCCTTTCAGTTGGACCTTTCAGTTGAACCGATTGATGCTGTAGACATGAAAAACACAAACATATTTGCCACATATAAATATACCCAACCAACAAAATGTATTCACACAAAAATTCTATGAGTTGTACACACTAATATTTCGTTCACATATATGTATCCCGTACGATTTAACAAATCATACAGTTTCAATAGTCCAACCAGAAGGCTTCATGTCGTCCGATTCCAAGTTTTGATCATGACCAAATCAAAACAAAACTTGTATGTTTCTATGTGGAAATTCCCTATTACTCCACACATCACATAACACACGTGTGAATAAATAAATACGGTTTAGTTTCCTTTTTAAGAACACAATAATAATTTAAGAAATAAACCAAACCAAATTAATATTGCATGACATACAAACAGACGGTAATCCTAGGTTCGAATCCCGGTGATGACGTCTTGCTTTTCACACTGATCAGCTTTCACCCAAATACACCATTCCAAAACCAAACGGGTCAGTATCATGCGCCATAGCGTTTCTCAAAAAAACATATACATAGAGAGAATAAGTTACTTGCATAAATTTATGTTATATGTTTCATATGGAAGCTTGTGAAATTCACTCAAAATTGTAAAATATTGCATGGTACTGCACATTTGAGCAATCCTCCGACCTCCCATCACGTGATATGTCACATATTTTTTAAATGCTGCCTTAACTTTGAACTCGCAAAATCAAATAATATTCGGTCCTTAAACATTAATACGTTCTGACACTAGCTTAGATTTTAACATACTGGTCATTCCGCACAATTTCAGTGCCGATTTTAGCGGTCTGGAATGACTGGAAAAACGATCGGAATTTCAACATTTGATGTTGAATAACGACTCCGATTGTAAGATCATGTTTAGCGACAATATACTAATCTATATATTCTACACATAGTGACGTGATGTCATGAGACACAAAATTGGTAACCAGATATACATGTGAAGCTTAGCAAAACCTGAGAAACTGTTCTCTGTATATTGGACACAATTTCTTGAGACACCAGAACACATTTCGTGAGACACCCTCCTGTATGAAGATATCGTGGGCTCAAAATGATTACGCCAAACATACAATAAATGACCGGATGTGGCTAGCATAATCTAAATCCCTACAATGGCTAAATGGACGGACTTCCCTTGCATACTATATCAGGGCACTATCCTATCACTGCTGGATAGATCTGCATCAATAATCTTTGAAAGGCCCTACATTTGTCTTGCAGCTCAAAAACTTGTTTCTCTGCATTTTTCTCTCTCCGTTCAGTTTCTTCCAAGCTTTTCACCAGGTTGGCGTTCTCCACGTACAAATCCTTCACCAGAAGGTCTGTCTTTGCCGATTTCTTTAGCTACAACGAAAACACATTTAAGATATACATAGATAAAAATGATAGTTCAATAATTCGAATGTCGAAGTCGCACAACTCTAGTATTGCCGAACGCCTTATATCGGCGATAATATCTGACTAGCAGTGTGTCAAAGCAGAATATCATAGTGTGCGAATCAGAGGAAAAAAGACCCAGGCATGCTGAGTAATACAGCCACAATTAGCTTGAGAGGTTAGACGAAAAAGCGTTTTGAATAAAGCGATATTATTATGAATAGACACCCTGGAGTTGATTAAAGTTAATAGTCCATTAGTTGATCTATCAAAACGGCAGAGTGCCTAGGGGACCTATGATGTTGATTAATAACTTTCAGACACACACACATATATATTGAAAACATTAATTGGCTTTAATTAATTATACATATAATATATATATTATACTACAGTATAAGTATTATCTGTAACGGAGATTCCTTACCTGTGAGTTGAGTCTGTCGACCTGGTCATCCAGCAATGCCCGGCTCTGGGCCAGCTGTCGCCCTGTCTCCTGCTTGGCCTCCTGCAACCCGCGCTCACTGCACTCTCGAGCCTCCTCCGCACCTACGTCACAGAAACCACGTGGTTAGCCAGATGACGTCATAAGTTAAGCGACCACTACTCGTTGTGTTGTATAAGGGGGGATGGTGTTTGGGTTGATTGGTTTTATATTCAGGACGCTTTAACCACTTTTGGTCATATCGCGTCAATGGGAGAAGGAAGGGAGAGTGGAGCCATGTCCCCGGGGGTAACCCAATACTCTTTGCGAAGACGGACATGGGATCTTTATCCTGCGACCACACATACATGGCCACAGCGGGGGCTCGAACCACGTGCCGTTAGACTCTTAGGTGGCCAGAGCACTCAAGGCGAGCGCTCTAACCCACTGAGCTACCGGGCCGGCCCCTGGTGTTTGGGTGGCCGCATGGCAAAGCAAGTCCAGGCCAGGTGGGTCCCTGTATGCACCTGCCGTTCATTTCCCCATTTTAAATATAATAGACGACTTTTTCCAATATAACGGACACAGTCGAATGAATGTATACTTTATGAAGTTGACATAAAATGAATGGCAGCAAAACTATTGATTGCATCAAATTTTAGATCTTGCACAGAAATCTTACTCATGAGCAGTTTCGTGGTCTCTGCCGATCGCCGCTCCATCGCGGTTTCCAAGTCTCGCGCCCTCCGCTCAGCGTCCGCCAAGTTCTCGCAGACCTCGTTGAAATTTGACTTCGCCACCATGTCGTCTGCGCGCTCGCGCAGTGCCTGCGTCTCGCGTTGGTGTTGTGACGCGGCCAATGCGAGGGCCGTATTTGCGTCGTCCAGCTGGGAACCAATCAGAGCACGACAAGTCATTGCCATGATAACAAAGCCGATGCATTTAAACGACTAATTAGGGTCCTTTCCTTACGGGCTCACTCACTACAAAAGTGAGTAAAATAGGAACACAGATGTCTGATTGCAGATTATGTGGTATGTTGCACTTTCGTTATGGTATTTTGCACTTCTTTGTCAGTGGGATATTACACCCACGGTGGTCCAATATACATCTATAGGCTGCCATATATGACGTCACGCAGCAGTGACGGATCAGTATACATGGCTTAGGACCCATAACCGACCGATACATATTTTGCGACTCACCTGATTGCTGACAATAAATACATATATAGCTAGGCTAAGTGCATGAACGCTGTATGCTGAGAGGCATAGGACTAGGCCAATAGTATTACATATGAGTTGAACCCACTTGCTGGTTGGCCAGTGCCACTTGTTCCTTGAGTGCATCCCTCTCCGCTTCCCACTGACCCAGCTTAGCCTGGACAAAATCCCAAACCGTACAAGATTAATAACATGATTTATTTCCACTTGCACATTACCACACTATTACGCAAAAGCGTTTTGGATATTTAAAATGGCGCACCGTATATATTTCTTTCGCAATAAACAAATTAAGCATGTCTTCAAAGTCACTTGTTTAATATTAACTATACTCTTCGAAAATAAGATGCTATTTTATCTAGGAAGAGCAGAATCATGTTATGGTATCATATATGATATCAAACCTTTATTTAACGTAGGTATTAAATGTCAGTTATAAACATTTGTACAATTCTAGTTTGTACAGGGGCTGTATTTTAATGTCGATTGTTCCCTTGGGCTGTGACAGAAGTAGTCGGTCCACGAACCTTGTGTTGCTGTGCCGTCCGCGCCTCGGCCCCGAGCGCATCCACCCGCTTGTTCTTCTCCCGAAGGTCTGCCTCGACCTCTTCCACCTGTCTGTTCTTTTGCTGAAGGTCTGCCTCCAGCTCCTTCACCCGTCTTTTCTTTTCCTGAAGGTCTGCCTCCAGCTCCTTCATCCGTTTGTTCTTCTCCCCAAGGTCTCCCTCCAGCTCCTGCACCCGCCTGTTCTTCTCCCCAAGGTCTCCCTCTAGGTTCTCTGCCTGTCTGTTCTTCTCCCGAAGGTTTCCCTCCAGTCTGTGCTTCTCTTGCGTCAGCCGTTCCAGCTCCACCTAGTGGTTGACACAGTGATCAATTAGGTCATTGGATACCAGGTTTCAGTCACGTGATGGGTGGCTCAGTCTTATATATTAATAC
Organism: Arenicola marina; assembly: GCA_964019135.1. Taxonomy (NCBI): domain Eukaryota; kingdom Metazoa; phylum Annelida; class Polychaeta; family Arenicolidae; genus Arenicola; species Arenicola marina. The sequence goes on from OZ025252.1 coordinate 39,885,794, forward strand.
TACGAAAGGTCACGTGGTGTCATGCACCTTATGTCCATAAGCTATAGATGTACATTGTATGTAAGATTAGTACCTTCAGTGGCGCCTCCGTGCGGGCGGTTTGGTCCAATGTCGACAGTTGATCCTTCAACTCGCTAGTCTTCTCCACCAGGAGGCGCTTCTGCCCGTCTATGGCTTGCAGTATGGCCTTATGGGTAATACGTAGAGAGGAAAGGTGCAGGAAGGACCAAACCGGATAGTTGAAAACGAGGTTCAATATCATCTGGTGCATCATCGAACATTCTAACATAACGGCTATAGTGCTGTGTGACACAGCGGGCAAGGTGCGTGGCAGAGGAAGAGGCAATCACAATGCACAGGTATAAATAAAATGGTTTCCACATTTCGCGTTAGTATACAGGAATCATTGGCATATATAAAATAGATTGGGAGGAGATGGGGAAAAATAAGTGTGTTGCATAATACAGTGCGATTGGGTGTATAATTTACGTGAACAACAGACGGAAGTTGATAATTTAAGTTAAATCGAATGTGTGTGAAATATTTAAAATGGAAGAATGGTGAGGAAATTGATGATGTGGTTAATGTAACGGTGATGGTGAGGGGAAGGAACAAGAAAACAAAAGAGATAGTCGGTGAAACGATAAGCTATGTCGTGAAAAGACGAAACAAAAAAAAACGAGGCAATATCTGGGGGAAAACGACAAAAAATTAACAAAAAAGGGGAGCCTGCAGAACCTGCAGTGAAGGATCTCTTACGGCAACACATCAAACGAGCCAAGACGCTGTCAACTTTACACAAATGGAATAACGAATGAAAGAATACAGAAATTCACTTGGAATGTACATGTATTAATTCATCTTGGGGATATAGAGTAGAGATGAGTTGTGTAAGGTATAAATAGAAGTAATGAGCCAGCCTGGCGTATGTAAATCAAAACGTTCCAAGCAATATTTCAAAATCAGACTTTCGAAAAATAAAGAACAAGCATGACATTCTATAATTTGGCGATTTACCCCGAACCGATATTTGGCTTACAGTTAGTTCTCTATAATACCTAGGCAAAATAGGTTCTCAAGAGTTGAGGTTAAGAGTTGCCGAATGGCTCCATGTATGACCAGTATGATCAGCCATTGTAATAACATAATTACTATCAGGTGTTACCTTTTCTCTGTCAGTCTCGGACTGGCCGCTAGATGGCGGCACGGCAGCCTGAAGTGCCCGGTTGTTGGCCACGTTAACGGGCTGTTCTCGTTCCCGAGCCGTCACGGCCTCCAGCAGACGGTCCAAGTCACGGCGCAAATCTCGTTTCTCACCCTCCAGCTGCAAAATACCGTTACAGTATTGTTTTTTGAAATGAGGCGGTTGTAAGGAAGGAGCGTAATATTACCATTAAAATGATTAATATTACCAAAGATTGGCACATTGTCAAGATTAGGGCAGATAATGCTCTAACTTAATGTTCCTTGATCGACCATCATAATTATAAAACCTATTTCATACAGTCTTTTATATACTAAGGTGACCTTATGAACACAAGTTAGATTAAACCCTAACGTAAATTCATGAACGTTCAACTTACCCGTCGAATATTCTCATGCGCACGTTCGTTCGCCTTTGTTAGTTCGTCCACTTCCCGACGGTGGCGCCCATCAAGGTCGCGTAGCTGCCGCTGGTTCTGCTCCCTGGCGGCAGCGTCCTCCTGCTCGCGTTGCCTTGACGACTCTTCCAGCTCTCGACTCAGCAGTTGGACACGTGACTCCAGCTCCGCACGTTCCTCCGTGAAGGTCACCTTCAGGCGCTCTACCTGACCCAGGAAATCAGCCTGGAACATCGATAAATTGCCGGCTTCAAATTAGACGTTAGAAGAGATAAATCCAAGAGAGCGTAATGCGGCAAGAACAGCAAGTTCCAAATATCGCTTAATCCGGAACGATTATGCATTTAATTAAACCCCAATTATATCAGATCCAGGTCTAGAGAAGGCACGTCGATCAACATCAAATTTAATTATAAATTCACGTTTATGAACATTGTTGGACAATCAGCGCCTCATACCTCCAGCTTATCCTGAACTTCTCGGCGCACGTCATGTTCCACGTCATCGCGCATGCGTTCTCGTTCAAGGTTCAGATCTTGGTGATGACTGTCATTCTGACGTAGTTCTGCCTCCAGGTGGCGTTTCTCCTGTCGGAGAATGTCTAGCTCCTGTTCGTGTCGCCGCTGAGAGTCCCGGATGTTCTGTTCGTGTTGCCGCTCCAGGTCAGTCTTATCGCGGCCGTGGGCCTGAACTGAAACAATCCACACAGATGACATCACAGGAGGATTGTGACGCCATATCGATCTAGATTCCTTGGAGGCTTTGGTAATCGATAAGATAGAAAGAATATTGTATGAGATGGAGTTGGTCCACCACGATGAGGTCAGACAGACACCATGGATTCGCGAGGTACGTACGTTGCACGTAAAACGTCTTCAATGGCGTTCGTGCCACAGACACGAGTGACGAAAGTTCCCATGCAATTCGAACGTGCGGGGGAAAGTGATATTTAAGGCCGCGATGTGGCTGGTTCAGAAAGTCAGCGCTACATCGAGGAATATCAAAGGTAGCTTGTATCACGGTATGGGAGTGAATATGGCCCAGAGAAGGCAGCCGGAACAGGGAATGATCTGGCCCACCCAGGGATAACGATAGACTGATTATTGTTTATGCAGCCAAATAATTGTAAACGGTCTTCAAAGGAGACATACTTAATGTTTACTGCGCAATATCAATCGTTTAGGTCGAACTCCTGAAGCTTTTCAAGGCTGCTGAAATATTGTCTACCAATAAAATCAGTGACCGACAGCGCTTACCGCGGTCGTCGCATCGATGACCTGTCGTTAGGTCTTAGTCATTACTCACTTACTCACTTGGTCATTACGAGAAGTGCCCATCCCCTCTTTCGGGATACAAGATCCGAATTCGAATTGATGCCGAAAACCTTCATGTCACGCTTGAAAACAGCCTTAAACCTAAGATTTTGCCGTCCATTTGGCCTTTTGCCGGCGACAAGCTCGCCGTTTAGCACATCCGTTGGAATGCATCTTGCATGGGATGAACGTGCCCAAACCAGCGAAGACGTCTTTGTTTGACAAGAGTAGGAATGCTTGGTAGACTGTCCCTGGCTAGCACTTCAGCATTTGTTACCTTGTTTTGATATGCCTAACATATTTCGCAAGCAACGAAAATGAAAATTGTTCAGTTTTCCTTCTCGGTCACAATATATTGTCTAACTTTCGCTTTCACAGCGTGCTAAGTTGGTTGCTGTCTTAATTTCCAATGAGAGTATATATTTCCTCTTCCAGGGACAGATCAGCCGTAATGGCACTTCCTAGGTAACAAAACTTATTTACCACCTCCAAAGGCATGTTATTAAGGGTAATCACTGGCGGTGTGACAGCCCCTTGGCTCAGCACGACTGTTTTTAACACTTATAGTCAAGGCAAATAAAGCACACGCATTTGAGAGCCGATTCAGGAGTCTCCGTAGCTGGCGTTGAGCGGGCAACCAGCGCTGCGTCCTCAGCGAATGCCATAATAAGGTAGCGCCTCCACAAGGACTTGGAGTGCGCAATCTTGAAATGTTGACAATTTCCCATCCGATCGTTGTATGCAAGTACACTCCCTCTGTGTGCTCATCAAATGCATGCGAAAGGAGCATCGAGAAAAAGATGCCAAACAAAGAAAACATCCTGATGGAATGCGGCCAAGACTCGGCTGATCTTAACAAACGCGTGCGTTAAAATCCCCGAGAAGGACATATGATCGCTCTTTGGCACATGGTTTATGATGTCCCTCAGAGTCGTACAAACGGACCTTCCTCTAACGGTGGCATAAAGCGCATGCGATGAATGTGGTAACGGACGCCCCAAATTCGAATGCATACGAAGTGACATTATCCTCTCAGAAAATGCGACAGGTGTTTCGATTGTCCTTGCCAGTATATTTTTGCCGTGTTCACGACGGTCCTGGGCACCCGTTCCGCCAGTGAAACGTGCGATTGGCATCCTTCACTGATCCTATGTCAGTCAATCGTGTCTCGTGAAGGGCAACAATATCTACGTTTAGATTATAAAGTTCACGGTAACATAAAATATAACATTACGCAGCTTACGTCATAAGTAATTTCATTTTGTGAAAAGTAAGGAATCATTGGAGGGTGGGGGTTGTATAGTTATAACACTAAGTGATCGGAGACTTTCTCCTTCAATTTTAATCTATCGTCCATATACTTTATTTTTTGTGGCAATTTAATTCTAACTAGCTCGGCGGCGACTACTTGTTTATTTATCTTCAAAAAAGAAACCTATATTAATTATCATGGCCTTAAATTGTTATTTCTCCTGGTAACGTGCATCATAATATTGTAATTGCTGGCCACTTGTAAACTAATTGCTAGATTACGGGAAACATTACGAGTAACCGATGAACGTCATGATAATTACAACGCAGATTTGTATTTTGGACCCCTACTTCGTTATAAGGCTTCACTTTACACCCCAGGAAGACACAATATAACAATTTAAGGCCATTATAGTGAATACGGGTTTCTTTTTTGAGGATGATAGGTCACATTTTTCTCCAAACCGATACGGTGACTGCGTCTGGGGCAAGTTTCCTCCAACCCCACATTGTTCCGGGTAGATTTTTGGCCTACTTTAGCCCTCATGCGCACAAAAGCGGCCATACACTCCACAATTTAATTTCCTTTTAGCTACTTAATAACAACATTGACAATACCTTTTTTTGTGTGTTAAACCAGACACATCACATACACACCTGTTACGTTAATTAGTTTGGGTTGATGGTTTGCATCTCATCCGTTCAATTCGATTTCGGATTACCATATCTCTCTATATAGTAACATTTACCCCTTCAGTCAAGCCTTAAATTATACATTTATCGAGGCAGTTGAGGTTGTGTCATCTCATTCACGTGAAAAAAGAACGTCACGGTAGGATAATATATGTACAATAAATGTAACAGGTATATTGAAATGTAAGTAACTAGTACATGCAAAGGAAAGGGTGGGCTGGGAGTTAATAAACACACACACACGTCTACAAAAATACTTATTTATTGCAAAAACAATATCCAAAATGCAATGCAAAACACAAAACAAAATAGATCTAGTGCCAAAGGAAAATGCAAATGAATCTACAAAGAGCTACGTATCAAACAATAACAAACCAATCCATCCTAAACACACAGTGGGGAATGTCACAGACATGCAGGGATAACACACACAAAATAACAAGGAAATGGCGGAGGAATGAAATAGAAAATATATCAAAATTCACAAATTGTATAATACTGACCCTATTTCCCAGTTACACGGCTTAATAACCTTGATCAGTTAAGCATAGACATATAACATGAACGGTCCGCTTAACACTACACGTTTACAATAATCACAGATTAGTAATAATTCTATTCGACTTCTGATTTTACCGTCTAAATTGTTGTATTTGCTCATGAACTCGCAAGCTATACACAACCATGCACACAATATATAGATGCCTTTTGGGCTTATTAACATTAGCTCTAGCTAATTAAAATTTGGAATGAAAGCCGTTAAGGAATGCACGTCGTGAGCTTACTGATTACAGTCGAAAGAAAAGACAATAAGGCAATCAGGCAATAATTGTATGCATGTATTTAACTAGTTGACTCGATTACCCTCAAAATGTAAACTTAAGACCTTGGTGGCTATAAAATGTAAAGCATGAAGGCATGTGATGAATAAAGATCAGTATCGTAAGCAGGTCACGTGGGACAAAAGGACGCCGTCGACAGGTCACGTGTCACACAAGGACAAACAAGCAGGTACAACGCTAGTGGAGTGGTTGGTATCCGGGGTAGATTGGGCGGGTGGGTGGGTGGGTGGGTGGATTGTATATGGGTTACAGGGCCTAACTAGAGGGTGAGTGAGAGGTCGCGTAAGGGTCAGACACACATCCAAGTCCAAGCAACGTAGGATAAAGGATAGGATGTCGCAGAGGAAACACTAAAGGTGAAGATAACGATGAAGCACAATCCTTGATAGGTGCGGAGTACACTGTCCCTCTATCATGCATATTTGATATACATATATTGGGTGGGTATTTACAATATGTGACGAACTTAGGCATTCATCAACAGCGCAATTGGTCAATGCACAACATAACATATTGGACGAACGAAAAAGGTGACGAAAAAATATACACACATAATGAAACTTTACACGGATCATATACGTTGTCAGCTATAAACAATAAATACTGAATGTGGAGATATCTAACTATTTAGGCAAATGCATACTGGCTTGGAAACGAGAGGCATATCGCATACATTAGATGTCAAAAAACTTGTTGATGCCTCATATGGTATTGGACGGCGTCAGCACGGCTCAGCGCACTCAGCTGTTTGGGATCTAAACTTTATCTAAATATCTCAATAATCAACTTTTTTTTACGCAACGTACAGTGAATGTTTTTGTTGGAGAGTCTTGGGGTCTGCGCATGTAATTGAAAACCAAACAGGCGGCTTAAGCAGATCGCTTCTGGTTTGAGAACTGTAATCGACATGATAACTGGGACCATATTAGTGAGAACGCAAGAGGTATTCTTAGCAAGCAGATGAGAATGCCGAATGTCGACGATAGAGGCTCGAAACCTTCCTTGGAGCAGATGGGTTTTGCAGTATAACACCTTCGATTGGTGAAAAATTCTTCATCGGTGAGGAAAATCCCGGGCACTTCAGGATGGCCAAAAGGCACGAACACCTGTGTAGGCCACAAGCGTCAATACACACGGTATTACAATTAGTGTAGGTCAGAATGCGCCAATACACACGGTATTACAATTAGTGTAGGTCAGAATGCGCCAATACACACGGTACTACAATTAGTGTAGGTCAGAATGCGCCAATACACACGGTATTACAATTAGTGTAGGTCAGAATGCGCCAATACACACGGTATTACAATTAGTGTAGGTCAGAATGCGCCAATACACACGGTACTACAATTCGTGTAGGTCAGAATGCGCCAATACACACGGTATTACAATTCCTAATCTTAATCTTAAGCACTGTTGGTTGGACAGCGCCAGAACACACCACATCTGAATTCCTATGGGTCAGGAAGCGCCTAAAAACACAACATCTCAATTCCCATTGGTCAGGATGCGTCAAGAAACCACATCTCAATTCCTATTGGTCAGGAAAAGCCAAGAAAACACATCTCGATTCCTATTGGTCAGGAAGCAACGAAAAAACCCACATCTCAATTCCTATTGGTCAGGAGGCGTCAAGAAACCACATCTCAATTCCTATTGGTCAGGAAAAGCCAAAAAACCACATCTCGATTCCTATTGGTCAGGAAGCAACGAAAAAACCCACATCTCAATTCCTATTGGTCAGGAAGCGCCCTAAGACGCCACAGCTCAATTCCTATTGGTCAGGAAGCGCCAAGAAACACCACATCTCAATTCCTATTGGTCAGGAAGCGTTGGAGGAAGAGCGAGAAGACGGAGAGCAGGAAGCTGCCGGAGTCTTCGCGCGGAGACCGCTGCATCCTGTACTCCTTGTAGGCCATCTCGGGGGAGATGGTGATGGCGGCGGAGGAGGGTCCGGCCTTGAGGCGCCCCGGGGCCGGGCTCAGCAGCGCCTTGGCCTCGGGGGTCAGCGGGTGGCCCGCCGCCCAGGACGCCCTGGCGCGGCTACCCCCACCACGCACTCGGTCCTCGCTCAGGCGGCCGATGGGGTATGAGGCCCGGATGAGGGACGGGGACGTGTGGGAGGGGACGGGGGCAATGAGCTTGGGTTTGGGCTTCACGTGGGAGTAGGACGGGCTGTTGGTGGTCACGTGGGCGGAGGAGGGACGGCGGCGGGTCTCGGCCGGCGTCATGACAACGATATCCGGTAACGCGGCGGCCACGGGACGCTCGGCTCTGGTGGAGGAGGACGGAAGTGGCAACGTATGCGACGCCGACGACGACGCACATTCGCACTTTTTTGTGGCTGACGTTGCCATGGAAACGCGCGGATCGGGACCGGGTTTTTTAGGATTGCTGTTATGGCTAAACGAGGTGGATCTCCCCTGGGGGTTTCTACTCGCTGTGGGGGCCGTAGGGGTGGAGCTGGTCGGGGAGTGGATGTGTACAGTACCGACCTGGATGCCCGAGTTGCCGACGGTCAGGTGTGTGTTACCCACATTGACATTGGTATCACCAGTGTTGATGATAACACTGCCGATGGTGATACCGCCGCTCTGCCGCTTAGGGGAGGGCGACGGGGACGGAGTCGGGTAGGCGCGCTCAGAACCAATGTCGTTAGAGTTCACATCTTTCCGTGAACCCGACTTTTGATTCCCACCATCCGGAATATCTCCATGGGGCCTACTCCTATCGCTAGGTGGAGCCCCATGCAAGTGCCCTACGTGGCTCTTTTTATGACTACTCTCATCGGGGGTGGATACCGGGGATGGTTGGTGAGGTGGGACAGCTGTGGGCACCCCGTTACTCGCATCCTCCCCTTCTTTACCCTCCGACGCCTGCGCACTGAGCTCAGCTAGCTTCTTCTGCTTATTAAGTTTGATATCTCTCAACATTTGTTTCTTCAAACAGTACGCGCAGCACGCGAAGTTAGTCTTCGGCAGCGGGGAAACGGGCTTATGGAGCGTCGTCCCCTCGCCCTCCCCGGCACAACCCTCCCTCACAGTCCCCGTGACGGACGCCACGGCACTCTCTCTCCTAGAGGGCGTTACCTGTTCCCGCAGTGGCAGGCCAGAGGCCGCTAGGGGCGCCACTGCGGCACTCTCCCTCCTAGAGGGCGTTACCTGTTCCCGCAGTGGCAGGCCCGAGGCCGCTAGGGGCGCCACTGCGGCGCACTTACTGAGTGAGTCTCTTTCCTTCTCCACGCGGCGGGTGAAGGAACCTCTCTCCCGCTCGGCGTCTCCGCGAAGTCGTTCCTTCTCCTTCTCCCACTCCTTCTTCTCTCTCTCCATCTCCAGCGTCATCCACTTCTTCTCCCGCTCCAGTTCTTCCTTCAGTCTATCCACCTCGAGCTGGTGCTCACGCTGCAGCCTGTCCCTCAGGGCCTGGGAGTCCCGCTCCACCCTCTCACCCTTCACCTCAGACTCCAGTCTCTCCCGCAGCGCCTCGCATTCACTCTCCACGCGCGCCCGCTCACTCTCCGCCACTAGGCGGCGCTCCTCGTCCAGCAGCCTATAGAAGTCGACCTTAAGCTGTCCGCGCAGTCCGTCAGTTCCCTGTAGAGATGTGAAACACATCTTGTCAATATGGTCAACAGTTCAGTAAATATAATTTACGAGCACAGCAACAATTGTCTTATTTTTTCGGCCTTGCAATACAAGTTTAATTCTACGGGCAACAAATCATTTCGTCAGTTTAGTAAATTCAGCCCCAAAAACCAAAATAAACGTCATATATAATAATTATAATATTCATTTCATACTATATATATATATATATATATATATTTACAGTTGCATAACATTACAAATTAGGCAGTTGCATACTATTACAAATTAGGCAGTTGCATACTATTACAAATTTGACAGTTGCATACTATTACAAATTTGTCAGTTTCATACTATTACATACTTGTTTGCAGCTGTATAACATGATATAGCTTCACAGTTGCATACCACTAAATCTTTTCTTGACAGTTGTATATCAGGGCATATCTGCATACTGCTATATATTTTCTTCTCAGTTGCATTCTAACAGTTGGCAGATACACCGGCACCGCACTATAATGCACCGGCAGTTTAAGCGCCACACAGCCCAGTCACCCACCTTGGTCAGCATGGCGTCATACTCCGCCAGCTCCCTACAGCCCAGTCACCCACCTTGGTCAGCATAGCGTCATACTCCGCCAGCTCCCTACAGCCCAGTCACCCACCTTGGTCAGCATGGCGTCATACTCCGCCAGCTCCACACAGCCCAGTCAACCACCTTGGTCAGCATGGCGTCATACTCCACCAGCTCCCTACAGTCCAGTCACCCACCTTGGTCAGCATGACGTCATACTCCGCCAGCTCCACACAGCCCAGTCACCCACCTTGGTCAGCATGGCGTCATACTCCGCCAGCTCCCTACAGCCCAGTCACCCACCTTGGTCAGCATGACGTCATACTCCGCCAGCTCCCGTCACCACACAGCCCAGTCACCCACCTTGGTCAGCATGGCGTCATACTCCGCCAGCTCCACACAGCCCAGTCACCCACCTTGGTCAGCATGGCGTCATACTCCGCCAGCTCCATACAGCCCAGTCACCCACCTTGGTCAGCATGACGTCATACTCCGCCAGCTCCCGTCACCACACAGCCCAGTCACCCACCTTGGTCAGCATGGCGTCATACTCCGCCAGCTCCCTACAGTCCAGTCACCCACCTTGGTCAGCATGGCGTCATACTCCGTCAGCTCCACACAGCCGTCACCCACCTTGGTCAGCATGGCGTCATACTCCGCCAGCTCCCTACAGTCCAGTCACCCACCTTGGTCAGCATGGCGTCATACTCCGCCAGCTCCACACAGCCCAGTCACCCACCTTGGTCAGCATGGCGTCATACTCCGCCAGCTCCCTACAGTCCAGTCACCCACCTTGGTCAGCATGGCGTCATACTCCGCCAGCTCCCTACAGCCCAGTCACCCACCTTGGTCAGCATGGCGTCATACTCCGCCAGCTCCCTACAGTCCAGTCACCCACCTTGGTCAGCATGGCGTCATACTCCGCCAGCTCCCGTCACCACACAGCCCAGTCACCCACCTTGGTCAGCATGGCGTCATACTCCGCCAGCTCCCTACAGTCCAGTCACCCACCTTGGTCAGCATGGCGTCATACTCCGCCAGCTCCCTACAGCCCAGTCACCCACCTTGGTCAGCATGGCGTCATACTCCGCCAGCTCCCTACAGCCCAGTCACCCATCTTGGTCAGCATGGCGTCATACTCCGCCAGCTCCACACAGCCCAGTCACCTACCTTAGTCAGCATGACGTCATACTCCGCCAGCTCCCGTCACCCACCTTGGTCAGCATGGCGTCATACTCCGCCAGCTCCCTACAGTCCAGTCACCCACCTTGGTCAGCATGGCGTCATACTCCGCCAGCTCCACACAGCCCAGTCACCCACTTTGGTCAGCATGACGTCATACTCCGCCAGCTCCCTACAGCCCAGTCACCCACCTTGGTCAGCATGGCGTCATACTCCGCCAGCTCCCTACAGTCCAGTCACCCACCTTGGTCAGCATGGCGTCATACTCCGCCAGCTCCCTACAGCCCAGTCACCCACCTTGGTCAGCATGGCGTCATACTCCGCCAGCTCCACACAGCCCAGTCACCCACCTTGGTCAGCATGACGTCATACTCCGCCAGCTCCCTACAGCCCAGTCAACCACCTTGGTCAGTTTGGCGTCATACTCCGCCATCTCCACACAGCCCAGTCACCCACCTTGGTCAGCATGGCGTCATACTCCGCCAGCTCCCTACAGCCCAGTCACCCACCTTGGTCAGCATGGCGTCATACTCCGCCAGCTCCCTACAGTCCAGTCACCCACCTTGGTCAGCATGGCGTCATACTCCGCCAGCTCCCTACAGCCCAGTCACCCATCTTGGTCAGCATGGCGTCATACTCCGCCACCTCCCTACAGTCCAGTCACCCACCTTGGTCGGCATGGCGTCATACTCCGCCAGCTCCCGTCATCACACAGCCCAGTCACCCACCTTGGTCAGCATAACGTCATACTCTGCCAGCTCCACACAGCCCAGTCACCCACCTTGGTCAGCATGGCGTCATACTCCGTCAGCTCCATACAGCCCAGTGACCACCTTGGTCAGCATGGCGTCATACTCCGCCAGCTCCCGTCATCACACAGCCCAGTCACCCACCTTGGTCAGCATAACGTCATACTCTGCCAGCTCCACACAGCCCAGTCACCCACCTTGGTCAGCATGGCGTCATACTCCGTCAGCTCCATACAGCCCAGTGACCCACCTTGGGTCAGCATGACGTCATACTCCGCCAGCTCCCTACACCCCAGTCAACCACCTTGGTCAGTTTGGCGTCATACTCCGCCATCTCCACACAGCCCAGTCACCCACCTTGGTCAGCATGGCGTCATACTCCGCCAGCTCCCTACAGCCCAGTCAACCACCTTGGTCAGTTTGGCGTCATACTCCGCCATCTCCACACAGCCCAGTCACCCACCTTGGTCAGCATGGCGTCATACTCCGCCAGCTCCCTACAGCTCAGTCACCCAGCTTGGTCAGCATGGCGTCATACTCCGCCAGCTCCCTACAGCCCAGTCACCCACCTTGGTCAGCATGGCGTCATACTCCGCCAGCTCCCTACAGTCCAGTCACACACCTTGGTCAGCATGGCGTCAAACTCCGCCAGCTCCACACAGCCCAGTCACCCACCTTGGTCAGCATGGCGTCAAACTCCGCCAGCTCCACACAGCCCAGTCACCCACCTTGGTCAGCATGGCGTCATACTCCGCCAGCTCCCTACAGTCCAGTCACCCACCTTGGTCAGCATGGCGTCATACTCCGCCAGCTCCACACAGCCCAGTCACCCACCTTGGTCAGCATGGCGTCATACTCCGCCAGCTCCCGCCGCTGTCGCTCCAGGAGATCCGAGCGTTCCCGATCCGCCTGCTCCAGGAGAGACGCCCTCTCCCGGGATCGCTCGGCCTCCATGTCATCGCGCTGGACTCGGAGCTGCTGCTCCAGCTGCGCCCTCTGCTGGCGGAGACTGTCGCTGTCTGAGCGGTCACGTGACACGGTCGCTTCCAGCTGAGTGATGTGCTCCTGACGCTGTTCGCGTAGCTTCTCGTCCAACTCTCGACTAGATTCTCGCTTCAGACTAGAATAAAGAAAACAGGGAAAGGTAAACAAATTATAGTAACAATAGAAGATTTATAGATCTGATGCATTTCACTGATAATAATAATAAGTGTTATTGACAGGAATAATAACACTCACAACGATAATGATAATAAATGCTAATAACAACAAAACATATAATAAAGAAATATTACTGAAATAATGATACCAATAAATAAATATAAAATAATGACCAATAATGACCAATAAATAGCATACAGATGATAAGCAAATAAATAATATATAAATGATAATAATAAATATCAAAAAAAAAGATTAATAACGCGATATACCTGTGTTTCTTGGAGCGTCCGCTACA
>OZ025252.1:39899241-40140280 GCA_964019135.1 Arenicola marina
CATAGTTACAACAACTGAAGCTGCACCGAGACTATTATAACGAGCTCACAGGGTAGTAATTCCCCACCCCGAGGGTGAAGCTACCATGGAAACAAAGCTATGTGTTTAAACTTCCCCGTCCATCTGAGACCGTGTCAACAATGTAATGTTTGACCGCAATGTTTACTCCTGCCGTGATAATAGATACTACACGCTGATTGAGTATTTGTAGCGGTCGAGAAGGAGATAGCGATACATGAATATATAGCGGAGACAGGAGTGGCGGGGGGGGGGGGGGGGGGGGTGGCGGGGGGTGGCGGGGGGGGGGTAGACCGGGAATTTTCCGGGCGTTTCACTTACTACGATTGGTTCACGCTAATGCAAACCGCGGTAAAACGGTAGTTCGTCATGTAAGGGCAAACCATTGTTTCAGCATAGCTCACGTATTACTCACGCCTAACTTTTACTACAATAATACATTTCGTTGATTCTTACATGGAAGATGAACCGGTAAAACATAAACTACGACATTTAGCTGTATATATTGTGAAAGCCGAAGAGCTACATTCCTTGGACATATGCACCGCTGCCAGCACTAACTTTAGGCTTGTAGGCCACATATACACCGCTGCCAGCACTAACTTTAGGCTTGTAGGCCACATATACACCGCTGCCAGCACTAACTTTAGGCTTGTAGGCCACATATACACCGCTGCCAGCACTAACTTTAGGCTTGTAGGCCACATATACAAATACATTATTATTAGTATTATGTATTATTAATATTATTGGTTCACGTTTAGCATTAGGCAGTGCACGCAGCGACACATGACGTGTGGCACCTCACTAACCAACGGATGGAAAGTACATAACCAGCACAGGTATATCGTGCAGTATATTGGAAGCCAGACACCCAATTTCTAGGTTAGTTGGTGGGTTATTTAGGACGCTTTAAACACTTTTGGTCATATCGCGTCAATGGGAGAAGGCAGGGACAGTGGAGCTATGTCCCCGGGGGTAACCCCCTACTCTTTACGAAGAAAGACATGGGATCTTTATCCTGCGACTACACAGACATGGCCACAGCAGGGCTTGAACCATAGATCCACGTGTCGTTGGGCTCTCAGGTGGCAGTTGATTGGGTAGATCAAGCGGCCATTTACCACATGTGCTCCAGAAATTGGAAGAAATGGGAGTGCGCTACACCTCTGACTGATGATCCCTGACACCAGAAGGGGGAGTGGAGGGGGTCACACAATTAATCACTGTCTGAATGGGTAGATACGATACTCTTGTACGAAAAGAGGACCAACCTCTCAATGGAAATGAAATTTCCATTTGACTCCAAAAGGGAAATAAAACAAAATCTTGGCTATAAACCAACAGGTGAGACTTGAGTCAATCTGAAGCTATCTTCATACCCCAACATATCAAGTCACGTATCACAGGACACGGTATTTCACCAAGTTACACGTGCGTTCGGTTGCAGACCGAAGTGCATGTTTAGGCTGTGTAAGGCGGATGGAAAGAAGACACTGTGTCCATCCTTATTGACGCCAAAGCTTGTGTCATACTCCCCGCTTACCTGTCGATCAGCGCAGTCTTCTCCTCTTCAAACTTGTGCCTGATGAGATTCTTCTCGGACTCGGCTTTGATGACGAGATCCTCTTTCTCCGCCTGGAATGTCTTCTTCAGTTCTTCCTCCTGCTGCTCCAGGCTCTCCTGTAACCGGACTGCCTGCTCAGCCTCCTGCTTCTCCTGGAGTCATATCCGGAACATATTGCATGAAGTATGGACAAGAACATCGCAGGTCGGCGTCACAGTGTGTAACGGAAAAATAAAATGAAAATTTATGGGGGATTTATACCAGTTTTGTGCACGTTAAGGCTGAACGGGGCCGAGAAACCTCCCGGGACAATAACATGGGTTATTAACATTTGCTCTATCGGCAGGTTCCAAGGCGCCAACCCATGACCGGCTGCAGTGAGTAACGGAATATTTAGGCATAAGTCGAGTTTGCCGTCGCTCGGAATCACTAGCTTCGCAACTCTAGCTGTACTGTCACGGGCAGACACATTATTAACAATCGAAAGAAACTCACAAATAAGGTGAGCGTGATGCATGGAGAGGGTTAAATTTAACTGGTTTCAAAAAAACAAGAATATGACAAAATAAACAAGAGATATCTAACGAAAAGCGATTGGCTTCATGGTATAGTCAAAATAATCCAGTTGAAATTGAAAACTCCAGAGTGAGTGAGTTGTGTAAACAATATAAGCTACTGGCGACCATCATCTGACCTTCTCCAACTTGAATTTCTTGAGGAAGTCGTTCTTCTCCTGGATGTGTCTGTCCTCGATCAGCGCGATCTCCATCTTGAAGGAGTCCTCCAGGTCCTTCCGGTCTGTGGAGAGCGCCCGCTGCAGCGCACCCACCTCGCTCACGTGCTGCGTCACCAGCACCTCCTTCTCCCGCTGCAACTCCTCCATCTCCCCCTGGAACCGCACCAGGTGGGAATCCTTCACCTTCACCTTGACCTCGCTGTCGTCACGCGTGGCCGCCAGCTGCCGTTGGAGGTCCTCGAGGTTCGCTTGGAGGCCGTCTTTCTCTCGCTGTATCGTGTTTACCTTGAGGTTGGCGAGTTCGGCCTCGCCGTCCAGGCGGTCCCTCTCGCCCTGCAGGTGGTCATTCTCCTCCTCCAAGAAGGCCTTCTCCTTGGTCAGGGAGGTCAGTTCTTGCTGCAGTCGCTCGGTCTCCCGCACCAACAGCTCCGTCTCCTCCTCCACCTGGTCGCGGTCCTTCACGACCGTCCGACGCTCCACCTCCAACAGCTGCTTGTCCGTAACGAGTTCGTCGTGTTCCTTTCGGAGCTTGTTACGTTCCCGCAGCAGTCCGTCCCGCTCCACAGTCACAGCGGTTTTCTCCTTCACCAAACACTCGCATTCCGCCTCCAACGCGTCCTTCGCTTTTAGTAAGCTCTCCCGCTCTTCACCTAAGTCTTTTTTATCCTTGAGTAAAGCGTTTCGCTCTTCAGAGAGGCAAGTTTTATCCTTGAGTAATATGTCTCGCTCTTCTGAGAGGTCAATTTTATCCTTGAGTAATCCCTCCCGCTCTTCGGACAGGCAAGTTTTATCCTTAAGTAATATGTCCCGTTCTTCTGAGAGGCCAATTTTATCCTTGAGTAATGCGTCCCGTTCTTCAGAGAAGCAAGTTTTATCCTTGAGTAATCCCTCCCGCTCTTCAGAGAGGCCAATTTTATCCTTGAGTAATGCGTCTCGTTCTTCAGACAGGTCAGTTTTGTCCTTGAGGAACGCGTCTCGATGTTGCGAGAGGTCCAGTTTTTCACTGAGAAGGCCGTCGCGTTCCGCCTCCAGCTTCGCCTGGTGCTCCAGCCACGACTCCTTCTCCACGGAGAGCTGGTGGATCTCAAGCTGTAAGGTCTCGTTCTCCTCGTGAACGCGCGCGGATTCCATCCGCAGCACCTCCATCTCCAACTGGAAGCGATCACGAAGCTCACCTGTCGAGAAAAAAAAAACACCGTCAGACTTCATGCGGCACGAGCAGCTAGCTACGTCATACAAGCACGCGATCTTCAGGGTTCTACGACAAGTTTTGACTTGCGAGAGCATCGTTTTAGTGTGGAGAAGTGTGCTATGTCGTCAAAGCATTGGCGTCACTGCCGTGGTCTCTCAGCGAAAACAAGTTCAACTTCAGCCAAAACGCGTTTAAGACCTTAATATATGCGGTATTTAACCGGTTTTACAGAAATGGGCATATACAAATAAGTGAACTTTGGTGATCAACAGTGAAACTCGCTCAGAAATGTTAAATGAAATTAGACATGAATTTTTTTCGTAATAAGTTGTGACTTTGCTGTTGTTGTGCGCACCTTGTTAAACGTTTACGTGATAATTCTTTTGCATTATGGGCCTTAAGTCCTCGAATTTTGAAATAAATCCAATCCAATCCAATCGTATAGTAATTTTTCTACATGTATAAGTGCGGTAACCCTATGGGTATGTATGGGCCATGCGGTCCACACCGCGACATACCGTCTCCGGGTGCAGAGGTCCCGCTCTCGCTGGGTCTCGAAGGCAAGCGCCGGCGAGTGCGACTAGAGGTCCCGGATGAGGTCGCGCTCGCCGCATCGTCCTCTGAGTGACCTTCAGGCGAGTCCTGGCGAGTCTTGGTCACGTAATCGGAGAGGACGGAGCCGCCGAGCTGGGGCTCCGCTAGTTCGCTGCCAAGCCGCCTGGAGCGCACGTGCTGCCGCTGCGTCCCGGACGCCACCTGGCGGAGTTCCTGCAGCTCCATTGTTAACTCGTCCGATCTGTCCTTGAGATCCTGGGAGACGCACAGACCACGTGACACGTGAAATCTTTTATCCAACGACGAATTTGCATATAGCCAAATGTTAATCAAGTTGTTCTTGAAATCCATATTAATTTGTAGGCGCTTTTCGTTGAACCTAAACGTAATTTATATTCATGTCAAAGATCCAGACTAGCAAGTCCGTATAAACGGGGTCTTTATGCACTTATGCCAGTGTATGACAGCTGATTAGATCTGCTACGCTAGGTGTAATAACCACGCAAGGGATATCGATGAGTAGGACGGCCATGTCGGCACAAGTCTCAAATACATGCTCGGTGAACCAGAGGCGACGGCAGCGTGACGGAAGTACATACCTTGTTTTCTAACTCCAGCTGCAGCAGCTTCTGTTCCGAGAACTTCTCCTGTTCGTCTCGCACCACCTCCCTGTTGGACTCCAGTTCCTCCAGCTACAACATGGCATCACCAACCGAATGTTACTGCCCGGTGTTACATACATCGCATCACCGACCCAATGTTACATCCTAGTGTTACATAAGTTCATCATATGCACAGTACAACAGCAAAAACACACACAGCGGAAGTGCCAGCTACATAAAGGTGAATCACACTACACAAAGTCAAAAGGTAGAATTATGTAATGTCGAAGGGTGGGGAGTTCACCTTGAAACCGATCCTATTATGAAGCTGTCATATAGTAATATATTTGATATATATTCTTACATATAGGTCCATATAGCTGCTCGGTACAAACGCTCTGAATTCGGTGGTCGTTGGCATCAGCATGAAAGGGTTAAGTATTTTAATAAATCAGTGAGCAGAGATGTTTGTGTCGGGGGTGGGGAGTTTTTATGTGATGGGGCTTTGGTATCACCTTCCGCTGTTAGTGTGAGTGGGGTGGAGGTGTGAGGGAATGGGGGTGGCGTGAATGGTGGGTGGAGTAGTGTGGATTAAGTCGGAGTGGGGATGGTGTGAGTGAGGGGCAGGATGGTGTTGGTGTGAAAAGGGGATGTGAGCGGGGGGCTCACCTTGTGCTGTATGTGTGTGAGTGGGTGGTGAGATGGTGTCAGTGGGGGGTGGGGTGGTGTGAAAAAGAATGAGTCGCGGGGGGGGGGGGGCTCACCTTGTGCTGTATGTGTATCAGCGAGGGGGGGGGCTCACCTTTTGTTGTGTGGGGCGTGTCAGTGTGTTTGGGGGGGTTCACCTTGTGTTGTATGTGATGTGTCAGCGAGGCGGGGGGGGGGGGGCTCACCTTGTGCTGTATGTCGGCCGTGGCCTCCAGTTCCCGCTGCTGTCGCAGGTTCTGTCGCTCCATCTCGTTACACCGCTCCGCCATGTCCAGCACCTCGCTCTCGAGTCGGTCCAACTCCTGCGGGCACAGCAGCCAGACACATACATCACCAATCAACATCTCACTGCGGTCACCAATCAACACGGGTCAGCAATCACCACCTCCGATATGCAGTCGGGCCGACATCAAACAAATGTGTCCAGGCAACAATAAAAATACATTACCTGCGAACGTCCCTCGCTTGTCTCCGCCAACGGCAAACTTCAAGGTCACAGGGCACTACACGACCTCCTAGCCACATCTACCATTGGTCTATACATCCAATGACACACCAAGGTCACAGGGCATCCTAGCCACTGCTAGTCTATATATCCAATGATAAATCAAGGTCACCGACCACTATGCTGATCAATTTACCGTTTCCATTGGTTTTTCTCTATCCGTTTCCACTGGTTTCTATATGCATTGACAAAAAGCGAGGTGACTGGGCACTTTACAATTCACCATTGGTCTTTATATCCAATGATAAAAAAAATGGAGATAATCTGATATTATAATGCCCCAGACGGCATGAACATCTTGCAAACTACATTTTGTTCACACTCACACACACACTCACAATCGAGACACAACATGGCCGCCGTTGCTGCTCCTACCTTTTGCGTGACGGCGAGTTTGTCCTTGAGTTTGCTTTCCTCGTCCTTGAGTCGCTCAATCTCGGCCTCCAGGTACTGCCTCTGTCTCGCCGTCTGGTGCACGATCACCTCTCGTTCCTGGTCCAACTCGTTCTGCAGCGCCTTGATCTGCTCCTGGTAGCGACGCTCCACCGACCTGCGGAACACGCACGGGAGAAGGTCATACCCAAGGTAACACAAAGGTCCAATGTCAAGGTCACATTTGAACAGGCAGCGTACTTTTGATTTTAGGCCTTCAGCCAATTTTGCCGGATGCTGGATAATGTGACGGTGAACATTGTACCCGGATGACGTCATAACATGGCGGGAACATACAATACCACTGGTTAAGATTATATAATCTTTTTACGGGCCTCGGACAAGTACAGCTACCAAACATGCCGGTGGAGTCGTTAACAGGAGAGCACAAAGATCGACTTGGACAGCAAGGGCATTACATACGTGCTACAGCTAGACAACCACTCAGAGCAACATTAAACACAGCCAGAGTGGGCAAACAACATACATCAAAAAGTAGTAGAGATTATAGATACAAAAGAGAATTAGTCATCGTCCAGTTAGATATCAAGTATACCATTATAATCACTCGCACCATCACCGCTGGTACATTTAAGATTGTCTATAAAATGCACTGATCCCTATGGATTGGAGAGCAGGTATTGGTTATCAATGGTTAAGAAAAAAAGAACTTATTTGTACCATTTGAAAAAATATCGGATGGGTTTCATCTACAGCATTCGCGATGGTATAGTCAATGAGTAGTGGTGTATGGCGGGCGGGATAGTAATGGCATCGCCGTAAAGTTATAATCCACTTGTCACTGTATCATGGTTACTTCTAAGTCGTGGTCAGCAAGCCCCCCTCACCCTCACCCATCACCCCCTCCATCACCTGGACGTTGAGAAGCCCACAAAGAAACAACGACACACACACTATACAACGTGCGACCTTCATTGAAGGTCAGCAAGGAAACCAGCAACAGCGAAGGGTCACGCCTGTACATGGAAGGCAGCGCCTCCGCCTACGCAATGTAACGACACAATGGATCTATGTATGGACACAGAGAAGAATCGTTTGTTGGTTAACCCGGGGAGGAGAGTTTGACCTTTAAGGTCATACCGCGCCAATGGAAAAGATCCCGGATATAGAGGAAACCTCTATTCCTCTCCTCCTCTCGGAAAACGACGTTTAACATTGCGCACGCACACAGACATCTACACAGCGGGGCGCGAACCCCCGACCGATGGCGCCACCTGTGGGTGTGAACCCCCGACCTATGGCGCCACCTGTGGGTGTGAACCCCCGACCGATGGCGCCACCTGTGGGTGTGAACCCCCAACCTATGGCACCACCTGTGGGTGTGAACCCCCGACCTATGGCGCCACCTGTGGGTGTGAACCCCCGACCGATGGCGCCACCTGTGGGTGTGAGCCCCCGACCTATGGCGCCACCTGTGGGTGTGAACCCCCGACCTATAGCGCCACCTGTGGGTGTGACATCGACAAGGCCGAGCGCGCTAACCGCAAGACCAGTCGGGTGGTTTGAAGTGGAAAACAACAAAAAAAGGACCCCAAAACAAATCAGAACACGCCGGTTTCATATTTACCAGTGCAACGTCCTGGTGGTTGCAACATGGCGAAGTGAGAGAAGCTCAGCATTATCAACGGTTACACGTGGAGAATTATACGTAAAGCGGACACAGAGCCATCGCAAAAAGTCAAAATACTGCGACAGTAAAAAGAGGTTAATTAGTTTCTATAATACATCCAGGTCCGCTACAAAGATGTATGTATAGAAAGACAGCAATCATGCACATTCTAGCTTATCATAAAATGTACCAAATATCAAACCGCGAAGTTACAGCATGAGCTACAGCTTAACAACTATCTGTACAGTTCGCAAAGGCACCAGTTGAAGGCGAGAAGAGAAACTTACACAAGATGCGAAGGAAGCACAGACGAGTAATAGCAGATGTGAAGGAGACGTTATACACGGTCTATTGTGCCCGCCTCCCCGACTGGGAGTGCATCTAATGCTTATTCAAATATGAGTAACATATATTAATTCATTATGGCCGTTGTTCCTTTTTGAACTGTGCACTAGAATATGAATGAGAATGAACGGTGAATGATGAATGAACGAAACAGGCCCCCAATGGGGGTTTCCAGTCCCGGACTCGAACCTAAGACTTATTACCCCCCCCCCCCCCCACACACACCCCTCCACGTGATTCAGACTGAAGTCACGTGATTGCGATGCAATCCCCAGAGATTCACGTGGTGGAGGTCCTGTGATCCCGATTTAGAATCGCCACGTGGTGGGGGTCCTGTGATCCCGATTTAGACTCGCCACGTGGTGGGGGTCCTGTGATCCCGATTCAGACTCGCCACGTGGTGGGGGTCCTGTGATCTCGATTCAGACTCGCCACGTGGTGGGGGTCCTGTGATCCCGATTTAGACTCGCCACGTGGTGGGGGTCCTGTGATCTCGATTCAGACTCGCCACGTGGTGGGGGTCCTGTGATCCCGATTCAGACTCAAATCACGGGGGGGGGGTCCAGTGATCCCGATGGCGTTTACTTACTTGACGTCCTTGTCTCTGGATCGCTCCAGGGCGGTGTGGCGTTCATCCCCCTCCTTGACGAGCAGCGCGATCCGGCCGTGAGCCTCGCCCAGGTCGGCCCGGAGTTTGTCCCGCTCAGCAGTAAGCTGCTCCCCGTGGGACCTATAAAAACATTACATTACATGTTACAGGGGCAGTACAAGGGGGGTGGGGTTACCTTGGGGACACAGCTCTTATCT
Source organism: Arenicola marina (assembly GCA_964019135.1). Lineage (NCBI taxonomy): Eukaryota > Metazoa > Annelida > Polychaeta > Arenicolidae > Arenicola > Arenicola marina. Next base: position 39,908,339 of record OZ025252.1, read on the forward strand.
TCAGGTTAAATATTTGTTTATAATAAGTATTTACAATTTTGAAGGTGCTAAGAAATGGCGTGAAATGTTACTGTGAGGCGGAGAAATGTGCATTTAATGAATATATGTATTAGCCAAATAGTGAGGAGATAATGAGGAGGTAAGGCTGGTCGATAGGTTGATAATCTTGGTCCTCTAATTTAGGTTACGATATATCGAAACAAACATGATAAATTAAGATTAATTAAGTAATATGATACCGAATTACCATGTTTGAAGCATGATAACTTGCTTATATATCTTTACTTACTCCACTAATGAGATTATGAATGTAACCCAGCTGCACACTAAAGACTCAGATGCGGATACTCCTATGATACGACCCCATCATTGAGAACACCAGCAGACACGGAAAATCCTATAACACGACTCGTCTTATGAAAACACACGCAGACGCGGCTATTCCTATGATGCGACTGGCAGGATAAAAAACACAGGCACACACGGAATTTCCTATAACAGGACTCGCTCGATGTAAAACATCCGTAGACGCGGCTACGCCTATAACACGACCCACTCGGTGAAACACCCACGTAGACGCGGAGACCTGGAACCTCCTGGACCTGAGAAAGACCGGCGTTACTCACATGAGGTGTTTGAGCTGGTACTGGTAGGAGACCAGCCCCGCGTGGTATATAGCATTGTCCTCTTCCACCCCCCGAAGCTCCTGCTCCAGGGCATAGGAAAGGTCAATCAGGTTGACCTTGGCCGCCACATCAAACTGCAGGTACTGTAAAGCGAGACCAAAAAAAACCCCGATGAAACGCACATTTGCATATTTATTTTATAGTCACGTACATGGTGGTGGCGTAATGCCCGCGGGGGATGTCAACTGCATTACTGCGGTCGTCATGGGGGTCACAGTAACCATGGCTACCGTGGCCTCCGGTGCTTGATCGCCGATGACGGCGGGCGGTATCTAACGTGATACTGTACAGTGTGACATAACATTTACTGGTGTGTCTCATATAGGTAACTTCCCTGCAAGATAACAAGTCTGTCAGAATCGTGACCAAAGCAGACACAACATATGGGTGTCACATCAGCCCCCGTGATGCCTACTATATATTACGCAAGCCATGAGGGTACACGGAGCATGTGTATGGCTAGCTGGCACTAGGTACATGTGGCTACATGTAGCTTTTTGTGTGCTAAATAACCAGGAACACCAACATCACATTTTGAGATGAAAGGACAGATCCCCTGTCACACACGAATAAAAATATATATAACAGATCGATTCGACAATATCAAACAGTAACATAAAGTACTTATTTCCACCCATAGTGTGCTAACCGAGACGGGATAAATAGTTCACAACATAGAAAAAAAATGATTTAGAAATAAATAAAATAAATAAAATAAAATCCTAAAATGAACGTATGGGATTATCGTGAAGTCATTACTCAGGACACGTGTAAGCACAGGGCAAGCTAAAGTACACTACCTCCAGAATCTCTGCTCCTTGTGGAATGCCGAGGTTCTCCCAGAGTTCGATAATGGCGTCGGCCTTGGCGTACCTACAACCAAGCACCCAGTGTTACCGCCAGCAGGACTTACACACGGTAACGTAGAAATGGTAATGAGAGCGTCACAGTCCGCCACGCGGGCGTTGGCATGGTATCCAAGCGGCCTCCGATTGGCGGGAACGCTTATAATTATAGTCAACTATTGTCATCAGTCATGCAACAATTGAATGTTCAATGGCCTTGAGCTGCCTACATAAGTACCAGTCTGACACAGAAGCCCTGGAGCGTCCGTCTGGGCGCGATAACGACGCGTGCGCTGGTATATGTGGGCCGGTGCGGATCGTTAACAAGAAACAAAGGTGCACGTGTTTGTGTGGTCTGATATCTGTTACGAGCGGCTATACTGTATACCATTGCACCATGTGTGGTGCATCTCACAGATCGGTGCTGCAATTGCGGGATGTAATTATTCTCGAGCGTAGCTCACGTAATACTCGCCTTCACTTGGGGCTGAGCACAATGCTAAATTACGTAGGGCCTAATATGGACTAATAAGGACCATGAACCTCTCTGGGTTGTTTAGGCCACGTAAATAGATCCCGAAGGGAGTGTAACAATCAGGATGCGGACGGATTGAGTGTCGCAGCGCCATCTGGATACAAGGGTGACCCTAGTGACACTAGCGCCATCTGGATACAAGGGTGAGCCTAGTGACACTAGCGCCATCTGGATACAAGGGTGAGCCTAGTGACACCAGGGTCATCTGGATCGAGAATAACCCCACCATGGAGCATAACAATGTTCAGCGCGTCTGGATCAACAAACCCACCCCCTATTGATGTCGGCATCCAACATGGCGTCACTGCACAGTCAGGCGAGCGGGTGTGGCGGACAGCAGGGACGGCGTCAGGAGGGCGGGTGTGGCGGACAGCAGGGACGGCGTCAGGAGGGCGGGTGTGGCGGACAGCAGGGACGGCGTCAGGCGGCTCAATCGACCTACCCGACATTATCCGGGTCCAGGGGGGTCAGGAGGGCGGGTGTGGCGGACAGCAGGGACGGCGTCAGGCGGCTCAATCGACCTACCCGACATTATCCGGGTCCAGGGGGGTCAGGAGGGCGGGTGTGGCGGACAGCAGGGACGGCGTCAGACGGCTCAATCGACCTACCCGACATTATCCGGGTCCAGGGGGGTCAGGAGGGCGGGTGTGGCGGACAGCAGGGACGGCGTCAGGCGGCTCAATCGACCTATCCGACATTATCCGGGTCCAGGGGGGTCAGGAGGGCGGGTGTGGCGGACAGCAGGGACGGCGTCAGACGGCTCAATCGACCTACCCGACATTATCCGGGTCCAGGAGGGTCAGGAGGGCGGGTGTGGCGGACAGCAGGGACGGCGTCAGGAGGGCGGGTGTGGCGGACAGCAGGGACGGCGTCAGGCGGCTCAATCGACCTACCCGACATTATCCGGGTCCAGGGGAGTCAGGAGGGTGGGTGTGGCGGACAGCAGGGACGGCGTCAGACGGCTCAATCGACCTACCCGACATTATCCGGGTCCAGGGGGGTCAGGAGGGCGGGTGTGGCGGACAGCAGGGACGGCGTCAGGAGGGCGGGTGTGGCGGACAGCAGGGACGGCGTCAGGCGGCTCAATCGACCTACCCGACATTATCCGGGTCCAGGGGAGTCAGGAGGGCGGGTGTGGCGGACAGCAGGGACGGCGTCAGACGGCTTAATCGACCTACCCGACATTATCCGGGTCCAGGGGGGTCAGAAGGGCGGGTGTGGCGGACAGCAGGGACGGCGTCAGACGGCTCAATCGACCTACCCGACATTATCCGGGTCCAGGGGCGTCAGGACGGCGGGTGTGGCGGACAGCAGGGACGGCGTCAGGCGGCTCAATCGACCTACCCGACATTATCCGGGTCCAGGGGGGTCAGGAGGGCGGGTGTGGCGGACAGCAGGGACGGCGTCAGGAGGGCGGGTGTGGCGGACAGCAGGGACGGCGTCAGGAGGGCGGGTGTGGCGGACAGCAGGGACGGCGTCAGGAGGGCGGGTGTGGCGGACAGCAGGGACGGCGTCAGGCGGCTCAATCGACCTACCCGACATTATCCGGGTCCAGGGGGGTCAGGAGGGCGGGTGTGGCGGACAGCAGGGACGGCGTCAGACGGCTCAATCGACCTACCCGACATTATCCGGGTCCAGGGGGGTCAGGAGGGCGGGTGTAGCGGACAGCAGGGACGGCGTCAGGCGACTCAATCGACCTACCCGACATTATCCGGGTCCAGGGGGGTCAGGAGGGCGGGTGTGGCGGACAGCAGGGACGGCGTCAGGAGGGCGGGTGCGGCGGACAGCAGGGACGGCGTCAGGAGGGCGGGTGTGGCGGACAGCAGGGACGGCGTCAGGCGGCTCAATCGACCTACCCGACATTATCCGGGTCCAGGGGGGTCAGGAGGGCGGGTGTGGCGGACAGCAGGGACGGCGTCAGACGGCTCAATCGACCTACCCGACATTATCCGGGTCCAGGGGGGTCAGGAGGGCGGGTGTGGCGGACAGCAGGGACGGCGTCAGGCGACTCAATCGACCTACCCGACATTATCCGGGTCCAGGGGGGTCAGGAGGGCGGGTGTGGCGGACAGCAGGGACGGCGTCAGACGGCTTAATCGACCTACCCGACATTATCCGGGTCCAGGGGGGTCAGGAGGGCGGGTGTGGCGGACAGCAGGGACGGCGTCAGACGGCTTAATCGACCTACCCGACATTATCCGGGTCCAGGGGGGTCAGGAGGGCGGGTGTGGCGGACAGCAGGGACGGCGTCAGGCGGCTCAATCGACCTACCCGACATTATCCGGGTCCAGGGGGGTCAGGAGGGCGGGTGTGGCGGACAGCAGGGACGGCGTCAGACGGCTTAATCGACCTACCCGACATTATCCGGGTCCAGGGGGGTCAGGAGGGCGGGTGTGGCGGACAGCAGGGACGGCGTCAGGCGGCTCAATCGACCTACCCGACATTATCCGGGTCCAGGGCGTCAGGACGGCGGGTGTGGCGGACAGCAGGGACGGCGTCAGGCGGCTCAATCGACCTACCCGACATTATCCGGGTCCAGAGGGGTCAGGAGGGCGGGTGTGGCGGACAGCAGGGACGGCGTCAGGAGGGCGGGTGTGGCGGACAGCAGGGACGGCGTCAGGAGGGCAGGTGTGGCGGACAGCAGGGACGGCGTCAGGAGGGCGGGTGTGGCGGACAGCAGGGACGGCGTCAGGCGGCTCAATCGACCTACCCGACATTATCCGGGTCCAGGGGGGTCAGGAGGGCGGGTGTGGCGGACAGCAGGGACGGCGTTAGGCGGCTCAATCGACCTACCCGACATTATCCGGGTCCAGAGGGGTCAGGAGGGCGGGTGTGGCGGACAGCAGGGACGGCGTCAGGAGGGCGGGTGTGGCGGACAGCAGGGACGGCGTCAGGAGGGCAGGTGTGGCGGACAGCAGGGACGGCGTCAGGAGGGCGGGTGTGGCGGACAGCAGGGACGGCGTCAGGCGGCTCAATCGACCTACCCGACATTATCCGGGTCCAGGGGGGTCAGGAGGGCGGGTGTGGCGGACAGCAGGGACGGCGTCAGGCGGCTCAATCGACCTACCCGACATTATCCGGGTTCAGGGGGGTCAGGAGGGCGGGTGTGGCGGACAGCAGGGACGGCGTCAGACGGCTCAATCGACCTACCCGACATTATCCGGGTCCAGGGGCGTCAGGACGGCGGGTGTGGCGGACAGCAGGGACGGCGTCAGGCGGCTCAATCGACCTACCCGACATTATCCGGGTCCAGGGGGGTCAGGAGGGCGGGTGTGGCGGACAGCAGGGACGGCGTCAGGCGGCTCAATCGACCTACCCGACATTATCCGGGTCCAGAGGGGTCAGGAGGGCGGGTGTGGCGGACAGCAGGGACGGCGTCAGGAGGGCGGGTGTGGCGGACAGCAGGGACGGCGTCAGGAGGGCGGGTGTGGCGGACAGCAGGGACGGCGTCAGGAGGGCGGGTGTGGCGGACAGCAGGGACGGCGTCAGGCGGCTCAATCGACCTACCCGACATTATCCGGGTCCAGGGGGGTCAGGAGGGCGGGTGTGGCGGACAGCAGGGACGGCGTCAGGCGGCTCAATCGACCTACCCGACATTATCCGGGTTCAGGGGGGTCAGGAGGGCGGGTGTGGCGGACAGCAGGGACGGCGTCAGACGGCTCAATCGACCTACCCGACATTATCCGGGTCCAGGGGCGTCAGGACGGCGGGTGTGGCGGACAGCAGGGACGGCGTCAGGCGGCTCAATCGACCTACCCGACATTATCCGGGTCCAGGGGGGTCAGGAGGGCGGGTGTGGCGGACAGCAGGGACGGCGTCAGGAGGGCGGGTGTGGCGGACAGCAGGGACGGCGTCAGGAGGGCGGGTGTGGCGGACAGCAGGGACGGCGTCAGGAGGGCGGGTGTGGCGGACAGCAGGGACGGCGTCAGACGGCTCAATCGACCTACCCGACATTATCCGGGTCCAGGGGGGTCAGGAGGGCGGGTGTGGCGGACAGCAGGGACGGCGTCAGGCGGCTCAATCGACCTACCCGACATTATCCGGGTCCAGGGGGGTCAGGAGGGCGGGTGTGGCGGACAGCAGGGACGGCGTCAGGCGGCTCAATCGACCTACCCGACATTATCCGGGTCCAGGGGGGTCAGGAGGGCGGGTGTGGCGGACAGCAGGGACGGCGTCAGGAGGGCGGGTGTGGCGGACAGCAGGGACGGCGTCAGGCGACTCAATCGACCTACCCGACATTATCCGGGTCCAGGGGGGTCAGGAGGGCGGGTGTGGCGGACAGCAGGGACGGCGTCAGGAGGGCGGGTGTGGCGGACAGCAGGGACGGCGTCAGGCGACTCAATCGACCTACCCGACATTATCCGGGTCCAGGGGCGTCAGGAGGGCGGGTGTGGCGGACAGCAGGGACGGCGTCAGGCGGCTCAATCGACCTACCCGACATTATTCGGGTCCAGGGGGGTCAGGAGGGCGGGTGTGGCGGACAGCAGGGACGGCGTCAGGAGGGCGGGTGTGGCGGACAGCAGGGACGGCGTCAGGCGGCTCAATCGACCTACCCGACATTATCCGGGTCCAGGGGGGTCAGGAGGGCGGGTGTGGCGGACAGCAGGGACGGCGTCAGGCGGCTCAATCGACCTACCCGACATTATCCGGGTCCAGGGGGGTCAGGAGGGCGGGTGTGGCGGACAGCAGGGACGGCGTCAGGCGGCTCAATCGACCTACCCGACATTATCCGGGTCCAGGGGGGTCAGGAGGGCGGGTGTAGCGGACAGCAGGGACGGCGTCAGGCGGCTCTCCTCCATTATCGGGACGGCGGACAGCCGCAGCTTCTGGCGGGTGCTGGACAGGGGCCGGACGGGGGTCGCCGGACTGCTGGGACCCCCGTGCTGGAAGAGGCCCTGGAGGAACTCCTGGAAGCTGACCCGGCTGTCGGCGTCCACGTCCAGCTTGTCGAACAGCTGCTGGAGCTCCTAGAGGGGGGGGGGGGTTATGGTAATGCATAATAATAATAATATTAATATAATAATAATAATAAGCTGCTGGAGCTCCGTGGGGTGGGGGGGTGGGGGTATAGTAATGTACACTGTGGCATTTTTAGGAACGAGAAAGGCCAGATTGGGTCACGAATCCTCCCGGAAGAACGGAATGGAGCTTGATGAAAAACGCCCCAGATACAGGTGTCAGGGCGCAAACCCACGACCTGTTAGTCTGCATGGCAGCCTGCTTACCGACTGAAAGAGGGAGGCTTCTCCCCATTAACTGTATGTCTGGAGGGTGCGGAGTCCCTGGGGCCTATTTCACGTACATAGTTTAGCCGGCTACGGGACTTAGTGGGCTAAAATTGCCCATCATTTACATGGTAACTTAAGTCAACTAAGCCCTGTAGTCGGCTAAACTACGTTCGTGCAAATCCACCACTGGACTAAAAGGGTTTGATATCTGGTTAATACAATGCTTAGTGCCTTGTAAGTCGCTATTAAATATTATTATGAGTTAACGGACAGTCCTTATAACTGGTGGGAACCTCTCCACCATGCGAGGCGAGGGGCCGTTATTATCAAACAGAAAGGGGGGCGCGTCATGATACAAACCTCCATTGAGACTTCAGATCCAACGGCAACGCCACTCTCGTTGTTAACACGCTTACCAACCCACAATAACTGGGTCTTCCCGGTCTTCTCTGGGATAAATCCCGCCGATCACTCATGGTTCAAACTGTCTCACCCAGAAATGACATTTCTGAAGTTACGGCCGCTGTTGATTACACGAAGGTTTCATTGGGTCATCACGGGACTCACCGCACGGTTCATTTCGTCCATGCCGATGTGCTCGCAGACCGTGGCCAGCTCTGCGATGGTCAGGTAGCCGCTCTGCCCCACCCCCAGCTCGTGCCAGATGTCCTTCAGGTGCTGCTCCTCACTGACCGGATCCATGGCCTTCGTCAGGAAGGGATCCAGCTGACCTGAAGGGTGAATAAGGCGAAAACATGTACGGACCATCCGGTGAGGCCGGCATGGGGTAAACGTGATCGTCAATGATTGAATTGCACTACATGTCATCTGAAATAATGATGTTTTTTATGTAACTTTTTGTGCTCATGAAAGCTGAATTGGACCCAGAGACGTCTCCGGACAATGCATGAACACGGGTGAAAAGTGATAAAATGCCGGCTGAATGAAAAAGAAACATGCCTCAGAAGCATGCTGCAGGGTTCGAACCCACGACCTGTTCGTAGCCGTTGATATGTGTATTCCCCCTATCGGCAACCTCGTTAATAAAAGTAAATAAAAGTAAAGTAAATGCATTTTGGTACAAAGTTTATGCCATGACATCTTGGTAGCGCGCCAGCGAACCCTCCCCCACAGAATCCATGGCCCTCGGTTGATTTGCAGCTCAGACTGCCTACTAACTAAGGTAGGGAGGTTCCTCACTCACCGAGACAATATCACAGACGTGCGATCACACCGTGAAACTAAATGTTCACTCCATGTTCCACTTCCTCAAATATATATTTGTACGTCGTGAAGCACTATCTCTAGCCAGGCGTCGTATGTTACAGACACGACACACCGTCAGTGTCCAGTAGGTATACACCAGTGTGTTGACGCACGTAGACCGGCAGGTCACATCAGTCCTAACGCACACGTACTTGTAAGGCCTAAGGGCATTGCGTCATCACAGACCTAGACCTCTAACCCAAAACGCCTTGTCGCGGTTTACATATGGGCTCATAATGTAGATCAGAGATAAGACCAGGATGTTATATGACTGGCAATATCCGGCAGTTACCATCGACATATTGTGCGTTTTAGGCCATGTTTGTGCACATGAAGGCTAAATTGAGCCAGGAAACATCTCGGGGCAATCACATGGGCTCGCACTGAACAAACCCCAAATCCAGGTACCAGACAAATAAAATTATCTCAGCAACAACTGGAAGGTCTCCATCTATAACAGGACTTTCAAAAGGTTTTAAGAATATCGCCTAATTTTTCCAGAACCATATCGTGAAAGCAACTAGGCCTACAGTTGAACGAAGTGGGCCAAATCGGCAGATAGATCACTTGTTTGATAACGTAACACTCGTCTCACGAATACACCCCTTTTATTCTGACCAATATTACATACAACACATTCTTTTTACGAGATTTGATCATGAGCATTCGAAGTTCGATTTTGAGATATTTTTTTTATTTCAATGTCGCCTACAACTGTTTATTTAATTTTAATGTACACTATAATTTTCTGTACAGATTGAGAATAAAATATTTAGAAAAAAAGCCTCAATACTATATATTAACTATCCTTAAATCCTTACCTTATAATGCCAAAAAATGCGATAGCAATGAATACTGCGGTGAATCATCAGGTAGAACGTGCACTGAAGACGCTAGACCCTAAATGCGTCACTTTGTCTCCAGGGGGCGACACAGGGGCGGGTAAACAGGCGGCATGCACGCCCTCCCCTTGGAGACTGACCACCAGCTATAGGCAGGCCCCCCAGCCAGGGTGGGGTGGGGGGTAAACAGGCGATGCTTGGAGAGTGGCGACACCAGCGACAGCGAACCTCAGCCCTATGGGGCATCCCCGGACAAAGGGAGGCCTATCAAACAGCTGTACAGTACAGGCAGCACCGGCCGTGTCATATTAGTCGCCATATCGGCCCATATCTTATCCCCCTAGCTTCAACACTTACACTACAAGACTGATACATCCATACATGAATGAAAGCAGAAGACGTGCGAGTGTTCAATGGGGTGGTGGGTGGTGGTAATAGTGACAACGTGTATCAGGTGCTACTTACCACCTGTGCCATATCTAATAATCCTTCCTTATTTTAGTACACTTTACTATCACCAGTATCCCAGGAAGGTCCGTTCTACAGTTAGTCCGAGGTCCTAAGACGACAAGTTATAGCGGGTCGACGGGACCCCGGGAAAGGGCCTTAGATCTAACGTCTTTATCCACAGCTAGCCTCCAGGCATCCGATCTTTGTTTGGCGATAACAGATAATACTCTTACCATCGAAAGATAAATATATAGCCTGTTTAGATGGCGGGATATCCTGAGGTTGACTGAGGTGGCATGTGTACTCAAACACAGCCAGAGCGTCCGGTCTGTCCCTGTAGAGCAGGGCACGTCCCTCTATATATCCCCTTAGCCCCCTCCCTGGTTATAACCAGTATATATACTTTGTTCCACCACCCTTATGAGGCGTGGGTCTGTGTGCATGTGTGTGTGTGGGGGGGGGGGGGGGTGGAGGATGGGCGGTGCCCACGGACGGCTCCTTGACAATGGTGACAGAGCGGCCTAAGCACACTGACTGTGGGAGACGGCAGTGTTACCAGAGCGCCCACTGTCACTGAGAGTAAAAAACAAACCTGTCAAGACGGCCTCTTACAGATCCTTACACGGCTTATCGGGACTTGGGTTCCCGCCCCCACAGAGACCGCGCCTTGTCAGAAGCATGACGGACTGCCTGGCCTCTCCACCACAACCTCTCCACATTACTTACACACCATCTACCGACGTGGGCTGTGGCCTATTGGGCTCAAAAACTTCAAAAAATTACGGTGCAAAACACACCCTTTCCAGAGTCAGATTAATCGTCCAACAAGGGGGTAATTCACGAGAAGTTCGACAGAACCAGCCCACAGAAGCACCAACACGTTTGGTCCGGTACTAGGCCCGAGAAAGGATCGGGGGGGGGGGCACTGATATACAAATCTGGTTGTGTTGTGGTGGCGGTGGTGTGGGGTCCCAACATCAAATTTGTGTAGGACGACTGGGAGTTCTGGTGTCGCCCTGGGCGCACGCAACAGTGTCCGTAAAATGGAGTTGTCGGAAAAACGGAAGAATAAATCAAGTGTGTCTGCATGAAAATGCGACGTATAGCGGCATAAATGGCAACATATACCCCACCCCCCATTCCCCGAGCGGATTCTGGAGGTGAAAAACGGGTTTCTTTGTGGTGAAACCTCCCCAAACCCAACCTTGTATTAAGTATACCCCCGTATACTAGGTAAACATTTATGCATGACCCGTGGGGGCGGTGGGAGATGAGATGCGTAGAACTGCAACTGCCTAAGATTGTAACACCACTTATCATGCAATTGTCAAATTGTCATGCAGTTGTCAACTCCGTTAAACATTCTATAGTTCAAGTAGGAGAGTTGGTTCGAATCCATCCTCTGCAAATGTTTGTGCAGGATAAAGATCCCATGCCTTTCTTCGCACAGACTACGGAGTTACTCCTCGAGACATGGTTTCTCTCTACCTTTACCCGTTCCATCGTCGCGGAAAACCCATAGTTCAGTATTATCCGACATGTTTCAAGTATCTAGCCTTTTAGCCTACTCTACCAGCCCCCTAACAGACGATGCACAACTTAACAAATGTACTGTATTGACATTGAATCGGACACCCCTCCAGTAATGGGGTACCGAGAGTACTAATCGGCCAGGTGGCGCTGCTACGCAAGTCGGGCCTTCTCTGGATAATCTCTCACGCAGCCAAGTCAACCAACACACACACGAGACGGTGACAGTTATAAGTACCTGAAGTCTGATATTCCACGTCCCCGTCCGACGCAAAAGTCGCTCCCGTACTTGGCGTTAACTCCCCGCCAGACGTTATATCCATGGTGCGTCGCAACATATATCATAAAGATCTATATCGACATATCATATATATATGTCACAAAAAGTCAACTACTTCCGTGGTAGCTTATAATAGCTATCTATAATATATCATTGGCGTTGACAGCATCACAGTGAAACAGTCTCAACTACTTCCGTGGATCATACTATCTATAATCTATCCTTGGCGTGGAGAACATCACAGTGAAACACGAGATGCAGCCAACGGCCACCCGTCTCGCGTCCTCTATGTATCTGCGTCAAGTCAGGGGTACCCAAGTCAGGAGACAGACAGGCGTCATTACGTGCAAACAGCCGGGTGTCCACTCCCCGCCAGCCAATTAGGTCATTACGCGACGTGAGGTCAGGGTTGTAGACCAGTAGACTCCCTGGTGGGCATCCCTCATGAATATGTTAATTAGGTGGCGACTCCCAACAGGGCTTGACCCGCTGTTGTGTGCTATAATATTAATAATGCAGTGAAACCGTAAACCTTCTCGACATCTTATGATCGTGTGTTATATAAGATGTGTCGTCCATGGAGAGCTGTAATTATCCACAGCGTGTAGTTATGTCATGTATAAGATAGACGTTGGCGGTATATCGGTATACAGACCGCGATATTTCAGTCGCTGTGCGTGACAACCACGGCGACTGGGTAGCTACGGCGTAGACAGGACTGACACGGGACATTGGTAGCGACGGGATACCGTTACGAGGCCCACTCTGTGCGGTACATCACGACTGTGTATGTCAGTCTAGAGGATCCACCCCGAGTAATATCCCCGTAACATGGGGGGTTGGGGGCATATCGGGCGTCCCATCCCACGCTGTGTGGGTGACCAGGCTGGGGGGTAGGGGCCGCACCGACTAGCCTAGACCACGCGCCTGACTCACCTGGCGGTTGGGGGGCGGGGGGGGGGTGCAGGGGCGTGGGTGAGACCGAAGGATCTATCAGACCCCGGACATCTTCAACCAGACACTGCCTGTATCTTGTGACGATGGCGATGGGTGGTGGGCGGTGTGACGCCTACTGTTGCAGCAACAGGCCTTATAAAAGCAGGCCTTATAAAAACAGTGTCAACATGGGAGTAGCTAGACCACCTGTAGGGCGCGGCTTGCCGTTCAGGCCACTTTGAGAAGAGGACCATTAAGACGGACGCAGCAATAAAACGGTGTTGTTCTCCCGTAGCTTCGTAGCCCGTAACTTCACGTACGCGGGTCTACTTAATGTGCTTACTGTCACATAAACCAGGTAGCAAAAAAGCTCAAACTGATACATACCTCTTTCAAAGCGTGAACTCTCTGTCCTTATAAGGCTACTGTTCAAAACAAGTTAAACAAGTAAAACTATGAGAGAACTAAACTCTGAGAGAACTGAAATTCTGAGAGAAGTAAAACTCTGAGAAGTAAAACTCTGAGAAGTAAAATTCAGAGAGAAGTAAAACTCCTCCCGTGCCTGGACCACTGGGTAGCTGTTCATGAGCCGGTCGGTGGACCCAGCATCACTCTCCCCTCGCTGTATGCAAGGTCGGTGTCGGACCATTCAGTAGCGGTGTAACGAATACAGTGCACCCATTGGACACGTTTATCGCGCACCTGCGTGCTTGCTTACCCCCCTCGTCCAGTCGCAGGACGCTGCCAAAGCCTCGCTGTACCCCGGTGGGGTTTTATTTCACGGCTTGGTGGGTTTGGCAAGTTGTGTTTCACAGAAGAGGGCAATGGGTCTATTCACCCTAGGCGGTTGTATCGGTATAGGCCGGGCGGTGCAGGCTGACATCTTCACCCCCCTGCCTCGACCACCGCTACTCTTTTCACCCAATGTGTGCGTGCAACCCCATACAAGGCCAAATAACCCGTATACATAGCAGCCATTTACCGCTCTGATAATGCATTTAAGTCCCCGCCCAATTAATACCACAGGTGCGTCAATTGTATGCAAGGATACCGGACGGTGGGGCGGTTCGCTTATTAACCCATTACAGGGTATCACAGGCTGACTGAACACATGGCATTATCAACTGGCCCCTACCACTGGCCTTTGTTATATCCAACGTTGGAGTTATCGCCGGGGTTACCACCCCCCCCCCCCCCGACGTACCCCACCACGCGGCGGCCGAAACATTGGGAATGCTGACAATGGCAGCATCACCATTCATTTCATACAATAATAACATTGCTACAACACTACAATACGGAGTATGAATTGTACGTACTTGGCGTATAATTACGTGAATATCTCTCAGCGTTCGCAAAGGAGAACTAACGAAGAAATGATACCTCCCCTTAACAAAACCGGTTGAATTGCTTTAATTTGTTCTATAATCCTTCTTCCAACAAAGCCTTAATTATAACATCGCTCTCATAAAGCTGAATGACATCGCATTATCTTCACGGCGCTGGTGGGCTGACATATTTATATCAGACTGAATCTAGACGTGATGTTGGTTGGGTAAGCCGGTAAACACAAACTGCGGTGTTCACCTTAGGGCTCGAGCGATTATACAGCCAGGTTAATAAATAGTGGTGGTGTCTATATCTACTTGTCTCTGTACCACAGGACTCCTCTCTCTCTCTCGAGAGAGAGAGAGAGAGAGAGACAGAGAGAGAGAGAGAGAACAATATCTGAACGATCGAAAGACTTTCGAAACACAATATATGTCTAGTGACAACCCGGCCGCTGGCTTACAAAGCGATTTGTTTATCATTCATATCAACAAAGCTTCTGTCCAGTGTATACATGTCCTCAACTCTAGGTTGTTTAGTAACCTCAAAAGACCCCAGTCACTGTAAATACAGGTGCATTGAGTACTGGCCACTGTCCTGTGCCTCACGACGGGTCACTGACCGCTAGCTGGCTGAGTACCAGTGGTGGCTGAGTTTTAACCTGTAAGGTCGCAAGTGTGAATCAGTCATGTATCAGGGGGGTAACCTTCCATTCATTTTTGAATCACGATACGGGATATTTTATCTGACTAGATGGTATGGACTGATCAGGCGACATGGAGTGAGCACGCGACATCGGCTGAGCAGACGACATAAACTGAACAGACGACTTGGACTGTGCAGACGACATGAACTGAGCAGACGACACGGACTAAGCAGACGACATGAACTGAGCAGACGACATGCACTGAGCAGACGACATGCACTGAGCAGACGACTTGCACTGAGCAGACGACATGGACTGAGCAGGCGACATGAACTGAGCAGACGACTTGCACTGAGCAGACGACACGGACTGAGCAGACGACATGGACTGAGCAGGCGACATGAACTGAGCAGACGACTTGCACTGAGCAGACGACACGGACTGAGCAGACGACATGAACTGAGCAGGCGACATGAACTGAGCAGACGACTTGCACTGAGCAGACGACACGGACTGAGCAGACGACATGAACTGAGCAGGCGACATGAACTGAGCAGACGACATGGACTGAGCAGACGACATGGACTGAGCAGGCGACATGAACTGAGCAGACGACATGAACTGAGCAGGCGACATGAACTGAGCAGACGACTTGCACTGAGCAGACGACACGGACTGAGCAGACGACATGAACTGAGCAGGCGACATGAACTGAGCAGGCGACATGAACTGAGCAGACGACTTGCACTGAGCAGACGACACGGACTGAGCAGACGACATGGACTGAGCAGGCGACATGAACTGAGCAGACGACTTGCACTGAGCAGACGACACGGACTGAGCAGACGACATGAACTGAGCAGACGACATGAACTGAGCAGGCGACATGAACTGAGCAGACGACTTGCACTGAGCAGACGACACGGACTGAGCAGACGACATGAACTGAGCAGGCGACATGAACTGAGCAGACGACTTGCACTGAGCAGACGACACGGACTGAGCAGACGACATGCACTGAGCAGACGACACGGACTGAGCAGACGACATGGACTGAGCAGACGACATTGACTGAGCAGAAGACATGGACTGAGCAGACGAAATTGACTGAGCAGATGACATGGACAACGCGTACAGTGAGCCTGTCGCTTTCTGACATCCGGTCAAAACGTTACCCTGTCATAACGTATGCACCAATATCTCCGATGTGTACAAATGGAACATGAAATGAAGTGTTGGTGTTTTAGGCCGCTTATGTGCACATAAAGGCTAGTTAGAGCCACGGAACTTCCCGAAACGATGAAGGATAAAAGGATGAAAGATGCCCCAGGTTGAATGCCCGAGTCCGGATTCGAACCCAGGATCGACCTATTGATCTGCGGTCTAGGGCGCTAACCATGCTAGCTAACCACCACATCAGGGAGGCCCTCCTGTAAAAATGGAGAACTGATGAATCATGACACCGACTCGACGTCAGAGGCTGCTTGTAATGTCAGAGTTCAGCGTGGAACGCTGACATGGCCATCACCAGACTGTGATGAGGCTTGAAGGTAGCGAAGGCACAGTCGATGAGTCGATAATCGATGAAAAACGATTGAAAAGTGACTAAACCTAATATCAACAGTTAAATCTGACCTGGAAAGTCACTGCAATCTAATGCACCTCGCCCACTGTAACCTTACCACGTCACCTGGAAGTGATACCTTTCTGTTTTTGTTTCTGTCTGAATACTGAAAGCCCGGTCAGTTTTCGCTTCAATAAAATCTATGAATGCTAGAATTACATGAATAAACGACGTGATTTAAAAAAACAAATCTCTACAACTCGATGTGTTTATAAATGTCATGCGGGAAGCCATTATTAAGTGGAAAGAATTAAGGTGCTGATAAAGCTAAAAGACTCGCATATAAATACGAATTTTCGCTTTTGCTCATGTATGACTTCGAATATTTTAATATTCAATAAACATTATCGAATTTATTTCATTTTCGCTTTTCACTAGAAGTATTCGTTTGTCTTCGAATAGATTGTCAAGGGATTCTGTTTCACACTTTTAATACTCGTTAATTGTGGACAGATGTGATATCAGTTCTACTCCAGAAAATTATTCACGATGAAAATAAGATTACCACCCCTGTTATTTAGACGTCATTATTTAACACGGCTAGGTTTTCCCTAGACATGAGTAGAGCGAGAGGAGGGCCTTCAAGGCCGAAGCCGCGCGGTCACTAATATACGTAGGTATTTATTTATTGCACGGATTTCAAGTAGGGCGCAGGGTTGTACCACAAGAGTCCTATCAATATAAGGTTTATACCCCCCCCCCTCCGCCCCAGCCACCCGAGCTTGAGGCTCCTCCGTGTACCCCCGCCCCCCCCCCCCAACCCCCACCGCCCACCACAGTCACCCGCGTGAGAACCACACACATCACCCCCTTCCCCCAGGGCCGCGAGAAGACCGAGCAAAGTACAAAGTATACCTTTACTGAGTATTAATTAACTCCTTGTAACTCATATTAACGTCATCAGGCTCGTTAATGGCGCCTTATGTTGTCCGGAAGAGGGGCCGATGTCGATCAAGGGATTATATACGGTTATACCACAACCAAGGCCAACGACCTATGCTATAGATACCTGTCTGGATCAGCCGTGTTCCGGAATTTTCAAAACCATCCCTGCCTGGGTGTTCCCGGTGGTTCGGGCGAACGTTACCATGGCTGCAGTACACGATCTCCCTCACGCAGCGATCCATGGCATTGTCAATAACCTATCATGTCAAATACACCATCCACAACGCCGTATTTCAACTTTCGTCATGGAGACCGTTGGCCTTCCGTATGTCAGTGTCCGCCATTTTGGTTTTAAAACAGAACCGATAAGATCCAGACTGCATGTGTACAAAGGCGGGAGCGGGAAGCCAAGGCGCTGACTCAGGCTCACGTCTGGCACAGCGCCAGCCGTGTATCCAGTTTGCTGTGTACACCACTAGCAGGTTGCTATGGGGAAAGCCTCACCGGGAACTGCACCGGTTCCCGTACCACGCCCCCCCCCCCACCCTCTCGTCCCCACCCCATAATCCCATCAAGCGAAACTCGTAGAACCTGGCTCTAGAGCAGCGACTGTTCGTGTGGAATCAACATGTAATGGGAGGTCCGTGTGTGGTATCACCATAGTGTTAATGGGAGGTCCGTGTGTGGTATCACCATGGTGTTAATGGGAGGTCTGTGTGTAGTATCACCATGGTGTTAATGGGGGGTCCGTGTGTGGTCTCACCATGGTGTTAATGGGAGGTCCGTGTGTGGTATCACCATGGTGTTAATGGGAGGTCCGTGTGTGGTATCACTATAGTGTCAATGGGAGGTCCGTGTGTGGTATCACCATGGTGTCAATGGGAGGTCTGTGTGTAGTATCACCATGGTGTTAATGGGGGGTCCGTGTGTGGTCTCACCATGGTGTTAATGGGAGGTCCGTGTGTGGTATCACCATGGTGTTAATGGGAGGTCCGTGTGTGGTCTCACCATGGTGTTATTGGGAGGTCCGTGTGTGGTATCACCATGGTGTTAATGGGAGGTCCGTGTGTGGTCTCACCATGGTGTTAATGGGAGGTCCGTGTGTGGTATCACCATGGTGTTAATGGGAGGTCTGTGTGTGATATCACCATGGTGTTAATGGGGGGTCTGTGTGTGGTCTCACCATGGTGTTATTGGGAGGTCTGTGTGTAGTATCACCATGGTGTTAATGGGGGGTCCGTGTGTGGTATCACCATGGTGTTAATGGGAGGTCCGTGTGTGGTATCACCATGGTGTTAATGGGAGGTCCGTGTGTGGTCTCACCATGGTGTTATTGGGAGGTCTGTGTGGGATATCACCATGGTGTCAATGGGAGGTCTGTGTGTGATATCACCATGGTGTTAATGGGGGGTCTGTGTGTGGTCTCACCATGGTGTTATTGGGAGGTCTGTGTGTAGTATCACCATGGTGTTAATGGGAGGTCCGTGTGTGGTATCACCATGGTGTCAATGGGAGGTCCGTGTGTGGTATCACCATGGTGTCAATGGGAGGTCCGTGTGTGGTATCACCATGGTGTCAATGGGAGGTATGTGTGTGGAATCACCATGGTGTTATTGGGAGGTCTGTGTGTGGTATCACCATGGTGTCAATGAGAGGTCCGTGTGTGGTATCACCATGGTGTCAATGGGGGGTCCGTGTGTGGTATCACCATGGTGTCAATGGGAGGTCCGTGTGTGGTATCACTATGGTGTCAATGGGAGGTCCGTGTGTGGTATCACCATAGTGTCAATGGGAGGTCCGTGTGTGGTATCACCATGGTGTCAATGGGAGGTCTGTGCGTAGTATCACCATGGTGTTAATGGGGGGTCCGTGTGTGGTCTCACCATGGTGTTAATGGGAGGTCCGTGTGTGGTATCACCATGGTGTTAATGGGAGGTCCGTGTGTGGTCTCACCATGGTGTTATTGGGAGGTCCGTGTGTGGTATCACCATGGTGTTAATGGGAGGTCCGTGTGTGGTCTCACCATGGTGTTATTGGGAGGTCTGTGTGTGATATCACCATGGTGTCAATGGGAGGTCTGTGTGTGATATCACCATGGTGTTAATGGGGGGTCTGTGTGTGGTCTCACCATGGTGTTATTGGGAGGTCTGTGTGTAGTATCACCATGGTGTTAATGGGAGGTCCGTGTGTGGTATCACCATGGTGTCAATGGGAGGTCCGTGTGTGGTATCACCATGGTGTCAATGGGAGGTCCGTGTGTGGTATCACCATGGTGTCAATGGGAGGTATGTGTGTGGTATCACCATGGTGTCAAGAGGAGGTCCGTGTGGGGTATCACCATGGTGTCAATGGGGGGTCCGTGTGGGGTATCACCATGGTGTTATTGGGAGGTCTGTGTGTGGTATCACCATGGTGTCAATGAGAGGTCCGTGTGTGGTATCACCATGGTGTCAATGGGGGGTCCGTGTGTGGTATCACCATGGTGTCAATGGGAGGTCCGTGTGTGGTATCACTATGGTGTCAATGGGAGGTCTTGTGTGGTATCACCATGGTGTTAATGGGGGGTCCGTGTGTGGTCTCACCATGGTGTTAATGGGAGGTCCGTGTGTGGTATCACCATGGTGTTAATGGGAGGTCCGTGTGTGGTCTCACCATGGTGTTATTGGGAGGTCCGTGTGTGGTATCACCATGGTGTTAATGGGAGGTCCGTGTGTGGTCTCACCATGGTGTTAATGGGAGGTCCGTGTGTGGTATCACCATGGTGTTAATGGGAGGTCCGTGTGTGGTATCACCATGGTGTTAATGGGAGGTCCGTGTGTGGTCTCACCATGGTGTTATTGGGAGGTCTGTGTGTGATATCACCATGGTGTCAATGGGAGGTCTGTGTGTGATATCACCATGGTGTTAATGGGGGGTCTGTGTGTGGTCTCACCATGGTGTTATTGGGAGGTCTGTGTGTAGTATCACCATGGTGTCAATGGGAGGTCCGTGTGTGGTATCACCATGGTGTCAATGGGAGGTCCGTGTGTGGTATCACCATGGTGTCAATGGGAGGTATGTGTGTGGTATCACCATGGTGTCAAGAGGAGGTCCGTGTGGGGTATCACCATGGTGTCAATGGGGGGTCCGTGTGGGGTATCACCATGGTGTTATTGGGAGGTCTGTGTGTGGTATCACCATGGTGTCAATGAGAGGTCCGTGTGTGGTATCACCATGGTGTCAATGGGGGGTCCGTGTGTGGTATCACCATGGTGTCAATGGGAGGTCCGTGTGTGGTATCACTATGGTGTCAATGGGAGGTCTGTGTGTGGTATCACCATGGTGTTAATGGGGGGTCCGTGTGTGGTATCACCATGGTGTTAATGGGAGGTCCGTGTGTGGTATCACCATGGTGTTAATGGGAGGTCCGTGTGCGGTCTCACCATGGTGTTATTGGGAGGTCTGTGTGTGATATCACCATGGTGTCAATGGGAGGTCTGTGTGTGATATCACCATGGTGTTAATGGGGGGTCTGTGTGTGGTCTCACCATGGTGTTATTGGGAGGTCTGTGTGTAGTATCACCATGGTGTTAATGGGAGGTCCGTGTGTGGTATCACCATGGTGTCAATGGGAGGTCCGTGTGTGGTATTACCATGGTGTCAATGGGAGGTCCGTGTGTGGTATCACCATGGTGTCAATGGGAGGTATGTGTGTGGTATCACCATGGTGTCAAGAGGAGGTCCGTGTGGGGTATCACCATGGTGTCAATGGGGGGTCCGTGTGGGGTATCACCATGGTGTTATTGGGAGGTCTGTGTGTGGTATCACCATGGTGTCAATGAGAGGTCCGTGTGTGGTATCACCATGGTGTCAATGGGGGGTCCGTGTGTGGTATCACCATGGTGTCAATGGGAGGTCCGTGTGTGGTATCACTATGGTGTCAATGGGAGGTCTGTGTGTGGTATCACCATGGTGTGAATCCTAAAGAATGATCATTCAACATGTTTTCCTGGATCCAGGCAACAGCAACTGGCGTTACTAAAGTAAAAACAAGACAATGCCAATACCCCCCCCCCCCACCCCCCTCGCCTATTTATCCTCGGCTTGGTGGCGGGATCCTTAGCCGAAATGAAAGTATCCAGATACTATGCGATTGTCTACTTCCGTCTCCGTGAACGAGAACGCCGGACTTACATCAAGCAACTATATCACTTCCTATATCCGTAATGAAACAGATGGTATGGATTCAAGATAAGGCAATAACATGCCAGCAAAACTTCTTGCTGTTTATCCAGAGCTTAATTACCCCTGAACCTAGATACCCAGGGGCCGTATTCATAATCGCCACCTAATTAGCCTTAATTAGATTTAATTAATTCATTATTAATTAGGCTACGCCACTAGACAAAGCGCTAAGTGAAAGATTTGTCTAGCGATTATTGGGTTCAAAATATATAAGTAGTCACCCAAGAAGTGGATTTTCTGAATTAAGAAAGTGCTAAAATTATGTTGAAAAAGATTTCTTAATCATGAACACCACCACAACGAGATGGCGAGGCTAAGACGAAGATGCACTTTTCGTGCGTACCTTACGAGTGTATTATGAATACGGCCCTGGTATCTAGATATCAGGAACATTGTTTATTGAACAGCGAAGAAAGTATGTTCAGAGGTGAACGGAACATACATCAGCCAGCGCCCCCCAGGTACACAGACATATCAATGATCGACCGTGAGTACAACAGGACACACATCTATCATAGACCACAGGCCTCGGGCAGGTCAGCAAACCAACTGTACCGTAAACAATCACATGCGCCAATGCCTCGGGAATAGTATTACATGACAACAGTCTGAAAGGCATCATCTACGTTACACATCGATCACTCCTGTATAAACCGCAAACATAGCCATCATCCCACCGTCAGACACTGTCCGGGGATATCAACATAAAAGGGGAACCAGCTATGGGGAGAACCGTGGAGTGACGGCCCTGACCTTGGGTCACACGGCGGAGGTGGTATTTAGAAGTGTTGTTTAAACGGTTCACAACCCACGCGGGTACCGGCGAAGGGATAAGGGCGTGCCTTCACGGGAGGAGGAGAATGAGGAGGGGGGGGGGGGGGGAAGGGGTAGAGATGGGCGGGTCTTTATCTGTAGATGATCAATAAACGCCGTTTGGTGTGAGCACCGGTAACATGGGGGAGATTATGAACTGAGAAAAATATACGATTATTTCCCAGGGATAGATACGGTATGAACACCGGGAAGCTGGATGACGTGTGGAACCTTAGATAGACCATACATAACGCCGGGAAGCTGGATGACGTGTGTAACCTTAGATAGACCATACATAACGCCGGGAAGCTGGATGACGTGTGTAACCTTAGATAGACCATACATAACGCCGGGAAGCTGGATGACGTGTGTAACCTTAGATAGACCATACATAACGCCGGGAAGAAGGATGACGTGTGGAACCTTAGATAGACCATACATAACGCCGGGAAGCTGGATGACGTGTGTAACCTTAGATAGACCATACATAACGCCAGGAAGCTGGATGACGTGTGTAACCTTAGATAGACGATACATAACGCCGGGAAGCTGGATGACGTGTGTAACCTTAGATAGACCATACATAACGCCGGGAAGCTGGATGACGTGTGTAACCTTAGATAGACCATACATAACGCCGGGAAGCTGGATGACGTGTGTAACCTTAGATAGACCATACATAACGCCGGGACGCTGGATGACGTGTGTAACCTTAGATAGACCATACATAACGCCGGGAAGCTGGATGACGTGTGTAACCTTAGATAGACCATACATAACGCCGGGAAGCTGGATGACGTGTGTAACCTTAGATAGACCATACATAACGCCAGGAAGCTGGATGACGTGTGTAACCTTAGATAGACGATACATAACGCCGGGAAGCTGGATG
This sequence comes from Arenicola marina, assembly GCA_964019135.1. Taxonomy (NCBI): domain Eukaryota; kingdom Metazoa; phylum Annelida; class Polychaeta; family Arenicolidae; genus Arenicola; species Arenicola marina. The sequence continues at coordinate 39,931,350 of OZ025252.1, forward strand.
ACGTGTGTAACCTTAGATAGACCATACATAACGCCGGGAAGCTGGATGACGTGTGTAACCTTAGATAGATCATACATAACGCCGGGAAGCTGGATGACGTGTGTAACCTTAGATAGACCATACATAACGCCGGGACGCTGGATGACGTGTGTAACCTTAGATAGACCATACATAACACCGGGCAGGTGGATGACGTGTGTAACCTTAGATAGACCATACATAACGCCGGGAAGCTGGATGACGTGTGTAACCTTAGATAGACGATACATAACGCCGGGAAACTGGATGACGTGTGTAACCTTAGATAGACCATACATAACGCCGGGAAGCTGGATGACGTGTGTAACCTTAGATAGACCATACATAACGCCGGGAAGCTGGATGACGTGTGTAACCTTAGATAGACCATACATAACGCCGGGAAGCTGGATGACGTGTGTAACCTTAGATAGACCATACATAACGCCGGGAAGCTGGATGACGTGTGTAACCTTAGATAGACCATACATAACGCCGGGAAGCTGGATGACGTGTGTAACCTTAGATAGACCATACATAACGCCGGGACGCTGGATGACGTGTGTAACCTTAGATAGACCATACATAACACCGGGCAGGTGGATGACGTGTGTAACCTTAGATAGACCATACATAACGCCGGGAAGCTGGATGACGTGTGTAACCTTAGATAGACGATACATAACGCCGGGAAACTGGATGACGTGTGTAACCTTAGATAGACCATACATAACGCCGGGAAGCTGGATGACGTGTGTAACCTTAGATAGACGATACATAACGCCGGGAAACTGGATGACGTGTGTAACCTTAGATAGACCATACATAACGCCGGGAAGCTGGATGACGTGTGTAACCTTAGATAGACCATACATAACGCCGGGAAGCTGGATGACGTGTGTAACCTTAGATAGACCATACATAACGCCGGGAAGCTGGATGACGTGTGTAACCTTAGATAGACCATACATAACGCCGGGAAGCTGGATGACGTGTGTAACCTTAGATAGACCATACATAACGCCGGGAAGCTGGATGACGTGTGTAACCTTAGATAGACCATACATAACGCGCATGTAAATCATGTGAATAAGTGGCACTGATTCGTCGTCGTCCCGGGAGGCCCAGCTTAAACATTGTGCGCACAAAGACGGTGTAAAACACCAATTCATTTTATTAAAATGCATCGCTTACCTTCCGATTCAAACATCTCCCCGAACTTGTCTCTGCGGCTGTTTCTGGCGCTGGGCGGACCCTTGCCGTTGGACGGGGGAGGCCCCGGTGACTGCAGTGGGGACTGGCTCAGACTGCGGTCTTCCGAACCCCGCTCCTGAAATAATGTGTCGACACGTTACACTGCTGTCAACGGTTAAAACGCGTTCACATTGTCCCATTGATATATCCAGCGCCTTTTGCAATATATAAGTGTACATACATAGCCGGCGGTCCTCGGTTCGATTACCGGCGGCGACATTACGATTTTCACATCTTCTTTCATATAAATTAACATCGAAACTCACTATTCCAAAGCCCAGTTGGTTCAGTCTCATGCGCCAGATAGCCTCTCAAAAAAAAAAAATAATATACACATCTATAACACGTCTATAATATTGTACACAATATGTAGCACATTGTGTACACTGTGAATCACCTATAACACACTGTGTACAACCATAACACTGTTGTACGGAACACACCGACTCACCGTGGTGTCAGAATCCAGCGAGGACATCTTTTTGCCGAAAGCCCTGAGCGCCGCGGGAGACTGTGGGGAATACCTTGGCTTGGGGGTGTGGTTGGCAGCCCCCGGGACTCCCGCTACCCCTCCCCCCACCCCAGACTCGCTCTCCGGGCGAGTGCGCCGACCATACTTCTTATCTCCCTTCACGTACTTTGGGGACAGTCGGTCGTTGTTATCTGAGAATAAAAAATCTTTAATTAGCGTAGAATTAAATTATTACATCCGTACTAATTAGTGTGCATTTGGTCATTAGTCAGAGCATATATCTTCACGCCACTATCACTATAAACAGAATATCTTATCACACTATAATCAGTACGAACAGAAAACATTATCACGTCACTATCACTAAAAAATGAATATCTCATTACATTACTATTATCTCTCATCATATCGATAATAAGAGAATGTCGTATTACATTATTGGCAACAACATATCCATTCCACTCACCCTCCTCCTCAGATGATTCAAAACCATCAATATTCTCCGACAATACGCTCACAAAGCCATCTTTGAAGTCATCAAATCCCACCTGGAACATGGCGATGTAATGCAGGAGGGATTATAAGGCATTAATTCCCATGCGGGCTACTGGGACGTCCCGTCCAGCAGCCACTTGAGATACGTCCACGCACAAATACACGCACAAATCATTGGAAGGTTCTCGCTGTTGGGGTAATATTTCGATACATGCATTAGACACTCATTGCATCCATTGTGTAACTAATCTATGTCTACATGCTGGATAGTCCAACGTGGCATAAGGTGAATCTCAGCAGACGCATGATAAATGTTAGTGACGTATCCTAGCAGAGTGTTCACGAATGCGTTCTACTTTGATTCGCATTAGGCTTACGATACACAGCCATTGTATACAACATCATGTTTCAGGTCTGACACAAACGCACTTATTATATGTTCTCTGGGTCAAGGTTTGGCTTTGTAACGACCAGCGGTGCATGAGATATCCCACGGTGCAAACACTGTTCAAGGGCTGATACCACTCGACCTCACTTCTCAGGCCCTTCACGGTAAGTACTCTCGAAAGTAGTGGCCGGCTTCCAGCCGCCTCCCATGCGCGGGGATCATAAACACTTATTTCGGCAATTAGTATGGGTAACTTAATGTACATATCGATATCCCGCAGCCAATAATTGAGGCAAAACACAAAGCTTCGTTTTCTGTCCCTCTGTCCTCTGTAGGAACTTAAACTTGAATGCGCGGCAAACGCGTATTACGTAATACATGCATACCTGGCAATAGTTAATGTTGTGCGATACGGTTGCCAATAAAACAACCGATACATGTATCGTAGGATAATAAAAGAGCCTGGATACAGTTATGTAACAGAAAATTGTTTTAAAAGGTAGCTTAAAGCGAGTAAAAACGTTAATATAATCGTGAGGCCCTAGTAATGTTTTGGTCCTGAAAGCAACTTTGCAAAACACGACACGTCTTAGAGAACAACGGGTTCAAAGAAATAAATTTGCAATCCTGTCCACAGTAAATTCAAGCGCCGCGCCATTTTGCCACAGAGCGTGACGTCATGGATCATCATACATGTGGCGCCCACATGCGGTGGAATTTGGGGTTTTCTCGCTTGTCCAGGAGCGAGCGGTAATGCGTGAAAAGATATACAGTGGCCTCGCTTCGCGCTGGAATTGTTACAATTCCAAGCCAGGCGGTCACTTCAAAAATTTATTGCGACCATCTGGGGCGTCACAAAAATCTGCGCTTTGGAGAGTTGACGCATGGGTAGCAAGTAAACGCTTGGGTCAGCTACAGGGGCTAATATTTTTATTTCCTTTAAAGAAAGCCGCCAGCCTGGCTTCTATCGCTTCTTTATCGATTCATTTAGCCTGTCTATCCTCCAAATTACAGAATTTGCCGTCCTATCTGCAGCTCACAATAAAATTTAGAAGTGATCGCCAGCCACGATTTCGCCGCTTAACCAGTCGGGAGCTCTTTTTGGAGGTGTGTCCGCGATTGACCAATCAGGAGGCGATACTCTTATTATATGGAAACCGGAAATGACGCCTACTGTGTGAGCAAAACAAGAGCGCGTGATCATCACTAATATATTTTTTTACGGAGACAATCGTTGCAAGAGATATATCAATATGTTGGGATGCTATTTTTCCATGAAACACTAACATCATGGTCTACTGCGCGGCTTGGAATTCTTCCGTAAATTGCGGCCCTGAGAACTCGCTTTTCTTACGTTTCCCCTGAAAGCTACCTCCACTGTGAAGAGTTCCCTCGTCGAGATAACTTCCAGTTATAACGTAAGGCGGCACCACACGAAGGTCACAATATACGTCACTTGCTCCGGCAAAATGGCGCGCTGCTTGACAATGATAGAAGCGGATTGACTTAATTTTTGTCCTTACCAGTCGGCCGAAAAATAAGCGGTAACACTCGCCAATTTAACTTTAAGATGAAAACTTTCGGTGCAGACTGCGATTAGATTAGATTGAACACCCGCTTTAAAAATAAAAGACCGAGACACTTTAAAGCAAATCACCATCTTACATTTAAAGTGTCTCCGTCTTTCATTTTTCAACTATCTTTTGAAATATACTATTGGTTACGAACTCTGTTTAAACAGCGCCAGTATCCATTATTATGCTAGCTCCTTCCACGTCAGCCAGATGTTTCAGGCTAACTTCATTTCTCCATTTGGTTTGCCACTGTATAGACATTGTAGGGATGATCTATTAAAAACAGTCAAGACATACCCTTGAATCTGGACCGTCTTCGAGGAGTTGTTCTAGGAGCAGATTTGAATGTTCTTCAATCTGCAGTTTTGAGCAGAGCCCTTCCAGTTCAAGTCTGCCCAAATAGCCTGTCCCAGAACTGTCGCAGCTGTGAAACAGCTCCTTCAGCTGGCCAACATAGATATCTTGTTCTTCTGCCTCAGCCGCCATCTCTACCAAAAAACACAATTATATCATGAAATAATCTCGCATTCAATACAAGTCTTTGTATCGCAAAAGTTATTAAAATTCTGACTTTGGTGACGGAAACGCCGTTTCTCCGCAGATTTGTCACTGTCGACCCCCTCTTGTCTCTCTCTGGTGTCGGCCGGGTGTCCCTCTAGACCCCTCACACTGACGGTCGACCCCCTCTGGTCTCTCTCTGGTGTCGGCCAAGTGTCCCTCTAGACCCCTCACACTGACGGTCGACCCCCTCTGGTCTCTCTCTCTGGTGTCGGCCGAGTGTCCCTCTAGACCCCTCACACTGACTGTCGACCCCCTCTGGTCTCTCTCTGGTGTCGGCCAAGTGTTCCTCTAAACCCCCCACACTGACTGTCGACCCCCTCTGGTCTCTCTCTCTGGTGTCGGCCGGGTGTCCCTCTAGACCCCTCACACTGACTGTCGACCCCCTCTGGTCTCTCTCTGGTGTCGGCCGGGTGTCCCTCTAGACCCCTCACACTGACTGTCGACCCCCTCTGGTCTCTCTCTCTCTCTGGTGTCGGCCGTGGGTGTCCCTCTAGACCCCTCACACTGACTGTTTACCCCCTCTGGTCTCTCTCTGGTGTCGGCCGTGGGTGTCCCTCTAGACCCCTCACACTGACTGTCGACCCCCTCTGGTCTCTCTCTCTCTGGTGTCGGCCGTGGTTGTCCCTCTAGACCCCTCACACTGACTGTCGACCCCCTCTGGTCTCTCTCTGGGGTCGGCCGGGTGTCCCTCTAGACCCTTCACACTGACTGTCGACCCCCTCTGGTCTCTCTCTCTGGTGTCAGCCGTGAGTGTCCCTCTAGACCCCTCACACTGACTGTCGACCCCCTCTGGTCTCTCTCTGGTGTCGGCCGGGTGTCCCTCTAGAACACTCACACTGACTGTCGACCCCCTCTGGTCTCTCTCTCTGGTGTCGGCCGAGTGTCCCTCTAGACCCCTCACACTGACTGTCGACCCCCTCTGGTCTCTCTCTCTCTGGTGTCGGCCGGGTGTCCCTCTAGACCCTTCCCACTGACTGTCGACCCCCTCTGGTCTCTCTGGTGTCGGTCGGGTGTCCCTCTGGACCCCTCACACTGACTGTCGACCCCCTCTGGTCCCTCTCTCTCTGGTGTTGGTCGGGTGTCCCTATAGACCCCTCACACTGACTGTCGACCCCCTCTGGTCTCTCTCTCTGGTGTCGGCCGGGTGTCCCTGTAGACCCCTCACACTGACTGTCGATCCCCTCTGGTCTCTCTCTCTCTGGTGTCGGCCGGGTGTCCCTCTAGACCCCTCAGACTGACTGTCGACCCCCTCTGGTCTCTCTGGTGTTGGCCGGGTGTCCCTCTAGACCCTTCACACTGACTGTCGACCCCCTCTGGTCTCTCTGGTGTCGGTCGGGTGTCCCTATAGACCCCTCACACTGACTGTCGACCCCCTCTGGTCTCTCTCTCTCTGGTGTCGGCCGGGTGTCCCTCTAGACCCATCAGACTGACTGTCGACCCCCTCTGGTCTCTCTGGTGTCGGCCGGGCGTCCCTCTAGACCCCTCACACTGAATGTCGACCCCCTCTCGTCTCTCTCTCTGGTGTCGGCCGGGTGTCCCTCCAGACCCCTCACATTGACTGACCTACTCTGGTCCATCACTGGTCTAAACTGATCAAAGCATACATTAAAATCTGCCAACATGCTTACACTGGCAGAATTATATAATCATATAATATATAATATAATTATATAATAATAAATGATTTTTTAAGATATCATAATATTACTATGCACAGCCTCTCAATTAGTCAATTTCTCCATCAATCTTTGCTATGCCACTGGAGAATCTATCCTGTTATAGAGGTAAGCATATCTACATGACAATTGGCTTGAAAGATAAGTGACATCTCTATGCGCCAACCATATAAGAGGTATAATTCCTTTAAAATGGGGACACAGTCCAACTTTTGTTTATGAAAAATATTACAAAGGGACAGGTAAATTTAGTTTTATGCTCTATATCAAGGGTATAGCCCCCCCCATAAGTGTAGCACCATTATCTACTCTATCATGTAACCTTGTATTATATAAGGCTACATAATAGAACTACATATCCACGAAATAAAGGGGGCATAGGGAGAGCATTATGGTTATTTAGGAAGCCTTAACCACCTTTGGTCATATCGCGTCAATGGTAGAAGGAAGGGTTCAAGATTGGAGCCATGTCCCCAGGGGTAACCCCCTACTCTTTATGAAGAAAGACATGGGATCTTTATCCTTAGACCACACAGACATGGCTACAGCAGGGTTCAAACCACTGATCCATGTGCAGTTAGGCTCTCAGGTGGTCATAGGACTCAATCAATGTGAGTGCTCTAACCCACTGAGCTATCACAGGGGGTGGTGGGGGGGGGGGGGGGTCCTCTGAAACCTAAATCTGGGATCAGCCCCTCTAGCACTATAAATATTACCATATGTATACAGCTATATTACACCAAATACACAAGTACTCGTGGAACCAGTCACTGTACCTGACTGCATAGATTGTAAGCATGGGCAGCAAACGCAAAACCAAAATGCGTCCATATCGATCGATCTCTGAACTCAATATGATTGATACCATTGTCAGCGGGTAGCTCATTCGGTTACTGTCGAATTACACCTAAATTAAACAGTATGTCAGCACTATATTCGCAAGAAATGTTGTTGATTACCTGGCCAACGTTAATCTCCCATTGGAATGCGACATGCACTGCGCGTTCAGCGCGAAGACATGCTGTAACAGCACTAACGGCAAGAGCCCTCCGCTTCACTTGTCTCGCGGCTCCTGCACCGCCTCCTGCGGCTGCCTGCTCTGCCTGTGGCTGGTGGCCACTCCAGTGACGGCCGAAGTAAACAAATACCGCGCCACCTGGCGAATGACTCGAACTCCACGCGGGGATGTTGTGAAACCGAAGCAAGAGCTAGCAGAATGAAAAGAAAGAGCGAAGACTTTAAGTCGAATCCAAAGTATGAGGAGAAAACCAAGAATCCAAGTGCCCTGATGAGTGATTCCAAACTGATACCGCGCGTGAAGCAGGTGATATTAACTATTTAGTTACTTAGTAAGTCGTAGGCCAGTGTGTGGGCGATAATCAGTGAATATACACCTACTATTTATAAAGTATTATGTTATCTATACGGTAAGCAGACGCATCGGCCGACGTTCTTAACATGCGCTAACGTTCTTAACACTCTACGGACAATTCTAATTACACAATTATCTGAATCCTCAGGATCAATACAATATTGAGTAGATCTATCTAGACATAACTTATATCAGAAAGATTGCTGAGGGGGACGTTTTAGCTGTCAGTGGGGTTGTGGGTTACCAGAGCTGGCCTAAAGGCCAGAGCCGACAGCTTGCAAAAAGTCAGCGATCGTGAGAGTTCGTAAAAAAATTACCAGAAGCTCCATTATGTCATGTGTTCGTCACCTATATATGAATACGTACATAACTGAAAACTTTTCATAATTAAAAAATATCTGTCCAATAGTCCCAGTAACTCTTGTAAAAGATACCCTGTCGCAAGGACTATTTTCGGCCGCCATTGCGGTTGTGATCTGAAGTCCAAAGTGGCAAATGTTAGTGGCCCCAATTCGTGTAGCATGTGCGGTCTTCAATGGCCTGCTTTTAGGGCCCACGAAAAAAAGTCACTTTGACCAATTGTTGAAAACAATCATGGCGCCTAAGCAGTCAGCGTAGATGTTGTGCTTTCGTATAAACCCCAGCGATTTGCACAGAAGATATTTATTTGCGAAAAAGCAAGTTACAAATGAAAAGAATGATTTGTAGTTATGTTAGTTTTAAAGAAATGTGAAAACAGCAAAGATGTTATTGTGAAATTGCAATTTTTCATAAGACCAGGAGAGTTTCACCGGCAAAAAAGCTGGTATCTGCTGCCATTTTAGTGCGAGCCTGTGAGTGATGAAGTGGCCTCTCGTAAGGTTGGGGGGTAAAGTTTGTGTTGTGCATGGTGTGGGGGGTTTGGCGGTTAATGTTTAAGGGGGTAGAGTCATGCCCAGGTGAAAAGGGATTGAAATAACGGGTCGTTATCATTAATCAGCTGAAACATGGCAGCTGGGCGAGTGACGGGTTGGCCATACCATGGTCTGATGAGCTGGCTGCCTGCCAGAAGTAGCGAGACAGGGTCTCAATCCCCAGCCACATATGAGGCCTATACCCCCTTGCCCTTCACACCTCCACAGTCAAATCATCCAGTGGTTAAAACGGGGCGCAGTCAAAGTGGGCATACACCAGTCAAAGGTCCTGGTCAGAAGAATAGATAGGATATCTCTAGGTACAAAATGATATAAAAAGAGCCAAAATAATACAGGACTAGACTACCAGGGAAAACCTCTATTATCCTTCAGTAATAGGGTGATTCATCAGACAAATCATGAAATTCTATGATTATATTTGTCCACTATTGTTGGTATCTGATACAGGCATGCAGGGATGCGCAATGATCTAATGGTTAATTGATTGCTAGCAAACCTTTGCAATCGACAACAGCCCATAGACAAACTAACTTTTTCCAACCCACCATCCTTGATAACAACTTATTTGTCAACTGGCTTCCCGTCTTCTAGAGCATATGGTTCTGTTGATTGCTCTGTATTGGCAATACTGGCACCTTGAGCAGGCCATATTCAGTGTTGGAGATTTTGTCCTGTATGACTTCAAGAAATAGGTGGACAGCAATGTACTAGATTTGTGTAGATACAAAGAATTAAGTTCAGATGCCAACCAGATAACCAGCCTTGCCAGTACTGGTCTCTGCACCAACATCATGCCATACAGCTTACAGCTGCACTGGGTATGGTGGTTACTGTCACTTTTACAGAAGACAAAAAACTAAAGAGTTATTAAACATGCAGGGGGAAAGTGTATAAAACCATTCTATACCATCTACAAATACTATACAGCGTAATGTCTCCAGTTTAACACCTACCGTAAACTGCCTATTTGAAGCCGTAGCTTATATTAGGAATTTGAAGATTCCACTCTCCGGGTTTGAGTCGCAAGTCAGGATGCAGCTTTAAATAGGGCCTTTTGCCGATTTCAAGTGAGCGTGGCGAGACAAGTGGGGGAAGGGGGGGTAATACAAAACTTACCGGTGTTGCCCAAATAATGTATTACATCATAACAGTCAACAATTCGGGAGATAATTCAGCTTGAAAGCTGCGTCGTAAGATGTTCTTTTCTCAGGCATTGTGTTACTGTGGCAATCAAGACTTGCTGACAATGAGCTACTTACGGTTGTGTTATTTATTACTACTGCCATGTGATGATCAGAGGCCAGGTTTCAGGTGGTGTAAATTGATAGGACTGCTGCCGGCCTCGCACCAAATGCAATAAGTTAATTGTGCCAGACAAAAACTTGATACTGGGTAGGTAAGACTGTGATTCATAAACATGCAGTAAGAGCCAGGATAGCCAGCATCTGGTGTGACACTTGGTAAGAGCTGTGATCGGAGAGGGAGAGGTGAATGTTGTTAGTAGTCGCGACTGCTTGTATAAACAATTAATTGGCTTGATAGGGGCCAGGAGAGCCAGCCACTGATGTGACACTTGATAAGAAGTACGATCGGAGAGGGAGAGCTGAATGTTGTTAGTGGTCGCGACTGCTTTTATAAACAATTAATTGGTTTGGTTGGTGGGATAGGATTAGGCAGGGATACAGGGGAGGGGGGGGCGGGGCGGTCGAGAGGCAAAAGTCCGGGTGCGGCTTATAATATGTAGTTTTCCGGAAATGGTTCTGGGTGCCTGCCAACCCAGTTTTAAGGCCAAAGTTGGTGTGCGGCTTCTAATATGTATGCAGCTTCAAATAGGCAGTTTACGGTACTTATAGTCATATCTCTATTACAGTCAATAAAGACATTTTCTTATATACTGGTACATGTATTCTGCAAATATCTGTGTCTACAGACATTTACCCAGGTGACCACATTTTTACAAGAGACCACACGTTGGGAGCCCAAATGGCTACCAAACAATTGTATAAAGTGTGCATCACTGAAAACCCACCTAACGAAAGGAATATGCCTGGTATCTGGCTTTGTTCTATAGGTCTAGTATGTAATGTACTCCTTGGTCAATGAATATGACTGAAATAAATATATATAGAATAAAATAAGTAGCATTCACTATGCACAACTTATTCATATGTTTCAATTATAAGTCATTCAATAACTTTGTTATTATCTAATTTGTTGCCCAACACAGGTGCTTTGTTGGTGTGAGACCATCTTCTCTTGTATCATTACACTGTATTTGAAACATCTGTTTTTCTCTGTTTAGTACTTAGAGACACATAAGGACAAGGCAGTGATAAGTGTCTCATCCATGGCTGATGCCCTTCAGGGCATGTACAGGTATAAAAATTTAATCTGTTGAGGAATTTTAGTTGTATTTGTAAACTTTTTTACATTGAAAATGCTATATACCTATGCAATGCACTGTTGTTGGCTACTTATTTAGAAGCTTATCTCCTTAATGGTAATAGTGCTTGATAAATATTTTAAGGCATAGAATATTCCACATACATAACGTTATATTTCGTTGCTTTGCAGAGATTACAGCAGGAAGAAAAAGATACCTTTCCGTATATTAGTTGAGACAGGTAAATGTTTTGCTTAATTTTATAATCTGCAGCAATTTTAGTACTATAATGCAATGATTTATTATGTATGAGCTGATTGTTGCAGCTTAAGTCTTAGGTTTATCCTCCACCACCTCCACTGATCCAGTGCTTCATTGTTGATTTATTGTGCATAAATTTATTGTGCATAAATCAACCAGTACCGTTAGGGTCGAAAATGCTGGCTTTTGTATGTGGTTGTCTAATAACTCAGTTACTTACCTACTTGTGGTGCGCCCAGACTCAAATAATATTAAAGCTGCAATCTACCTGTAGAACATGACTAATAGCCATGGCTATAATTTATGCATTTTGTGTACCTGTGCCTCTCTCTTAGCGTACCAGAAAATTTGCGCCAATAAATCCAGAGAGGTGGCTGCGGCTACCGACTTGGAAAGCCAACACCTTGAGAAGAGGAGGAAGAGAGCCAATGCGACAAGGTACCATGACATTCCTTTTGTCTTGCAGTGTACGTGTAATCATATTGCTTGTTACATTTTTCGTTAAATGCGTGACTGTTTCAGCGATTCTGGTACGGGTCCTGCGTCATTTTTCGCTCAAAAATTTTAAATGGCGCTTTTCATTGAGCTGTGAGGAGACATGGTAACGCATTGTAAATACATAGTGAGCAGACTGCAATTTTTCATTTCAATTAATGTCCCATTATTGTGCGGATGTCCCATAATTTTAAGGACCTCTGGGACACTGGGATCCACCCAGTTGCCTACCTATCAGAATCACTGCTGTTTAAAGAGCAGGTCAATAGATCATCGATTCTAACAGTGGTTTATTTGGGGTTTATACAGTGACGATAGTTCCAGCGACAGTGAGGAACTCTCTGACTATTCAGACGACAGCTTTTCGCCGGACAACTCAGCCTACGCAGATTATCAAGTGAGTAGAGAACCGGGCGTGAAATAAGATGGATATATTTTGTCAATAATAAATATTTGGTGGACCAATATTTTGCTTAGCACTGATAACTGAACCAAATCCTTATAGCGAATGAACAATGGAGCCATACTTTCACTGATAAAAACGGGTCACCCATTTTTTGATTGATGGGCTGGGAAGTTTGGGCTGCGACCAATACGTGTACATGTATTAGTAATGTGGCCATATGGGCGGTAAATAACATTATGGTGCCGTTCCAGGACAAGAACACGATGAACAGCTTCTTGTCCGACATGTACAACAAGAAACCGCAACTACAGAACGCTGAATCCTCTGAGAAAACAACGGTCAAACGCAAACAAGGTCATCTCAAGGGCACTGTATCCGCGTCTGTATCGGCGTCTGCGCCTGGGTCGCCTAGGAAGAGTGACTCTAGCGCAGTGAAGCACCTGTCGTCGGCTAGCTGTCCCAACTCGCCCCGAGCCAAGCTGAAGCAGGATTCGGGCGCCCAGGGGCAGATGTTCATGGTAGATACGCAAGGCAGTCGTCATGATAGGAGGAAACTAGGACCTGAGTGCACCTATGCTGAAGGTCAAACTATGCAAGGCCGTGACGTGACGTCAAGACGCGAGCGTTCGGGGTGGTCGTCGTCCAACCAGTCCCCTCGGCGCAGACAGCGCGCAGGCGCAGACATGACCGCCATATCGGAGGAAGAGGCGGTCATTGACTTGGATCAAGACGTCATAGACCTGACTGCTAACACTGCTCAGACAGTGACCCCATCCGCCAGGGTCAAGACGCCTACTTTAGCTGCAACGCCGTCTGAAAGAGTCAAAACGGAGGGGAGCTCCAAAGAAAACACGGACAGTGCCACTCCAGGAACGGAGAAAAAGCGAAAACCTGAGGTTATATACTTTGACTTTATTATCCAATTGTTTTAATTGATGAATTTTTCCCTGTACCGGTACGCATCAAACTAAATTTACATTGTGGTCCTGTTATTCCTGGCATTTCCGTGACTATTTAGGACACCTCTCCCGTACAGCCTCTGGATTATATTAAGGCGTAGTAGTCTCAATTTAGCCATTATTATAGAAACGTAGCCTGCTTTAATCTCCAAACGCTTATAGGTGACTTGAATATAATCTCATTAGTCCCTGTATCATATTACTTTATCTGTAGAATTAAACCGTGTGGTCCTAGTAATGCATGGATGTCCCAGGCAGTTGGTCCTTACTGTAATTACCTCTGACTTCTCACAGAGTATGGATGGCAAGGGGACAAAAAAGGTTCGCAAGAAGGAGACAGATTCCGAGACTAAGAAAACTCCCGCCGTCCAGAAGTCTACCATCAAGTTCTGTCACATTGGTGGCAATGACAGGACGCTGATGGTAAGGATTGCTGTGTTAGCCCACCACCTATCGCTCCTCCTCTTGTCTGTCACGTTGCCTCGTTATCCCAGGCTACCCTCGGCACATCCCATGTCACTAATCCCAGACCGACAGACCACCATTCCTGAGTTGTAGATATTATGTAATAACTCCTTGTGGTGTTAACGGCAGCGCGCAGAACGCCCGTTTCATTGTAGGTTATTAATAATACATTGCAGGCGTAGCAATATTGTGAATTTCGTTCTGCTTGCGTTCCCGTTTTAGTGATAGCAGATGGATGTTTAGGTGTTTTGTAAAGTTGTCGGTGCTCCGTATTATCTCTCCGCTGTTGCTGTCGACAGGAGGTTTGCAAGCTGCTGGTACACATGAAGCACCCCGAGGTGTACCAACAGTTGGGAGTGACCCCCCCGAGGGGGTTCCTCCTCCACGGTCCGCCTGGCTGCGGTAAAACCCTGCTCGCCAACGCCATAGCCGGGGTGAGTACTACGCTGTCCTATTGTGTATGACGCTGGGCTCCTGGTGGTAGCCTTGTCGGGCCCAACGACAGGTCCCGATGTATTAAGTCGCACGAATAACTTAATGATAAAAATGAACCAATAGATCACTCGGGTTGAGAAGTACTCCTCCCGGAGTTTGTTGCAACCAGTGATTTTTACACAGTTTTCTGGGCCGAATAAGGGATACTGTACGTCGCCGTGGTTTAATTTTGTTGGATGAATACCGGGACAACGGTTGGTGTAAGCAGGACGCTTTATTCCATGTAGCTCATATGGCGACAGTGGGAAGGGTCCAGGCAGTGAGGACCCATGTCTCCGGCAATCATTATTGAGGAAGAAATTTATGGGGTCTTTATCCGGCACAACAGGCTTGAACCACACACCGGCCGCTTGGGCTGGCGCTGGCCTAACAACACATTTCACAATAGCCGGACGCCCGGCTGGGTGGGTGGGTGGGGGGGGGGGGTAACGTTGTTTCAACCCACAGGAGGCGGCACAATAGTCCTCTTTAACCAAATGATTATCTTCATTAGAGCTGTTACCAAGCAATGACAATACATGGCGATACATCTGTTTATGGTCTCTTCCCTTCAGGAGCTCGACTTGCCTTTCATCAAGATGGCGTCCACTGAGATCGTGTCCGGCGTCTCGGGGGAGTCGGAAGAAAAACTCCGGGATGTCTTTGACAGAGCCATAGTAAGGCATTTAATTGTGTCCTCTGCTGTTGTGGTAGTGACCTAATGGAAATTTGCTTCAGAACTGTGATATGTGTTCATTACTTTTTTTTTAAACTTTTAGTGAGAAATTGATACTGTTTATGCCACAGTAAGACATTTAGTTTTAATCTATGCAGGTTGGCAGTCACAAGCTGGAAATCTGTTGAGAATCGGGACATATTTGCATAACTGTGAGAGATTTATACTGTAATGTGCCTGCATTACTTTGTTCACCTTCAGTTGTAAGTTGCGGGTCGTTCAATGATGTTATCTGTTATAGGCCTGCGCCCCCTGTGTTGTCTTTCTGGATGAGATTGATGCCATAACTCCCAAGCGTGAGACTGCCTCAAAGGACATGGAAAGAAGGATCGTCTCGCAGCTACTCACCTGCATGGACGGTAAATACCAAATCGTATGGTATGGGAAGGGTGCTGTTATGATACATAATTTCATTAAGGATAAATCGTGCCGGGGTCTTCTCACTGTGTGTATTTACCATCTGAGATTATTTGCCGAGAAAACCTTTCGTTGTCGCGTACGTCGCCGGGTTAGGCCTCTATATTGGGTAGCGGTTTGGATTTTTTGGCCACCTTTGTGTACAGAAGGGCTAGATCTGGTTCAGAATCTGTTGGGAGTCCTGGGATTGACGATACACGGGAGAGTCCCAGGGATTCAGATACCGGACGCCTAGCGATTAAATCTCCAATCGTAGTCCCCATCATTTAAGCGTCATTTGCGGTTAGTTAGTGGTCACCATGAACAGACCCGAGCCACCAACCGGAACCAGCTCGACGTTAAGGGTTACCTGCGGTGACTGTTGCAGACCTGAGCTCGCGCACGGAGGCGCACGTGCTGGTGATCGGGGCTACCAACCGGCCGGACTCCCTGGACCCAGCCCTCAGGCGCGCCGGCCGCTTCGACAGGGAAATCTGCCTCGGTATCCCCGATGAACACGCGCGAAAACGGTGAGCCCTCCACTCTCCTTGCGACATGTATAATGTATCATGTATAATGTTTCGTATTTTTGTAGCCGACAAAATCGATTAATTGAATTCACATAAAACTCCAGCGGCGCCAAAGTACGCTCGCCGATTTTTAATAGATATTGGTTTATTGTATATTTTGAAATTCTCTGGAATATTCCCTTAGGTTTATATAACTGATCAAACTTCCTGTTAATTTAATTTGCAAGATATACCTGTTTACGTCTAAGGGTTTCGTACATTAATATCCTGCCATATATGTTTCCCAGGTAAATATGTTTTCATTTTCCCGTCCAAAGCTTTTGTAAATGAACTTCACATCATATTTCCTTTCTGGCTTTTATACTTATTTTATGACTGAACCACATGTTCCAATGATCGGATATCGTTTGTCATTGCAGCATCCTGCAGGTGTTGTGCCAATCGCTGAAGCTGGAGGCAGGGTTTGACTTCCAGCGGTTAGCGCGCAGCACCCCCGGCTATGTGGGGGCGGACCTGATGGCCTTGGCCAGGGAGGCGGCTATCAACGCCGTCAGCAGGTAATGGGGCGGTTGATTGATTTAATTAGGTCGCTTTAACCTATGTAGGTCATATGGCGACAATGGGAAGGGTCAAGGTAAGGAGGAGCCATGTCTCCGGGAGTAACCCCCTTACTCTTTGCGAAAAGAGACATGGGATCTTAATCCTGTACTAACATAAACATCTGCACGTCGACCGCTTGGCCTGGCACAGCACACTATCTCGGTTAAGGTGTTCGATGGATTATAAGTACATCGTGATGTCGATGTCCTTAGCACCGTCAAGTCATAGATGGGCAGGTTGGTAATAGCAGGCAATGGCAATGATATGAACGATCGTTGTGTCTTGAGATGGCCGCATGGTGGTATGTAGGCCTCCCAAGTAACGCACATTGATGGTATTCACACGGGCGGGAATCTTTGATAAATTAACACGTCTATCAGGAGGATAATAGAGAGCCATTTAGTCCTCTGTAGTATATGTATTCCGAATGGCGCTTTATTTGTCACGGTCAGCGCCGTCTATCATTTCCTTTATAATCGTGTTTTATTATAGAAATTACGGTTGGTGCCTCTACTGTTATTATTCCCTTATAATTATCTCTGTATTTCTTTTTCAGAGTATTTAATGAACTTCAGAAGACTTCTGAAGAAGTAGTACAAGGCCCTCCAAGGGCGGATGACAAAGCAGAAGCCATCCCACATATGAACCAACCTCTGGTACCGGCGTCTGTGATAGAGGCCTCCATCGCCCAACAAACATCTCCCGCACAAACCGCGCCCGACGGCGTCCAAACTGACATCACAGTTGACGTGCCTACAGATATTACATCTGACTGTACTACCTCGACCACCGCCACGTTAGTGCCTTCAGAACATAAAGCTCCAGACTCTGGCGGCGTACACTGTGCGGATATAGCGACTGGGCTACCAGAGGCTGACGTCATCACATCCCAGCTGGAAGTGCCTTCAGTCTTATTGATGGAGGACCAAGCAGATTGTGACGTCAAGGAAGCTTTGCCAGCGCAAAATGAACCGGAAACTACAGTCGCTGTACCATCCAAGGAGGATTCTGTGACACTGGAGTTCCAAACAGGTAAATATTATGGTCTAGTGCTTGTCATATATTTTAAAATATTGTTATGTATTATATTTATATATTATTATATATTATATTTATATATTTAAAAAAATCATCGGCTTTTCAGTTTTGTCCTGGTTAAAAGAACAGCCGCCGCTCACCTCAGAACAACTCCAGACATTGTACATCATGATGGACGACTTCACGGTAAGCATAGATAGCCATAGATACCTCTAAACTGGGGGCGACGACAGTTTTAACTTATAGGATGGCTTCGGCAAACGATTAAACATATTGTGAGTTTGAAAGCTTGATCATATTCTTCGAATGCAGTTAAGTATATTCATGTACATTTCCGCAATTGGTATAATGGGTAATAAATGACCACTATCGTTAGGCAGAATGATATCCTACTTGTGTTGCAAAACAACTGCGGTCCAGATACCTTACCCTTGGTCTGTTACCATTACCATATTATATTACAATATTTGCGGTGGTTTCACTCTCGACGTAGGCGGCGCTGGGTGTCGTGCAGCCGTCAGCCAAGCGCGAAGGCTTCGCCACGATCCCGGGTGTCACGTGGGACGATATCGGGGCTCTGCGAGACGTGAGGGAGGAGCTGCAAATGGCCATTTTGGTGAGCGGGACGACTTATTTATGGAACTCTTAACCTCCAATTATTTGAGTTATTTAAACTCCATGTAGTTAATTACATTAAGTTAGTTAATTAACTCCATGCAGTTAATTAACTCCATGTAGTTAATTAACTCCATGTAATTTCAATATATAACGTACTTTTTTAATCCGAAACGGGAAAGAGTACTTATCACTGGAATACGTAATTTAGATTTTACGTTAAACGGGGGGCAAACGTAATATTCAATTAGATCATTAAATTGGACAATCAACCCGTCAGCACGGCCATAATTATGGATGTTTGTACTACGTGTATAAATACAGAGAGAATTTATCGGCAGATCGCCATTGGGGAGAATGTCGTTGGTGATATTTTACGCGAATGATTGCAGGCGCCGGTGAGACACCCGGAGCAGTTCAAGGCTCTGGGGCTGACCAATCCCCCCGGAATCCTGCTGGCCGGGCCTCCAGGCTGCGGCAAGACACTCCTGGCCAAGGTACGCCAAGTGTTCATTTAGCGGCGACAGGGTCGCCGTGATCAGGTGACGTGGGGTGGGGGGGGGGGGGGGCTTATATACGTGCTCTCTTTATGTGGCATTTGGACTTTAGTGACGTGAGAAACTAATGGATGGGAGGCTTTTAATGTGGTTGGGAGGTGTTAATGATAAAATGGGTGACTTTAACAGCGTTTCTGGCTTTAATGACGTGGGGGGCAAATGGCTTGGGGGACATTTGTTAACGGAAAAGGTAACTTTAGTGGCTTGGAGGACTAATAGTGAAGGGGAATTCAACGGCGTGTCGGGGCTTTTTATGATGTCATGTGACCGCATGTCACATATGATTCAACTCTTCAGGTCTACATTTCAGGCTGTGGCCAACGAATCCGGTATCAACTTTATTTCTGTGAAGGGCCCAGAATTATTAAACATGGTGAGAAATAGGATTGTTTCAATCTTTTTCAATCCTTTCGACTGACTGTGACCAAAGCTGAATGTTTTGTAAAGTATGTTTTTGCAACCAGTAAATGTGGTTGATTGGTAAATATTGAACTTATGGATAACTTAAAGATAATATACTTCGTGATCCAAAACATTTAAATTGTTTAAAACAATATTACCGTGGTTTTAAAATGAAGTTATATTTCGCTTTATAATTACCGGAAAGTTTATAAAACTGGATGACAGTACTCATATCCGTTACAACCTGTGTAATGTATATCTGCACATTTCGGGCGTGAAGAATGACGATAAGTAACGTTGTGTGTGTGTCTGTGTTTCTGCCTGCAGTACGTGGGCGAGAGCGAGCGGGCCGTGCGGCAGGTCTTCCAACGAGCACGCAACTCCTCGCCTTGTGTCATCTTCTTCGACGAGCTGGACGCCCTGTGTCCCCGCCGCAGTGGTCACGGAGAGGTGAGTGCTTCACGTGTGTCTGCGCCGCAGTGGTCACGGAGAGGTGAGTGCTTCACGTGTGTCCGCGCCGCAGTGGTCACGGAGAGGTGGGTGCTTCACGTGTGTCCGCACCGCAGTGGTCACGGAGAGGTGAGTGCTTAACGTGTCCGCGCCGCAGTGGTCACGGAGAGGTGAGTGCTTCACGTGTGTCTGCGCCGCAGTGGTCACGGAGAGGTGAGTGCTTCCCGTGTGTCCCCGCCGCAGTGGTCACGGAGAGGTGGGTGCTTCACGTGTGTCCGCGCCGCAGTGGTCACGGAGAGGTGAGTGCTTAACGTGTCCGCGCCGCAGTGGTCACGGAGAGGTGAGTGCTTCACGTGTGTCTGCGCCGCAGTGGTCACGGAGAGGTGAGTGCTTCACGTGTGTCCCCGCCGCAGTGGTCACGGAGAGGTGAGTGCTTCACGTGTGTCCCCGCCGCAGTGGTCACGGAGAGGTGAGTGCTTCACGTGTGTCCGCGCCGCAGTGGTCACGGAGAGGTGAGTGCTTAACGTGTCCGCGCCGCAGTGGTCACGGAGAGGTGGGTGCTTCACGCTGTCCCGTGTTCAGTCACTGACCGAATGGCAATAACAGAGAAATCATTTAATACACAGTAGTATATACGGCGCATGTGGCCAATGCCGCAATGACGGAAGTAGTTATTCGATGATGTTAGGAATAAATGTGTGCTGCATATAATATTATGTACTTTGATATTTTCGATGATTTTCGGGATTACCCCAGGGACATGGCTTCTTTCTTTCCTTTTCCCATTGACGCGATATGACCAGAATTGGTTAAAGCGCCCTGAATATACAACCAACCGACCAACATCAGAGATATAACACACCCCTTTACCTACATCATGTGATGCGTCTTGTATGTAAAGGGCCAGTAGTGTTGTTCTTTGTAATATAATGTTTATTCATCCGACAGGGCGGCTCCAGCGTTCGGGTAGTTAATCAACTTCTGACGGAAATGGACGGACTCGAGGCGCGAAAGGAGGTCTTCATCATGGGCGCCACCAACCGGCCAGGTGAAGAACTACTCAGCCCTCTTGTGCATTAAATACTGCTGCTCATAAGTGACCATGTTAAAACCATTCGAGACATGTGATACCTATATGTATATGTTCTTGGTCATGCTATAATGTTGAGTGTTGAATACAATAATTGGTCATCTACGTATTCCACAGCTTCGAGGAAATTGAGTTTTAACGTTGCTTTGTATGTAGATAACCTCGTTTACATCGATTTTATAATGTAAATAATGAGCAAAAGGAACGAGTGTATGAAAGGCATCAAATGTTAGTTATGCAAAACGCCAAAAAAAGATCTAAGGCTATGTCTAAGCATAAACCAAGAGACATAGAGTAAAGGTCGCTCACTACGGCGCTAAATCCTCATACCCGACAGACCCATCCGTCAAACAAACCATCAACTCCTACAATTATATGCATAATAATAATCTTAATATCATCATTTATGCGAGGCTCCTCATATTTCTTAAATAATCTGCATAATCACCGCTCACATGTTCCCATGGTAACCGTCATCCCCTGCCATCCCACTGACCACGTGGTCCTGACCCCCCCTGTAGATATCATTGACCCCGCGGTCCTGCGGCCGGGCCGCCTCGACAAGCTGCTCTATGTGGGTCTGCCCACCCCCGAGGACAGGCTGGACATCCTTAACACCATCACCAAGGTAACCACTGGCTCCGGCATGTGCGTGGATTGCACAGATTGTCACTATAATATTGTGGAATTTGAGGCAATAAATTTCCACTTGTATGTGCAATACATTTGTAGTTTTATGGAAGACATTATCGCAATACATTTGTAGTTTTATGGAAGACATTATCGCAATACATTTGTAGTTTTATGGAAGACATTATCGCAATACATTTGTAGTTTTATGGAAGACATTATCGCAATACATTTGTAGTTTTATGTAAGACATTATCGCAATACATTTGTAGTTTTATGTAAGACATTATGGCAATACATTTGTACTTGTATGTAAGGCATTATCGCAGTACGAAAGATGTTTTTTCTCGGGGAAGATCCCGTTTTCCTTGAAATCTGTCAAGAGGAGATTGAGATTGCGTTTACGTTTACCTGCGAGATGGAGCCGTGAACTTGGACATTCATTGGTACGATACGGTACGACGTGAACCTGGCTAATTGGTCAAGGTGGCGCCCCAGTGGCAAACAGGAGGCTAGCCCTTGTCATGAAACAATTTTACTAATTACTGAAAAGGAGAAGTCCCGCGTCATAATATACAATTATAGAATACGTTTTCTTCTTTGGTAAGTGGCGATATCCCGCAAATATCGATGACCGGGATCCTTTTAAATAATCGATCAATAGCGTGTGTATTTTCTCCGTGAACGTACTCGATACGGAAGGCAGCGCAGTATACCCGCACGATAGGTTAGTTGTATATTCAGGACGCTATAAACAATTCTTGCCATATCGCGTCAATGGCAGAAGGAAGGAAAGAGTGGAGCCATGTCCCCGAGGTAACCCGCCTACCCACATGAACACACCCGACAGATAAAGGGCGCTACAATTTGCCCTATGTTCGTTGGAATCAGCCTGGTCTTTAAATGGGATGTGTCCATGAGATTTATTCAACAGCAAAGGCTCATGGGAGTCGACAATAATTATCTCTCTATACACCGGAAACACATTGCCTACAGAGCAAAATATACACACATTTACAGGAGGTAATGGATGGTTTTCTCTATTTGTTTCTTCCAGAATGGCACCAAGCCGTGTCTGGCGGAGGGCGTGGATCTCAAGATGGTGGCCGAGGACGAAAAGTGTCAACATTTCACGTGAGTACAGCGCGACACCGCGGTGACAAACTGAACAGTTTTACGGGTGATATATAATACATGTGTAACGGGTGGTGTGGCACGTGTAGAGGGCCGTAAACAAAGACACTGTGAATGTGGCGATAAAAGAGGTGTTATTCACTTAAATGAATGAAATAACAAATGACAATGAGCAAGTCTGTGTGGAGCCAGTCCTGTGAGTAAAGTGGGCCGGTGTGCTACCTGGCTCACTGACAGCAAATCACGTTACGTCGAAGTTAACAATCACGTGATTATACCGTCACGAATGAAATGACCAATGCAATGCCATAAAATTGGGTGACCATAACGACAACGATAAACAAAAGCAGTATGATAAAATACGGATTTCTCATGTTTATAATGAACGATTTGTGGAATAACATGAGAGAAATATCTATATAAACGCACTGACACATGTATGTAGGTCATACACATGTTTGTAGGCCATACACATGTATGTAGGTCATACACATGTATGTAGGTCATACACATGTATGTAGGTCATGCACATGTTTGTAGGCCATACACATGTGTGAAGGTCATACACATGTATGTAGGTCATACACATGTATGTAGGTCATACACATGTATGTAGGTCATGCACATGTATGTAGGTCATGCACATGTATGTAGGTCATACACATGTATGTAGGTCATGCACATGTATGTAGGTCATACACATGTATGTAGGTCATACACATGTATGTAGGTCATTCGCATGTATGACCTTTGGTTCTTCCAATGATTGGTAGGCAAATTTCGGTAACGTTTTTTATTCAGTTCGATAATAAATATGTACAACTAACCAAGTGTTGTTTTCAACATCAATGTCAACTGATGCATGATACAATGTTTAAAAAAATTAGCAATTAGCATAATGTGATTACCCTTTGTCATGCAGTGGCGCCGACCTGGCGGCTTTGGTGAGAGAAGCCGCAGTCAGCGCTCTACGGGAGTTCATGAACCAACCAACGTCTTCTGAGCAAACCATTGCCATTGACACCAGACACTTCCACACCGCGTTCAGCAAAGTCAAGCCATCAGTGTCCTTACAGGTACACTTTACAAACTAACCCGTCAATAACTTCTCCTTCTAAAGGCAACATTTATGTCGGTTATGATTATGAAAATATTGCATAATGAGAACCGCTGACTGACAGTACTTGCTGTTACAGAGTAGGTAATTTGTAATTATACTATAGACAGAAATTATTTGTTTTCATCAAAATAACACAAATGACAAATAAGCCAAACAAATCAGAAACAATTAATGCACAATAACAAAGTCCATAATAGGACGAAGCTAATAAAATGTGGATTACAATATTGTGTTGAACCAGAACCTTTTTGTTGTTATCGGTTATTGTCCATTGCTCAATTATTTATATTTTGTTATTTTCAGGATCAGAAAATCTATGAGCGCATAAAGTCGCGGTCGGCAACATAACAACAGGTCGTGGTTGTTAACACATGTCCGGCGCCGACTGAATTTTTCTTCCGTATCGTTTTCCAAATTATGGAAAATTTGTATCAAATTTGTAACGTGATGAAATTGGTGATGACGACTGAAGTCATAGCGATGAATTTCCTATACACAATAAAAGAAATAAAAATCTGTCCAAATGTTTGCTTTCTTACTGGGTAAAGATTGGGACACAACAGTGAAAATGGTACGCTGGTGTATATTGCAAAATACAGTGCGTATATTTCTATATATTACAACGTCCTTATAGAAACCTATGTGGTATCCTGTGTTCAGAAGTGGTGGGGAAGGTTAGTCGAGAATGGGCGGAGACCCAACGAAATACCCGCGACTGATGGTTCAGTTCACCTTCAGGGATACAGATGCCCGGCAATATGTATGATATCTCTTTAATAGACCGATCCAGGCTGTCCACCATTCCCTCACGTCACTGCTGCTTTTATCCAGTCCTGTGTGCGTTTTGTCGGACAAACAAGTCTGCATGTCATTTTTTTGTCCGTTTCAGAGATGAGTAGGCCTACTTCTTACTTGTACCTACCTACCATTAAGAAAAAGGATTCTAGCGTGGGCGGGGCTTAGTGTCGGGAGTGTGGATCGTTTTATTGTTAGTGAAGCGCGTCTTTCCCATTAAATACATAATGTTCTCTGGCACTCTATTAGTTTTTGCCGTAGATCCACCAGACTGTAAAGCCTCACTGCGAGATAGTGTTATAGTATTTACTGCGGTTCCAACACCGACCGCGAAGACGCATTCCTCAGATCTGCTCCCCGGCCAAACTGGTTGAAATAGTACCCTGTAGAACAGTAATGATATCTATTCTACACCGACCAACATACGCGAACAAGATATTAATTCGCACAGTGGGCGCGAATGTATGTACGAATCCTCTAAATTGCGGCTCCAGTGACCTTTAAGGCCAACCAATCTGCCTAATCACGCCTCTGCCCTGCCCACCCCTACCCCGCGCCCTGTCACGCATCTAACCCCCCCCCCCCCGCCGTGTCACGCCTCTGCCCCCCCCCCACCACCCCGAACCCCACCCCCGCACCGAAAGGCCCGGACAGCTATTAAAGTGATCCAAAAGACGTCAACACAATGAAACCGGACTTCATTGGTCACGCACTGTAAGGGGATGTGACATTTTCAGTGCCTCATTTGCCGTTTTCCTGACCTTTTTTCCTCTGGGATCTTGTATCATGTCCACGTCTGGAAACCCGTCTAGTCAATATTTAAGGAGCACGTAGGCTTCACGCTTCACGCCCGCGTGGAAATGTGAACTGGCGTGTCGCTTTGCCCTTTGGCTTCCGAATTGTGTTTCTCGACACGTTGCGATCATAGTTCTATTGCAGCTGCGGGGGTGGGGGCTCGTCACTGTCCAGCTCAAACCCACAACCTTAATTTAATTGAAGCCTTAGCGTTTTCGTACCGCGATGGACCTTTTCTGGTACAATACTAACCTTATTAATTTATAAAATACTACGGTGGCTGGATAACATATATCTTGTGCAAAGATTCCAGGCCTCAAACAAGGTTAGTTTTTTTAATTGGATTGGGGTTTTATAAATTATTGTAATGCATGTGCTCCGGGACAGTTTAATTGACACATAAAATGATTTAATATGGTACCGGTGTATAAAACAGCAAAATGTCTACCCTCTTGACGACGAATTCAGCAATTCTGGGATGACCACGCGCTCATCAGGCATATTTGAAAAATCCACATTCGACATTGACTCCCAAATTCCGACACAAAGAATCTGATAAAGCGACATCGACACGGATTTTTGAAGAAAAAATACGACGCTGAAATTAGCCAAAGAGCAACACAAAACGTCGTGAAAAATCAACATTCGACACTGAGAAGTTTGAAAAATTGACACTGCACAAATATGGATCCCCCTTTCCAGACCCCTTATAATAATCCTGAAATAACAGGACTACATAGTCCAGTTGATATCGAAAGTGTTCAAATGAGTAATCTCCAGACACTTTTCTCTCGCTCTCCAAATGCTCTCTACGGCATGGGCGGCACACCACCGTAGTGATGTAGTGCCCCCCCCCCCCCCCCGGCCTGTAACTGACCCCTCATCGGGGGCGTGACGTTTCGTGACGTAAATGTATGTTCCCCTTTAAAGAGCTGCTGGTGCGCTGAACGCACGAAAAGAGCTGCCATACTATGTTTCAGCAATTAAACCGGAACCTGCATCTACGTCACTTGAATTGGCGCGAAGATTACGGCGTTGCCAGATCGTTCCGAGTGGATGCCCGAGTTTGTACAAATTTCGTAATTAAAACGTGCCACACTTACCAAACCTTGAGCCACATAATTCGCACAACCACCCGGATTGCCTCAGTATTTAGTCTTCTGTGGGTATGTGACCGATATGAAAAGTCGGCTTGCCATAGCGCCTGTGTGAGTGAGTGTGTGAGTGAATAAGTGAGTGATTGCATGCTTTTCGTAAGGTGCGCCGGGTTGGTGATGAGTGAGTATGAAAGTGAGTTTGACAGTGAGGGAGCGGCCACCGTAAGGTGTTTCATTAGCATGTTGACCTGTATTAGCCAATCCGCCAGCGTTAAAATGCGTCTTGTCCCATCCCTTCCTTGTCACGGCGGGTATATAAACGTAAGGGATTCTGACTCGTGACTATGGCTCCGTCCCAGCTCGGGGCACTGAGGCTGATATTTATTGGTCACGGTGGTCCGACTGGAAAGGTATGTTACCTGTTTGTCTGATTACTTTGATATAGATCTTTACGATCGATATACTGACTTCCATGAGAAGGAGGTACTTAGATGTTTTTCGTCTTTCCCCAGATTACCACGCAATCTTTTGTATACATTTGTTAAATAAATGTAATGAGTGTCAGGTATAATATGCTAATTTTACGAATTAATTTACCCAGAAACTGGCCTTTAAACTTTGTGCCTCGTGACTCAACTCGTACGTGTCGCTATTTAGTGCCACACATGGCAACTGTTTGACAGCAAATAGAGTTGTAGACGGCCTGTCTGTCAGTCAGCGAACTGGACTTTTGCGTTCAGCACACAAGCCCGTGACCAAGACGAGGCGCAGCTAGCTGGACACTACACCAGTGCACCTGAGGGAGTTCACCTCAAGAGATCCTGCGAGCCTGGAGCCTCGCGATAAGTGTTGCGACAAAGCATCGAGAACAGGCTTAGGGACAAGTGACAAATGAAGCGATCCCTTCAGTCGACTTGTGGCTCTTGGCGGTCCACTGCTTACCGCTGTCATCAATACTGGGAATCGGTGTCTAATAGCAACTTCATTGAACAATTAGACTACGTCAGCATGTTGGCCAAAAACAATGGTTGAGACGTGGATGTCTAGACGGATGACGTATAAATTGCCATGGGTACCAGGTAAGATAGCAGCAAACCTAGCTGCAGGTATAATATTGTCAACCGGTAAGCGTATGACAAGCCAAGTGTTTATTTATTGACGAATACGATATGCAGCACCACATGAACACGCTCTCACAATTACAGTCCAGCTGTGACTTTCAGTGTGTCATAAGGTCAAGGTTTAACTCAGCGGGTATTCGACTTGGTCTTGTTATGTCGCTTCCCAGCTTAAAGTTCACGTGCAGGAATCAATAGAATCCACCCACTTGACTCTGTGCCTTGACTGATATACTACAGTAAGGAGCATGCAGTGATAAATGGCCAGTGTATTTTGTTCTTTCATCGGCGTGCATCGTGTATAGGTGTCTAGATGTTAATATATTACAAATTTTATACATAGCCATATAACCTGCTGCAGCTTTTCATAAATATAATGTATGTTGCATGGTAAATAAATAATTATGTAAGACTGATTGTCCTATAGTCGATCATCATGTCAATATTACCATAGTGAGTGCAAGTGCAAACTAATACCATCGCAATATGCTTGCCTTTGTTGCTGCTTGTCATGTAAAACATTTTTTTCTACTTTTATAGGTTTTCAGTCAAACAACGGTGAGTGCGGGAAAACAAGTTATTGACAGGATGGAGCCCCCACCAGGCCTGACGATATCACCTCGGCGATGAAGCCCCAAAGCCTTCTCAGCTGTAGACGTCAGTATTTCCTCCACCAGAGCAAGTATAAAGTCGCTGAGACCCGACATGTCAGTGTTCAACCGTTGAGGAAATCGGGATTTGTCATGGGTAAACGATTAGCATCTAATGTTTTCACAACGCTCTCACCAGCAACCGATTACAAACAGCTGTGGCCAAGTTAATTGAATCCGATTCGGCTGGGGAGGACGCGCGGTGCATCATGAGAAAAGACCGGCGGGTAAAGTCGAAGAACCTTTTTATGATCGGATCCGGTATTTTCATTGTCTTACTCTACATTAATTATTATGGGTTACGGAAGACCAGCGACCCCGTGTCGGAAGACATCGAATTAAGAGACCGTCACGTGACCGCTCGGCGTCCGATGAGAGGGGGCGACTTGGATCCTATTGAAAGTGCTGCTGCGTCCACAAGTTCAGACATCAGATCGAGGAGTAATGTGGATCGAGATGGATTCCTTGGGGGCTACATTCCACGGCGATTTGCCAAGCAGGGGGGAGATACCAATGGATCAACCATTCCTCATATTTTACACCAGACTTGGGACACAGAGGATATTCCCAAATCCTTCGAGAAGTGGATTACAAGTTGGGTCTCGCTGCACCCGACTTGGGAGTACTGGTTATGGACGTTAGAGGACGCCAAACGTCTGGTTGCGACTCATTACAACGAACACTCGCCGCTGTATGACAGCTACACGAAGGACATCTTTCGCTCTGACGTCCTGCGTTACTTCGTGCTGCACCGATTCGGCGGGGTCTACGCGGATCTCGATATGGAGGCCTTGCGACCGATCGACAACATCACATTCGGATACGACTTCTTGCTGAGTGAGGAGACGTACGAACACCCATTCGTCGTCCGCGAAGCGACTGGTCCGGCTAACGTCTTAAACGGCTTCCTGGCCAGCCGCCCAGGTCATCCACTTCTAGATCTGGCCATCAGTTCACTGGCGAAGTACGCGGGACTGTACTTCGGGGACTACCTCCACGCCACGGGGCCGTACTTCTTCGAGGAAGTGCTTCGGTGCTACTTAAAGGACCCCAAGCGCGTCTCCGTTGATGACGTCACCATCATGCCGCCCATGTTCTTCTTCCCGACCTTTGACCCCAGCGAGAGCGAGATCCTGGCCAATAAGTGTTTTCCGAAAGTGGTGGGACGCCTGCCGCGGGAGGGTCAGCTGACGTGCCGGGAGCTGTACGCCACGTTCTTCAAGCGTCTCCCGTCCCCGGCGGCGTACGCCGACCACCACTGGGTCCACGCCTATATGTTGGACGACGAGTGGAAGACCAGAAACACCGTCCCACTCCGTCAGATCGTACCCCATGCCAAAAAAATATCGACTGTTTTGTAAATATCGGTCTACGTTCATATATGTACTTAATGGTAATGTTGCTAGTTTAGGCTATCGATTCATAATAAATAGCTTTAATGTATTTTATTGCAATTTATTAATATAACGACGCGGTCGGCTTGTCATAGTTTCGATTGGTCGACACAGCTATTCGGGGGACATGGTATATAACCCAGCTAATTGTTTGAATTACTTATTTCTTATTTATTTCAATAAATTTACATCCACGTCATGACATATATAAACATTATGGCATGCATATTATCACTGACAGTCACGCTTCGTTGATCTTTAAACTGTCCGCTTGTGTATCTGATATAGGTCTAAATGTACGTGTGATTTATCTCTCCTCCGTGTGACGTCATTCTGAACGATCCTACAAATGTCTGTTTTTTTTTTTAAGGCGTTGCGACTGCGATAGAGGCTGCTTTATATTTGGGATGCTCTGTTGTCGGTTGTTTCCTCAAAACATTAGCACTGGCGTCCGCCATGGCAGCGCTGTTTAAATTGACACAAAAAAAAGGTTCCGCGGATTTCAAGTTTCCATTGCCCCGGGAACCTGGTTATGCCAAATGATATATAAAAAATTTAAGCTTATTCCACAAACGAAATCACCGCATACCAACATTCCTGTTATAAGTTAGAAAGCAAATTACCGTAATTTATGCTACCGTCCTTTAGGGGTTCATGGATTGACAATTAATGATTAATGCATGGCCTCGGGGTCTGGTTGTAACGGTAATTAAGAACTAGACTACTTTTATAATGAATGTGTAATGAATACGAGACTTGTGGGTTAGACATGAAGAGCGCTACTTTGGTGTTCTAATCGAACCAAATAATCTCCATATATTCTCCTGGCGAATTATCAAATGCGATTAGAGATCGATTAGACAAATGTATACCTCGGACACATATAAGGCTACACATGAATTCCGACTTGCGCAGTGCGAATCGTTTGCCAACAGACTCCACAAAGTAACAAGTCTATCAATTAATGTTGCATCAAATTTCTATTTCACTTCAACTACTCTTGATTTATCCGCATCCCATGCGTAATATGACACCGACACTTCGCGATTTAATATCATAACTGCACTGCATGAAGCACATCTCTCGTGTGGATGTGGCCTGTAAATATATATAGGGTCCGAAAGACCCAATGATCGAAAATGAACTCTGACATTTGGCTTCGACGAACAACCTATCTGATCTATACGGACATTCGATATCTCCATACATAGACCTTTGGTGGGTGTGCGTGCGCTGGCGCTGTTTGGCAAACCTTAAATATATCGTGCGTAATAATGTGCATCCTGCATGCCCCGTATTTACCCCAGGCTATAACGGCGCTAAGCCAAACACACATCGTCGTGAATCACAGGGCACGGCAATCCACTTCTGGCGCTAAACTACTATGTGGCTCCAGCCGGGGTCTACAGGGGAGGTAGAGGGCTACAGGGGAGGCAGCCGAGGGCTACAGGGGAGGTAGAGGGCTACAGGGGAGACAGCCGAGGGCTACAGGGGAGGTAGAGGTCTACAGGGGAGGTAGAGGGCTACAGGGGAGGTAGAGGGCTACAGGGGAGGTAGAGGGCTACAGGGGAGGCAGCCGGGGTCTATAGGGGATGCAGCCGAGGGCTACAGGGGAGGTAGAGGGCTACAGGGGGGACAGCCGAGGGCTACAGGGGAGGCAGCCGAGGGCTACAGGGGAGGTAGAGGGCTACAGGGGAGGCAGCCGAGGGCTACAAGGGAGGCAGAGGGCTACAGGGGAGGTAGAGGGCTACAGGGGAGGTAGAGGGCTACAGGGGAGGTAGAGGGCTACAGGGGAGACAGCCGAGGGCTACAGGGGAGGTAGAGGGCTACAGGGGAGACAGCCGAGGGCTACAGGGGAGGTAGCCGAGGGCTACAGGGGAGGTAGAGGGCTACAGGGGAGGCAGCCGAGGGCTACAGGGGAGGTAGAGGGCTACAGGGGAGGCAGCCGAGGGCTACAGGGGATGCAGCCGAGGGCTACAGGGGAGGCAGCCGAGGGCTACAGGGGAGGCAGCCGAGGGCTACAGGGGAGGCAGCCGAGGGCTACAGGGGAGGTAGAGGGCTACAGGGGAGACAGCCGGGGTCTACAGGGGAGGTAGCCGAGGGCTACAGGGGAGGTAGAGGGCTACAGGGGAGACAGCCGGGGTCTACAGGGGATGCAGCCGAGGGCTACAGGGGAGGTAGAGGGCTACAGGGGAGGCAGCCGAGGGCTACAGGGGAGGCAGAGGGCTACAGGGGAGGCAGCCGAGGGCTACAGGGGAGGCAGCCGAGGGCTACAGGGGAGGCAGCCGAGGGCTACAGGGGAGGCAGCCGGGGTCTACAGGGGAGGTAGAGGGCTACAGGGGAGGCAGCCGAGGGCTACAGGGGAGGCAGCCGAGGGCTACAGGGGAGGCAGCCGAGGGCTACAGGGGAGGCAGCCGGGGTCTACAGGGGAGGTAGACTAGTGCTACAGGGGAGACATGCAGTCGCCGGCTACAGGGGAGGTAGAGGGCTACAGGGGAGGTAGAGGGCTACAGGGGAGACAGCCGAGGGCTCCAGGGGAGGTAGACTAGTGCTACAGGGGAGGTAGAGGGCTACAGGGGAGACAGCCGAGGGCTACAGGGGAGGTAGACTAGTGCTACAGGGGAGACCTGCAGTCGCCGGCTACAGGGGAGACAGCCGAGGACTATAGGGGAGACAGCCGAGGGCTACAGGGGAGACAGCCGAGGGCTACAGGGGAGGCAGCCGAGGGCTACAGGGGAGGCAGCCGAGGGCTACAGGGGAGATAGAGGGCTACAGGGGAGGCAGCCGAGGGCTATAGGGGAGGCAGCCGAGGGCTATAGGGGAGGCAGCCGAGGGCTACAGGGGAGACAGCCGAGGGCTACAGGGGAGACAGCCGAGGGCTACAGGGGAGACAGCCGAGGGCTACAGGGGAGACAGCCGGGGTCTACAGGGGATGCAGCCGAGGGCTACAGGGGAGACAGCCGAGGGCTACAGGGGAGGTAGAGGGCTACAGGGGAGACAGCCGAGGGCTACAGGGGAGGTAGAGGGCTACAGGGGAGACAGCCGAGGGCTCCAGGGGAGGTAGACTAGTGCTACAGGGGAGACCTGCAGTCGCCGGCTACAGGGGAGACAGCCGAGGACTATAGGGGAGACAGCCGAGGGCTACAGGGGAGGTAGAGGGCTACAGGGGAGACAGCCGAGGGCTACAGGGGAGGTAGAGGGCTACAGGGGAGACAGCCGAGGGCTACAGGGGAGGTAGCCGAGGGCTACAGGGGAGGTAGAGGGCTACAGGGGAGGCAGCCGAGGGCTACAGGGGAGGTAGAGGGCTACAGGGGAGGCAGCCGAGGGCTACAGGGGATGCAGCCGAGGGCTACAGGGGAGGCAGCCGAGGGCTACAGGGGAGGCAGCCGAGGGCTACAGGGGAGGCAGCCGAGGGCTACAGGGGAGGTAGAGGGCTACAGGGGAGACAGCCGGGGTCTACAGGGGAGGTAGCCGAGGGCTACAGGGGAGGTAGAGGGCTACAGGGGAGACAGCCGGGGTCTACAGGGGATGCAGCCGAGGGCTACAGGGGAGGTAGAGGGCTACAGGGGAGGCAGCCGAGGGCTACAGGGGAGGCAGAGGGCTACAGGGGAGGCAGCCGAGGGCTACAGGGGAGGCAGCCGAGGGCTACAGGGGAGGCAGCCGAGGGCTACAGGGGAGGCAGCCGGGGTCTACAGGGGAGGTAGAGGGCTACAGGGGAGGCAGCCGAGGGCTACAGGGGAGGCAGCCGAGGGCTACAGGGGAGGCAGCCGAGGGCTACAGGGGAGGCAGCCGGGGTCTACAGGGGAGGTAGACTAGTGCTACAGGGGAGACATGCAGTCGCCGGCTACAGGGGAGGTAGAGGGCTACAGGGGAGGTAGAGGGCTACAGGGGAGACAGCCGAGGGCTCCAGGGGAGGTAGACTAGTGCTACAGGGGAGGTAGAGGGCTACAGGGGAGACAGCCGAGGGCTACAGGGGAGGTAGACTAGTGCTACAGGGGAGACCTGCAGTCGCCGGCTACAGGGGAGACAGCCGAGGACTATAGGGGAGACAGCCGAGGGCTACAGGGGAGACAGCCGAGGGCTACAGGGGAGGCAGCCGAGGGCTACAGGGGAGGCAGCCGAGGGCTACAGGGGAGATAGAGGGCTACAGGGGAGGCAGCCGAGGGCTATAGGGGAGGCAGCCGAGGGCTATAGGGGAGGCAGCCGAGGGCTACAGGGGAGACAGCCGAGGGCTACAGGGGAGACAGCCGAGGGCTACAGGGGAGACAGCCGAGGGCTACAGGGGAGACAGCCGGGGTCTACAGGGGATGCAGCCGAGGGCTACAGGGGAGACAGCCGAGGGCTACAGGGGAGGTAGAGGGCTACAGGGGAGACAGCCGAGGGCTACAGGGGAGGTAGAGGGCTACAGGGGAGACAGCCGAGGGCTCCAGGGGAGGTAGACTAGTGCTACAGGGGAGACCTGCAGTCGCCGGCTACAGGGGAGACAGCCGAGGACTATAGGGGAGACAGCCGAGGGCTACAGGGGAGGTAGAGGGCTACAGGGGAGACAGCCGAGGGCTACAGGGGAGGTAGACTAGTGCTACAGGGGAGACCTGCAGTCGCCGGCTACAGGGGAGACAGCCGAGGACTATAGGGGAGACAGCCGAGGGCTACAGGGGAGGCAGCCGAGGGCTACAGGGGAGGCAGCCGAGGGCTACAGGGGAGGCAGCCGAGGGCTACAGGGGAGGCAGCCGAGGGCTACAGGGGAGGCAGCCGAGGGCTACAGGGGAGGCAGCCGAGGGCTACAGGGGAGGTAGAGGGCTACAGGGGAGGCAGCCGAGGGCTACAGGAGAGGCAGCCGAGGGCTACAGGGGAGGCAGCCGAGGCAGCCGAGGGCTACAGGAGAGGCAGCCACAGGTTGCGGGTTCAAACATATTGAGACCAGAAATAGCCTACAACACCAACCACCATAATCATCCTATTTAAATAGATCATAATTAGGCACAGCGCGCTGCGATTATAGGTATTTAAACACCTGTTTAATATGCCATTCCGTGGCATGCTAATGAGTTTCTAAAGTTCTATAGCCACCCCATTAATTACGGTCATAGTGAAGCAAATCATCTCAACTAAGCACAAAGTTGTTGTGAATGATCTTGTTCACCTAGAAAGTGACGGTGAGGGCCCAATTAAGCTTCAACATCAGCAATGATACACAGTCAAACAAGAACACACAGTGGGTTTCATACAAAGTTTATTACATGTAGCTTGGCAGATGAATCCAACCGAGTTAGAAGCCGGAATATACATTCGTTTGAAATATCTTCTTTGTGGAAGACAAACCTAGCTACACATGAATGATTCATGTAGCATACTCAGGGACCATTAGACGTTACAGACTGTTCGACGTCAATTAACTAATTGTTGGATTTATATTTCCTGGTACCAGTTTATGCTAAAGTACATAAAAAAACCGAAATAATTTAGTTAATTTTGAACGTGGGGCATTCTGTGACGATAGTGCATTGCA
Organism: Arenicola marina; assembly: GCA_964019135.1. NCBI lineage: Eukaryota > Metazoa > Annelida > Polychaeta > Arenicolidae > Arenicola > Arenicola marina. Next base: position 39,966,173 of record OZ025252.1, read on the forward strand.
CTCTAATAAACATTCGAGACCAGTTAGGACCAACACATGCTATGCCATTCATTGGCATGATGTTAAATTATCCTTTATCAATGATGCCATGTGTGGCTGCCAAATTAAGCTTGACACGTGGATAATCTTTGGTCATCTGAAGCTTATGTTAGATTGGTCATATGAGTCATACTAAGCTCAGATATGCCTGGCTGCCATCTAAGACCTACCTAAGCCTGACAGCCATTTTAGGCTTAGCTAGGCATGACATCCATCTTAGACTGAGATAGGCTTGACAAACATCTTAAGCATAGACAGCCCTGACAGCCATCTTAGGCTGAGATAGGCCTGACAGCCATCTTAGGCTTAGAAATGCCTGACAGCCATCTTAGGCTGTGACACGCCTGACAGCCATCTTGGGCCTAGATACGCATGACAGCCATCTTAGGCTGAGATAGGCCTGACAGCCATCTTAGGCTTAGACAGGCCTGACAGCCATCTTAATGGAACATATCCACTAAATTTTGCTTTGTGTATATATATCTTCCTGTAACTTTCAATTCTGCAATGTAAGAATCAATCTTTAATCAGTAGAACTATACATACATCCATGTTTCTTAACGCAATCTAAATCCTCTCACAACTTATCTATGGGTAAGTTAATTGCACCACTTGGCAATGTATATTTCCTCATTTCCGCATTCATTTCCATCATTCACAGGATCGTATACCTATATATACACCCGGAAAACACACCCTCACCTTGCCATCGACATTAATATACATGTAAAAACATTACACTCTCGGATCAGCCTTCATGCGAAGCTTAGATAGAATTAGCCGCCATGCTAAGCTGACTTAGAATCGACCGACCTGTTCAATTGGGTACAATTCTCCGTCATATTAAGTTAAATAGGATATGCCGCCATGTTAACATTACTTTTGGAGATAATTAATTAAGACTGAGATTCAACCACATTCGCTTGACAGCTCATGGAAACTTCGATGTCACGTGTCACTAAAGATTCCAACGATTGATTGCATCGTTTTAGAGATCATAAGCAAGCCCCAGACAATGAATTTCAGTAACAATAATATATCTAATCAGGCCTTAAACTGTTAATAGACTTAGATAAAATCTTGATTTCGAAAAAAAACTGCTAAAAGGGCTTACGGTTAAATAGGATCGGTCGCCAAAATAAACGCAAAAACAGCGGAAGCCATGTTAACGGAAGATCAGGCGATCTCTCAGCGTCCACTTTAGGGTGAATCAAATTAAGGTAAGTGGGGGAGGGTTGGGGGTGGGAGGTGGGAGAGGGTAGGGGGGCGGGCAAGGAGGACAATGCTATAGACCTAGTTATGATGACTCGGTCTCGCCCAGGAGCAGGTAGATGATGGACACCTTGGGGACGACGCCCGTGACGGCGTGCGGCTTCACCCAGTGGTACCGCGTCAGTGAGTTCTCATAGGGCTCGTTCATGTGCTCCCTCACCTTGATCCACATCGTGCAGATCCAGCTGACGTGGAAGGGCATGTCGACAATGTTCGTGTGGCACGCCTCGTCGATGGTGTCCCAATCCTCGGGGTCGTACGTCGGCAAGAAGACGTCCGGCTCCACCAGCTCCACGTTGCTGGAGTTGAGCAGCGAGTGAGACGCGTTGCTCTTGTAGATGCGGAACATGTCGTCCAGGAAGTAGGACCCCGTGGCGTGGACGGGGTTGGACTGGTAGCGGAGGAAGAATTCGGGCAGGGCGTGGAGGACGGCGGCAAAGAACGGATGGTGCGGCCGGCAGCCCATGACGCCATTGTGGACGTTGGCCGGGAAGCGTTGGTTGATCAGGTAGGCCTCTTCCCGCGTCTCCTCCACCACGAAGCATTCGTGGTTGTAGACCCACTCCTCCAGGGATTGCAGACACTCCACGTCCATGTCGGCGAAGATGCCTCCGAAAGCATGAATGACGAAGAATCGCATGGCGTTGTCTCGATTGACGGGGGAGTCGGATAGTTTTTTGTATATCTCGTTGTATTCGGGATACTTCCTCTCGATGAGGCGCTCCACGTCCGAGGGAGACCAGAACCAGTACTGCCAACCGGGATTCTTTCGGATCCAGGATTGAACCCAGGGTGCAAATTTCATCGGGATGTCCGTGTCGTCCCCGAACTGGTGGACGATCCTGGGCATAAGGGGCACGGCTCCGACCGGGTGGCGACTGGCTACCATCGCGTCGTTTATCTCGGCCTTGTTCCTAAAGATGATGTCCGGCTGGGGAGGCTCCACGACTCCGAACTCCGAGTCCGGGGAGGATTTGGAATCCAGCCCCTGCTGTAGCAGCTCTATGGAACTCTGCGCCGGTAGTGCCTGTGTGTCGCTGCCCTCGTCACCTAATAGCGGCGCCGCTGGGGCTACGGCGACGGGCAAGTCGGGCGGGAGGTTGGGCAGGGCATATTGCTGTTTCTGGGATTTATTCGCTTCGTCTTGCGCGGCCTGGAGCTGAGCGACTTGCAGCCTGGCGAGATCCAACGGCGAGATTTGCTGCTGCGGCTGCTGCGGCTGCTGCGGCTGGTTGACTCCCACCTGCTGCTGATAGACTCCCACCTGCTGTACTTGAGCGGGTGGGTGTTCGGTGGGTACCAGGAGACCGTCACCGCCCAGGGCGGGCAGGTTACCGATGATCTCCCCATAGCCCTGGGCCGGGGGCCTAAGCCCCTCAGCCGGCTGGATCTGTTGGATCACCATTTCCAGGTGATCCGGCTTCTGCAGCAGTTCCTTGCCCAGCGCGACTCCCTTCACCTCCAGCTGCATAGCCACGGGCTCGGGCGGCGGGGGCTTGATCATGGGCACGTCAGCGTCCGACACCTGGGGTGGGACGAAAGCGCCCGACTCCCGGGGTGGAAGAAGGGCGTCCGCCGCCTGCTGTGACATCATGGACTCGCGCCCGGGCAGAAAGACATCCTGGGGCGGGACGTCCACGACGTCGCCCACGTGCTGCATGCTCTCAGCCTGGAGGACCGTCTCGTCGTAAACCCCTTCCTCCATCCGAGGCACGTCTTCGTAATCCCCGTCCAGGAAGCGTTCGTTGTCCTCCTCCTCCATCAAGTCGAAGTCGTTCCCGAATTCCAGTTCGTCGAGCTCGCCTTGGTCTTCGAAGGCGTCCATGAGGTGTCCGTCGCGGACGGTCTGGCTAAAGTCGCTCCAGGCGGCCCACCCGTCGTCGACGCCCGTCCGGACGTACAGGACCCAGTAGACGCCCAGGATGGCCAGCGAGATGAAGAGCGACGAGCACAGACGGCTCCGGTAGAACGCCCGTAAACACATCTTGTATCCCTGGTCAACTACAGGCCTATATCGCCGCCGGTATGTAACTAGCTTAAGTTACACTAGCTTGAGTTAACGCAGTCACTTCTGACACCAAGGATCAAATCACTTATGATCTTGCCGCGGTCGAACAATTGAGATCAACAAAAAGGCGTTGCATTTTTTTTAGCGAGTTCTACGTAGTTCTTTCGCGATGTTTGCCTACCTACGTTTTGTTCCAATCGTTTTCTGGTTTTCAAAGCATGAAAACATCCAAGTGATCGTCCTTGGAGTGGCGTTATCCAGCCAGGTTTACTCCCCGAGTATTAGGGAATGTTTAACCCTTAGGAGACCGGAATCATGTGCGTGGCTTCCCGGCTGCCTTTCGTATGAACACGTCACGAACTATGCCACGCTCAGGGGCGAAAAACTTTCACCGCCGTGGGGCTTTGCAGCACCTACACCTAGTACCATTATTGATAGAATCAACCATCGATTGAACAAATTTGGCATTTAATCGACTGCTCTATAGGAATCTGACATTTAGATGCCCGGTTGGGGCTGAACATTGCAGAGGGGGATGTGCATGGAAACATCGAATATCAATAAGCGACTATTGCGGGCTTTCGATTGTGACTGGCTGCCCCCGATTAGCTGTTGAACATTTAGCCGGCTGCGTTGCACTATTACATATAAGCCCTCTCCATATATATATATATATATATATCGGGGGTTGTATCGCCGTCCCACCCCACAGTGCATGCGACGCGTGTGCCGCGATTTGCGTGGCATAGTTATACTACTGGCCTAACGTGTAGCTCCATTCAGCCATTCAAATGACGTGTGAAGTTATACGAAGGTTTGACAATTGTACGCACGACAGACAATAATAACTCCACAGACGATCAGCACAGTCAACCAGACAGCAGATTTGTTGATTTTTATGGGTACACAAGCAACGTGAAAGGAGGAACCGGGAATATTTACCTAGGGGTTATACGGTGTCGATTTTTCAAAAGTTTCAGTGTCGAATGTAAATTTTTCATGACATTCCCTGTCGCTTTTTGGCTAAATTCAGTGTCGCTTTGTTTTTCAAAAATCTGTGTCGATATCGCTTTTTTTAGATCCTCAGTGTCGGAATTTGGGGGTCAATGTCGAATGTCGATTTTTCAAATATGCCTGTGTGACGTGTCGCCATTTACCCCTTCCAGACTAACCTATAACTGACATATAACATATAAAGTTAGAGACTACGTGACGTGGCAAAGTAATAGATCGCCCGCACATAGCGTATGTCATTGATGACAAATAGCCACGCATTAATCATGCCGTCCATGGGCCAAAGCAACCCCATTGTATGTAAATCCCGTCATCTTTTCCGCCTATATAATTCTATTCCTGATCGCTGAGTTTTGTTCCCATAAATGTTGGTTGCACAGAAGTGGATTAATCCTACACATGCCTTGCCCTGCCCTCCCCCACGCTCTGATCGCACAATGATCCGGTCTGTGTCTGTCTGCGATAGGAGTGAAGGAGTGGTTCATTTGTTGATTTCTTGGTTACATACGTACTAGGTCCGTCCCGATAGCGGCAAGTTGCCCTTACATATGGTATAGTTTCCATATACAGTAACCCTGAGACTACGTATAGCTTGGTTGTGTTTTTTTTAAGTGTCAAACTTTGTAAAACCATTAGAATACGTTTATTAAACCCAATATGTAAGTAATCGTGAGACTAAATCAGTGTCATTGGCACGTATGGCTGCAATAGAGATTGTCGAGAAGACGAACTCCGTGCTTGAGGCAATGGCAAATATTTTTTCATCAAGGTGAAATGGATACATTGCGGCACGGGCATGGAGGTGTGATGTTTAGCAGCTTAACATTTCCAATTGTCGGCTTACAATAATCCATATATTTGCAGGGTAACCCGCCAAGTGGTCTCCGATGATAACCCAGTTAACACGACACCCCCGGGTCATGCAGTGCTGAAAAAATAAGTTGAAGAGCTTTGAGTATTTAATGAAACATGTGTCTGTATTTGTCTTTTTATCACGTTACGCACTTCGTGCTAAACGCGTTCTACGGTCTACGCGATAACGCACCCGACTTCGTATATCCTGTTATATTGACCTATTGCATGTTGCGTCATTAACCTTGCATTGACTGCCGCTATGGTTGTCGCATATGTATCGATTGCGAGGGTGAGGCTTTATACGTAGCCGTGTGAACTATAGAGTAGTAACATAATCTATTCTGCCTCTTTGTGAATGTTGGGTCCCATCATGCCGCTATCGCTATTTGAAAGCGTTTAAAGAGGTATAGACAGAAATAATGCTTGCGTTACAGAAAATAATTGTTCTGTTCAAACGCTTTGGCATGTCTATGCATCATATTTCAGAGTCAGACTGTATTCGGGTCGATATGTGACGGAGTTTGGCACCATACCCGACGGAGCAACGGAAATGCGCAAGGGGAGGTGGTGGGGGGGGGGGGGGGGACAAACCAATGAAAACAGTTCTCGTTATTAGTAAATGTGTCACCTACTCTACATAATCGCCCCACTTGTTAAGGCTTAAGGCATTCAGTTGTTTCCCGCCAAATCGCACACATCCCTAAAACATTCCAGTGAACTAACTACACACAAATCTGTGACGTGCGTGGTACACGTAGTTTTCAACTAACGATCAATTGTCAAGTCAAAAACAATAATTTCTCTGTCATGTTTACCATTGTATTTAAAGCAAATATCTCTGTTGAATGTGAATGATAATAATCCCATTATATTGTGCCATGTTTTTAATTCGTGGGACAAAATCTGCAGAAATCGAGAGCGGCCGACGCTATGCGGGTCTTGTCAGAACTAGACTAGCCGCCTGGCGAATGACTTTCATTAAAGCGGGCGATGGCAGCGTCTGTTCCGCGGTTTGGGGGCAACATTTTTAACCAACACAAGCTTAATCCCGATCGGGGTAAATGCCAAATCCACACGGCAATGAGACCTGACAGACCCTGATTTTAATTATGTCCGCAGGGGGCTATAGAATTATTGACATGGGATATTTGGTTTAACGCGTAACATGTTTGGCTTGTGGCTCGATCTCCACTTTGTACTGGGCAGTATCACTGGAGAGGTTGTTAAGCATAATCAGACCTCGTTTAGAAGAAATCCATCGATCTGTTTTACTACTAAAAAAGCTTATATCGATAACATATGTGCCTAGAGCATTAACAGCAAATTCAGGTTTACGAAAGTGGCCCACAGTACTTTCTTCGGTTCAGTACCACATCTTTTACAAGTAGATGCATAAGCAATCTTTATTTGCAAAACTTAATCATCGATGTGGGTATTCCTAAAGGGCCAATCCAGTGTGAACATTTACCACATCATATCTGACTTGGATTAATAAGCTTAGTGAGCCTCCGAAAACCTTATATGTCGCCATTTGTGTTACAACCCGCGGAAGCCCAATGTACGACTGCTTGGACCTTTATGAGCAAATACAGGTGCTTTATTTGATTAGGCACCACATTAGCGAATTATGCATATTCTGACAAAGGTACACAAAAGGCTGAGCTGTGAGTGTACACTGTACAACGTGTACATCGACTTGACAAGCACATCTATATCATGGCTTCTAACGACCTGTCTGCTGAATGGCGTAGACCAATCGCATGGGAATCCCACGCTCCATCAGTCCACACCTACATTCTGCCAATACCTGGCCTGTCTGAACATGGAGGGTTAATATTTTTGACGGTCAATGATTGCAGCTCATTCTCATCCAGACGTATGGCGCATGGTGGATATGATGGAAGAGGTTAACATATATACACCTCGTGAATCGGCTGAATCTATGTTGTCACTGCTTTGAAAAAAAAAAAAAATGTTTTTTTTAAGTTTAAGATTAATGTCCGTGACCTGAAAACAACATGGCGTCACTAGGGAAACATATTTCGGCAGGAGCGGATCGAGGATTTTGAAAATGTCTGGGGTAGGGGGACTGTTAGTAGGTTAAAAAATCGGCCAAAGAACCGGCGGCCGGGTGGGGGGGACTGGAAATTCTTATGACCGTGGGCAGTAGTAGTTGAGGTTACAAAAATTACGATCGGAGTATAACCGATTAGGGATTGCATTACATTGCATACGTTGCATCAAGTTTGCATTGAACAAGGATATTTTAAGAACAAGGGAGATGCGGAATGGCTCACCAGATGGAGACACGAGGGGGTTTAAGGGGATACGCCGCTCATTGTAGTGTATAGATGCCTTGCTTTAGTACAAATCATACCACATTTTAAGTAAGTGCGGACCCCCTATTTTTTAGAACTCCGCCGTTTGGTTATCGTACCCCCCCACCCGGTCGACACTTTATGTTTTGTTTCACTGTAAAAATTAAAGAATGTGTGCTAACCCATCCATCACATTCAGTCATTAGCATAACTAGAATACCCAGTAGGTAATTCAGCATTCGCTAACTTTGTTTGTGCCGAATAATGACTTGACGCACTATCGATCGTAGCATAATTGTAAATGTAAAGTCGCGAGGGATGATTATTTTTTATCATAATGCGCTCGACGAGAAAACGGTCTCATAAGATTACACATGTCACTGATTGACGGTATTCCAGCCACACGTGTAGCCAAGTTGGGAGCGGACCGCGTTTAATTTGTTGAACTCCGATTAACGGAAGCAATGAGTGTATCTGAAGCCCCGGGGGGGGGGGGGGTACTTAATACATTGCTGGGTTTGGGGGGGGGGGGGTCCGCGGTAAAGCTCCCCCTTTTCACCGCCAAATGCAGCTCGGTCGGGGTTTTACCGCCAGTATCCGCTCTATGAACGCACATTTTCAGAGCACACCCCCCCGGGCGCAAGTTTTAATAATACGACATCGAAGTACGTTTAACGCATGGGCTTAACATATATACGGTTCTTTTCGCCTTCAATTCATTATATTCAAAAAATGGAAAACGTATGAATACCATGAATTTGACATGTCAAATTAAATCAGCAAATATCACCAGTGTTTTATGTTACATCGACTTTAATGAATAAAATATATGTTGCTATGTTCGTCAACAAATCCTGTATGTATATTCGCACACGCACTTCAGATGTCATTTACAAATTTCAATTTAAAAAAAAAGACACCGATGTATGTTCGTTTCAGCTTAATGGACATGGAATACATCAGACGTGTCTTATGTCCTGTCCGGGAGTACTAATGGGTGCTCCACTAACAGTACATAGGGTTTAGGATATGGTGGATGGTCCAGATGGATGGCACAAGCGAGTGGTATAACCAACACGGATGCAATGACGACGACCGGGAGAGGGCACGAGACCAATGCATCCCCCCCTCCCCCCCCCCCCCCCCCGCCCCCACCACCCTCTTCCAACATTGCATTGAGAGGGGGAGGAGGCGGGGTATCCCCGACCGCTGGGCTGGTTTGTAAACTCGCGGTACGTACACATGTTATGTACCGCAGGCCGATACGCAACAAATAATGGGTTGCGGACAGGGTATAAGATGTACCACAGGAGATGCTATTTGAATTGCGCCCCCCCCCCCCCCCCGGCCACCCCCCAATTCAAATAGCGCCCACGATATCGTCAACGGGAAAGGGACACGTACAGCGTTCCGCGCGGGTTGGTACAGTGGGGCCTCGCCTTGCCATTGCCAGCGCTGCGGTCTCCATCACTCACACGGAAATATTGCTACCAAACCGACCGTGCATGTAGGGAGATGATTATGTCTGCTGTGTGTACATATATATAGATATAGCCCATTATATGTAGGCATGGTGAGGCTCGATCATGTGATGGGCACATTCGCTAGTTACTTCATCCCTCGCCGAGTTAACCTGCCACCAGGATGTATCACACATAACAAGATCTGTCAGCGAGCGGTATCGATTTTATAATGTTTTCTGGCTCACAGTTACAGATTTGGTCACTATATGTATGTGGGCCTATTATCTATGATAATAAGCCCACATACATATTGTGAATATGGGAAGCCAATGGTTCGCGCCGGATGAGCATATATAGTGCTATATAATACGTTTTCGGCAGCAGCCCAGCTCAGTGTGTGTAATATAGTCTTAGAACGCTTCACATATTCACAGATACTATGGCATTTCGACACTGCGTTAAGTGCGTAGTTTTGCTTATCTGCAGTATGCTGCTAGTGGCACTATTGGTGATGATAAAATCTCGCACTGATTTGGAACGGCGAGACCGTGCCGACACCACATTGGCTGTCCCAGGCGACAAATACAGGCCACTTTCGATTCTGCACATGACGTCACGCAATGCCATTAGTAATGCTGACAGCGTTCTTTCGTCGGCGGAAGCCATACCCCTCAGAGCGCGGCGCGGAAAATCAATGCTGCGACTCCCAGGGATTAACAAGAGTTTCCCAGACGCCAGCGATTCAAACACTGAAAAGGGAGCGACCGTTTTTTCCGGTCCGCGTGTTCGACTGCGCGGGGCAGGCCAAGCGTTGCCTAGTAACGTGACCGACGCGCCGCCGCCACTCTCCATCCCGCACATCATCCACCAGACGTGGAACACGGCCGAAATCCCCCTGGCCTTCAAATCCTGGGTCACATCCTGGATGCGGCGCCACCGGACGTGGGAGTACTGGCTGTGGACGCCGGATGACGTCATGGCGCTCCTGACGGCGCGTTACCCGGATCACGTGGAGATGTACGCGCGCTATACCACGGTCGCCCATAGGTCGGACGCCATGCGATACTTCGTCCTGTACTCCTTCGGCGGGGTGTACGCCGACCTCGATACCGAGTGTCTCAAGCCGCTGGACGCCTTAGTCGGGCCCTCGCGGTGCGTGCTCAGCGAGGAAACGTACGAACACGCCCATTTGCTCTACAACAGGGACCCAGCCAATGTCATGACGACCATAATGGCGTGTCGCCATGGCCACCCACTCTTCAAACAGGCCATCGATAACCTCAGACGCTACCAGGAAAAATTCGGCGCCGATTTCATCAAGGCAACCGGCCCGTTTTTCCTGGACGCCGTATTCAGAAATTACACGTCTGTGACGCATGCGCCGCCGGATGACGTCACGGTCCTTCCGCCGGACTATCTGCTGCCCACGTACGACCCGGGTCAACAGAATGAGCTAAGCAGAATTTGCGACTGCGATAGAAATGTCCAAACTAGGCCGGCCTATTTTTTAGACACATGTGAACACTTCGTAAAGGACAGAATAGAAAATAACATTCCTTCGGATATGTCATACACAGATCATCATTGGCTTCATATGTATATGAAAGAGACCAGTTGGAATAAACAACCTAGCATGAATATCTATAAAGTATTCAACTCCTCGTTTAATACTTCATAGATATCTCATATTCTCCGGAGATACGTACCTCACAAATGAGGCAGTGAATACAGTCATACATGCCTTAATCACTAGCAAAATCGACTATCGCAATAGTTTAATGAGTGGCCTACCCGCATGTCTCAACAAGAAATTACAGTGTGTTCAAAACGCGGCAGCCAGGGTGGTACTAAATCTTTAAAAGTTTGACCATATAACGCCAGCTCTGAGACAGCTTCACTGGCTTCCAGTGCGGTTTCGAATTGATTTTAAAGTATTAATGATAGTTTTCAAGGCATTACATGATATGGCACCTAAATACATCAGTGAAATGATAATTAGAACGAAATGTGCCCGCTATAACTTGAAGTCCAACGAAGAAATTAAATTGAAGGTTCCCAAGGGCAATTGTAAGACACTTGGCAGACGTGCCTTTTGTGTCAATGCTCCAATGTTGTAGAACGCCCTACCAAGCGACCTTCGTTCGCTTGATACATTGAGTCAGTTTAAACAGGGCTTGAAAACTTACTTCTTCACTGAATTTATTGATGAAGGTTATTAGTGGTGTGCATGTATTTCTTATTTCAGTGAGCTACCTATAACATGTTTATGGACAAGCGGGTATATTATGTAAATTACCCGGTTTACTTCGATGTACAGCGTCTTTGAACGGATTCACGGACTTGGCGCTATATAAACCCAATAATAATAATAATAATAATAATAAAATATAATAATAATAATAATAATAATAATAATAATAATACGTAATGACGTAAAGTGGCATCGACTTTTGTTTATGTTCGTTTTAATGATGGAAATCATCCTAATCAACAGCCTCATAGCATGACCAATCAATCCCCAAGCAGTCATCACATGGCCAAACCAATCCCCAATCAGTCATCACATGGCCAAACCAATCCCCAGTCAGTCATCACATGGCCAAACCAATCCTCAATCAGTCATCACATTACTAATCAATCTCCAATCAGTCACCACATGGCCAAACCAATCTCCAATCCGTCATCATATGGCCATACCAATCCCCAATCGGTCATCACATGGCCAAACCAATCCCCAATCAGTCGTTACATGGCCAAACCAATCCCCAATCGGTCATCGCATGGCCAAACCAATCCCCAATCAGTCATCACATGGCCACACCAATCCCAAATCAGTCATCACATGGCCAAACCAATCCTCAATCAGTCATCACATTACTAATCAATCTCCAATCAGTCACCACATGGCCAAACCAATCTCCAATCCGTCATCACATGGCCATACCAATCCCCAATCGGTCATCGCATGGCCAAACCAATCCCCAATCAGTCATCACATGGCCACACCAATCCCAAATCAGTCATCACATGGCCAAACCAATCCTCAATCAGTCATCACATTACTAATCAATCTCCAATCAGTCACCACATGGCCAAACCAATCTCCAATCCGTCATCACATGGCCATACCAATCCCCAATCGGTCATCACATGGCCAAACCAATCCCCAATCAGTAGTTACATGGCCAAACCAATCCCCAATCGGTCATCGCATGGCCAAACCAAGCCCCAATCAGTCATCACATGGCCACACCAATCCCAAATCAGTCATCACATGGCCAAACCAATCCCAAATCAGTCATCACATGGCAAAACCAATCCCCAATCAGTCAGCACATGGCAAAACCAATCCCAAATCAGTCATCACATGGCCAAACTAATCACCAATGATTCATCACATGGCCAAACCAATCCCCAATCATTCATCACATTGCCAAACCAATCACATATGAATCATCACATGGCCAAACCAATCCCAAATCAGTCATCACATGGCCAAACCAATCCCAAATCAGTCATCACATGGCCAAACCAATCCCCAATCATTCATCACATGGCCAAACCAATCTCCAATCAGTCATCACATGGCCATACCAATCCCCAATCGGTCATCACATGGCCAAACCAATCCTAATCAGTAGTTACATGGCCAAACCAATCCACAATCGGTCATCGCATGGCCAAACCAATCCCAAATCAGTCATCACATGGCCAAACCAATCCCAAATCAGTCATCACATGGCCAAACCAATCCCCAATCATTCATCACATGGCCAAACCAATCCCCAATCAGTCATCACATGGCCAAACCAATCCCCAATCAGTTATCAGATGGCCAAACCAATCTCCAATCAGTCATCACATGGCCATACCAATCCCCAATCGGTCATCACATGGCCAAACCAATCCCAATCAGTAGTTACATGGCCAAACCAATCCACAATCGGTCATCGCATGGCCAAACCAATCCCCAATCACTCATCACATGGCCACACCAATCCCAAATCAGTCATCACATGGCCAAACCAATCCCAAATCAGTCATCACATGGCCAAACCAATCCCCAATCATTCATCACATGGCCAAACCAATCCCCAATCAGTCATCACATGGCCAAACCAATCCCCAATCAGTTATCAGATGGCAAAACCAATCCCAAACCAGTCATCACATGGCCAAACCAATCCCAAATCAGTCATCACATGGCCAAACCAACGCCCAATCAGTCATCACATGGCAAAACCAATCCCCAATCAGTCAGCACATGGCAAAACCAATCCCAAATCAGTCATCACATGGCCAAACTAATCACCAATGATTCATCACATGGCCAAACCAATCCCCAATCAGTCATCACATGGCCAAACCAATCCCCAATCAGTCATCACATGGCCAAACCAATCCCCAATCAGTCATCAGATGGCAAAACCAATCCCAAATCAGTCATCACATGACCAAACCAATCCCAAATCAATCATCACATGGCCAAACCAATCCCAAATCAGTCATCACATGGCCAAACCAATCCCCAATCATTCATCACATGGCCAAACCAATCCCCAATCAGTCATCACATGGCCAAACCAATCCACAATCAGTCATCAGATGGCAAAACCAATCCCAAATCAGTCATCACATGGCCAAACTAATCACCAATCATTCATCACATGGCCAAACCAATCCCCAATCATTCATCACATGGCCAAAACAATCACCAATGAATCATCACATGGCCAAACCAATCCCCAATCAGTCATCACATGGCCAAACCAATCTCCAATCATTCATCACATGGCCAAACCAATCCCCAATCGGTCATCACATGGCCAAACCAATCCCAAATCAGTCATCACATGGCCAAACCAATCCCAAATCAGTCATCACATGGCCAAGCCAATTCCCAATCCGTCATCACATGGCCAAACCAATCCCAAATCAGTCATCACGTGGCCAAACCAATCCCAAATCAGTCATCACATGGCCAAACCAATGCCCAATCAGTCATCACATGGCAAAACCGATCCCCAATCAGTCAGCACATGGCAAAACCAATCCCAAATCAGTCATCACATGGCCAAACTAATCACCAATGATTCATCACATGGCCAAACCAATCCCCAATCATTCATCACATTGCCAAACCAATCACATATGAATCATCACATGGCCAAACCAATCCCCTATCAGTCATCAAATGGCCAAACCAATCCCCAATCATTCATCACATGGCCAAACCAATCCCCAATCAGTCATCACATGGCCAAACCAATCCCCAATCAGTCATCACATGGCCAAACCAATCCCCAATCAGTCATCACATGGCCAAACCAATCCCCAATCAGTCATCACATGGCAAAACCAATCCCAAATCAGTCATCACATGGCCAAACTAATCACCAATCATTCATCAAATGGCCAACCAATCCCCAATCATTCATCATATGGCCAAACCAATCACCAATGAATCATCACATGGCCAAACCAATCCCCAATCAGTCATCACATGGCCAAACCAATCAGTCATCACATGGCCAATCAATCACCACCATCACATGGCCAATCAATTCTCAGTAATTAAATGGCCAACCAATCACTAATTAGTAATCGCCTGGCCAAACCAATCACCACTTCATCACACAACTCTTTACAAATATTAAGGGCCAGCGACGATCTCCCGGTAGAGGACGTTCCTCTTAAGCTATAGTCCCTCTGCCCCACGTCAAATTTAACTATCAGAATTATCCTTCATACGCGAAAATTGAAAATGAATCTAATCGAAGAAATATTCGCAGTTTGGCATCAAATACATGACTGTTTAGCATTTACAGGGCTACCCTACCGAACCAATACATTCCATCTTCATTATTTAGAGACCACAGTTTTTTCGAACTAGAGTTCGATCGAGGTCAATGGCGTGAAGCGCTTTGAACTTTGACCCAGTGTTATTTAATTGTTTTTCGCCTAACTCTTTCATTGTGATCGTACGACAACGTAATGTCTATATTTTTTCAAATTATGCATCAAAAATACATAATTCAACCTAAGCAATCCTCTAAAACCTTTCGTGACCCCAGCACCGTTGAGGTCAACCGTGAGGTTGGCCGTAACATGGGGCAGAGTTGATGTGAGGAACGAGCTCCCTCTGCTGGCAGAGTGGGCAAGCGAGTAAACTTAACCACACAAAAAAAATCCTAAACCACATAATCGCAACCACCCTGTCACCTAAAACGAAAACAAACAATACATTCCATCGTTTTTGTTTTATTTTAGATCACTGTAAAACAAAGACATTGAAGCATATTTACTTTAACGTCGCAGCACCATATGTTGGCCCTGGACTTCTCAGCAAGTCTTAACTGCTGAAAAACGCGTACAGGTGAAAAAATATCCAGCTATATGTAACATCAAATCACAGCGATGCAGACCACTCGGTTAGCTCTTCAGTGTTTTTATTGTCAATCAACCTGCCAAAGAAAAGCAATATATACCAAGATAGATCTGAAATCTTAAAGATCAGCATAAACTGAAATCTCTGGTGTTCAGCGAAACCAAACCTGCTATGAATAACGTCAGGGAAATGCAAAGGTGAGTTAGAACAGTGAACCGCGAATTTTCAGAAACACAAGATGTGTGTTTTACAATACTCTCAATGTATGCTCTACAACAGTAGAGATACATCTGAAAGAACGGGGGTTAATTCATGCCATCATTTATCGGCAGCTTCAAACTAAACCCCTGAGCCACAAAAATAAACGGACATCTTATTCCAGCGTAGTGATATGGGAGGAAACACGGCGCGGGCAGAGCGCGAAAAACAATACATACAGCGACTGACTGGGTTGTGGGATATGTAATCAGAAGTATTCTCAGAGATATGAGCAGTCTGGCATAACCCTCTTTTAGCACAATAAACACGATATCGCCGCTCACCACAGCCATCCAGTGGAATCCATCCACAAGTAAAAAGCTGTATAGTTACATATTTGATATATATATATACATATACGAACGCGATTCAGACACTGTTGGTAATGACTCCGCTCAGCATAGCACAAGTTTACATCATTTATATTTCAACGCTGTTAACTACTTCTCAGAATAGTGAGTCGATCTTGAATTCTATTTTTTTTCTTAAGGGAATCCTCCACTCATAGTCGAGAGTTTCCGGCGAGTCGGCGCTTTCACAGGAAAACTTATCAACTGAGCGTCCGTCCGATTGGATTAGACAGACCATGTGCAGAGAACGGGTTTTTAAGTCATATCGTACCCAGTGCCTTAAAGGAGTTACCTAAGAAGTTGAGCATTCAACATCGTAGCCCGTATCTAACCGACTTCTCGGACGTAAATAAAAAGCTATTGACCATGTAAAGGAACTAACTAACAAACTATACATAAAATTACGTGTCGAGTACAAATAAAAATATACTTTGTAGAAATCGGTACAAAAATTTGCTCATTCATAAGGCTAGGACGACTAGAAAATCAGGTAACGTTAGGATATTCAATATACCGTATCTATCTATATGTACACAGTTCGCTAGCGATACAGTTCCTGAGACTGGGAGGCACGAGGAAGTTCATTCAACCCCCAGCGCATCGGCAAGGGTGACTTCAAATGCTCACTATCAGATCTAGGTCACAAATGTCGGAGAATTATTACTATTGTAAGTAAAATGCAAGGTACGTCTACAAAATAACGTTCAGGGCACATCGTATCAGCAAAGCATTAATGAGCCAACTTATATGTCCACAATGTTTTGGGTATGTAATTAATTCTAATATGGACTTAAAAGTTGACATCTAATCTTTCCATTTAAATGCCACGTTGAATCACCAATTTTAAATACCTATTTATTCGACGTCACCATAAGTAAATGCTATTGCCAGTTGAATGATTATGGAAGACATCATGTACCATCAACGCTGTTTGCTGGAGGGATATGCGCGCTTCTTCGACGTTAACTTATATGTCCTATGCTGGAGGGATATGCGCGCTCCTTGGACATACACTTACATGTACCTTCGATAACTATACAGGATATGTCTTATCATTTATATTATAGACCTACTGGTAGGATAGAAATACACATTTACCCGGCAGACATAAATCCCTGATTCAGGCACCGGCAATCTTAATAATTATTAATAAATACCATTAAATACTGGGCAATCTGGTTGGCTTTCACAGTCTATTCCAGTTAGCAATTATTGACAAAGTTTTAGCTTATAACGCGTTGGAGGGCGATAGTTTAAGCGGGTTAAGAACAGGAAGGTCGTATTTGTTTTCACTTTGTTCACTTTAACATACACAAAAAGCTTGTTATCCTGGATGACAGATCAGATTAGTGTTAAATCGACGTGGCAGCGACAACAGATGCCCAGAATAATACTTATCCTGTTACTTGACTAAGCGAGATTATCACATGGCGACTATAATGCGAACCCTGCAATACGATAACGGAGACCAACCATTACATGGATATACATGTATCCAGTGGCAGAGAAATATCAAGAACGACAAAACCAGCAGTACGCAGAAAGCTACACTACATCGCACAAAAGCACAAGGAGATCGGTTTGTTGGCTAAAAGAATGTGACCCAATCAGAAATACAATAATACACATGTATGTATTTCCCCGTACACGTACTGCAGTACCATGTCGTTTAACCAAGGCGATGTACACGAACATATATATAAATATATGGATATCTATATACTTACAAGAGATAGTTAAGTATTTATATTTTAAACCTAAATGCCCAAAGCGTCATACAGAAAATAAGCGGAAGTAAAACAAAATTTGTACTACGGTATATTGTCAACCTAATAACCCAGGTTGGAGAGTTATATATTTAAGATGCTGTCAGGAATATATCTATATTTGAATAACGTGCAGAGTCAAAAGCTATGAAGCCGGGAAAATACTTCTACTACACATACCACCATATCAAAGCTCACGTCGGCTTAAAGCTTAGGCAGATTAATAACGTCGACAAACAACTTCAGGCGGGAAGTAATAGAATCGTAATGAAAACATATGTGACTGCCCAAGCATTATATCAATCCCAAGCTTAAAGTCCACTACAAAGAAAGTCTTTTGATTACATAGTTAGTATATCAAGGACACGCTATAAAGGTATGCATAGACACATCATTGCCCTTCCACGTCCACATAAGGCCAGAAGCAATGCAACATCAAAGCTAGTATTAGAGATACTCCAAATCGACAAAATTGAGATATTCCTGGATGGGTTTGGGCAGCGGCAGATCCGCTATTTTCGACTCAAAGTCAGATTGAAGGTGGTTCCGGATCTGATTACGGCACTGGAAGGACAGTGACCTGGGAGCTTTGGACTTCTGGATCACCCAGGATACGAG
Organism: Arenicola marina; assembly: GCA_964019135.1. Classification (NCBI taxonomy): domain Eukaryota; kingdom Metazoa; phylum Annelida; class Polychaeta; family Arenicolidae; genus Arenicola; species Arenicola marina. The sequence continues at coordinate 39,984,522 of OZ025252.1, forward strand.
TCCGGGGTCCTCCGCTAACAGGTCGGTGGGCACGCAGTTGCTGTCGATAAGTCGACGGAAGGGGGCAGCACAGGCGCCGGCCTGGATGAGGATCTTCACCAGGTGGGGGTAGCACCTGAGGGCGGCGATGGTGAGGGCGGTCACGTGCTCCTGCTGCAGGTTGTAGGCGATGTCCCGGAGCTCGGTGTTGAGCAGGTAGACCTTGTTGAGGCTGCGGTTGACGTCGACGTTGTGGCGGATGAGGCAGGTGACGCTGTCTGTATGCTTGAGGGCCACGGCGCTGAAGAAGGCGGGCACGGCCTGCATGTCGAGGGCGTCGGGACGCGCGCCGTGAGCCAGTAACACCCCCAGGCAGCGCAGCGCGTTCGACTTGACCGCCGCCACCAGCGCCACGTTCACCTCCTCGCGTTGGCGCAAGTGGCGCAACAGGCACCGCACCACGTCGTCCTTGTCCGTGTACGTCGCTATGGCGATGGGCAGGGTGTGGTGGACGTCGTGCAGGTCCGGGTGGGCGCCCAGCTTGAGCAGCGTCTCCACGCACGAGACCTGGCCGAAGTGGGCCGCCTGGTGCAGCGCGCTCGTCTTCAGCATCTTGTTGACGCTGCTGCCGTGCTCCACCAGGACCTTCAGGATCTCCTGGTGACCTTCCCGCGCCGCGAACGCCAGGGCGTCCATGCCCTGGAGGTCGAACATATCAAGGCGGGCGCCGTTCTTCAACAGGATCCCCACGGTCCTGAGGCAGCCGGCGATGACGGCCAGGATTAAGGCGGTCTCCCCCCAGTCGTCGGCCACGTTCACCGAGGCGCCGTTGTTGAGCAGCAGCTCCACGCACCCCCACTGACCCTTCTTGGCGGCGAAGTGCAGCGCCGTCTTCATGGAGTGGGCCCGCTTGTTGATCAGACAGCCGGGGCGCTGCAGCATCAGCTTCAGGCAGTCCTTCAGCCCGTGCATGGCGGCAAACATGAGCGCCGTGTAGCCGAACTCGTCCTCCTGGTTGGGACTGGCGCCCTCAGCCAGCAGGGCGGAGGCCAGCTTGGTGTTGGTCCGGCTGACGGCCACCACCAGGGCCCGGGAGCGCTGCAGCTGGGTGAGGGCCTTCACCACCCCGGGGTTGTTCTCCAGACCCTCTAGCAGGGCAGTCTCTCGCTCATCTATCTCATCCTCCCACATGGCGGCTCCTTCTTTGTCACCAACTGAAGGCAGAAGCATCACAATAACCCATTAACAGAGTGGATAATTTATCAAAGCTGCTTTGTCATTATGTTAGATTGCTAACAGTCTAATTAATAAAGAGGTACCCATTAAGTTTGGCATTTATTGATAGTATGACTTTGTTCCATGTTTTTGGCCCCTGCCTCTGCCCCATGCTTGATGGCGGCTCACAGCATACACGTTGGCAGTTGTCTGCCCTTGCCAGGGTGGGGGGTAGGGTCATGTTCCTAGATAAATACCTGCTTCACAAGGAATTGAATTGAAAATCAGGCTATGCATCTAAGTTGGGGGGGCATTTACATTTTATAAATAATATTTATTATAATGTTACCTGATGAACCTAACATAGTAATAATTACATCTGTTGTAATTCAATAAAGATACTATATATATTTATATACTCTTATTATCCTCTCTCTTGATGTGCACTTACCTTAAGCTATAGAATCTGAGGTAGATATATAAATACTTCTATCTTTCACTATCTGAGTAAACACACTTCAAATTAAAGCTCAAATCATGTTTATAAATGCTGTCAAGTGACAATTTCACCTATATCTTCCACAAATTGGCTGTGATTGCTTTGGAGATCACTGAGGTGGGTAAGCAACACCATGCAATTTTGCCATAGCAATTAGATAATTTCTTGGCGCAAGTGCCCCGAGGCAAGCCCGATTCGGGCACAACAGTGTCAATGTTAAAATCCTTAGACGTTAGTAGGGAATCGATTGTAGCTTTCATTATAATGTGGGTGCGTATAATACTAGTGCTTACATATTCTGTATACCTTGTTCTATCTTCTGACATCAAGAAAGTGGGTCAACACTAGATTGTTTCAGTCATATTTTTGCGAAACAAATGTTGGAGCATGCGACTTTTCCCCGACCAACCGCCCTGCGTATGCAGCGCCACTATTTGAACCATTTGTAGCCTGGCTCCTAAACTTTGTAACAGTCAATTACCAGTGGCAGAGGAAGCTGCTGTTGTCTGTAAGTTCAAAGTGAGTGACTGACAAGGCCCTCTAGCTGAGAGTCATATGCTAATGGGGAGGAGAAACCAAGTTGCATTCACAGGTACTGGCATCCGCCAAAAACAAATATGATGGGACAGCTGTCGGAAAAAGTTGTGTGCTCTAACATTTCTTCGTGAAAATGTAACCGAAACAACCTAGTGTTGACACACTTTCTTGATGTCAGATGATAGAACAAGGTATATAGAATATGTAAACATTATGATTATTCGAGCATACATTATAATAAAAGCTACAGTTGATTCCCTACTAACGTCTAAGGATTTCAACATTGACCCTATTATGCCCCTAGAGAAGTGGGCTTGCCTGGGGGCACTTACGGCAAGATGATTTCAGGATGTGTATTGCAATTGGAGAGTTAGCATGAATAAATGTTATTTGTCTTATAAATAAGTACCATCGATATAAATATCAATTTGGCATTATTAAAATTACTAAATAGATCTATTGCTTACTTATATTTGTGACTTTCAGAAGTCAATTCACAGCAACTTGATGGAATGGAATGTTGGTGTTTTAGGCCACTTTTGTGCACATACAGGCTAAATTGGGCCAAGGAACCTCTCGAGACGATGAAGGATGAAGGAATGAAACATGCCCCAGATTAGGTGCCCGAGCCCGGATTCGAACCCAGGACCTATTGATCTGCGGTCTAGTGCGCTAACCACTACACCAGGGAGGCCCCCGCAACTTGATGGAAAATATAGGCCGGTATCCAATACAAAAATGCCTCCTCTGTATCTATCATAATGGCATCATATACGAACAGATGAAGCGAACAGGGTCTCAATATCATATATTTTATTATAAAGGGGGCATCTCCACATATGACACTGGAACATATAACCTTTCATAAGTAGAATTCTCACCAAAATTTGACTACCCTATCTTTGACAATGAATAAACTATATAACTTATAAGTCTATAATGATATCGATAGTTATACTTCTGTCACAAACCTATTCATGAAATTAAACTAAGCTTATAGATATTCTCTTTTTACGCACACCGGCTGTTAGGACTTTTGTCTCGATTTTTCCTTGTCGCATGTGACCACGGGCACGGCATTGGGCAATCATTGGCGCAGGTAACATATTTATAAAGACAAAAAGATGTTTCATAGCGACGTCAAATGACAAACATTTAGATGGTAAAATTGTTACTCACACTGACACGAGATATGATATGTCTTGCAAATTGAAAGGATATTCAAATGGAACTATTATACACCAGTGGTGAAGCTGGATTATTATCCATGTTGTGAACGTCTTTTTCTTCGTTGTTCGTATCCTGTTTGCCTTGGGGCTATTATTAGGGAGCATCAATTTTCTCATAGCGGCCTAAAATACATGAACACCAGATGGCGCTGGCGGTCAGAACCGCCTGTTCATGACGCTGTGCCCCATCCGCAATAGACGCCAGGAGCGCTGCGATCGACCCGTCTCGAATGTTCCCATTTCTGTGATTTAGACGGTGCATCTACATTTCGCTAATTCCGCATTATAGGATCAACATCCAGGGGTTGTCTGCCCCTTCCGGTTTATTCTTGAAGCATTGAAGGCAAACTTACTAGGCTTACTGAGCCTGAGGCGGCATATAGGGCTATACAGTTCTCGCGATCGGGCCGCGAGACTTCAGTTTTGGGGACAAACAAACACACGTGCTCCATGTTGAAGTATAGGCAGCTGTAAGTCAATTTCTTTCCAGGTTTATTCTAAAGACTATGAGTACCATTTCACTAAACATGGCTATGGGAGATATACGTCAAAATATTTCGAGGCGATGAAGCGCAGAACTTTGGGAATATACGAGGAAAAATCCGTCTTCAAAACACTCGAAAGCTAAAAATAACGTTCTAAATTTAGCCCTGTACCCGGGCTTTCGCAAGTGCCTCAAACAGCGAGTGACGTCACAGACATTCGCGTGCTCCGCGGTAACAAAAATGGCGAGAGCAAGTGGTCTACTTAACCATTCCGCTGTCAAAATGTGCAGTACATGGAGTAACAGCACACGGATGCGTCATTAAACAACATGGTAAAGATACAATAAGACCAGTTGGATGTTTTCGTATCACTTTTGGATCACAAAAAGACCAAGTATCTTCATTTTTGTAAGTTTTCTGTTTGAAGCGTAGCGCCAACGTTGTCACCGGGGAGAATCCGTGTGACGTCATAATGCCTCGTTTTCGTAGGAAATGCAAAAAAACGTTAATTTCTCAGTCGTATTGTGCCGTCGTAACAAATATTCGTCATTGTGATGGCGCAAACGGATAAAAAATATGTCGTCTATCCGTCTTGTGAAGCTATATTTCTTAAATATTCTTAATCATATCGCTAGGCCTTCCGCAATGGACCCACCCCTCGGCGCCTGGCTTTTGCGCAGGTAGTCTGGTTCCCAGTCTCTCTCTTTGCGTAACATACACGTCACGCCTACGTCACAGATAGTCAGGATACCAGTGTGCGCAGATATTCTAAACTCGTTCCCAACACGTGCTTCGTTTGTTTGTCCCCAAAATGAGTAAACCGGAAGTCTAAGCGAACGAGACTTTATAGCCCTATGTACAATGCAAGTAGCCTGCTACGTAGTACAAACACCACTCGTCTCCCCACTCTCTCCTCTTAGCATATAAATCGAAAGCGCCTGATATGTACTTGCGTGTAGCCTCATTTGTCCTCTAGTTTGGCCTTAGAATATCAGTCAGGTGCTCGATATCTGATCGAGGTGGCTTCGGCATTAGGGACCACACGCATACCATATCAATCGTTACGAACCGCCTAGTGTTTAGGTCTGAGCATTTTACTTTGCACGAATGAGTTGTAAGCAGTAATCTCCGTGATTCAGGATTACATAGGGCTCGCGATCGGGTCGCGAGACTTCAGTTTTGGGGACAAACAAACACACGTGCTCCATGTTGAAGTATAGGCAGCTAATATGTCATAGGTGCTACCTAACCTGAGCGAGTGCGTTAAACTGAAAAATACATACAATATATTATTGTGATATATTATCATATAGCATATCTCTGCAAAGGCCAAAGCGGCAAACTGTCAGCTATAATGAATACCACAATAAGGCATTTGGGGATCATTTGGTGATTATGGTTGGTGATCCTCCCCCTCTCAGAGGTATCCTATATATACGTAGGATAAATCAGTAGGGTCTCATGGGCTAGGGGCAGTGGTTAGTCTGAATGTTGGAGTCGGTTTCATAAGAGGTTCGTTAATTAATTTAGCATTATCTCAAGCGTGCAGTAAGCGTTTGTCTGCAAAAATATGTCTTTAGCTTATTTATAAGCCAACATTTGTGATCAATGGAGCTTCATCATGTGCAATATTACGAGAAGAATGGATTGCCACATAAAGGAATATGATTGAATTGATTGGGCCTCTGGGTCCTGCAGCGTGCAATTTTTTTTGAGTGTTCACTTAAATTTTAGTGAAGATATAGGCCAAAACATCTGTGATATGCGGTATTAATGAATTGAACTTGATTACATCTATGCTGCTGGATATTTGTTCATAAGATGTATTATTTTATCACACACTCTAGGTCTAATATTATGAGGAATATATCCTTTACCGTTAATTATGCTTAAATGGGAAGCCCGTTCTGGTCGTAAGGGCAGTGACAAAATTGAGAATAAAGTCTACAGATATGTTTCCGGAAAACAAAATTATAACTGCGACTGAATGAGAGAGAATAATACTTCAAGGATTAAAAACCGCTTTTGTCGCCCGTAAGTATACTTTCGGTGGCAGCATACCTTAACTCCCCCCTCGCAAGAACACTATTCGGGTCACTATGATGCCTTACATGTGCATGTAAATACAAGCCAGGTATAGGAAAGGTTTTATAGTTCTATGGTGAATGCAGCTGTGGAAAGCATATGTGGTGTTGTGAACTGTTTAATGCCTTCGTCATCGCCCATATTGGGTAACGAGTTTTGGAGTGTCGACTGACTAACGGTCTAAAATTACGTTAGAAACATTAAACTAATGACTGGGTTTTGATGGTGTGTGTGCCTGTGTGTGTGTGGTAGGGGAGGGGGGGAGGGACATAGTTACCGACCTAGCCCTAATTGAGACCTAGTGATCGACTGGCTGCAACAATGGGCAGGCCAGGTGGGAAATATCGGACTAAGTTTCTGGGTCTTGTCTACCAGGCTGGGGTTGCGCGTGGTGGAGAGGGTCTGCATCGCCCGCGGGGTGGCCCCGGCTCGGGGAATGCGAAGTAGGAAGGGGCAGCGGAGATGCCCCGGTTTGCTAGGGATGTCCACGATGTGAAATAAGTCACCCTACGCGACCTCGCGGCCCATGCCACCCTGCTGCCACCGTCCTTACCCACGGCCAGAGCTACCCCGCGGCTCCCCTCCAGTATGTACGACCCCCCGGCCCCACCGTACGCGACTTCGCGGCCGGGGCCATCCCGCTGCACATCCATACTACGCAAGTCCCCAGCCGGGGTCACCCCGCAACCCTGCAGTCCTTCTCCACTACGTTCGATCCCGGCCGGGGACCCCCCGCTGCCCCTCCCTACTACGCAAGCCCCGCTGACCACCGCGGCTCGAGTTGGGGCGAAAAAGCCGTGAGCGAAAAGCCTGCACTTGGTACGCCTTGGTTGTTAGCACCTTCCAGAGGGTGAAAAGTCCAGTTATGCCTACCACCCATAACTTGTAGGCCACTAAAAACAAAGCTAGATAACAACACTCTTTTAAAATCAATTTAAAATTATACGTTTAATTACGGATTCGCAGAGAAAAAAAGATAAAACTTACAACGATATAGTCATGATTTAAGAAAAGGAAAACCCGCGTTTAAATATATTAGAAAATGAATGCTGGCACAGAGCGGATAGGTTTAATTGTCGTCTGTCTGCATTCGGATCGTGCGCCACCTAGCGAATGCTATACATGTCACCACTTTCGAAAATAAAACGTATCCAAGTAGTCCTTGGAAACAAGAACGTTTTTTGTAACGTTGGCAACAACATTCAGACTATGACGTCACAATACATTTTAGTCTCGCTTCGCTAGACCTTTATCAATAAATTTCAAACAATTTTTATGTCTAAACGAAAGATTCTAATTCTTTCTTCAGATAAATATGCTAATTTTCAAGTAAAACACTTCATATGACAATTAACAACAAACGTTTTATCGAAATTAAGGCGTAAAAAGCGGCCGTAGATGTCGCAAACTGGTGATGCCAGAAAGTGGCCCATAGTTGCATGGGGACCGGAAGTCAACACTGACAACAGAAACCGAGAGAGAACAGAGACATGAAAGTGATATGATGTTTGAAATATACGTGTGTTAGTCTATAGAGCTCGTGCTAACGCACTCGCTATAAGTCAATTTAGTTCGTTTCTCATTCGTATTGTCCCGTCGTAACAAATATTCGTCATTGTGATGGAGCAAACAAATAAAAAATATGTCATCTATCCGTTTTGTGAAGCTATATTTCCTAAATATTTTTAATCATAGCGCTAGGTCTTCCGAAATATACCCACCCCTCGGCGCCTGGCTTTTGGCGCAGGTAGTCTGGTTCCCAGTCTCTCTCTTTGCGTAACATACACGTCACGCCTACGTCACAGATAGTCAGGATACCAGTATGCGCAGCGATTCTAAACTCGTTCCGAACACGTGCTTCGTTTGTGTGTCCCCAAAATGAGTAAACCGGAAGTCTAAGCCAGCGAGACTTTATAGCCCTATTCGCCTTACTCACGGAATCGCCAGATTGGCACCAAAACGAGGCTGTGCCTGCAAACACAAACTACGGGACTCGTTCAACGCGTGAAAATCTAATGGGAGACACTGCTGTGGGTGATTTCAGTAGTAAAATGACCGATTTCAGGCAGATGAAAAGGGTGTGTGTGTTCTAGAGCAGTACATGTGACAAAGGAGGGTCTTTTGGGGCGAGTATATTTTTTAAAAGTGGGGTATTTCCCGCGGCATGCAACCAGGGTCAATTGACATGGAAGCTCCCCTATAGGAATATTTTTTAACTCGCTATTCACGTTAGCTAGGATCTTTGTGTTGTAACATGTCAGTCTATGAACCTAATATTGTTGTTGTTTTTATTATGAGTATTTTTATGGATCATTGAGTGAATCCTATGACCCGGACATTCTTTGCCTACTACCCATTTGATAGACCCACGTAAAAAACTTGTGCACACCAGCGTTGTTGAACCCCGTGTTTTACCCGGTATTGTATGATCGGAGCATGGGGAGATATTATGATGGGTATATGGAATTATGCTGACATATTTTATCTTATGAAGGGACCAATGTGGCAATAATTCTACCGCCCCCCTCCATGCACGTATTGATTGACTGTGCCTGTGCCGTTGCAAAAACTAATCGGTCGCTTACGCCTAGATGCACATCTTACAACAGTGATGACCACTTTTATGGGAGAATGTGGTTGTTGCACGTGTAACGTACCCCCTTTTTATTTATAGGGGATAGTGTTTAGCCGGTGCGATGGTGGGATATCCCCATCCACTGTACCTACGCCTATCCTTCAATCTCGACTTCTCGTTGTGTACTTTTAAAGCTCTTAACTCAAACCTATCAGGAGACAACCTCTGGTTCGTTCCTTAAACTGACCTGGGCTTACTATTAACTAACCTTCCTGCAAATATAAATACCTAAGATGTCCGCAACTAAGACTCCCAACTTCGGAACTCAATCCCGCGTAAAACGATTACACTACTATACGACAAGGAAACATACGGGACACAGCCAGACAACACAGAAAGTGATCAGTCAATTCATTACTTTATTCTATGCTACGAAATTCGATACATATACGACGAAGGCATGAGCCTGGACAAAACCCCGAGGCATCCATAACCTAACCGGTTTCAACCGGTTCCAACCGGTTGACCACGCCTGAACTTTCGCCTGAACTTAGGCAAACAACAAACTCACCAGCTCTATACAACACCAATCCTGACATGAACAATACAAACCAGAAACTCCTACGCCTAGATATAACGTCCGTGCAACCAATCCTACCTAACGTAACTTGCGACACACTGCCGCGTCAAACCCGTGTAATGGGTATCACTCTGGCCGGGGGCTCCCTCCCCATGACCGATCCAGCTAAGGTCTATCAGTATCACCCGTCTCGAATACAGCGTGATCCGGAGCTCTGGGTGTCCAGCCTCTCGGGATGGCCCACCGTTCAGTCTGGCGAGTAGCTGGTCGCGGAATGATCCGCATTTAGCTACCCCCAGGGGAGAACTGGTCGCGGAATGATCCGCTTTCAGTCACTCCCAGGGGAGAACTGCTCCAGAGCGCTGCATGGGCACCCGCTTTTATGGGGGCTCTGGGGGAAGGCGCAATGCATGCTGGGCATCTTTACTGACTAGCCTCGTTCCCTCCCCCATAACCTAAAACATAACTGCATACCCGTGATAATAGTGAAACATGTAAACTATATTACAGAAAATAACGGACTACCTGCCGTGATGTAACTAAAGAAAGAACACAGCATACAATTCAAATAATCCACAACTGAACATACAAAATGAGGGTAAACGTACACTCGCCCATTAGGCGGCGCCACACGCGCACCAGGTACAACAAGTATGGAGCGCCGTACGCTCCACCGCCCTCGCTTCACTCTCCCCCACTTAAAACCAAACCCGTCCTCGGGTTTACTTTTACTTTACCATCAGAGGCCACGAAGATAACTGCAACACATATTGGGGTAACATGTATACATAAAGAAAATAACATACACATGCATAACGATATCCACAGAACCGTTCGCAAATCAAACCTGACGAGGTCACATAATACACAATAATTTACACAAATCAGGCAGCCTTAGCTGGCCATGATCCTGGAGGCGTCAATGTTCTCGTATCCCCACTGCATCCCCACCGCATCTGCCGAACATGCCGCTCCCCCTTCTGGGTACACTGGTGTGAAGGCTTGTGGGACCAATGCCACGATGTCCCGCGCTTGATGAAGTGGAACCCACTGTCCTTTTCATGCTGCGAATACCCGGACAGATACCGTTCGCGCCATGTTCGGTAGCCAGGAGGTGGCAGTACACTGCCAGGGTCAATATACTGCCTGTTGGTGGTGACCGCTCCATCGAGAGCCACAAGTTGCTCGACTAGACGATGCCGCTGTCGGACGTGCCGCACCACGGTGCCAATCCGCTTCGCCCCAAAGCCACACATGGCGCAGCGAAACCGTCGCACAGTCTGCTCGTGCCTCTCCAACCAGTGACGATGCGCACTGGGAGACGATGATCTCCACCCAGGAACTTGACAACAACGGACGGCAGGCAGCCTTGAATCTCGTACAGTCACAATGCGCATAGCACCACGAGATTCACCACTGCCCCGCAACTCAGTGGACTGAAGCGGGGTAAGTTCATCAGCTCCCTTCCCCGCTCCGTATCCATCCAGGGCGTTGACCCGATCAAGCAGACAAGTCAAATTATGCTTCAGGGATGGTTCAGGCCGCTCATCAGGTAAAGCACCGGGTTGGTGATCGTCCCACACCTCGCTGGACGACGTCACCTCGCTGGCCCCGATCTGCCGGCTGGCGCGGATCTGCTCGCTGGCCCGCGTTACCTCGCTGGCCCAGATCTGCTTACTGGGCCGCATCACCTAGCTGGCCCGGATCTGCTTACTGGGTCGCGTCACCTCGCTGGCCCGGATCTGCTCACTGGGCCGCGTCGCCTCACTGGCCCGGATCACTTTGTCCTCCGGCAGCCTGATGCGCCGATCCGCCTGGTACTTCTGAAAGGACTCTCAAACTCCGTAGCAGTTCTCACCGCCTGCCTCAGGGAGTCAGGGTGGCTCCTAATCACATGTTCCTGGAGCCTATAGTCCGACAGGCCTTCCCTAAACTGATCCAAGAGCAACTCGTCCTGGTCCTCCAATGGCTTCGTTGGGTAGGCCTTCAATGCCAGAAGTCTGAGAGCCAGGCCAAACTGACAGACTGACTCGTGAGGCAACTGCACCCGTCTCCTGAATGAGGCCTTGTGAAGCAGCAGACGCCCCGGGGGATCAAAGGCGTCCTGCATTGCGTCACAGATCCGCCAAACATCAAGCTTATCTGTCGGGCCTAACGTCCGAAGCGCCGCAAGAGCCGAGCCTCGCATGCTCATGCGCAGCTGTATTGCCTTCTCCCATGGTGTCCACTCATTCCAGTCTGCCACTGCCTGGAAATGCTCCTTGTAATCAGGCCACTCCATTGTGTAACCGTCCAATATTTCCGGTAGCACGAATGAGCGCCTGACACGCAGATCCTGACTAAACCCCATGTTGACACTGGGCGAGAGACCTACACCGACCCGACCGGAAATATCTAAACTGACTGGACAACACCGAAAACTGATCCAAATCAGAACCGTGAACACACAGATTGACATATTGGATCTACAAGACCTACGACGAAGAACCAAACAACGATCAAACCCGCCATATGTAAATCAACTAAAATCGGAGCCCCAACAGAACTATAACTGACCAACAGAACTGCAAAACTCAAAACAACAGAAACTACAAATGGGAAATAAACGGCACTATTGACCACAAATAATTCCTATGCCACGAAAAAGCTCCTGACTACATTACAATCCAAAATATCAGACAGAATTAGCGAAGAGTAAAACTCAGATCCTGGTCACGGCACCAATTTGTGTAACGTATCCCCTTTTTATATATAGGGGGTAGTGTTTAGCCGGTGCGATGGTGGGATATCCCTATCCACCGTACCTATACGCCTATCCTTCAATCTCGACTTCTCGTTGTGTACTTTTAAAGCTCTTAACTCAAACCTATCAGGAGACAACCTCTGGTTCGTTCCTTAAACTGACCTGGGCTTACTATTAACTAACCTTCCTGCAAATATAAATACCTAAAATGTCCGCAACTAAGACTCCCAACTTCGGAACTCAATCCCGCGTAAAACGATTACACTACTATACGACAAGGAAACATACGGGACACAGCCAGACAACACTGAAAGTGATCAGTCAATTCATTACTTTATTCTATGCTACGAAATTCGATACATATACGACGAAGGCATGAGCCTGGACAAAACCCCGAGGCATCCATAACCTAACTGGTTTCAACCGGTTCCAACCGGTTGACCACGCCTGAACTTAGGCAAACAACAAACTCACCAGCTCTATACAACACCAATCCTGACATGAACAATACAAACCAGAAACTCCTACGCCTAGATATAACGTCCGTGCAACCAATCCTACCTAACGTAACTTGCGACACACTGCCGCGTCAAACCCGTGTAATGGGTATCACTCTGGCCGGGGGCTCCCTCCCCATGACCGATCCAGCTAAGGTCTATCAGTATCACCCGTCTCGAATACAGCGTGATCCGGAGCTCTGGGTGTCCAGCCTCTCGGGATGGCCCACCGTTCAGTCTGGCGAGTAGCTGGTCGCGGAATGATCCGCATTTAGCTACCCCCAGGGGAGAACTGGTCGCGGAATGATCCGCTTTCAGTCACTCCCAGGGGAGAACTGCTCCAGAGCGCTGCATGGGCACCCGCTTTTATGGGGGCTCTGGGGGAAGGCGCAATGCATTCTGGGCATCTTTACTGTCTAGCCTCGTTCCCTCCCCCATAACCTAAAACATAACTGCATACCCGTAATAATAGTGAAACATGTAAACTATATTACAGAAAATAACGGACTACCTGCCGTGATGTAACTAAAGAAAGAACACAGCATACAATTCAAATAATCCACAACTGAACATACAAAATGAGGGTAAACGTACACTCGCCCATTAGGCGGCGCCACACGCGCACCAGGTACAACAAGTATGAAGCGCCGTACGCTCCACCGCCCTCGCTTCACACGAAATGCAGGGAAAAAACTAATTGCACCCCTCGGGAATTGAAATAGTTGCAAGGTTGGTCGAAAATGTTGATTTGTTTGAACATATACAACATATTGCATCGTGTGAGCCGGGCATTACCATTAAGGGATAATATATACAGCAAATAAGTGGTTAGTGTCGCCAGCTATTCAGGGAGGGCCTAATTACGGCTAAGCAAGATCGGTTCCAGCATGTAGACTTACGTAATTGTAAGCAAGTATAGGCCCCCCGCTGTTACATATACAGTAATTTCGCGTGTACGGACGTCATTGGGTTACGAAATTGATATATAAAGTTATATAAAAAAAAAATTGTACCTTTTTTTTATTTCGATTTTATCCGCAGCAGAGACGTATTTCCAAAATATTGCGATCGAGGCTCAAACTAACAAAGTCGCTGTAGGTCAGTGGTTAGAGCTGGCGGCGCGTAGAACCGGCGGTCCTGGGCTTGATTCCCGGGGGCTACATCATAATTTTCACATCTTCTTTTATACAAATGAACTTCCAATTTTACTATTCCAAATCATAATTGGTTCAGTCTCATGCGCCAGAGCGTTTCTCGATTAAAAAACAAACTGCTCAGCTGTTTAATTATTAGCCTTCATTCTAATAGTGGTTTGAGCTCGTGACCCCACTTTCTACCAAAGTTACCCTAACCTAAAGAAGTGTTCGAAACTCTGTGCCCGAGACTTTGCGTTTGAACTTAGTGTCCGTCGAAAAAAGATGTGTACCGGAATATTCTTGAAACTTGGTGCCCGAAACCGAAGTATATTTATTATATTATATAACCGTCTTACAAGGCAAGTACCGAACAGCAATAACAATCGATGCACGAAAACTCTGTTGGCACGTGTTATGAGTGGTATGAAGGGCGAAAGCAACAAGCTTAAAATCACAACCAGTAGGCCCTACCCTTATCACGTATGTACGTCAGGTTTCTCTGAAGAGAGCGCCAAGTGTTTACCCGTGCAACCATGCTTAATCATATATAGGCCAATAAGAATTGTCTGCACAATGCTGAGCGAAATATTTACCAACCAATCTTCTTGCCAGACATTGACATATTGTTGCAAATATCTAAAGTTAGTATCTCAAGATGACACTACGCATAAAATTATGCCTTTTGGAATTTTTTTCAAGATAATTTCACCGGCAGGGCACCCCCCCCCCCCCCAAAAAAAACCCCCAGTATATTCCGCATTTTGGCGAAGTAGGGACCCGGGGTCGAACGCCGAATCTCCCCATGTATCAGTTTGGCACAAAAATGGCTTACACAGCATCCCCGTTTAGTTTTGCAATAGCAGGTTGTTTTTATGTTGGTGTAAGAGCAAGTTGCTTGCATTGTGTGGGCATGCGTAGGCTACCATGAGTGTTTATAGCCTCTTAATAGTCCGTTATCTATGGGCCTATATCTCGACCTCTCTTGCTGTTGTTGTTCTCAGAGTCATCCTTACGGGGCGATACGCCGGTCTTGTGCGCCGTGATAAGGCCATGATAAGGTCAGCACTTCAGTCTTAATACCGCTTGGATTCAACACATCATGTCCATAGTTACACTTGGAATTAGACGTGATTACTACGCAATTTCCATGGTTATACTTGGTTTTGGACATGATTTAACACACCATGCCCATAGTTACATGGGGTATTGGACATGATGTAGCAGACCATGCCCATAGTTACACGTGGTATGTCCATAGTTAGACGTGGTATTGGACATGATGTAACACACCATGCCCATAGTTACACGTGGTATTGGACATGATGTAACACACCATGCTCATAGTTACACGTGGTATGTCCATAGTTACACGTGGTATTGGACATGATGTAACACACCATGCCCATAGTTACACGTGGTATTGGACATGATGTAACACACCATGCCCATAGTTACACGTGGTCTTGGACATGATTTAACACACCATGCCCATAGTTACACTTGTTTTAACACACCATGTCCATAGTTACACGTGGTATTGGACATGATTTAACACACCATGTCCCTATAGTTACACGTGGTATTGGACATGTTTTAACACACCATGTCCCCATAGTTACACGTGGTATTGGACATGATGTAACACACCATGCTCATAGTTACACGTGGTATGTCCATAGTTACACGTGGTATTGGACATGATGTAACACACCATGCCCATAGTTACACGTGGTATTGGACATGATTTAACACACCATGCCCATAGTTACACGTGGTCTTGGACATGATTTAACACACCATGCCCATAGTTACACTTGTTTTAACACACCATGTCCATAGTTACACGTGGTATTGGACATGATTTAACACACCATGTCCCTATAGTTACACGTGGTATTGGACATGTTTTAACACACCATGTCCCCATAGTTACACGTGGTATTGGACATGTTTTAACACACCATGTCCATAGTTACACGTGGTATTGGACATGATGTAACACACCATGCCCATAGTTACACGTGGTATTGGACATGATTTAACACACCATGCCCATAGTTACACGTGGTATTGGACATGATTTAACACATCATGCCCATAGTTACACGTGGTATTGGACGTGACTTAACACACCATGCCCATAGTTACACGTGATATTGGACGAGGTCTTACACGCGAACTCTACAGTGACACGTCTTCAGAAATTGTTCATTGGTGGCATTGCTATTGTGTTACATATAACAAAGAAATCATGATCTCGCTAAGTGGTTCAGTCTCCTCCTTAATTAACTATGGTCCACACATGATCACACCGTAATCATGATCTCGCTAAGTGGTTTAGTTTCCTCCTTACGGTCCACACATGATCACTTAGTAATAATGATCTCGCTAAGTGGTTTAGTTTCCTCCTTACGGTCCACACATGATCACACCGTAATCATGATTTCGCTAAGTGACTTCCTCCTGAGGTTGGGCACTGTTGCCGTGTCTTCCGGATACCCCACTGGCAGCAGCAGGATGGCCTTCTCATTGAACGGCCGCTTGAGCAGATTGCGCAGCGCGGGCCCCGCGTTCATGGGTGTGCTCGTCACCGTCGCCAGACCAGCGTTCTGCAGCACGCACGAATAAACTAAATAACAAACTACATAACGAACTAACTAAATAACGAACGAACTGAATAACAAACTAACGAACGAACGAGGTCTTCATAAACGGAGTACACGAATATGGTTTGCAGTATAATTCTGTTAACTGCTAGTCTACAGAAAATGTCAGTCTTCCTTCATAATTTGCGTATTATATTGACAGATATTACGGATACAATTATTAATGTAGGCTACTGTGATTTGAAATTAATAGAGAATGATTTTTTTTTGAAGTGCCCACAACTAAATGGCGGACTGGTAGCTTTACTTCACTCACATGCAGAGCCGCTACCATCATCCCGACGGAAATGGAGATGCTGATTTCGCTGTAGTAGTGCGTCTTCTTCTCGCCATCCGGGCTGAGACCGCTGATCTGCTTGAAGACGATGATCAGGTAGGGCGCCCGGCTCAGGTAGGGCTTCTTCCACGTGGTTTTCCACGGCTTCAGGTCGTTCAGCCATTTTTCTCCCATCCGCCGTTCATAGTTGATCCGCTCCTCCTCCTCGATGATGACCTGGATGTGCGCTTTCACTTCCGGGTCAGACACGACAACGTACATCCAGGGTTGGGTGTGAGCGCCGCTTGGGGCAGTCCCTGTCATAGAGGAAAAGAGTGCACTGGTGTTTAAGGCCATATGTGTGAACGCATGTACAAAACCAGGCACACATGGGAAATCCCGGGGCGGGGGGGGGGGGGATAAATAATGACATGTGCGGAGACTAGATTACCGACCTTCACCCTGGAAGCTATAATTAACATACTTCAATCCCACCCAGCATGTCGGCGGTTAGCTCTACGTGTCTGAAACATACAGGGCCCTGGCACAAGAGTTATAGCGAATCGCATGGCTTATATAATTCTTATGGCTTATAAGTGTACTTATATAAATCGCTTTGATGAAGTCATCAACCTACAAATGTCATCCACCGCTTCTCGGGACGTCATCATTCGTATTAATTTCATCCGCCGCTTCTGGGAACGTCATCATTCGTACCAATTTTATCCCCGGCTTTGATGACGTCATCATTCGCATCAATTTCATCCCCGGCTTTGATGACGTCATCGTTCGCATCAATTTCATCCGCCGCTCTGATGACGTCATCGTTCGTACCTACCTGGGGCATCATTTTATACCCTATAGGGATATGCGACATAGACTTGCCTACACGCAGGGGCGGATCCAGAGGGGGGGGGGGGCTCTAAGGGGTCAGGACCCCCCCCTCCTTTTTGAGGACGAATGCCGTTTTTCAATGCAAAATTTAGGCCATCTGATGCGTAGACCCCCCTGTTTTTTAGGAAGAACGCTATCTGAAGCGGCGTGGACCCCCTCCCCCCCCCGGTGGCATGTTTAAAATGGACCCCCCCCCCCTTTCAAATTCCTGGATCAGCCCCTGCTACACGTGTAAACTAGAACCTCACCTGCGGTTTTGATGACGTTGTGAATCACATCAACCGGAACTGGTTTATCGCTGAACATCCGGACTGAGCGTCGGCTGTTCATGGTATCATAGAACTCTCTGGATCGGTCGAGCATGTCTCTCGCGTTGTATGTGTGAGCCTTGTACGGAATCTGGGCGAAGCCATCGTAGTCCCTGGACTCGCCCTCGTCGGGGTCCGGGCTGACCAGTTCGGACTTGGTGGTCTGTGAGGCAGTCTGGCTGACCTGGGCGGAGCGTCGGGAGTGAGCCCCGTGAACCAGGAAGGCCACCAGGTAGCCCAGGGCGACGGCCAGCAGGAAGGGGGCAAGGGTCGTCAGCAGCGGGGCGTGGGCCAGGATGCCCTCAGCCATCTCTGATCCCAGGGTCCAAGGATGGTGTAGTGTGGGATCTCTCGCTCCAAGGATGGTTTAGTGTAGGATCTCTCGCTCCAAGGATGGTGTTGTGTGGGATCTCTGGGTCCAAGGATGGTGTAGTGTGGGATCTCTGGGTCCAAGGATGGTGTAGTGTGGGATCTCTAGCTCCAAGGATGGTGTAGTGTGGGATCTCTGGCTCCAAGGATGGTGTAGTGTGGGATCTCTGGCTCCAAGGATGGTGTAGTGTGGGATCTCTGGGTCCAAGGATGGTGTAGTGTGGGATCTCTCGCTCCAAGGATGGTTTAGTGTAGGATCTCTGGGTCCAAGGATGGTGTAGTGTGGGATCTCTGGCTCCAAGGATGGTGTTGTGTGGGATCTCTGGCTCCAAGGATGGTGTAGTGTGGGATCTCTGGCTCCAAGGATGGTGTTGTGTGGGATCTCTCGCTCCAAGGATGGTTTAGTGTAGGATCTCTCGCTCCAAGGATGGTTTAGTGTAGGATCTCTGGGTCCAAGGATGGTGTTGTGTGGGATCTCTCGCTCCAAGGATGGTTTAGTGTAGGATCTCTGGCTCCAAGGATGGTGTTGTGTGGGATCTCTGGGTCCAAGGATGGTGTAGTGTGGGATCTCTCGCTCCAAGGATGGT
Organism: Arenicola marina; assembly: GCA_964019135.1. Taxonomy (NCBI): domain Eukaryota; kingdom Metazoa; phylum Annelida; class Polychaeta; family Arenicolidae; genus Arenicola; species Arenicola marina. Next base: position 40,003,162 of record OZ025252.1, read on the forward strand.
GTAGTGTGGGATCTCTAGCTCCAAGGATGGTGTAGTGTGGGATCTCTGGCTACACGGATGGTGTAGTGTGGGATCTCTGGCTCCAAGGATGGTGTTGTGTGGGATCTCTGGGTCCAAGGATGGTGTAGTGTGGGATCTCTGGGTCCAAGGATGGTGTAGTGTGGGATCTCTGGCTCCAAGGATGGTGTTGTGTGGGATCTCTGGGTCCAAGGATGGTGTAGTGTGGGATCTCTGGGTCCAAGGATGGTGTAGTGTGGGATCTCTAGCTCCAAGGATGGTGTAGTGTGGGATCTCTGGCTCCAAGGATGGTGTAGTGTGGGATCTCTGGCTCCAAGGATGGTGTAGTTTGGGATCTCTGGCTCCAAAGATGGTGTAGTTTGGGATCTGTGGCTCCACGGATGGTGTAGTGTGAGATCTCTGGGTCCAAGGATGGTGTAGTGTGGGATCTCTGGCTCCAAGGATGGTGTAGTTTGGGATCTCTGGCTCCAAAGATGGTGTAGTTTGGGATCTGTGGCTCCACGGATGGTGTAGTGTGAGATCTCTGGCTCCAAGGATGGTGTAGTGTGGGATCTCTGGGTCCAAGGATGGTGTAGTGTGGGATCTCTGGCTCCAAGGATGGTGTAGTGTGGGATCTCAAGGAGGCAGCTTAGGAGGCTGCCTTATGCTGAAATTTAGGATCGGGTCTAATGGAAATAGTTTTGTTGAACATTTGTAAAGATCTTACTCAATCGTCGAATAAAACACGAGTGAATGATAAATGAGGGAGCAGGAAAATACACAGTCGGCGATCATAGACAATAGTTGTAAATCATACCACGCGGAGCGAGAGGGTACTCATATTACATTGGGGTATACGTGGGGGGTGGGGTGTGGCGGGGGGGGGGGGGGGCGCTCAGGTATTCAAGCCCTGCGGCTCCCTGAGCTATACCACTTTTGTTTCACTGTTTTCCATTCCCGGACCAACAATAAACCATAACCAAAATAACATCATAGGCCGACTGCATAAATTACTATGGGAGGATCGACATCCAGCACCCAACTCCTCCCCCATCTCCCCTAGTCCCTCGCAGACAAACATACGGGTTCTTCTATATACCATTTATCCCAATGATAAAAATACAAGTACAGGTGTTTTTCTGTCATACGATATCTATCTATAATAGACAATATGCAGCCACTGGCCACCCCCCCTATCTCCCTCCCCTGAGCCGGCGAGACAGATCAGTAGGCTAGAGCGCTGAGTGCTCTGGTCACCTGAGAGCCTAACGGCACGTGGGTCGGTGGTTCGAGCCATGCTGTGGCCATGTCTGTGTGGTCGCAGGATAAAGATCCCATATCTTTCTTCGTAAAGAGTAGGGGGTTACTCCGGGGGACATGGCTCCACTCTCCCTTCCTTCTCCCATACACGACTACGCAATTACACGCCATCTTGGAAAGATCGAGACGTGCGCAAAGAGTTATGGGAAATATTTTGGTGTTATCTTGTCTTTTTCTATGGAGATAAATACCATATTTCCATGTTATTGGCAAGGCATGTATAACATTAATGAGCATATCTAACTAACATTCAGATTACGTAAGTTTTCCGTTATGTAGATGACACAAAATACGTTGTCAGGCGATGACGCCATCTTGACATCTCGCAATACCCCAGAATGCATTGCACATGCAGTGGCGCCTCACGGTGGCAAAATTGGAACTACGATTAGCGAATTGATCTCTTGACGCGATGTGACCAAAAGTGGTTAAAGCGTCCTGAATAACCAACCAACCATCTCCCTCCCCCGGTCTGAACAATATGCTGCCCGGCAGTGGCATCGAAACACATGTATCGCTATATACACCACTCAAAGAAATAAAAATTGGTTTTTGGCCACCACTGCCAGTGTAGCCATGAACCCATGGCTACGGTGAAAGAATCATGTACGTCTCAGCCCACAGTCTAGCGTTCTGGGCTACTGGCCGTGCAACTTGGCCGTACATGGCTTGGCGCGTTAGCTCAAGCGAACGATCACTCTGCCGGCAGAGGGAGCTCGTTCCTCACATCACCTCTGCCCACGTCACGGCCACCTCACGGTTGACCCCAACGGTCTTGGGGTCACGAATGGTTTTAGAGGTTTTTTTAGATTGAATATTGAATTTTCGATGCAGAATTTAAAAAACATTCCGTTGTCGAACGATCACAATAGTAGAGTTAAGCGAAAAATATTTGAAAATAACACGGGGTCAAAGTTTAAAACGCTTCACGCCTTTGACCTCGACCGCACTCAAAAATATAGTCATGAAGTAACATGAAGGATAATTCTGATGGTTAAATTTGACGTGGGGCAGACTATGGCGTAAGCGTATAACGCCCTCTGCCGGGAGATCGGCGAACGATGTGTAGGTCAACACTGTAGACAACCCTGATAACCTACTTAACGTGACGCCTGAGGTGGGTTAACTGCCGAGGCTAGGTTAACTCATGCAGGCTGAGCAGCTAAAGAGGCCAGGCTAGATTTAATGAAAATAATCGACACGTTGTGGGCTTAATATATCGACCCTGGTGATTGACCTATAGCTAATTAACGGTCACCAGTCTCATGGACAGTGATATAAGACTGGCGACCATCCCTAATGTCAGTAATGACGCCATAACCCTTACCTTTCACGAAGACTTTATTCTCCCACACATGGACAGATGAACTCGTCACATGAAAGGTTGTGTGAGGTATACAGATCGACACGTGCTGAAGTGTGTTGAGGGTTACGGCGGCGGGGGCGGGGGTGGTGGAGTGGGGCAGTTGGTATGACCGCAAGATTGCGGCCCGACCCCCTTGTGCCCATGTCACCCGAGGGCTGCTGGACCCGGCTGGGTGAGAGGGGGACACTTCCAAATGTCACGCCCCCCTGGGCCCGTAAGTTCGAAACGGCGGGGGCCAAATATTTCGCACCGCTCCATGCTAATGTTATATTCTAGGGCGAAATATTTGGCCCCGGCCGTTTCAAACTTACGGGCCCTGGGAGGCGTGCCATTCGGAGGTGCACCCACAGTCTCATGCGCAGTTGCTCCCCTTATGTCACAATCGGCATGCCGAATGAATGCGCATAACCGACCCGAGTGAAAGAAGTGTACGTCGGGATATATACCGATGCGTAATGTGCGAAATGTAGCGCTTACCTTGGGCATATTCCCGGGCTACCAAAAAAATGCACCCACAGTCATGTTTCAAGTATTGCGATGAGAAGACGGTCCATCTGGACCACGAGGCCGCTGGACACTAGGCCAGCAACTAGTATGCCACGGTACTGTAATGAGGTCCCATTATCATTGTGACGGCGATCGAAGCACAGCGCGGGCAACAGTGGATCTATAACTTACAGCGTAAGTGGTCCCAATCACTGTACCAGTCTATAGCCAGGACCAATAGGACCTCTATAACAGGGCCGTAAGTGCTCCCAGTCATTGTACCAGTCTATAGCGAGGACCAATAGGACCTTCATAACAGGGCCGTAAGTGCTCCCAGTCATTGTACCAGTCTATAGCCAGGACCAATAGGACCTCTATAACAGGACCGTAAGTGGTCCCAGTCACTGTACCAGTCTATAGCCAGGACCAATAGGACCTCTATAACAGGGCCGTAAGTGCTCCCAGTCATTGTACCAGTCTATAGCCAGGACCAATAGGACATCTATAACAGGACCGTAAGTGGTCCCACTCACTGTACCAGTCTATAAGACCTCTATGGCAGGGCCGTAAGTGGTCCCAGTCACTGTACCAGTCTATAGCGAGGACCAATAGGACCCTCTATAACAGGGCCGTAAGTGGTCCCACTCACTGTACCAGTCTATAAGACCTCTATGGCAGGGCCGTAAGTGGTCCCAGTCACTGTACCAGTCTATAGCGAGGACCAATAGGACCCTCTATAACAGGGCCGTAAGTGGTCCCACTCACTGTACCAGTCTATAAGACCTCTATGGCAGGGCCGTAAGTGGTCCCAGTCACTGTACCAGTCTATAGCGAGGACCAATAGGACCTCTATAACAGGGCCGTAAGTGCTCCCAGTCACTGTACCAGTCTATAGCCAGGACCAATAGGACCTCTATAACAGGACCGTAATTGGTCCCAGTCACTGTACCAGTCTATAGCCAGGACCAATAGGCAATAGGACCTCTATAACAGAGTCGTAAGTGGTCCCAGTCACTGTACCAGTCTATAGCCAGGACCAATAGGACCTCTATAACAGAGCCGCAAGTGGTCCCAGTCACTGCACTAGTCTATAGCCAGGACCAATAGGCAATAGGACCTCTATAACAGGGCCGTAAGTGGTCCCAGTCACTGTACCAGGCTATAGCCAGGACCAATAGGACCTCTATTACAGGACCGTAAGTGGTCCCAGTCACTGTACCAGTCTATAGCCAGGACCAATAGAACTTCTATGACAGGGCCGTAAGTGGTCTCAGTCACTGTACCAGTCCATAGCGAGGACCAATAGGACATCTATAACAGGGTCGTAAGTGCTCCCAGTCACTGTACTAGTCTATAGCCAGGACCAATAGGACCTCTATAACAGGACCGTAAGTGGTCCCAGTCACTGTACCAGTCTATAGCCAGGACCAATAGGACCTCTATTACAGGGCCGTAAGTGGTCCCATTCACTGTACCAGTCTATAGCGAGGACCAATAGGACCTCTATAACAGGGCCGTAAGTGCTCCCAGTCACTGTACCAGTCTATACCCAGGACCAATAGGACCTCTATTACAGGGCCGTAAGTGGTCCCAGTCACTGTACCAGTCTATAGCGAGGACCAATAGGACCTCTATAACAGGGCCGTAAGTGTTCCCAGTCACTGTACCAGTCTATAGCCAGGACCAATAGGACCTCTATAACAGGACCGTAAGTGGTCCCAGTCACTGTACCAGTCTATAGCCAGGACCAATAGGCAATATGACCTCTATAACAGGGCCGTAAGTGGTCCCAGTCACTGTACCAGTCTATAGCCAGGACCAATAGGCAATAGGACCTCTATAACAGGGCCGTAAGTGGTCCCAGTCACTGTACCAGTCTATAGCCAGGACCAATAGGACCTCTATAACAGAGCCGTAGGTGGTCCCAGTCACTGTACCAGTCTATAGCCAGGACCAATAGGCAATAGGACCTCTATAACAGGGCCGTAAGTCGTCCCAGTCACTGTACCAGTCTATAGCCAGGACCAATAGGACCTCTAGAACAGGGCCGCAAGTGGTCCCAATCACTGTCTCAGTCTATAGCCAGGACCAATAGGACCTCTAGAACAGGGCCGCAAGGGGTCCCAATCACTGTATCAGAGTATAGCCAGGACCAATAGGACCTCTATAACAGGGCCGTAAGTGCGCCCAGTCACTGTACCAGTCTATAGCGAGGACCAATAGGACCTCTATAACAGGGCCGTAAGTGGTCCCAGTCACTGTACCAGTCTATAGCCAGGACCAATAGGACTTCTATGACAGGGCCGTAAGTGGTCTCAGTCACTGTACCAGTCTATAGCCAGGACCAATAGGACCTCTATAACAGGGCCGTAAGTGTTCCCAGTCACTGTACCAGTCTATAGTCAGGACCAATAGGACCTCTATAACAGGGCCATAAGTGCTCCCAGTCACTGTACCAGTCTATAGCCAGGACCAATAGGCAATAAGACCTCTATAACAGGGCCGTAAGTGGTCTCAGTCACTGTACCAGTCTATAGCCAGGACCAATAGGACCTCTAGAACAGGGCCGTAAGTGGTCCCAGTCACTGTACCAGTCTATAGCCAGGACCAATAGGACTTCTATGACAGGGCCGTAAGTGGTCTCAGTCACTGTACCAGTCTATAGCCAGGACCAATAGGACCTCTATAACAGGGCCGTAAGTGGTCTCAGTCACTGTACCAGTCTATAGCCAGGACCAATAGGACCTCTAGAACAGAACCGTAAGTGGTCCCAGCCACTGTACCAGTCTATAGGACCTCTATGACAGGGCCGTAAGTGGTCCCAGTCACTGTACCAGTCTATAGCCAGGACCAATAGGACCTCTATAACAGAGCCGCAAGTGGTCCCAGTCACTGCACTAGTCTATAGCCAGGACCAATAGGCAATAGGACCTCTATAACAGGGCCGTAAGTGGTCCCAGTCACTTTACCAGTCTATAGCCACGACCAATAGGACCTCAATAACAGAGCCGCAAGTGGTCCCAGTCACTGTACCAGTCTATAGCGAGGACCAATAGGACTTCTATGACAGGGCCGTAAGTGGTCGCAGTCACTGTACCAGTCTATAGCCAGGACCAATAGGACCTCTATTACAGGACCGTAAGTGGTCCCAGTCACTGTACCAGTCTATAGCCAGGACCAATAGGACTTCTATGACAGGGCCGTAAGTGGTCTCAGTCACTGTACCAGTCCATAGCGAGGACCAATAGGACCTCTATAACAGGGCCGTAAGTGCTCCCAGTCACTGTACCAGTCTATAGCCAGGACCAATAGGACCTCTATAACAGGACCGTATGTGGTCCCAGTCACTGTACCAGTCTATAGCGAGGACCAATAGGACCTCTATAACAGGGCCGTAAGTGCTCCCAGTCACTGTACCAGTCTATAGCCAGGACCAATAGGACCTCTATAACAGGACCGTAAGTGGTCCCAGTCACTGTACCAGTCTATAGCCAGGACCAATAGGCAATAGGACCTCTATAACAGGGCCGTAAGTGGCCCAGTCACTGTACCAGTCTATAGCCAGGACCAATAGGACCTCTCTAACAGAGCCGCAAGAGGTCCCAGTCACTGTACCAGTCTATAGCCAGGAACAATGGGACCTCTATTACAGGGTCGTAAATGGTCCCATTCACTGTACCAGTCTATAGCCAGGACCAATAGGACCTCTATAACAGGGCCGTAAGTGGTCCCAGTCACTGTACCAGTCTATAGCCAGGACCAATAGGACCTCTATAACAGGGCCGTAAGTGGTCCCAGTCACTGTACCAGTCTATAGCCAGGACCAATAGGACTTCTATGACAGGGCCGTAAGTGGTCTCAGTCACTGTACCAGTCTATAGCCAGGAGCAATAGGACTTCTATGACAGGGCCGTAAGTGGTCTCAGTCACTGTACCAGTCTATAGCGAGGACCAATAGGACCTCTATAACAGGGCCGTAAGTGCTCCCAGTCACTGTACTAGTCTACAGCCAGGGCCAATAGGACTTCTATGACAGGGCCGTAAGTGGTCTCAGTCTTTGTACCAGTCTATAGCCAGGACCAATAGGACCTCTATAACAGGGCCATAAGTGGTCCCAGTCACTGTACCAGTCTATAGCCAGGACCAATAGGCAATAGGACCTCTATAACAGGGCCGTAAGTGGTCCCAGTCACTGTACCAGTCTATAGCCAGGACAAATATGACCTCTGTAACAGGGCCGTAAGTGTTCCCAGTCACTGTACCAGTCTATAGCCAGGACCAATAGGACCTCTATAACAGGGCCATAAGTGCTCCCAGTCACTGTACCAGTCTATAGCCAGGACCAATAGGCAATAAGACCTCTATAACAGGGCCGTAAGTGGTCTCAGTCACTGTACCAGTCTATAGCCAGGACCAATAGGACCTCTAGAACAGGGCCGTAAGTGGTCCCAGTCACTGTACCAGTCTATAGCCAGGACCAATAGGACTTCTATGACAGGGCCGTAAGTGGTCTCAGTCACTGTACCAGTCTATAGCGAGGACCAATAGGACCTCTATAACAGGGCCGTAAGTGCTCCCAGTCACTGTACCAGTCTATAGCCAGGACCAATAGGACCTCTATAACAGAGCCGTAAGTGGTCTCAGTCACTGTACCAGTCTATAGCCAGGACCAATAGGACCTCTAGAACAGGGCCGTAAGTCGTCCCAGTCACTGTACCAGTCTATAGCCAGGACCAATAGGACTTCTATGACAGGGCCGTAAGTGGTCCCAGTCACTGTACCAGTCTATAGCCAGGACCAATAGGACCTCTAGAACAGGGCCGCAAGTGGTCCCAATCACTGTCTCAGTCTATAGCCAGGACCAATAGGACCTCTAGAACAGGGCCGCAAGGGGTCCCAATCACTGTATCAGAGTATAGCCAGGACCAATAGGACCTCTATAACAGGGCCGTAAGTGTTCCCAGTCACTGTACCAGTCTATAGCCAGGACCAATAGGCAATAAGACCTCTATAACAGGGCCGTAAGTGGTCTCAGTCACTGTACCAGTCTATAGCCAGGACCAATAGGACCTCTAGAACAGGGCCGTAAGTGGTCCCAGTCACTGTACCAGTCTATAGCCAGGACCAATAGGACTTCTATGACAGGGCCGTAAGTGGTCTCAGTCACTGTACCAGTCTATAGCCAGGACCAATAGGACCTCTATAACAGGGCCGTAAGTGCTCCCAGTCACTGTACCAGTCTATAGCCAGGACCAATAGGACCTCTATAACAGGGCCGTAAGTGGTCTCAGTCACTGTACCAGTCTATAGCCAGGACCAATAGGACCTCTAGAACAGAACCGTAAGTGGTCCCAGCCACTGTACCAGTCTATAGGACCTCTATGACAGGGCTGTAAGTGGTCCCAGTCACTGTACCAGTCTATAGCCAGGACCAATAGGACCTCTATAACAGAGCCGCAAGTGGTCCCAGTCACTGCACTAGTCTATAGCCAGGACCAATAGGCAATAGGACCTCTATAACAGGGCCGTAAGTGGTCCCAGTCACTTTACCAGTCTATAGCCAGGACCAATAGGACCTCAATAACAGAGCCGCAAGTGGTCCCAGTCACTGTACCAGTCTATAGCGAGGACCAATAGGACTTCTATGACAGGGCCGTAAGTGGTCGCAGTCACTGTACCAGTCTATAGCCAGGACCAATAGGACCTCTATTACAGGACCGTAAGTGGTCCCAGTCACTGTACCAGTCTATAGCCAGGACCAATAGGACTTCTATGACAGGGCCGTAAGTGGTCTCAGTCACTGTACCAGTCTATAGCCAGGACCAATAGGACTTCTATGACAGGGCCGTAAGTGGTCTCAGTCACTGTACCAGTCCATAGCAAGGACCAATAGGACCTCTATAACAGGGCCGTAAGTGCTCCCAGTCACTGTACCAGTCTATAGCCAGGACCAATAGGACCTCTATTACAGGGCCGTAAGTGGTCCCAGTCACTGTACCAGTCTATAGCGAGGACCAATAGGACCTCTATAACAGGGCCGTAAGTGCTCCCAGTCACTGTACCAGTCTATAGCCAGGACCAATAGGACCTCTATAACAGGACCGTAAGTGGTCCCAGTCACTGTACCAGTCTATAGCCAGGACCAATAGGCAATAGGACCTCTATAACAGGGCCGTAAGTGGCCCAGTCACTGTACCAGTCTATAGCCAGGACCAATAGGACCTCTCTAACAGAGCCGCACGTGGTCCCAGTCACTGTACCAGTCTATAGCCAGGAACAATGGGACCTCTATTACAGGGTCGTAAATGGTCCCAGTCACTGTACCAGTCTATAGCCAGGACCAATAGGACCTCTATAACAGGGCCGTAAGTGGTCCTAGTCACTGTACCAGTCTATAGCCAGGACCAATAGGACTTTTATGACAGGGCCGTAAGTGGTCTCAGTCACTGTACCAGTCTATAGCCATGACCAATAGGACCTCTAGAACAGGGCCGCAAGGGGTCCCAATCACTGTATCAGACTATAGCCAGGACCAATAGGACCTCTATAACAGGGCCGTAAGTGCTCCCAGTCACTGTACCAGTCTATAGCCAGGACCAATAGGACCTCTATAACAGGGCCGTAAGTGCTCCCAGTCACTGTACCAGTCTATAGCCAGGACCAATAGGACCTCTATAACAGGGCCGTAAGTGGTCCCAGTCACTGTATTAGTCTATAGCCAGGACCAATAGGACCTCTATAACAGGGCCGTAAGTGGTCCCAGTCACTCTACCAGTCTATAGCCAGGACCAATAGGACCTCTAGAACAGGGCCGCAAGTGGTCCCAATCACTGTATCAGTCTATAGCCATGACCAATAGGACCTCTAGAACAGGGCCGCAAGGGGTCCCAATCACTGTATCAGACTATAGCCAGGACCAATAGGACCTCTATAACAGGGCCGTAAGTGCTCCCAGTCACTGTACCAGTCTATAGCCAGGACCAATAGGACCTCTATAACAGGGCCGTAAGTGCTCCCAGTCACTGTACCAGTCTATAGCCAGGACCAATAGGACCTCTATAACAGGGCCGTAAGTGGTCCCAGTCACTGTATTAGTCTATAGCCAGGACCAATAGGACCTCTATAACAGGGCCGTAAGTGGTCCCAGTCACTGTACCAGTCTATAGCCAGGACCAAAAGGACTTCTATGACAGGGCCGCAAGTGGTCTCAGTCACTATACCAGTCTATAGCCAGGACCAATAGGACCTCTATAACAGGGCCGTAAGTGCTCCCAGTCACTGTACCAGTCTATAGCCAGGACCAATAGGCAATAAGACCTCTATAACAGGGCCGTAAGTGGTCCCAGCCACTGTACCAGTCTATAGGACCTCTATGACAGGGCCGTAAGTGGTCCCAGTCACTGTACCAGTCTATAGCCAAGAAAAATAGGACCTCTATAACAGGGCCGTAAGTGGTCCCAGTCACTGTACCAGTCTATAGCCAGGACCAATAGGACCTCTATAACAGGATCGTAAGTCTATAGCCAGGACCAATAGGACCTCTATAACAGGGCCGGTTATATAAACATGTCTATATATTTTGATCTTCATACAAACATTAGATTACTTCAAATGCCTTTAAAATGTGAAACAGAAACACGATAATTGCATACATAACATTTATTTCTAGTACAAAAAGTACAGCAATCACTCAACACATAACAACCACACTGGTCGACACAAACCTGCGGCACCTCGTTTCCGTAGTGACTACCTACGATATTGCTCAGACTAAACCAGACGCAGTGGCGCGTCTGACTGCGTGTTCACGTTCTCACGCGGCGTATTCACGTTCTCACGCGGCGTATTCACGTTCTCCCGGGGCGTATTCACGTTGTCACGCGGCGTATTCACGTTGTCACGCGGCATATTTACTTTCTCACGCGGCGTATTCACGTTGTCACGCGGCGTATTCACGTTGTCACGCGGCGTATTCACGTTGTCACGCGGCGCTAGAAGTCTGTTAAGTCTACCGGGCTTACTTACTCCTGAGGTGCGAGGGATCCGTATAGTATAGTATACAACCCAAACACGCTGGTGACATCAAACTGCAAGACACCCACATATTCATCTATTGTCCCGTTCTAACCCCTAAAGAAAACACATGGCCAACTGGTAACCGTAAGAAAGAATGTTTACATTTTGAGAAAGACTTTTACACTGGAGAAATAGTTTAAGTGTCATTTTCATCTGGATGTGTTGTTAGACTTGGCTTTGCTGGCGTCGCTGTCGCTGTCTGATGATGAAGATGACGAGGATGAAGCGGCGGCTGCAGCCTCTGAAGCCTTCGCTTTGGTTACCATCTGCTGGTAGACCTCGGGCTGTAGGAGACGACAACACTTAAGGTAAGGCTGGTTGGTTGGTTGTATATTCAGAACGCTTTAACCACCGTTGGTCATATCGCGTCAATGGGCGAAGGAAGGGAGTGGAGCCATGTCCCCGGGGTAACCCCCTACTCTTTGCAAATAAGGACATATGATCTTTATCCTGCGACCAAGCAGACAGGGCCACGGCGGGGCGCGAACCACCGATCCACGTGCCGTTAGGCTTTCAGGTGGCCCTTAAGGACCCGTATTCATAATCCTTACTTAACGCTAAGTAGACAATCGTATCGATGCAAAAACTCCATACCCTAACATGGGATCCTCCAGAATCTACATTATAACGTTAACCGAAAAAATATTAATAGACAAAACATGATGATTGCTTTATATGTGCGTACTAAACCCCTCTCCCAAACCTCCCAAGAGAGATTAACAAGCAAATTAATGACAAAAGCTCCAGTTTGCAGGATGGAAGCCCACTTCTCGTTGTAAATCTTCTGTTCTGCCTTAAACTAAATCTGTTCATAGAAAGTGAATTCTCACTTGTTTTCCCTTGTCTTGAACGAAATAAGCAGCTGGAAAAACGTAGCCCATCCCCATGTTATTTTTTATCTTAGAAAGAAGCAACATTTCACTACAAAAACTAGCGAAGTTGAGATATCACGGAAACTGGAAGACTGGGTCCTCGACTATACTTACTGCCCACGGAGCCGCTTGGCCGTTGGCCTCCAACAAATTGCCGAACTCTGTGACTGCCTTGAAGCCAAGGCTGGGGACAGCAATATTCTCAGCCTCGATCTGACTCCACACGTCCTTGGCTGCTTGAACGTCGTTGCTTTGAGCTGTAAGTACCGGTATATAGCATTACAGTTACAACTACAGTACAGATTCAAATGCAAAGAAAAAACGGAGCAGAAACCCCCCGAAAGAATATGACTTGCAATCAGAAATGTTTGGAATAAACACGCTACACAACTGTAATTTCTTCGTCTGTTGCCACTTACTTTTCAGCAGGAGTTTTCTACCCAAGATCAGGGATTGTCTGGGTGTTCCTTTAGACAGCTCCAACAGAACATCATAGGCGGCCTCCTACACGACAAACATACACATCAATCAAACAGGTGACAGGACATGGGGCACTTGCGTCGATACAAAGGAGACTTGGGGCACTTGCATCGACCAATAGAAGTATATAAAGGCGACTCGTGTCACTCTCATTGAATATTAGAAATATTTGAGTAAAAGTTCCTTCGCCTCCAGAATGCACAAATCGCACATTTAAGACGCCAGATGGACCCCATCTATTGTAGAATAACCTTTTTTAGAGGTGTTTAGCACACGTGTTTTTATTATATATCAGATTCGTTTACATCTTCACACACGCGTATGTTACATCCACATGTTAAAGATAGCATTAGGTACCGCTACGCCTCGCTGTCGACCTGTTTATGTTACAGTGTATGAGACGTATAAACGGCCGTTTGGTCGTCTCAGTACATTACCCGTTACACGTAGGCCGACCCTTCATACAGTAACTCACATTGCCCCGCTGATCAGCATCACCCAGGATGTACAGCACTGGCATCCGCGCCTCCAACTTGGGATACGTCTGAGAGAAACAAAACATATATAATGATCGGGCAAATAGTTCACAAGTAGATTGATATCAATTTTCGTTATCGCTAGGCTACGGATGTGCCGATAGGTATACCGCATTTTACGTATGTTTTCGGACACTAAAAAATTATTATTTTCGCGGCTGTCCGAAAACTGACATTAACAAAGTTAATGCCATCTTCTACTGTCGAAAAATATACATAAAATGGCCATATTGTACTGTCCGAAAACATACATTAAACAAATTAATTGCCATCTTCTACTTGTCCGACAACATACAGTAAAAAAATTAACTGCCGAAAACATATGTATATAATCGAGTTAGGGACAAACCTGTAAAAGTTGCTTCGCTTCTTCCAACTGTCCCTTGATAACTCTGTAACTAAAAACGTGACTCGCAGGTACCGACGTTTCCTTTTCCGCTGAGAAAACCTTCACCGTCTCTAAAACTGGAAGTCCAAAACATAGAAACCACAATTACCGTATAATGCAATATAAGTTTCACGAAATGGAATTATTCAGGAAATAATAGACAGCGTATACCCACGGCATAGGTAGCCATGGGGGTATCAATGATACTGTGAGGCAATCATTGCCGTGCGGTACGAAAATGCATCTGGTACGTAAGTGCCAGATGACCTGGCGAGAGAACGAGAAATATAACAACATTCGACGAGAAGTAACGATTCGTAACGATTCTGGCAATTTCTCGCGTTGGGAGGTTTCTTCTAAACTAAATCTCGCGCTCCAGCATGCATTGTCTCCAATCTACTGCTCTCTTACCGACACAACCACATGACAATACAACCCCGGATGTTCTCTACATGATGCTGTATCAATATATTATCATTATATATATGTTACATCCCAGATGTATTTCTGTACCCCACAACAATTATTGCTTTACGGCATGGCTACCTATGCCATGGTTTTTCGCTGTATATGTTATATAATAACTATATAAAGTGACATATTTATCAATATGTCTATACTATAGTACGATAACACATTTCTTGCAATATCAAAATAATCAGTCAACCTATGTGTAGATATAAAATGATGTGCATTGAGAGAACAGTCTCGTGTGTCCTTTCAAGGTAGCCAGATTTAGATATTAGAACTTAAATAACATCCATGAGGTACAACGGCCGCTCACATCTGTCCAGCATCTCTGGGGTTTTCTCGGCCATTAATTCTACTCCGTGAGTGCTGGAGTATCTCGACAGCTGACTCGGGTTCTCAGCCAGGAAGTCCAGGATTTCTTTCGTCCGACCGCTGGAAGAAGGCCGCAGCAGCACAATAAGACATCACCGTCTTACATGCGATGTCATAATTTATTAATAAAAATGGATAAAATTGATAATCTTTGCCCCCCAAAGGCCCCTGTAAGAGAAGTTGTTAGACAGGCGGCATGAAATGAAATCGTATTTTAGGCCGACTTTGGGAGTGTGTACCTGGTGATATAAGCCTTGAAGAGGGTAATACATGAGGCTAGGGGCATGAGGCTAGGTGTGTACCTGGTGATATAAGCCTTGAAGAGGGTAATACATGAGGCTAGGGGCATGAGGCTAGGTGTGTACCTGGTGATATAAGCCTTGAAGAGGGTAATACATGAGGCTAGGGGCATGAGGCTAGGTGTGTACCTGGTGATATAGGCTTTAAACAGTGCCCGGTGCGCCCTGTTCTTAATGCCGGGACTGATGGACGCGGTCTTCAAGTGGTGCAGCTGGTCCACCTCCCCAGCGCCCTCTAGCGCCATCACGATCGCCGCCACGCCTACAAACAGAAAACGCGCACGCCGAGCATCAATCTAGTGTATTGTGTTGTCACATTCCTAGCAGCCGGGCATAATGGCGAGCATCAGAATGTACCGCATATTGTACATTCCAAGCAGCTGTTCCTACGGGGAACTGGACAAGCCTGTCCCAGCTAAATGCTGACGGTACCAGCTAAATGAGTCTTAATGCCAAACAAATATAGCAATATCAACATAGTGAATATATCGATTAAAGGCTATTGGGACCTGAATACAGGGCTAATGCTATATCTCTTTATTATCTTCATTGTCCACACTTCACATCACGGAAGAAAAGTTGCGTGGTTACTGCACAACAGTACAGTTCTGTTGATGCAGTTTCGCGCCTTATTATAAAGCTTCATCATTCTCACTCACCATCGTTTTGCCGTTTTGCTGACAACATTCCTGCGACTTTGGCGAAGAAATCTCCTCGGACTGCTTTGGGAGCTCTAGGTGAATAATAAGACCACGAGGCATTAACCCGTGGACGTCAAGTCATTGATTGCAACAGGGTTGAGTTGCGGAGCACGATCGACCGCCGCGTACAATTTGTGGCGGGCATATCCACTAAATAAATAACCCTAATAGAAATAGTAGCATAGACTGAAGGTCGACGGCACGCCGATGATACAGACACGTAACTATAGGTCACGATAAATAAAACCCAAAATATCAGAACGAGATGGAAAAGCGCCAAAAAGACGGAGGCCGAACCTGTTTTTACAGTTCAAACGGAAGTGCACTATTAATCCGGAACAGTGTCCAAAGTAAAATTATTCGAATTTTGATTAAGATTCATTCCTTGCCACGCGATACTCACTTGACCTTGACCTGCACGGCCTCGTCGTACTTTCCCTCGTTGACAAGGTCAAGGATCTGCCGCTCCTCTGCGCACGCCGGCTCCACAACGCCCCTAGTGGTGGATTGCGGAGTCACACTCTTTGGCTTAGAAAGACCAAGATAAAAATACATTGTGTCTTTATCGCACTATATACATGTTAATCTACATATACATGTATATAGAAATATGGCCAGTTGAAACGGGTAACAAAACGAGTGGAGCGGACAACATGAAAATGGGTAGTCGAACTGGGAAAGTTATGCATATACCTTAGCGCTGGACCCCCGGTTAACAAACAAGTGGCAAACAGGTATGGTATCCCGTCCTTAATAAGGACTATACATTTGTCAAGGACGCCCGTTCCTCGTTATCAATACTGTTAAAGATATCACCTTATAATAGATTTACAGTTAAATGTATATATATCCCTGGTGGTATCCCACCTCTTTATCTTGGATCATAGGTGAGCGCGAAAGCAGTAAAGAGGCAAAACACACCTATCTGATCAGCAAAACAGAAAATCACTTACAGACTCTTTCTTTTGCTCCTGTTTCGGGGTGACCGGTGGAACCTCGAAGGGCACTTCCATGTCAGCCCCCTCGAGAACTTTCGCCAGGTACCGGAGAGTGCGATCCCGGGGCAGGACACCCTCCTCCTCATAGCGAGACAACACATCCAGGGCCTTCTTGAAGGCCTTCTCCTTGGCTAATCAATACATAGACACAGTTATTATCATAAAGGCATGAAAAAACAACGTGAAACAATGTCCATTGGTCAGATTAAATAGGCTACAGAACAAAACTCAGTTGGTTGCCTCAGTTGAAATGGCTCAAAGTGCCGTGAAACCTCAGTTCAAACATATAGAAAATCATTTGACAGATTAGTTATAAAATTCCGGGGTATGAGTTTAACATGTAAAAACTTCTACGGTCTAATGAACAAGAGTTTTAACATATAGCAATGACTACTCACTGTAGGACCTAATGAGCCAGAATAACATCTCGTCTCTGTCGATGTTCATCAGATCTTTGGTCACATCCACAGCCTCCTCTAGCTTCGAAACCTGTAATAGTTGTATTTGGAAGAATATTTTTTTCAAAATTTGTTTTGAAATATTCATTAAACGAAGAACATATTACCCGAGTAAGTAAATGTTATGCAAGAACAAATGAATTGTAACTACACAACAGGTTTAATGGATTTAATCACCATAGGTGAATAACCTATAGAATTGGTTAAAATTAGTTAAAGTTACTATTTCAACAAATTTTGCGGCGGGGGTGTTCCGTCAGATCACGTGAGGCGCCACGGCTGTTCGAACAGCTGTAAACACTGTATAACACTCTGCCTCAAGGAGGCGCTGCCAGTCGCGAATCCTGGCCAATAACGTCTAGTATATATATGGTTGGTACCAGTGACTTCCGGAAAGTTAGTCGTTGGCGCTCGCCCTGGCGGAGATTACTTCATGCGTGTTACGTCACCAGCACATCAACGTCACTGTACACACGTTTTTTCTCCGCCAGATTTGGATCACAATGAATGTTTACTTTTTGTTGTAATAGTAACTTTAAAAGTGTCCTGAATATACAACCAACCATAGGTGGAAACACTATCTGGCTGAATAGGAGGACAGGCCACCACTGTGCACATATGGCCTGGACCGGGCCAAGGCACCACTGGGACACTTAGATATAAGGGTGACGCAGCCCCAGCCACTGGGACCTATTTCACGAAAATAGTTTAGCCGGCTACGGGGTATAGTCGGCTAAAATGGCTACATGGTAACTTTAGTCGACTAAGCCCCGTAGTCGGCTACACTGCGTGCGTGAAATCCTCCACTAGTGGAGCTTGCACGGGTCCATCTCCTACAATACAACCTAGGGCATGAGTCCTACGTGGGCCATGCTGAATCAATGGTTCGCCCTAACATAGAAGAAGGACCTTTGGGACCACGCCACTGACACGTGTGTCACTGTGCTCTTCTCCAGATGTTCATGTGACACCGGAGCTCTCTGGTACATCTGGGCGATCAATAAATCGTTTCTCATTCTGCATGAGAAAAGGCCAGATATGTTTGTCAGGTGGTAGTGAGTTTTCAGGCCCACCCACCAAGCTTTCCATGAAGAGTCTTTTGCAACACGAGTTGATGAGTTTCATGTTGGCACGGAGTCCGGGTGTCTGCAAAAGATGCGTCAAACACATTGTTACTCGCTATTAAATGGACCAGTTGTTTCACGCACAAATATATTGAGTGTTCGGACAATGAACTTTAGGCACTCAAAAACTATACGGGTGTCAGAAATTTAACTTTCAATGTTGTCCAAAGTTGCCCTTTAAATATAAATTGAAGAGCACAATAAAAATTTACTAGTATAGTAAAGGAGTTAAATAACATACTAATAACTCAGACATGTTCCGCCGATTATTAAAACAACGGCAATAAAAGATTTATGCAAAGTCACATTTACCAAAACTGTAACATTGGTTTCAAATGGAAAGAAACATATGGCAGAACACATGTTAGCAGCAAACATGGAAATATCTACGATTTGTGTGTTGTCCACTGTTTTATTGAACAGTTTCATGGGTGCCGCACCGACTCCAGGCAATAAATGTTAGTGATACGAATATACTTCTGTCACTAACCAGGCCATTCAATATAACTCTTGATCCGGACATGATTTTCCGAGAAACAACTTTTTGAATAGCTTTAAAATAACACACAAAATAATAATAAGAACTGTTTATCATCTACTAATGTATTATATAAACTGGACCATGTCAATACATTTAATATGAAACATGTATAAGTAGGTATCGACTCCGGACTGACCTGGAGTAGCTTTCTGGCCTGTTTGGGCTTTCCGCACTCGATGAAGTCGAAGACCAGGTACTGGAGAACATCCAGCTCCCCCTTGACAGTGGACACGAGGTCCACCACTGCCAGACCAACAACAATATGGCTGTCACCATAGGACTCAGACAAAGAAGGGGCTACTGGCTACAGATATTATTACATAAAGTACCCTTTAACATAGGATTCAGGCAAACAAGCCACTATGGGCTACTGATATTATGACATAAATTATCCTTCGAAAATCATTGAATCCGTATTCCGAAGTAGTCCACTGTACAATGTAAAGTTGAAAACCAGCGTAATATGAATAGCCATAACGAAAACATCCGATGTATTATATTTCAACACGTTTACCAGAAACCCTTCACCCTTGTGGATGTTTTTGGTTTAAGTAAGAAACATTAATCTCTGTAGATGATATAGCGACAAGGGAAGGGTCAAGGTAGAGAGAAGCCACGCCTCCGGGAGAAAAAGCCCCTACTCTTTGCGAAGAAAGACCGGGGCTTTTTATCCTGCACAAACATAAGCATCTGCACAGGTGGGATTTGAACCCCACACCGGGGCGCTTGGGCTGGCCTAGCAGGGCAGACTCGACAATAGCTGAAAGCACTACCTACTGGACCACCGGGTGCGGATGACCAACATAGCGGCTGACACCAAAGGGTTACAGATATACTGGCGCGCCCCCGGAAGTGACGTCATTACGCACCTTTCTGCAGCCTGTCGGCGTCCTCTCTGTTGATGAAGTACCTGAAGACCTGGTTAAAGGACGCCGCCTTGCCGTACCTGGTCACGAAGTGCTCCTGGAGAGACACCAGGCCGTCCGGGTTGTCCCTGCAACGAGTTCACTATCCCCTTAACATTCAGCTTTATTGGCGAGAAAGTTGACGAATTGTTTGAGGTTTACGCCACTGTGTGCACATTGAGGCGGGAAAAATAAGTGGGCCTAGTGCATGCGGGAAAGATTCCCGCGTTCAGTGTTGCTATGGAGACATTGACGCCACCATGACGATATCTGGTGAAAGTGACATTCATCCGACAATTCCTCAACTGTGGCGATAATACATACAGCAAATCCCCCAAATCCCGAAAATCTCACACATGAACCCCAAAGTACAAAGTGATGTAATGTAGATAACAAACCATTGAATGACCAAAGGCCTTTAAGATGTCATTCATACTCACTCTTTAAGGTAGGCAGAGTTGACGATATCAAGGAGGCTGACTGTTCCCTTGTGGACATATCCCAGGTCAAAGAGAAGGTCAAGGACGTCGCGGGTAACTTCCGCCGGATGGTGCTCAACGCAGGCCTGAAGCACGTCTTCGCACTTGTCGCACAACTCGTAGCGGGCGGTCCAGGCCTTCTTCGCCGGGAGGCCCTCCGCCCCCTCCCCCTCTGTGGCTGCCTTGGTCGTCGGGTCTTCGGATAATTGCTTGATCTCTTCCAGACTAGATTTGGCCTCTGTGGATGAAACGCAAATGGGTGTTTTATGCCGCTTTTGTGCACAGAAGGGCTAAAGTGGGCTAAGAGCCCCCCCACCCCCCGGGACGGGACCATGAATTATAACATGCTCCAGATTAGGTGCCTGAGCCGAAACCAGAACCTATCGGTCTGCGGTCTAGTGCGCCAACCACTACCCCAGTGGTCCCGGAATAGATATAACAACCGAGAAAGTAAAAGGACCCTCCTCTGATGATGCCTTGTGATACGGAACGAAAGTAGGTCCCGGAGTAGAAATAATAATCGAGGAATTAAAAGGACACACCAACTACTAGGAATGAGTGATTACTATCGGGGAAGTATACTTACTGTCCACCTGGCTTTGTGTGATGTAGACATGAGCCAAGGCGAGCTGTACTTGTCTGGAGACGTAACCCTCTTCATCCCTATACACCGTGGCCAGTGACAGCGTCACCAGGTGAGGAGGTGGCAGTAAAGAACGAGGGATGAAATATATGTATATTATGAACATTGATTTATGCATTTAGCAGTTTGGCCTCTGAACAACACTTTAGAAGCTAGTTCCCCGTGTGACGTTGTCTATGAAAACTTGGGGCCACTTGGGTGTATTTAGAAGGTTACAAGGGGGTGATATATTCGGCATGTTTCACTGTTTAAATTAATTGGTATCACGTAGAACGCTTCAGTGGAGTGTTTTTAAAGTTAAAATCTGCACAATTGGTACAAGAACTTTCTGACATTCGTGGATCATCAATAGGGTCAAAGTACGCAGTCTATTTAGCATTATTTACTTTTAAAATATATCGATTTTTTTTTTTTAAATACAGGAAGAGACGTTCCGGTCCCTGTGGACTATCATCAGTGAGGCGGCTTCGCTATTCAGCGCCACCTACAGGAGCTCCTTGAACTGCAGCGCCTGCTCCACGTTTCCCTTGTGCCTGGCCTCCAGGACCGCCAGACTCTGGATCACAGACCGGTTGTACATGAAACCCCGCTGATCCATAGACTGCTTTACCTCCTGGGCCCGCTCCAGGTTCTGCCGGAGAGGTGTGAGAAACGGGATCGAAGGTCAGGGAGAGCACGAGCGCTTAACTTCTTCGTTCATTATTAGTCCACACACGGTCCTCTGCACTGAGCCCCACCTTTCATAGTAAGCTTATATAGCGAAGAGTATGCAACAAAAAACCGGCGCTGCCAATACCGCCTCAACTTCCAAGTCCCTCGGCAAGCGAAAATGCCATTATCCCACCATACGTCTCCATTTCTAACATCACAAATAGTTTACCTTCTTAACTAAACTTACTTTAGATCATAATATTCGCAGTTATTACAGCAAAATTACGCATTTGTGCAGAACACCACGCAATCCCACTTTTCAGAGGGATCGCGATAGACGGAACACGCATTGTTGACAATCGAACGACGCAGGCGAGCCATGACTGGACGAAACTAGACACACCCGCTAGATACGGAATCGCACGCGCGTGTTGGGAAATGGACTGTTCATTTCAAATCCGCAGGGGGAGCAATAGATCTGTAAAATTTAATAGACTGCCAACAAAACAAAAGGCACGCGCTTAAAAAATCTCATCTTATGAGTATCTTGGTTCGATTGAGATTTGTCCATTTCTCTTTCATAGAGAGAATAAAATAAATATTTCGCGCATTTTATCTCAATACTATAAAATGCCTCTCCCGCCCCCTCCTTAAGCTATTCCGATGATAAATGACAAGTCCTTAAATTTCATCATTAACAATATGCATTCCGTCTATCGCGATCCCTCGCTGAAAAGTGGGATTACGTGGCGTTCTGCACAAATGCGTCATTTTGCCGTAGTAACTGCGAATATTATTATCTAAAGTAAGTTTAATTAAGAAGATAAAGTATCTGTGATGCTGGAAATGGGGACGTATGGTGGGATAATGGCATTTTAGCTAGCCGAGGGACTTGCAAGTTGAGTCGGTATTGGCAGCGCCGGTTTTTTGTTGCATACTCTTTGCTATATATAGACTATGAGAGGTGAGGCTTAGTGCAGATGACCGCGTGGGGACTAATAATGAACGAAGAAGTTAAGCGCTCGTGAGGGAGAGTATCTGGCAGCGCCCACTATTCGGGGTTTCCGAGGTGTGTGTGCGACGATTTCTGACAAGGAATATATGACTACACGTACCCCTTTAATGGTCAATGTTATGACTTGGTGTACGTACCCCTTTAATGCTCAATGTTATGACTTGGTGTACGTACCCCTTTAATGCTCAATGTTATGACTTGGTGTACGTACCCCTTTAATGCTCAATGTTATGACTTGGTGTATGTACCCCTTTAATGCTCAATGTTATGACTTGGTGTACGTACCCCTTTAGTGCTCAATGTTATGACTTGGTGTACGTACCCCTTTAATGCTCAATGTTATGACTTGGTGTACGTACCCCTTTAATGCTCAATGTTATGACTTGGTGTACGTACCCCTTTAATGCTCAATGTTATGACTTGGTGTATGTACCCCTTTAATGCTCAATGTTATGACTTGGTGTACGTACCCCTTTAGTGCTCAATGTTATGACTTGGTGTATGTACCCCTTTAATGCTCAATGTTATGACTTGGTGTATGTACCCCTTTAATGCTCAATGTTATGACTTGGTGTACGTACCCCTTTAGTGCTCAATGTTATGACTTGGTGTATGTACCCCTTTAATGCTCAATGTTATGACTTGGTGTATGTACCCCTTTAATGCTCAATGTTATGACTTGGTGTACGTACCCCTTTAGTGCTCAATGTTATGACTTGGTGTATGTACCCCTTTAATGCTCAATGTTATGACTTGGTGTATGTACCCCATTAATGCTCAATGTTATGACTTGGTGTACGTACCCCTTTAATGCTCAATGTTATGACTTGGTGTACGTACTCCTTTAATGCTCAATGTTATGACTTGGTGTACGTACCCCTTTAATGCTCAATGTTATGACTTGATGTATGTACCCCATTAATGCTCAATGTTATGACTTGGTGTACGTACCCCTTTAATGCTCAATGTTATGACTTGATGTATGTACCCCTTTAATGCTCAATGTTATGACTTGGTCCACGTACCCCCTGGTGGCTGTATCGCCGGAGCAGCTCAATCTCAGCACGGTTTTTCAGCAGCCTGTGTCTAGGGTTGTCTTCAAGGACCTGCGCCAACTTCTCGTCTGACAGAGACCGCATCGACTGCAGCGCCTGAGCGGGAAGCGGAGGAAACACCGTGAACACAATACACCAACAAATAGGGATAATCAACAGCGGATTATTTTGAGCAAGCAGTAATTCGGTAACGTCATCTCTATTTGCTACCCACCGTAGTACGCACATTTCAAACGAGAGTTAAATGACGCCCGTCTACGTGAGCTCAGTGTGTTTATTAAGAAAATTAAAAAAACAAAAGCTATTCGTACGCCTGATTTTTTCCAGACAAAGGCAGGAAAAATGTTCAGATGAGCTTAGTATGAGGTCTTAACGACTCGCCACAACGTCTGAACTCAAAACACGGAAGACAAAGCTAACGAGAAGATCCACATTTCTCAGGAAAACAGGAAAACGATCAAGCGAACTCACCTCATGCACGTCGTTTTGTCTCCGATCGACGTCCTCGGAGCTCTCTCTCTCAGATTTCTCCATGGCACGCTGACCGGGCCGGGTAGAACCACACATTACATATCACAGGGATACAAGGTTAACATCAACAGGTGCTTTGTATATCAATGCTACGATGGACAGGCTTACTCCAGTGACTACGGGGCCGACTACGGGGCTTAGTCGCCTAAGGTTACCATGTAAATGCTGGGCGATTTTAGAAAGACTAAGCCCCGTAGCCGGTTATACGTTGCAAGATCTAAAGTAACATTATTGAGAGGCAATAGATGTTGTCAATGGATCACTTCTTAACACTATGACTTTATAAAAGTCTACAACGGTAGCTTGTACCACCCAGGATGCAGGGGAAATTATTCGTTATGCAACATGAATGATGAAGCCTTACCATGACCACGGTCATGTGATGTACAATACTTCTACACTTACCTCTGTGCTTTCTGTCGGCAGAGAAGATTTCAACAAACTTTCCTTCGCAGTGGGATTCAACGGGAAGCCCTTTAAAAATCCAATCGATGACCAGATTTAGAGTATTTTAGATATCAACATAACATATTATCGACTGCAGACATACGATGAGTTCATCACAATCCATGCAGATACACTTCATGTCACTGAGCAGGACATTGAGAATTAGGAACTACATGTACATGTGTATATCAACTGGCCGTAAATAAATATATTGGCTGGAAATATACTGGGCGTAAATAATTATTCGATGTCAGGAACTAAAATCATTTTCACGACGGGATATAAACCATAAATGATGAGTAACGTAAATTAGCAACATATTCATCCAGGCACCGAGGTGCGTGGGTGGTGGCGGTGGGGGGTTTGCGGGAGGGCGGGGGTTTGCGTGTGAGGGGGGTGCGGGTGGAGGGGGTAGCGCACCTTGTCAGCCCAGGCGTTGACCAGACGCAGCTTGTCCTCGGGGCTGACGGCCTTGGCATCCACCACCCTCTGCAGCACGGTGGCCATATCAGACCCCAGGTTGCCGCGGGGCAGGTGCCGCTTGGCGTAGCGGTCCAACATCTGACCGGAGAAGGTTGGTTGGTTAAATATTCATGACGTTTTAACCAATAGATCCAGGCTTTCAATCATTCACTGACATCACTGTTGCTTTTATCCAATCATGTGGTGAAAAAAGGTCTTCCACGTGCGTTATGTCGGACAAACATTTCGGACAAACAAAGCAGCATGTCACTTTCTTGTCAGTTTCAGAGATGAGTACTTCTCACTTGTACCAACCATCAGCTATGATTGTCAATTTCATCCTTACGATTAAGGAAAAGCGACTCAATCGTGGGCAGGGCTTAGTGCGGTCTGCCTATTCTGGTCACATCCCGTCAATGGGAGAAGGAAGGGAAGAGCTGAGCCATGTCCCCGGGGGTAACCCCCTACTCTTTGCGCAGAAGAACATGTGATCTTTATCCTGAGACCACACAGACATGGCCACAAGGGGGCGCAAACCACCGATCCACGTGCCGTCAGGCTCCCAGGTGGCCTGAGCACTCAATGCGAGATCACTAACCCACTGAGCTATCGGGGCGGCTCCCTGGGGGGAGAAGGAGGGTTGGTGGGGTTAATCAAGTAGGTTGGGCTGGCCTAGCAGAGCATACTAGATAGTAGCCAGACGCGGTACCCTATGCCACGAGACGACCCCCCAGAAGGAGTCAACCTCAAGTATTAGAACTCCAGACTTACAATCGGAGTGGGAGTTAGCAGCGAATGTGACTATCGAGGGGTTGGTAACAACACTCAGCTAAAGCGTATCAAGTATTAATAAATGTATGCAATTCTAAGACGAATAGAATAAGAATATTATGTAATACTTACCTTCATATGTACATGCATATTTATACCTCATCATGTCATGGCCAGTATACCAATTGTGTTACTGATTGTTACTGATTCATCATTGACTTTTAAATAACGACGTTAAGCGAAAGTTATCTTGTAGCATCTTGAAGTGGAGTGACGAGAACTCAATGCAAGGTAGTAAACACAAGAGGGGTGAATGGTTGATGACGATGTAAAATACAAGACAGCGACAACGGCCACGTGGTACGAGCTTAACGAACGAGCACCAGGGTCTCTTACATTGACCACACCCTCAGCATCAAGTGTCTTGGCGTAGCTCTGCGGTAACAAAGACTTCAGGGCCAATAAGCCGATGTAGGCATCTGCAAGATTTAAAACGACATTCGTCAAAACAGTCACAGAATTGTTCACACAGATCTCGCCTCATTATGTTATATATGTATTCCCATAATACTAAAGGCGTGTTATTTCCTTTGTGAGAGAGCAAAATATACGTCTGCTGCTTTCATGTAAAATATGAATGGGTTAAACTGGGCCATTATACGCCATAGGATAATGAAATGATATTAATTTGATTTCGACTTTAATGACGATGAAGAATGAGTGAACGAATCAAACATGCTTCAGGTTAGGTGTCCGAGCCCGGATTCGAACCCAGGACCTATTGATCTTCCATCTAGTGCGCTAACCACCAATCAGGGTGGCCCCAGGATAATGACATGACTGGACAAGAGAGGAGAAAAATTCTTCTGAGGAAATGTTGGACTGTTTTTAGTTCCATTTTGCGGCCCTAATAAAGGTTGGCTGGACTAAGAGAACCCCGGACACTAAAATGGGGCAGGATTTAATATGCCCTGGATCGCTCTCTCAACGCAGACCGGGGAGAGGGCAGGGGGGAGGGGGGGGGGGGCTGAGGTACGTACCGGTGTTAATGGCGTCCTCGTAGCGTCCTTCTCTCGTCATCCAGATGGCCTTCAATGATGCCAGACTGTCCTCAGCCACGCCAACATCCTGCGACAGGTAAAATGTACACACAGGGTCAGGCGGTTACTGGTACCTCTAGGAAATGAGGACACCGGTACAGCGCGTCAAAAGCGATTAGATAGAGTCATTACTTGTTCATAGCTATTTAGTTGATGTTAAAGTATCTGCCAAACCTAGCTAGTGGCAGAAAACCAGAGGTACATACAAGATCCAGGGCCGGTAATCATAGACATTAATTAGCTCTACGCAAATCTACTTAGTGTTAAGTGGAGCATTTGTCGAGCGATTTTCGGGTTCAAAACAGAAGAAAAGTACTCACGAAAGACTTGGATTTTCTGAATTGAGAAAGTGCCCAAATTATACTACATCTCCTTTCTGGATCAGGAACCCCACCAAAACGAGCTGGAGAAGCTACCACCACAAGGCGTTGTTCGTGCGTAATTTACGTCATCGCTTTGAATAGCACCCCTGTTATATACGCTAACTCGTATGCGAACCAAAGATTGCGTCGCGTTAACTGTACCAACCTTCAATTTGCCCAGTACGGTTTCCATAGGAACGCCCATCTTCTCGAGAGGATTCAGCGCGTGGAAGTAGATGTCGAACAGAGCTCTCTGCTCGATCCCGCACATCTCCTGCATGTCTCTCACAGTGTTGTACAGGCCTGGTATAAACAGGAGTAAAAGGAGACAGAGCTACAAGCAGCATATGATACCACGTTGTGCCTCGTTTAGCAAGAAAAGCTCAGTTATAAATGCATTTCTAACATGAGGTTCAACGATAAAACTAATGTCTTTGAAAAATAAAACCAGCTTTGTCAAACCTTGACGTCATTTTGAATGTTCCTCTAGCGGTCAACGCTACAGTGTTGTAAAAATAACTATCTGTTATGGGAACCAATACCTGCATCTCATTGTATATATTTGGAATTAGGTTGGTTGGGCGTATAATCAGGACGCTTTAACCACTTTTGGTCATATCGCGCCAATGGGAGAAGGAAGGGAGAGTGGAGCCATGTCCCTGAGGGGTAACCTTCGGGATTAGGAACAACGCTTATACACTAATGCAAGTTAAACAGCTAAAAAGTGTTATAACATCGCTATATACCGGTCATCATGAGCATGTGACGTGCAAAATCCATTGGAAGCTAGCAATGCAACGATATCGGCCTGGGGCTGTATTATTACTCATCGCGTAGGCTACGCCACTAGACTTAGCGCTAAGTGGAAGATTTCTCGAGCGATTATCGGGTTCAAAATACATGAGTAGTCACCCAAGAAGTGGCTTTTCTGAATTGAAAAAGTGCTAAAATTATATTGAAGAGGATTTCTTAATCATGAGTACCACCAAAACGAGCTGGTGAGGCTAAGACGAAAATGCACTTTTCGTGCATTACTTACGAGGAGATTATGAATACGGTCCCTGGGCATTACTACGGGTGTTGACCACGAGGAAACGCTAACGAAGGGGCTACGACAGGGTATACATGCAGATATGGTAGCCGTGATGCTCCTCGTGTTCCACGCGGATACTCACCCTCAGTATCGCGCTGCTCAATGTGGTTCTTGAAGAGCGGCCAGAAGTAATGTCTCTCTATCTTTGCTCCCTGAAATATCACCAACAGAGGCTCATTATAGCTTCTGGAATTATAACCAGGTACAACGCCGTCAAGTGTTAAAGTCCTGACATTACGTGGTGGGATAGCCATATGTTCTTACCGTGTTACCCAGTCAAGACATGTTACACATATTTTGTCGCTTCTCAGGATAATCCTTCCTTGGATGATTAAACGAGTACGCAGCCTAATTAGCTCTTTTCGATTTGTGTCTTGAACAAGTAATACCTTTTTCAATTAAATTCTCTTAGCTTAATATAGTGCATAGTCTACAAAAACATTTTCTTACCTTCTTTTTCATTTCTCGAAATACACTAAGTGCATATGCTACAAGAGAGTCAAATGTAGAAAATATAATTATGTTATGTTGGATATGTCACTATTTCCACAATTAAGAAATATATAAAGTCATTTTAAATAAAATTTACGTCCCAGTTGATATGTTGCCCTTTCGTGGGAGGCTTTTCCTCCGTAGTTGGGTCAGTCATATGTATGTGTAGAACCTGTAAAGACTCCGTACCTAGGTGAGCGACCTGCATGTCCCTTAACGCCTCCGTACGTGGGCCAGTGCTCTGTATAATCCATCCCTACATACTCTATACCTGGGTCAGATAAAAACGGCCCTTAACGACTCCGTACTCGCGTCAGTACCATGTATGGCCCTTGACGACTCCGTACCGGCGTCAGTGGCATGTATAACCCCTACAGATTCTATTCCTGGGTCAGGTATGTCCCCTAAAGACTCCGTACCTGGGACAGTGCCCTGTATAATCCATCCCTACATACTCTATAATTGGGTCAGATATGTCCCCTAAGGACTCTGTACCTGGGTCAGTGCCCTGCATGTCTCTTTAAGACTCCGTACCTGGGCCAGTGCCCTGTTCGGCCCTTACCGACTCCGTACCTGCATCAGTGGCATGTATGTCCCTTCAAGACTTCGTATCTGGGCCAGTACCCTCTATGTCCCCTAAAAGACTCCGTATCTGCGTAAGTGCCCTGTACGGCCCTTAACGACTCCGTACTCGCGTCAGTACCATGTATGGCCATTAACGACTCCGTACCGGCGTCAGAGGCATGTACAACCCCTACAGATTTTATACCTGGGTCAGGTACGTCCCCTAAAGACTCCGTACCTGGGCCAGTGCCCTGTATAATCCATCCCTACAGACTCCATACCTGGGTCAGATATGTCCCCTTAAGACTCCGTACCTGGGTCAGATGTCCCCTTAAGACTCCCTACCTGGGTCAGATATGTCCCATAAAAGACTCCGTACCGGGGTCAATGCCCTGTATGTCTCCTAAAGACTCCGTACCTGGGTCAGTGCCCTGTATGGCCCATAGGGCCACGGTATCCAGAGACTCGTCCAGCCGCCCCATCTCCTTCAGCCTCTCCACCAGCTTCACCAGCTCCTTCACGTCCTGGACACAAACAGTGAACGGTGAGTTTAGTCATTGCGCTCACAACTCCTGCTGTCATCTGGACGTCTTAATATGATATCGTAAATCTTCATTATGCATCGCCTGAACTACTGCTCAAACATAACAGGACAAAATACCAACATGAATGTCACAAACGGAAATCTGTATTTGCGGTATTAACATTTAAGTATTT
Source organism: Arenicola marina (assembly GCA_964019135.1). Lineage (NCBI taxonomy): Eukaryota > Metazoa > Annelida > Polychaeta > Arenicolidae > Arenicola > Arenicola marina. The sequence continues at coordinate 40,032,934 of OZ025252.1, forward strand.
CGGTCGGCTGGTTGACTATCACCTATATCTTCGGTGCTGTTAACACTGACCTCAATCGTAATCACTCGGTGGTGTTAACCACGACCTTCACCCTCAACTCCGTTGACAATAACCTTCACCCCCGATGCTGTTGACGCCAACCATCACTCACCCTGTGGTTGGTGACCATGACCTTCACCCCCGTGCTGTTGACCATCACTTTCACCCCCCGATGCGGTTGACCCCGGCCATCACTAACCCTGTGGTTGGTGACCATGACCTTCACCCCCGTGCTGTCGACCATGACCTTCACCCCCCATGACGTTGACCCCGACCATCACTCACCCTGTGGTTGGTGACCATGACCTTCACCCCCGTGCTGTTGACCCCGACCATCACTAACCCTGTGGTTGGTGACCCATGACCTTCACCCCCGTGCTGTCGACTATGACCTTCACCCCCCTGCTGTTGACCCCGAACATCACTCACCCTGTGGTTGGTGACCATGACCTTCACCCCCGCGCTGTTGACCATGACTTTCATCCCCCCATGATGTTGACCCCGATCCTCACTCACCCTGTGGTTGGTGACCATGACCTTCACCCCGTGTTGTTGACCCCGACCATCACTCACCCTGTGGTTGGTGACCATGACCTTCACTCCCGTGCTGTTGACCCCGACCATCACTCACCCTGTGGTTGGTGACCATGGCCTTGAGGAGACGTGTGTAGGTGAGGTTCATGTAGCTGTCGTCGGGGACCGAGATGATACAGGCCAGCGTCTCCAGAGCCTCCTTGTCGTGGCCCAAGGTCACCAGCTCGTAGGCGCAGTTCTGGGCGTCGTGGTTGTATGGGGGACGCGTCGCGTAGTTCCGGGTCAGCAGGTCAAACATCTGAAGGGCGGTCATAGCCATTGTGTAAGTAAACATCAGTATTCATAGTATTTGTATTAATATATATTGCCTCGACGCAGCGGACATTATTAGACAATAATTGGGGGTTCATGCCATAACGCAGCCGTCACGATATTCATCATGGTTCATTGGCCAAAGTCACTTACTGAACCATAAATCAGACTCAATCGAGAAAATAAAACTAACTAAATGTTCCCCGAGTGAAATTCTTAACAATATAATTAATTGCATTAGCAGCGTTATCAGACAGTTTAATTACTTACACAGCATACGAGGCATACAATAATGAGCTAGTAGCCATTGATAACACAGTGTTAGTAGCCATTATACACTTCTATTATCTACCACGCAAAGGTGATTGACACAGTAATGAGCTCGTAACCATTGGTAACAGCGTTAGCAACACCATTAAAAACCTCTATCATCGACCACGCAAACGAGACTTACACAGTAATGAGCTGGTAATAATCATTGACAATAGAAGTGAACTCACCAAGGTCTTGATGTCGGTGTGGCCGGCTTTAATGGCGACAACAGCCGTGTCAAAGAGGTGGCGAGACTGCAGCATCATCTCCTCCGCCTCCGCCATTTGTAGGACCTGCCAGACGGGATATTAAGTAGGACGCTCTAACCTCTGTATGCCATATATAGCAACAATGGAAGGGGTCAAGGTAGCGGGGAGCCATGAGTCTGGGAGTAACCCCCTACACTTTGCGAAATAAAACATGGGATCCGTGTGCAGGCTGTCCAGCACACCCTCATGAAAAAGTTGGACAAAAGTAGGAATGGAAATACAGAAAAAGTAGGACAAAAGTAGGAAAATAGAAGTAATAAGTATGACTCAAATAGCATATGTAGCAACATTATTCCGGATAAACAAATGACAAAAAGTTATATTACTGAGAAAATGCTTTTTTAGAACATTTCTTATATGCTGCTCAGCTGTACCTGTATTTTCATTATTAGAACTTGACAGACACTAGTGTTGATTTAAAGATATATCAGGACGCAAAAACAAAATACCTCTGACTTTTGCAATAATAGAAGCGATATGCACACTTCTACAGCAATTCATGACATTTTGAAATTGCGCCTGGTGAAGCAAATACCAAAAAGTAAGAAAAAGTGGGAAAATGTAGGTACTTTCAAGAAAAAGTAGGAAAAATAGAATGGAGATAAAAAAGTAGGAAAAAGTAGGAAAAGTAGGATCACTGGACAGCCTGCGTGTGTCGTACACACATTTGTAGATATTTCTTGCATAGTTGGGGCTCGCACTGCAGTCGCTGGCCCCACGCACGCCTCTATCACACAACCTGAGTGGTGGTAACACAACACGATACTGGTATTATCGTTGGCTCCACGCACGCCTCTATGACACAACCCGAGCGGTGGCGACACGACACGATACTGGTATTATCGCTGGCTCCACGCACGCCTCTATCACACAACCCGAGCGGTGGCGACACGACACGATACTGGTATTATCGCTGGCTCCACGCACGCCTCTATCACACAACCCGAGCGGTGGCGACACGACACGATACTGGTATTATAGCTGGCTCCACCCACGCCTCTATCACACAACCAGAGCGGTAGTAACACGACACGATACTGGTATTATCGCTGGCTCCACGCACGCCTCTATCACACAACCTGAGCGGTGGTAACACGACACGATACTGGTATTATCGCTGGCTCCACGCACGTCTCTATCACACAACCAGAGCGGTAGTAACACGACACGATACTGGTATTATCGCTGGCTCCACGCACGTCTCTATCACACAACCAGAGCGGTAGTAACACGACACGATACTGGTATTATCGCTGGCTCCACGCACGCCTCTATCACACAACCCGAGCGGTAGTAACACGACACGATACTGGTATTATCGCTGGCTCCAAGCACGCCTCTATCACACAACCCGAGCGGTAGTAACACGACACGATACTGGTATTATCGCTGGCTCCACGCACGCCTCTATCACACAACCTGAGCGGTGGTAACACGACACGATACTGGTATTATCGCTGGCTCCACGCACGCCTCTATCACACAACCAGAGCGGTCGTAACACGACACGATACTGGTATTATCGCTTGCTCCACGCACGCCTCTATCACACAACCTGAGCGGTGGCAACACGACCCGATATTGGTATTGTCGCTGGCTCCACGCACGCCTCTATCACACAACCTGAGCGGTGGTAACACGACACGATACTGGTATTATCGCTGGCTCCACCCACGCCTCTATCACACAACCAGAGCGGTAGTAACACGACACGATACTGGTATTATCGCTGGCTCCACGCACGCCTCTATCACACAACCTGAGCGGTGGCAACACGACCCGATATTGGTATTGTCGCTGGCTCCACGCACGCCTCTATCACACAACCTGAGCGGTGGTAACACGACACGATACTGGTATTATCGCTAGTTCCACCCACGCCTCTATCACACAACCAGAGCAGTGGTAACACCACACGATACTGGTATTGTCGCTGGCTCCACGCACGCCTCTATCACACAACCAGAGTGGTGGCAACACGACACGATACTGGTATTATCGTTGGCTCCATGCACGCCTCTATCACACAACCCGAGCGGTGGTAACACGACACGATACTGGTACTATCGCTGGCTCCACGCACGCCTCTATCACACAACCCGAGCGGTGGTAACACGACACGATACTGGTATTGTCGCTGGCTCCACGCACGCCTCTATCACACAACCAGAGCGGTGGTGACACGACACGATACTGGTATTATCTCTAGCTCCACGCACGCCTCTATCACACAACCCGAGCGGTAGTAACATGACACGATACTGGTATTATCTCTAGCTCCACGCACGCCTCTATCACACAACCCGAGCGGTGGTAACACGACACGATACTGGTACTATCGCTGGCTCCACGCACGCCTCTATCACACAACCCGAGCGGTGGTAACACGACACGATACTGGTATTGTCGCTGGCTCCACGTACGCCTCTATCCCACAACCCGAGCGGTGGTAACACGACACGATGCTGGTATTATCGCTTGCTCCACGCACGCCTCTATCACACAGCCAGAGCCGTGGTAACACGACACGATACTGGTATTATCGCTGGCTCCACCCACGCCTCTATCACACAACCAGAGCGGTAGTAACACGACACGATACTGGTATTATCCCTGGTTCCAACCACGCCTCTATCACACAACCTGAGCGGTAGTAACACGACACGATACTGGTATTATCCCTGGTTCCAACCACGCCTCTATCACACAACCTGAGTGGTTGTAACACGACACGATACTGGTATTATCGCTGGCTCCACGCAGGCCTCTATCACACAACCAGAGCGGTCGTAACACGACACGATGCTGGTATTATCGCTGGCTCCACCCACGCCTCTATCACACAACCAGAGCGGTAGTAACACGACACGATACTGGTATTATCCCTGGTTCCAACCACGCCTCTATCACACAACCTGAGTGGTTGTAACACGACACGATACTGGTATTATCGCTGGCTCCACGCACGCCTCTATCACACAACCCGAGCGGTGGCAACACCACACGATACTGGTATTATCGCTTGCTCCACGCACGCCTCTATCACACAGCCAGAGCCGTGGTAACACGACACGATACTGGTATTATCGCTGGCTCCACCCACGCCTCTATCACACAACCAGAGCGGTAGTAACACGACACGATACTGGTATTATCCCTGGTTCCAACCACGCCTCTATCACACAACCTGAGTGGTTGTAACACGACACGATACTGGTATTATCGCTGGCTCCACGCACGCCTCTATCACACAACCCGAGCGGTGGCAACACGACACGATACTGGTATTATCGCTACTTCCACCCACGCCACTATCACACAACCAGAGCGGTGGTAACACGACACGATACTGGTATTATCGCTGGCTCCACGCACGCCTCTATCACACAACCTGAGCGGTGGTAACACGACACGATACTGGTATTATCGCTAGTTCCACCCACGCCTCTATCACACAACCAGAGCGGTGGTAACACGACACGATACTGGTATTATCGCTGGCTCCACGCACGTCTCTATCACACAATCCGAGCGGTGGTAACACGACACGATACTGGTATTATCGCTAGTTCCACCCACGCCTCTATCACACAACCAGAGCAGTGGTAACACCACACGATACTGGTATTGTCGCTGGCTCCACGCACGCCTCTATCACACAACCAGAGTGGTGGCAACACGACACGATACTGGTATTATCGTTGGCTCCATGCACGCCTCTATCACACAACCCGAGCGGTGGTAACACGACACGATACTGGTATTGTCGCTGGCTCCACGCACGCCTCTATCACACAACCAGAGCGGTGGTGACACGACACGATACTGGTATTATCTCTAGCTCCACGCACGCCTCTATCACACAACCTGAGCGGTAGTAACATGACACGATACTGGTATTATCGCTGGCTCCACGTACGCCTCTATCACACAACCAGAGCGGTCGTAACACGACACGATACTGGTATTATCGCTGGCTCTACGCACGCCTCTATCACACAACCCGAGCGGTGGTAACACGACACGATACTGGTATTGTCGCTGGCTCCACGCACGCCTCTATCACACAACCAGAGCGGTGGTGACACGACACGATACTGGTATTATCGCTGGCTCTACGCACGCCTCTATCACACAACCCGAGCGGTGGTAACACGACACGATACTGGTATTGTCGCTGGCTCCACGCACGCCTCTATCACACAACCAGAGCGGTGGTAACACGACACGATACTGGTATTGTCGCTGGCTCCACGCACGCCTCTATCACACAACCAGAGCGGTGGTGACACGACACGATACTGGTATTATCGCTGGCTCCACCCACGCCTCTATCACACAACCAGAGCGGTCGTAACACGACACGATACTGGTATTATCTCTAGCTCCACGCACGCCTCTATCACACAACCCGAGCGGTAGTAACACGACACGATACTGGTATTATCGCTGGCTCCACGTACGCCTCTATCACACAACCAGAGCGGTCGTAACACGACACGATACTGGTATTATCGCTGGCTCTACGCACGCCTCTATCACACAACCCGAGCGGTGGTAACAAGACACGATACTGGTATTATCGCTTGCTCCACGCAGGCCTCTATCACACAACCAGAGCGGTGGTGACACGACACGATACTGGTATTATCTCTAGCTCCAGGCACGCCTCTATCACACAACCCGAGCGGTAGTAACACGACACGATACTGGTATTATCGCTGGCTCCACGTACGCCTCTATCACACAACCAGAGCGGTCGTAACACGACACGATACTGGTATTATCGCTGGCTCTACGCACGCCTCTATCACACAACCCGAGCGGTGGTAACACGACACGATACTGGTATTGTCGCTGGCTCCACGCACGCCTCTATCACACAACCAGAGCGGTGGTGACACGACACGATACTGGTATTATCTCTAGCTCCACCCACGCCTCTATCACACAACCTGAGTGGTGGTAACACCACACGATACTGGTATTATCGCTGGCTCCACGTACGCCTCTATCACACAACCAGAGCGGTCGTAACACGACACGATACTGGTATTATCGCTGGCTCTACGCACGCCTCTATCACACAACCCGAGCGGTGGTAACACGACACGATACTGATATTATCGCTTGCTCCACGCACGCCTCTATGACACAGCCAGAGCGGTCGTAACACGACACGATACTGGTATTATCGCTGGCTCTACGCACGCCTCTATCACACAACCCGAGCGGTGGTAACACGACACGATACTGGTATTATCGCTTGCTCCACGCAGGCCTCTATCACACAACCCGAGCGGTGGTAACACGACACGATACTGGTATTATCGCTTGCTCCACGCACGCCTCTATCACACAGCCAGAGCGGTCGTAACACGACACGATACTGGTATTATCGCTGGCTCTACTCACGCCTCTATCACACAACCCGAGCGGTGGTAACACGACACGATACTGGTATTATCGCTTGCTCCACGCACGCCTCTATCACACAACCAGAGCGGTCGTAACACGACACGATACTGGTATTATCGCTGGCTCTACGCACGCCTCTATCACACAACCCGAGCGGTGGTAACACGACACGATACTGGTATTATCGCTGGCTCTACGCACGCCTCTATCACACAGCCAGAGCGGTCGTAACACGACACGATACTGGTATTATCGCTGGCTCCACGCACGCCTCTATCACACAACCAGAGCGGTCGTAACACGACACGATACTGGTATTATCGCTGGCTCTACGCACGCCTCTATCACACAGCCAGAGCGGTCGTAACACGACACGATACTGGTATTATCGCTGGCTCTACGCACGCCTGTATCACACAACCCGAGCGGTGGTAACACGACACGATACTGGTATTATCGCTTGCTCCACGCAGGCCTCTATCACACAACCGGAGCGGTGGTAACACGACACGATACTGGTATTATCGCTGGCTCCACGCACGCCTCTATCACACAGCCAGAGCCGTGGTAACACGACACGATACTGGTATTATAGCTGGCTCCACCCACGCCTCTATCACACAACCAGAGCGGTAGTAACACGACACGATACTGGTATTATCCCTGGTTCCAACCACGCCTCTATCACACAACCAGAGCGGTGGTAACACGACACGATACTGGTATTATCCCTGGCTCCAAGCACGCCTCTATCACACAACCCGAGCGGTAGTAACACGACACGATACTGGTACTATCGCTGGCTCCACGCACGCATCTATCACACAACCAGAGCGGTCGTAACACGACACGATACTGGTATTATCGCTGGCTCTACGCACGCCTCTATCACACAACCCGAGCGGTGGTAACACGACACGATACTGGTATTATCGCTTGCTTCACGCACGCCTCTATCAAACAACCGGAGCGGTGGTAACACGACACGATACTGGTATTATCGCTGGCTCCACGCACGCCTCTATCACACAACCAGAGCGGTCGTAACACGACACGATACTGGTATTATCGCTGGCTCCACCCACGCCTCTATCACACAACCCGAGCGGTGGTAACACGACACGATACTGGTATTATCGCTTGCTCCACGCACGCCTCTATCAAACAACCGGAGCGGTGGTAACACGACACGATACTGGTATTATCGCTGGCTCCACCCACGCCTCTATCACACAACCCGAGCGGTGGTAACACGACACGATACTGGTATTATCGCTGGCTCCACGCACGTCTCTATCACACAACCCGAGCGGTGGTAACACCACACGATACTGGTATTGTCGCTAGCTCCACACACGCCTCTATCACACAACCAGAGCGGTGGTAACACGACACGATACTGGTATTGTCGCTAGCTCCACCCACGCCTCTATCACACAGCCAGAGCGGTGGTAACAGTGTTAGGCACTTTATCCCGTACTTACCTCGTCCACGGCCGCCTTGTCTCCGCGCTCGGCATGGGCTATCAACATGGTGCCCATCGTCTCCGCCTCAGGGTGGATGCCAGCATCCCTGCCCAACAACACAAGCACACAGGTGATCGCACCGGACATGTGGGTTATACTGCGTAACACTTAACGTGTGTTCCATAATATTAAGCATCTAGCCAATGTGGTATGAGAAGAATCCATTTTTTTTTACAAAACCCGATTGGAAAACATATTTTAATAAGGTTCAAGTTCCTTAATTTTATACAAAGCCGGTTACTCCAGGACAGACCAGAACCAGTGGGAGGCAATACAACATTCATGTGGTTCACCTAAAAATCTGATTATTCTTTGGTGGCACACCATTAATTACGTATTGGTGTAGGACGATTAAAAAAAATGTATACATCAACTGACCACTGCATTATAGTAACTCCGATATTGGTTTAGAGTATTGATACGAACGATAGTGCTTTGTATGCCACAATTAACCGCAGGAAGTTGAAAAAACGTTAAGTCGCAATGTTAGTCTGAGTCATAACGCATATGAGCGACATCCTATGTGAAGGTTGTGATTTCCGTCGTTACAATACTTTTCAGCATATAACAGTTTTGGGCTTAAACAATATTCACCGGCGTATACATACCTCATGGCTTGGAGGACGGCTTTAGAACCCTCAATGTCTCTGCAGAAGAATGATAAAAATGATTCTCTAACAAGTTGAACAAAATCATGTATATAAACCAGCGAATACGATAAGGTAGCATCATCCTGATTCGGCAAACTGCACCGGTTCAGGATTGGTGCACAGGGGCGATCTGGGCACATTGTCACGAGAATCGCCTGGAGGAATTAGCTATTGCGTAACTAGTTTAAAGCAATATATAGTTGTTCGCACCCCTTCCTGATGTGTCCCTTGATCATGTAGTTAAAGACCGCCGTGGTAATGGTCATCTCCTTCGCCTTCATGAACTCCAGGATCTTAGAGGCGCCGTCTATGTCTCCCCTCTCACAGAAGGCAGCGACCAGCAGCTGGTAAGTCACCTGGAACGTGACAAGGCATTGAAGGCGACATTTCATTTCCTGGTATATTTACAGGGGGTGAAAAAGGGAGGCAGAGTCTTAGCCAGAATTTTGTTCTTTACCAGCTAAAATGTTGGCTTGCTAAAAAAGGGTTCAGTGTACACAAACAACATGGCGCGAACCCATCATGTTTTCGCATTTTGAACTCGCAATTTACAATTTAACAGCAGTAGTTCTCGTTTTCATATAAAATTGTGAACGCTATGATTTTCTTCTAGGCCTTGTGACCATCAGCCAAGGTAACAAAAACTGATTAGCCTTACACTAGACATACCCTATTCGGAAAGATCTTGTCCAAAGATTCAATATCTGAGAGCGCCTGTGCAGGGTCAAAGTGGTCCTTGTTCTCCAGTCGGACTCTCAATGCAGCATTATAATGAGTTATATCGAATGTGGCACCTGAGGAAAAAGACATAATGCTAAGGAAAGCAATGACAGCCTTTGTTTGAATTCTTGCAAAGTTTTTAAATGTACCAGGAGCGTTAAAAAAAATTGGTCCATAACAATTTCTGCAAGTGGTTATGATTTACACACCAAGTTGTTAACTGAGCAATATATAATGGTCTCTTACAGAAATTTCATCCACCAATACATTTTAAGGGTGTGAAACAATATAAGCATTCTTTCAGTCATTATGGTAATTTTCGAATAATGATGTGATGAAGGACAAAAGAAATTACTAACCTAGCTTTACCAGTCTATCCCAGACCTCACTAAAGACCTGCATTCTCTTGGCAGCTGGTTCCCTGACCAAAACAGCACCAGTTGATCTCAACAACATCAGACTCTGGGCCTCAGTCACTATGCCTAAGACAGAACAGAAAAAAATGTATTTGATAATGCAACACAAAAGAATGTAGGTTTACAATGATTGCTCTGACACATATTTCAATAGATCACTCAATTATTTATGAAGACATGTATTAATCTTTATAGATGAATAATTGCGAAGAAAGCTTCATAATTTATAATATGAGAGAAAATTAATCAAAATTGGTTAATTAGTTGCCAAAGAAGAATCAATACAAAGATATGCAAAAGTAAGTAGAGCAAGTTTTATTATACCTTGTTTCTCTGCTTTTCTCAATGCTGCATAGACCTGGTAACAGTCTAGTCTTCCAGTTCGCTTCACCTGATTGTCCAAAACAAGTAAGTGGTCCTGCAGATCATTTTGCATTGCTTCTTCACCCTTTTGTATCGCAGTGTCATTCCATTTGTAGGATGTACACGAAAAGCATCTGCAAAAAATATGATGTCTTACATTTACAATATCTACACATAATTTTTTTCTTAATAGAATAAAAATTGCACAGCAATGAAAAGTAGACTACAAATGTACCAACATTGCCATGAGGGAAGTCGTTTTAAAAGAATTTAGAGGGCTATAAAAAAAATTTATGAACATATCAGTATTAAATATATGTATATTTTTCAGCACATGAAGCTGTTGTTAAGAACACAGCTAAAAGAAGGTAACTTTAGGCCTATATACAAAGTATTCTTATAAGAGAGTAAACAAAAAGTCTTTTCTTTTTAGAAGTGGCTAAGGAATGTAGAGAACATTTGCTCTAAATTTATCTGTAGCCCCTAATCCTTTATCATCACCTTGTCAAGATCACTCATATCCCTGATCATTTCATTTAATATCAATATTGTCTTCCTGTTATATCTATTGTCTTTTGTCATTTTGCGTTATATTATATTTCTCACTTCTGTAGTTTCTCATTGCTAATTTGGGGTTCTTTTATAAAAGTTTAAATTATGTCTGGTACACTTTTATAAAATAGGAAAACTGAAAATGGTTAATTTTAATTTCTTTATCCAATATTATGCAGGGAATCACAGATATATCTTCTATACCAATTCCTTCTGATATTTGTTCCCAGTAAAAGTAAATCAAGCAATACTATTGTTACAATTTCAACAATAGGTTTTGATATTTTTTTATCTTTATTCTGTATTTAATCATTAATATTTCTATAGATTGGTGAAACCTGAAATTTTTATAGCAGATCTGAAAATTATTTGCATTAAATAATATATATTTTAGATGCCTTAATTTACATTTGAGAAAGCTTAAGAGCTGAAAAAGCATCATTCAGCTGAATCAGTTTGCTTATATATGTATCTATATATATCTATATTTGTTGTCATTTATGTTATGTTATCAGATCCTTGGCTTGAATCCTTGAGTGAGCAGGTGAGTATAGTCAATAGACAGGATGGCTATACTACCAGAATGGCTGTATGGTCTCTCCACCCCTTAGTATGGATAGGGGGAGTGGGTGGTAGAGCGGGGAGGGGGGAGGGGAGGGGAAGGGAGTGAGCTTTGAATTGGAATCATCAGATCCCAGAACGGCATAAATGTCCATCAAAAAAAAAAAAATAATCTATCAAATATTGCATTGAAAAATCTGTATTCTGTATATAGTTTATATATAATTTACATATTCTATATAACTTGTACTGTCTTCTGACATCAAGAAAGTATGTGAACATGGTTGTTTCAGTTATATTTTCATGAAGAAATGTTGGAGCATAGTCTTTTTTAACAACCAACCACCATGTGTATGCAGTGCCACCTGGCGAGTCCCACCACCATTTGAACCATTTGTAGCCTGGGTCCCAAACTTTGTAACTGTAAATTACCTGTGACAGAGGGTGCTGCTGTTGCCCTTAGATTCAAATTGAGCAACTGACAATGCCTTCTAGCAGAGTCATATGCTAACAGAGCCGAGGAACCAAGTTACATTTCCAGGTACTGCCATCCACCCAAAGTAGCGAGGTCAAAGGATTTCGCTTACCTTCTGCTAACATGGGCGATAGGCAGTATGAAACAATTCCTCTTATGCACTTCATGTGTAGGTTATGAGATTAATCTCTGCACATTTTGACTCACAGATGTTTTTTCCTTTCAATTCTATAAAATCCTGCTGCAAAAATCGACTGTTGACCGAGATATATATATCAAAATAAATTACATTTTTAACTTTGCGTGTGCGCCGGTTCGGCCATTTTGCAAATCGGTGTCACATGGCCTCTCATACAAATGGTGTTTTCTTCCTCCGTAGGGAGAGTTCCCCAACTATCAATGGCGCAAATGAAAGCCCAGGCTTTAGAGCCAAATTGATGCAAAACTCTGAATAATTCGTCCAGTATTTCTCTGTTAAAATTGAAATCTAAAATTGGTGTTTTTCACCGTGGTAGTGTGCATTTATTTCAATGGGAATCATCGGGAATCATAGTACATTACTTAGAGGAATGTATATTTATATCAAACAAACTGAGATTGTCCCCATAGAGTGGAGCGCAAAGCAGCGCAAGCGGTTTGAATGAGACCCTAGTCCCAGAGCTGGTCGCCATCTTGCCTTCTTGTCCAAATGAGCCTCCAATTCGCGTTGCATGCTGGGTAATTTCTGTGCAAATGCAGGGATGAGTTTTCGCGCGTTGTTGTGAACTCGTGCAAAAATCGGCCGTAATCGATGCCTGATGATTATGTCAACTCTAGAAATCCAAGCATTTTGATGACCGATAGTGTGTTTGACATAAATAGTGTCGCGTGACGATGTTATCTTTACCTCTAACTGCGTAACGGTGGGAGGTTGTTAACCGAGGTATAGTTTCATGTCAGTTTGTGTGTTTCATGTGACTGTATGCAAATTACATTGCAGGCTGTTCCAATTATCACACTCCCGCCCCAAGTACTTGTATCGGCCAACTTGTAGTACATGTGTTTGCAGGGGGAGTTACAGCAGTAGAATAAGTAGCACTGGTCCAGCTGTGCCTCGCATGGTTTCTTCACCGATGTCAATCAGGCGTTGATAAAGCTTATTAAACAAAAAAATTGTCCCTTACTAATCTGTTTTTATATTGTGTTATAGCAATATTTTCAAGCCGCATAATGAAAAACACCTGGCATGTTAATCTATCTTCACCGGGACATTAATCCACCCCCACAAACTGGCTGTGTTGTAACATGGCCCACCGGCCAAAACGCGGTCCGCCTTTATTCCTGTCCCTCTGTGCGACTAATATTGCATGTAACTTTACTTCCATTCACTCTACGATACTCAATCAAGTACCATTCTCTTGTCCAGAACAAGACCTATCCAGTGATATATACATTGCATGATTAGATAGTCATCCAGACCCCAATTAGGCCAGGAATGGGACCTCGATAAACATGCCTCAAAACCGGCAGAAAAGTTAGCCCAAAATTGGTTTTTAAATCGTCACAACTCTGGTAATATTCATCGTATATCGCTAAATTTAGGACCAATCATTTTCTCTGGACGAGATCGTTCGAATGGTATATATTTGGCTTGGCATTTCTAAAAATATAAAAATGGTCTGACCTCACTACCCAAAGCAAATATGGTGGATGGTTGGTAGGGAAAAGTCAGGTGCTCCAACATTTCTTCGCTAAAATATAACTAAGACAAAGAGTGTTGATATACTTTCTTGATGTCAGAAAATAGAACAAAGTATATAAAATATATAAATACTATCATTGTATGCATACATTATGATAAAAGCTACAGTCGATTTCCGACTGGTGTCTAAAGAACTTTGCATGGACACTGTTGTGCCCCTAGAGAAATGGGCTTGCCTGGGGGCACTTGCGCCAAGAGCCTCCCCTGCACCCCCTCCCCCCCCCTGCCCCATTTCCCAGTATGCACATGCTGACATGGCCAGCCAATTGACCCAGCATGCTAGCTTCACACACCCCACATCCCTCTACCCACCGGTGAGTAAGATGCCGAAGTTGAGCGATAATATGGGATAAACAGCGATAGAAAGGCTCAAATGGGTGGATTCACGGCATTCACGATAAACATGCAAGAATTCAAACATTATTTATTCAATTAGTAAAGTAAGGAAACCTTAATTTCATATTTGATACATATGAAGCGGGGGACGATGTCCTTGTCAGCGAAAGCAAGACAAGGTCAGATAAAGTCACTTCGCCGGATTCTGTTCACACGTGACGACGTAAGGACTGTAAAGAACTGAAGTTACCTTGATGACACTGCCCAAGGAGGAACGCTTTTGCCAACATTTGCAATGAGAGCAGGATTGGTATTTAACGCTTGAAGCCGCCACAGCGATTTGGTCGCGAAACGCTGCAAAACATTTAATTTTGACAAGCGAGCAACTCTCATGAGCAGCGCCATGTTTGGGTTTTGCTTAGCTAATTACCGAAATAGGCTGACATTTAAATGTAAGCGACAATTACTTATTCTTTGCTTCAATTAGACTAAGCGTACATGTATGAGCGATTATACCGCCAAGTTCAACGTGTACTTGTTTGGTAATTTGTGCAAACAATCATCATCTTATGTTATCTTAAAAATAATTCGGCTCAGACTCGGTGGATAGATACGCCAAGATAGCCTTCGGCAATGGGGAAATTCATTGGACCATAATTTCCCGTTCAGTGATGTTTGCCCTAAACTAAAAGCGAAGCTTTTGGCACCAGATCCTGCCCGGATTTAAGGGCTTACTGGGCGAGCCATTCAGTATTTTGTAGATTGTGTACGCCCATATAATATCTTTAAAAAATGGCACCACTATTCCGCGTGATTTTTACGGCATGCGACATCGAAATATATATATGCCTATCACCTCCCGTCAATCTACGTAATTGACGATTCGATGGGTCCAGAGATAAAACGCTTTTTGAACGATATACGGTCTACATCTATATGCGGCAGTTGCATTTGAATATTTGGTTTAGATTTTCTATATCACGTTATTACTTCTTCAGCATCAGTTTCTGCTCCTGGACAGGACAAAAAAACAACAACAGGCAAACAAAGGTTACTTGGGCAGCCCATATGCGCAAAAGTACGTGTATTACCCCCTCCCCCCCACCCGCCGGTGACATATGCATTGCCCATTTAAGAGAGTTCGCTCCCTCCCCCCCCCCCCCCCCACCTTATATGTTTTACACCAACTACTATATATATACTCTGCGGCAGTATATAGGTGGGGATTACCACACACAAATAGAACAGGCTCCCTTATATTCTTAGAGGCTTGATATCACTTGTTGGCCTTCACCTTACTATCTACCCCTCCTTCTCTATTCCGCGGTTTCTTTATTTGGTCCGTAGTTGCATTTCAGTGGGAGAATATATGTGTGTCTTCTTCCCTTTCAGTTTTGCAAGTGTGTAAAACCGCCATTAAGAATACGGTTGCGAGATATTTTTCTATGTTTAGATTCAAGAACATGGGCTTCGCTCATTGTAGGTAAAAGGGGGGTTAGCACAAACGTGATTGAAAAAGCTAGTATTGCGTTACTCACAGCAAAATTATTCTCTAAAGGCTTATGTATGTAATTTCTTTATTACTAATTGTGAAATTTCTTTCTGCATATTACCGTAATTTAAACGCCATAACGTTTGCTAATGTTGTAAGCTGAAACCCTGTCTACTGCAATAGACTCACCCAATGGCCTTGACCATAACTGGTACTGGCGGTCATCAGAAATCAGTTACATGAAAGCTTGCATGCAACGTCGACGAGGTTGACAAGACCATTTCTCTAAAAACTAGACCTATTGTTTGTTGTCCGTTTTAACAATGGCTTCAGGTGAAGGACGATTGGTCGTAATTGCCATTGATGGGAGTGAACAAGCCGATCAAGCATTTGAGTGTGAGTTAAGCTTATTTGATAATTTTCGTTGCCGCGTTGCCGTGGCGTGGGCTTTGCCTTTGGCTGTTTGCAGTTCGGCATTACCAGAGCTGGCCAAAAGTTTTAGTGCGAGCCTGTGTCTGTGAGTGATGAACTGGCCTGTCGTAAGTTTGGCAAAGCCTTTGGCTGTTTGCAGTTTGGCAAAGCCTTTGGCTAAAGTTTCGCTTTGGCCAAAGTTTGGCTTTGGCCAAAGTTTGGCTTTGGCTTTGCTGTTTTTATGTTGATTTGTACTTCGTCATCTGAATTTGAAATTGTCACAGACTGTCAATAAGTGACAGTGTCAGTGTTAGCGCTGCCTGTTTATGGCCTCTAGGCTTCTCCACTCTCGAGGAGGTAGGCTGGGGAGGGCTATGGCATAGCCCATGGCTCCACCTGGCATAGGAAACAACATATAATATTGGTCGTCTTCTGTCATTTGTTTCACTGTCAGAATAGAAAATATAATGCTTACTATTTAAACAGTGTCCTGTTATCCTGCAGTTTCTGACCTTATCTCTATTATTGCTATAGCAGGATGTCTTCTGGAGACCTACTCCATTAAAGGTTTTTGTTCTGGACTATATTTCCAATAGGTTAAAATAAAATAAATATGGTGCTCTGATCGGATGTTGATACTCCATAAAACTTCTTACAAATGCATATATATAAATAAGATATTTTAGATTGTTTGGAAGAATTTGATAGTTAAAAGATTATAATCTATATATAAGTGTGCCTCTATAAAATAAGAATTTCCTATATTCTTTTCGAAAACCCTTGTGGTAAATGCAGATTGAAACCTTGATCTAACAGAGTAATCTTTAAAAGCTAGATATAAAACAATATTGCAGCCCTTCACTATGATGCAAGCCCCAAGCCGGAGCCACCCTGCTGCCCCTTTCCACGATGCAGGCTCCCGGCCAGGGCAACCCACTGCCCCTCCCTACGACATAAGCTCCCCGCTGGGGCCACCCCACTGCCCCTCCCTTCGACGCAAGCCCCAGGCCAGGTCGCCCGCTGCCCCTCCCTACAACTCAACCCAGCGGCCCCTCCCTATGACGCAAACCCCAGGGCAGGGCCACCCCATGGACTCCTGTAGCCCTCCGTTGCCAGTCTTCATCGCCAGTACCAAAGCTGTGACAAGTTAATGAAATCAACCATGTGATGACTCAACAGGTAGTCCTTTGCACTATCTGGCAAGCACTTGTTCTGTCGGACAAGTACAGGGTAGTTTTTACTTGTCCGACAGGCGAAATCACTTGTCCCGGACAAGTGTTAATGTCAAGCCATGTACATGCAATAGGCTTTTAATGGAGATGAGTTCAGAAAAAATGAGAAACTGCGGTGTCTCTGTCCATTTCATTATTACCAGTTACATATACCAGAGATGTATACTTCCAGATGGGTGACTACATATTATGTATCCTTTCCAGTATCGACAACACTATAGTCACCCAGTTGGTGACTGAACTTTGCCTTTTGTATTTACAAAAATCTAGTGATTTTGCCATATAATTTCTATGCAGTAAAGCCATGGTTTCAAATCTTTTCATAATTTGCCAAAGGCATCAAGGTACCAGTGCCATGCAATTTTCTTATGTATACATAGATGACTGCAAAAATTCTCTCCCTCAGAAAACTTTACCCAGGTGACCACATATTCAAAAGTAGAGGGCCCACATGGCTACCACAACATGTTATTTGATGTATTTTTACTGAACTAGGATTATATCCCTACCTCACAGACTATCTTGAGCAATTGGATTAAATCCATTTTACTAATGTGTTTTAGAACTTTTCCAGATTTATTGGAAATTTTATATGTCAGAAATAAAAAATATGCAGTTTTAGAAATTCAACACAGTATACCAGTATATCATATTTGGCACAATATCTAAAGTTATCCTTCAGAGTGGTAGCCCCCAATGGAGTGGGGCTCTAGAGGCTATCACAGTAGCTTACCTCAAACTATTTTTATTATTGACTTATTGTAACAAAGACCTTCTTATGATTTACAGTTTATGTTAACCATCTGCACCAGACTGGGAATAGACTGCTCTTGATCCACAGTGCAGAACCACCACATGTTTCCTCACAACGTAAGTCTTTACTTAGGTTTCATCATAATTATATCTTGTTTGTTATAGTTGATTTTCTCAAGTAGCAGACAGTTGAGGTTCATACTTGTATGCCACTGATTATGCTGGCAAGCAAATGGTTAGGTTAAATTCATGGCTGTGGCCAATTTGGATTTGTTTTATGTAATGTATCAAGGTGTGTAATATACTTACCCCAGTAATAACGTATCTTGAAGGCATGGAAAAATAGCTTTTTCGATGTTTTCTTTTTTATTGATTTATCCTTAATTAACTCATGAGAAACCAAGCATGTTCAGTTGTAGACAGTAGCCACTTGTATATGGCATATAGGGTAATTGCATTTGGTTATAGATGTTGTTTCCAAAGAAAGATATAAAAACATTTTTCTGATTCCCCGATTTGCATGTCAGATTGTTTCACAAATCAGTTACATGTCATTACATTTATGCAAAGAGGTTCTTTAAACCATATGTATTCCTACAAGTCCCACAGCTATATCCATCTTTCTAAGTACATTTGCATTTAAATGTTATGCTGTGGTCCATCTCTTCTGATTCCATTCAGTGGTCCTTTCAATGGTTCAATTCAGTGATAGATGTTAAGGGTTCTATTTAATGGTCTGAAGAGTTTCATTTAATGGTCTGTTAAGGGTTCCGTTCAAAGGGTTCTCGTGATGGTTCAACTCATGGTATTTATAATGGTTTCAGTCTGTTCTTTTAATGGTGCTATGCCGTACATAGGTAATAGCTTCGTAGCTTTATTCTGGGATATTTTAATAGTTCCATTGTGTGATATTTCAATACATGTAGTTCCATTGTGTGATATTTCAATACATGTACCAGGTAGTTCCATTGTGTGATATTTCAATACATGTATTTCCATTGCGTGATATTTCAATACATGTACCTGGTAGTTCCATTGTGTGATATTTCAATACATGTGGTTCCATTGTGTGATATTTTATAGTTCCATTCTGGGAAAGTTTAATAGTTTCCTTTTATGAGGCTGGTACTTTCATAGTTTCTTTCTGTGATACTGGTACTTTCATAGTTTCTTTCTGTGATACTGGTACTTTCATAGTTTCTTTCTGCGATACTGGTACTTTAATAATTCCATTCTGTGATATTTGAACAGTTCCATTCTGTGATCTTTTGAATGGTTTTAATCTGTGATCTTTAACAATAATTGTGTTCAGTAGTTCAATGAATGGTTCCTCTTTGTTGTCTCTTAATACCTAGTTCCATTCAGTTATCCTTGCCTTGGTTCTGTTTTGTCTCTTGTAGTGATCATGTTAAAATGGGCCTAATAACATGTAAATACTGTTGGAAATTGGAAACAAATCCAGTAAATTGTTGCTACAGAAGCATAGTGCATATTTATATTGATCCATCAAATATATTGAATGGTGTAAATCACTTAAGTCCTGAAAGCCATTGACATATTTCTACCAGAAAGTTGTAAACTAATCGATTGTTAAAAGCATGAATATTTGGGATAATATTTTGCCATATGACTGTCATTGGACATAACCATCTACAAGTAATCTGTTCTTTAACTTATGGTTCTGCTGCAGTGGGTGGGGCAGATGCCCATTTAGGTAGGTCGAGTGAGGCTTGGTGAGTAAAGTGACCTGGCATTTATTTCAGGATGTTATGAATCCATTCACCCCAGTGTGTGGCATTTGTGGTTGTGAATGTTATTTCTCTAGGGTTACACCCCTATATAAGTTGTAGTTGTTTTTCCCGCGAGTTGCATGGCTCGAAGGCTTCATCATGTTCATGGCAAGTGCAAGTCTGCTGGAAGGGCATAGTCTCTGCTGGAAATCTCATAGTTTCTGCTGGAAATCTCAGTCTCTGCTGGAAGGCCATAGTCTGTTGGAAGGCCATCGTCTCTGCTGAAAGACCATACTCTCTATTGGAGGACCATAGTCTCTGCTGAAAGACCATAGTCTGCATGAAGGGCATTGTCTCTGCTGGCAGGCCATACTCTGCTGGAGCTGGAGGCCATAGTCTGCTGGAAGGGCATTGTCTCTGCTGGAAAGCCATAGTGCGCTGGAAGAGCATAAACTGCTGAAAGACCATAGTCTCTAGTGGAAAGCCATAGTCCCTGCTGGAAGGCCATAGTTTCTTCTGGAATGCATGTATTTGCTGTAGCCTTAATGCCAGGTTGACTTCGTGTTACGCTTGTGGAGTTTAACATAAAATTCACTGCAACCGTGACTTAAATCAGCCTGGTACGCTTTTATTATCTCTCGAAGGCTCCTTGCCAGTGGAGGACCATATAGTTGTCTCGAGGCTTAGTTTATTCTGGATACTTAATGACATCCTCGACCTTTGCTCGGAACTTGAACCAAATTAAAGAAACCCGATCCCCTTTTGTATAGGAGCGTGAAATATGTCACGTTGAGACTTGGGAACCAATCTAAATTTCGTTGGTTATCTACTTAACTACCTGTTATCTCGTTCACGAGATGAACGGCCGTGACTTCGTGTCACTGAAAAAATCTGTGACTGAACAGATACCATAGCACTGGTGAGGGCCTCGGTGAGATAGCTCGTGATACCAGCATTGGCTGGTTATAATCCAGTCGGTCGATCGGCCAGCGGCTGCTGTACTAATGACAATGTAATGTGGCATTCCTTTGTGCGCTAATCGCACAGGGACAATGTGCCCTGCGTTGTTATTAATAGTTCATGAGACCCTACTTACACTGGAGCCTGCCTCGTCACTCTTGAGTTCTTGATATCACTGGGGCGACTCCCGACATGGGCGTGTTTTCTTTTCCTTTTGCCATGCGCATTTACCCTGTAGAACGCGCTTGTTAGGGCATTGGGTCAACTGCCGACTCGCGGATATTTGCGTTATCTTGCGATTTAGAGTAGTGATGGTTGTTAGATTAAGATGATAATGACGTTGTTTATGAGCTGGAGCGGATCCAGTATTGGGTTTAAAAGGGGAACGCACACGATATAATAAATATTGCTACCCCCCCTCCCCCCATTCTCGCTGGGTTTCTTCTTCTTAGTTTCTTCTACCATGCGAGCTCCCATTGCTTTCCCAGAGTCGTTGTCGGGGCGGGCGGGGGCTCACCCCCCCCCCCCTCCCCCCACCATCGATAATTTTCTTGTATAAATTCCCCCAAGGGCGGGCCGATATGACACAACAAGTTACTGATTCTCAAAGGTAGACTATGGTCTACTATGACAGCTGTTATAACGTCGGTAGGCAGATAACAGAGTGCCCGTGGTGGCCCTTGTGGTGGACCTCTACATACAGCACAGACACAATGGACGACGTTACCCCTAGTGGAGCAGCGACAGATAAGCAACGTTGGATGTTTATTTTTGCCGAACGTGTACATTCAGGGTGGTTAGTAATACGTGGAGTGCATCCTCGGTGAGGTTAGAAGGAATTTGTAAACTCGCGGTTTAAGGAGGTGAGGCGGTATTTTGTGCACTTTAATTTTTTTTTTTAATTCAAGGTAATACAAAAAAAAAATATTCCCTGCATGCCCCCCCCCTACCACCGCCTTAATTCCTCTCTCCCCACCCCCACCCACCACATGGCCCGTCTCTTGCCGAAGCCACGGTGAATTCTGTAACACTTGGTCATGTAAATGTGCCGCGGCGCCGGCTTCGATATCAGTCCTGAAACATCGGCAGTCCTGTCGTTAAACTGTTGAGTGTATATTACTACAACGAGGCCCACATAGAGTTTACGCGGGGCCACGCAGGCTCTTGACCCTCAATACAATGGGCATCCCCATCCCGCATAAACTGACCCATTGGACTCAGAGACCCGCTTCTCAGACCATTAAGCTCCACCCCCCCCCCCCCCGCCACCCACCCCGGCCCCTCTCCGGCTCACCCTGGCTGGATTCCTGCCGACAGCTGACGCAGATCACTCGCTGGACCGGCAGGTTCCCCGCGATCGGTTCACTCTGTACCCATGCAGCGTCTATTAAGTACACAACTAGGTCGTTTGCTAACTCTTCCAGTGTGTTTGCGGCTGGCTGACTTAAATGTCATGGGCCAGCTACTGTAAAACACACACAAGGCGGGTCATTGATAAACCGAAGTACTCTCCAAAGATAATGTGTTTTTTTGCCGAAGTCACTGGGCTATTATACAAACCTCTATAGACCGCTACCGACCAAAACGCGTTCTCTAGTATATATAGTGCGGTGGGTGCTGACGCGTAGAATTAATTTGGCCGGGTGCTATAAATATATATAAATATAAACATATAGAGGTCATATCGCGTCCATCGGGAGAAAAAATGAAGGTCAGTGTGGAGCCATGACCCGGGGGGTAATCCCCCACTCTTTTACAAGAACATGAGATCTTTATCGTGCACGAACCTAGATGTACACTCGCGCCGAAGAGCGCCAAACCCCAACCCCGCTGGCCCTCCTTGCTTAGACTCGACAAGGCCGCAGTCGCTCTGCTGGCCCCCTTGGTCGAATGAGAATACTGCACTCTTAATGACAAAAAAACAAAAATTACATGAAGCGTGTACACGGAGACATACCCGTATACTGGTGTACAGTGTGGTAACCCTCTGTTGTACGCAAGCCATTAAATATGCTACGATGTCCCGGGGTCAATATAGGGGACTCAGTTGCCTGCTTCGTACATATTTCTCTGGGAAACCTTGAAGGGTGTCACTAGCATAAAAATACAATTAGTCCTCGCTGTCGACCACATGTAGTGTCTCTATCATGTGAGTTATATGTGTACTTAGATGAGTGTGCTTGGTGATTGCAGGTACTATTTGCAGTATATCTTATCCAAAACTACCAAAAAAAACTATTACAAAATTAGGTTTTAACCATGGACTGCCGGCTGCCTGTTCGTACATGAACACGTTATTTATAGGTTAAGTTAAGTTAATGATGCTTAGTGCCATGCTTGATGATTCTGTCGCGGGTATTACATGTTGCTTGTGATCTCTCTTACACAGATATTATAGGTGCCTATACCAATGGTACGTATACGCATTCACGTTACTGCCACTTACTTGATAACCCCATACTAACACGCTAACACGCGAACCGACCTCTGAACAGCTGCTGCGGTTTCTTGAATGTTAACCAAGCAAACGTTCATTGCTAAGTGATGAAACGTTTGATAGTAAAATACCTGGGACTCGAAGATACCTATGTCTTCTCGATTTTCTTCCCGATTTGTGTTGATATAATCCTTCAACTTCCCCCTGGTGTGGCTCTGGGCAGGCGCACAAATTGACATTAGATTCTGGTTCTTGTAGTTTTTTGGGTTGTAGTTGTCAGCCCTTGGTTTCTGGGATTATTCCTATGGTTTATAGGCTATCAACCTCGGTTTCTGTGGATATTCGAACGGTTTATAGCAGCTCTTGGTTCTTATGGTTAACTGAGTGGATAATATCAGGGCTTGTGGGCGGTGGTTATTTGAGCGGTTAATGTCAGCCGGTGGCTCCTGTGGTTAATATCAACCTTTGGCTTCTGAGGTTAATTGAGAGTAATATCAGCTGTTGGCTTCTGTGGTAAATATCGGCGTTCCTTGGCTTCTGTGGTTAATTGAGTGGTTAATATCAGTCCTTGGTTTCTATGGGTTATTGAGCGATTAGTATAAAAACTAGGTGTCTCTGGTTAATTTAGGTGATTAATTAAAAACACCAAGTTTCTGTGATTAATTAAGTGGATTTAACAATCATCACGTTTCGAGTTGTTCAAATGCGACCTATTTAAGTATTTGATTTGGATTTCTATATCAGATTTCTGATATTCTGGTTTCTTGGTTCAATGGCTTATTTATTCCAGACCCTGTTTTCTTTGATTTTGAGGTGTTATGGTCAGCACAATCACTAGTCCCTGATCACTGGGCTCAAATACTGGTATGCGCTCGAGTTTGAGGTGAATATAGGTTGCTATGGAAGCATGCCGTGTCTTGGGGGGTTAAAAGAACAGGGCTTCAACGATTGCATTTCACTATCTCTCCCGCCTGACATCATCGTCTGTATCGAGTTCTCGTTTTCTCCGTGACTTTGCGACATTGGTCCACGCTGTGTCGTCCTTTCTAACAATCTGTCAGCCATGTTGTGACTTTTCATACCACCGAGTGCTTCCGTTCTTTGGGTGTGTGATCTAGTCCCCTCTCGACAGCGTCAAGTGCCACGAATGATATCGGTACCTTGCATATCTTGTGTTTGGTTGTTTAATTGCAATAGCAAGGAATTTCACGGCTTAATCCTTATCACTTTGTCATTCACTCTTGATTAAAAAAAAAGAGTACCGCAGCTTTAGCTTTTAGAAGGGCGTCGGATGGAAGGTAGAGAGAGAAGAAATGATAGAGAGCTGGGATGGTGAGGTGAACACATAGGAGATGCAGGGATAGCTGGAATATTCATCTTCTACTACAGACATGAAGCGTGCATCCTTGGTTGTGTCCCGTTTATAATTTAGAGCGACATATTTAGTTTCCCATGTGGGATATCGAATGGGACAAAACATTATTAAATATCGAGCACGTTATGAGATTTGAGATGAGGTCTCCACACAATATTATTCCCTGGTGAATAGACCCTGGTGAGCGTTTGGCTTCTCCTGGAAATGTTATCCCATGCACGGGTTCATATCCCTCTCTCTACAGCTCTAGCATCGACTGTTCGCAGAATCTGGACATGACTTGTAGTTTTCAGCCTTTGACCGACGAAGAACCTGGACAAATTCTAGTAACTTTACTAGGGCACGACATAATCTAAAAATGTCTATACAGAATACCTCCATATTGTTTTTTGATGTATATAGCTGGAGTAGCAACAGTAGGTAGTTCAGTAGATGTCGTGGCATTCGGTGTATGTCGCATGGCATGTGCATGTAGATATTCTACTATCCGCGAGGCTGGCCTACTTTCCTCTTGCAGAAGCCATGTACATGAGCGGGGAGCTGTGGGAACAGATGCTGTCCCAAGAGAAGGAGAGGGTCCGCAAGTTGGAGGAAGCCTTCGCCGAGAAGATGAAGGCTAAAGGGGTGAGTAACTTCAGGGCGTTTACAAAGCATCAGAGTAGAGGGACGTCTGGACAATGCAGGTAAAAGGGAAATCCAGCTGAAGGAGTCTTTCAACGACAGAAATAGAGAATATATGAGTAGGATCCAATCCCCTTCTAGCCGCCTTCTTTCTTCGTTGTCCTAAATCATAATTTGTATTTTACCAGGAGATGGAAATAAAACCTTTGAAGCATAACCTCGTATGATTGTGGGAACTCTTTCAATGTGGTTTCGTATTCCACGCTGCTATTTGCTTTACGTTTCCTTAAACGAGTAGATGCATTAGGATTTTTGGATTTAAAGTTTTGTTGTTGAATAATTAGATATTAAGTGTATGTGGATTATAATTATAAGTTACTTCCCAATAAGCTTAAGAAATCTGGGATTCGGTAACATCCGTGCTGGCTACATTGTTGAAACAAGCGGTGATAACTTTTGCTCTGTGCGCGTCTTTCAGATCAAGTTTTCCAACTTGTGACGCATCTATGTATTGGCACATAATTTTGTAAACTGTATATATGTACCATGGGCGTTGTGCCTAAAGCACTTCAATAGACTATATTATATGTCTTTCAGATCTCCGGCAAGATCAAGGCTGTGTTCAGCGGTCGTCCAGGCGAGGTCATCGTGGAGGTCTCGAACGAGGAGAAAGCCAACATGATCGTCATGGGAACGCGTGGCATGGGCACCATCCGCCGCACCGTGCTGGGCAGCGTCAGCGATTACGTCGTGCACCACGCTCACTGCCCAGTCGTCGTCTGTAGGCACTAGCCCTGGGGACAGGACCCCCCCCCCCCCCGCGACCCACACAGTGCCCCCCACACCCCACTACCCGTTGGGCGAATACTCTGACCTCCCACCCACCCACCCACCCAGCGCCGGGACCAAACCACGTGACCGGCCTAGCCGTCTGACGTACGCATTCCTCGGCAGCGGGACTTCCGCTTCCATTTGCCGCGGTCGCTTCGCACAACAACTAACGCGAAAAAACGAAGGCAATGAGGCTCTGATAAGGGGAATCCCCCTCCTGCTGCAGTATTACACGTCCCGATCTATTTTTCTATCAGACCCGGCTTTGGTGTTTGGAGCTGTAAAAGGTATTCTTTGATTATATGTTTTTGTTAATTTTGCGAGATTCGTTTTTTTTTGTGGGGGTGTGTTGATCGATTACAACGCCATGGAGGATGGATAACGGTGGAAGGGCCCATTTGATGTTATCGTCTTGTTTTATGCACATATCTGTCCACAGTCAGGTCGTTCGCAGTCTTACTAGAGACTTGGAACAAATGCGCTTTACTCGATCAGGTCCTGTTGTCGACCACAAACGCGGCGCGTGAATGGTAATTCTACACACTTAATTCACTGAAAATAATAATTGCAATACTTCGATATATATCTTAAGTCTTATAGTTAGATAAGTTTGCACCATGGTAGGTTGTTCATGCGTGATAATTGTGGGTTGTTCAAAACAACATTCGAAGACGTTTTGAAGTTGTATTATCGTTGCTTTGATGTCATTCGATCCACTTTTGTAACGCTTATCATGTAGAATATTAGTGCCTTGTTTATAAAGCCGCTTGGCGCATGCAGAGTGGTAAATTTTTTACCCACAATGAGTTTCTCTATATTTTTCTTTCGCTTAATAGTGAATAATTAAAGGGAAAGCGAATGTAGAGCTCTTTCCTGGCTGGTGGGCATTTTATATTCACAATCACATACGTGGCGGCGGAAAGTTACATGGGGAAAATCAAGCACTTGAACTGTATGCTTGGGACTGGCAGCGGCCATATTGCTTTAAGCTTGGAGATCGCATTCCGTTGGTTTTGGACCGCGTGGTTGCAAGGTTTGCATAATATGAAGCTCTCTCGGTAATGGTGTTCTGGCCAATACCTTGGTTAATTAAGATCAATTATCGGGCAAAGCCTGGGGTTTACCAGGCGTGTCGTTCATTTGTGTTTGTATTTTGTCTGTTGACGGAACTGGTGTCTTCAGTCACCAACGCGTCGCGTACGTCAATAAATGTTTACGGGAGAGTCTGGCTTACGTTTTAGTGCATTTGACATCAGGCTTGTGCCCAGTACATAACCAGTTAAGCCAGCCGTGAATGGCCCAACAGAGGCTCGTGTGTACACCTCGATACCTCGTGCGCGATCAATACCTTATGACGGTGTCCCACGAACGCCACAAAGATTAATATTAATTTTACGTAAGTTCCGTTATATCAGGTTGGTCGCGCAAAGCATGATTTCTGGAAATGATTTATTTATTGAGACTTAACGGCAGCAACAATTCACATCACAGACAGGAAGCGACGCGCCACGTGCATTGTGGGAAGGCAACGGAATCAGATAACCGAAATATATAAGAAATATCACAGCATGCAATTAAAGTCACCAGAAATGGAACTGATGCTTCATAAGCAGCTCACACTCGCATATTATTGTGTTATCTTTCAGAGATAGCATTACTATAATAGGTGATCAGTTACAAGACCCTTTTTGAACACTCGTTTTTACTCAACTCTACACTATGACGTATGGCAAAACGACTAGAAGCAAATAGATGTAGATGTTAAACACTGTCACATTTCTCGAAACATGGGTTTTGTAGTTTGCGATACCACCCTATCCCACTGTTCCTTCACAAGTTTGGAAGCTCAATCTCACGTATCTCGGAACGGCACAAAGATTATATACGATCTTAGGTATGATCTCTTGCGGAAATAGTTCACGTGAGAGGCAGGAATATGCTCCTAACTTGAAGACGCGAAAGCTAGGACCTTGGAATAGAAGTCGGTTTTCCAAGTAGATGGTCCAACTAAGACGAGTGAGTTTTTTTCGGTCCGTGAGATTTACCACACACCCTTGAACAGGCTACATATCATTCGATCCAATAGTTAATCGACGAGACGCCTTCCATAAACTTATTAATCAAGGTGTGGCATTCCATACTTATAATCAACGTGCGGGCTACCGCAGATGTTAATCAACGAATTGCCTTCCATACTTAATAACCAACGTACACTTTCATAGACTTGCAATTGAACGACTGGAATTCCATCGACTTGGTTGGTTGGTTGTATATTCAGGACGTTTTAACCACTTCCGATCATATCGCGTTAATGGGAGACTGAAGGAAGAGTGGAGCCATGTCCCCGGGGTAACCCCCTACTCTTTGCGATGAAGGACATGGGCTTTTTATCCTGCGACCACACAGACATAGTAACAGCGGGGCGTGAACCAATGATCCACGTGCCGTTAGGCTCTCAGGTGGCTAGAGGACAAAGCGAGCGCTCTAACCCACTGAGCTATCGATGCGCCCCCATAGACTTGGTAGTTAACGTGTTAAAGTGGCCACAGAGTATAGATATTGAACTGACGTTCTCACCAATCGCACCCAATTCTTTATACCTATTATCGTCTATTGGTCTAAATATATTTGTCTTTATATTTACTTGTGTCTATTGGTCGTCAACAACCAGAGTATATCGCGCTCAATGTGTCCCTCAAGACAAGTCTCTATCCTCACCTTACCCTTCTCGCACTAACGACAAACACGGGTATGGCGACTACATCACATGTACAAATTACTACCGTTCTACCACCCATTCTATGACTATCTAATCCCCTTTCTACAACAATCAAATTCGTGGACAGTGATATGGGAGTTGAACTCGCCAGCCCACAGGCAACTGAAAAACACATGTATACAGGGTAAGTGGAACCACATTGGGTCGTGTGCAAAACCATTATTATAAAATACTTTAGCGAATCCGACTTCCGATACATATTTTTTCCGTTTCATCTACAGTAGGGATTCTTCACAGGTTTTAGCACACGTATCCGGAAAGGATGATCCGGAGATGACTGAATCCACGTATGGCACATTCTGTACCGGCAACCGCTCACCATAATATAGCAAATTATGCCGCACCTTAATTACAGCTTCAATAACAAGACGTGGGCAAGCAAGATACGAAAAGGGCACCTTAAAGCTGTGCATACATCATTTACGTACATCAAAAGAGTTCATAGTTCAATAATAATTCAGTCCCTCCTTTCATACTCAAACGCCATTGCGCAAGAGTTATAACGTGGCGATGATATCACAACACTAGTACATATGTATAAGAGAAAACCTGTCGGGTTGTGTATTATTTCTCAACAACTGACATTGCGACTGCCGTTTGCCAATGAAAATAAATATGTTAATTAATATTCAAATTTCGCGACAAAGCAATAAACAAAAGAATCAGGCCATCTGATGTACCCTGGTATGCAGTATTTGCGCGAGATAAATCAGGTGAAAGTCAGTATTTTTGCAGTTTGACCAGCTTAGATCCGCTTCTGGGTGCTATGTCTGGACTGAGCCTCTCGACGACCCCATTTTGTCAGTCCCCATGTAAATTACTATCGCGTCTCAGCAGAGATCGAGGGTAGAACGGAACCATGTCTCCAGAGGTACTGATTTAGGCTTGCACGAGGACAAATAATGAGGCCCCCATACACGGACATATTAATGACAAAGGGAGCTCCAGGAACGCATCTGTAATTCGCTTATGCGTATTTGTTTGGACCCCAACGTTGGTGCCGAGGGGGGTCACAATATTTCCCAGCCTTCCTCCTCGCCACGCGCGGCCGGTGGCGCCCCCTCTTGGGGAACGTCCTTGGTGGCGTCCTTGAGAGGGTCTCGGCGCGGAATGAAGTGGAGGCTGCGCTGGTAGAGGAGGTCCTGGTCATCGATGGCCCACAGCTCATCCGAACCGCTCACTGCAAGAAAATCAATGAAACCTTGTCAGATCGGAAACTTGGACAGGGCCAAAGGCGGAATGAGGCTGGTGTGCGCAAACCAACAAATTTGTATTTTGGCATCAAAGTTGATCCCCATCTGACACTTTCATGAAGACATCAGCCACATAATGACATCCCCACCTGACACTTTTCCAAACACACTAGCCACATAATGACCCCCACCTGACACCTTCATAAAGACATCAGCCACATAATGACATCCCCACCTGACACACTAGCCACATAATGACATTCCCACCTGACACGTTTCCTAACACACTAGTCACATAATGACATCCCCAGCTGACACCTTCATGAAGACATCAGCCACACAATGACATCCCCACCTGACACACTAGCCACATAATGACATCCCACCTGACACTTTTCCAAACACACTAGCCACATAATGACATTCCCGCCTGACAAGTTTCCTAACACACTAGTCACATAATGACATCCCCACCCGACACCTTCATGAAGACACAAGCCACACAATGACATCCCCACCTGACACACTAGCCACATAATGACATCCCACCTGACACTTTTCCAAACACACTAGCCACATAATGACATCCCTACCTGACACACTAGCCACATAATGACATTCCCACCTGACACACTAGCCACATAATGACATTCCCACCTGACACACTAGCCACATAATGACATCCCCACCTGACACCTTCCTGAATGCACCAGGGATCTTCTTCCAGTAGTCGCCGTCGATGTTGTCCTGGGCAACGCCGTAGCGGACAAACAGTTCTCCAGTCGGGTTCACCGCGTACACCAGACGCTCACTGACAGAAAGCCAATCAGCGGGCGTTCCTATGAGCCAATCACAGAGGAGATAAGTTAGAGACAGTGGCCCTTACAAGACGCTCACGTCCTCCCTCTCTCCATCGACAGCCAACGGCAATCTTACTCAGTTCGCCAGGTGTGGCTGGAGTAAAATCACATTAAATCTATTTCTACCGGTATATGACGTCGTAAAGAGATAATATTAAAGTCAAATTTCTCAGATCAGATTTTCTGCAACCACAGACAATCATCGCTCACCTGAGACACAGACCGAATGTGTCCCCAACGCTCACCAGAGACATAGACCCAATGTGTCCCCATACGCTCACCTGAGACATAGACCCAATGTGTCCCCATACGCTCACCTGAGACATAGACCCAATTTGTCCCCATACGCTCACCTGAGACATAGACCCAATGTGTCCCAATACGCTCACCTGAGACATAGACCCAATGTGTCCCCATACGCTCACCTGAGACATACCCCCAATGTGTCCCCATACGCTCACCTGAGACATAGACCCAATGTGTCCCCATACGCTCACCTGAGACATAGACCCAATGTGTCCCCATCCGGATACTGTCAGATATTCCTTTTCTGGCGTACACGGCCTTCTTGTTGTCTATGGCCCAAACCTAAAACAGTACGTTTGGCTTGATGGTCGGTAACTTAATCGGCTATACAAGATGTTTCTTGCTGTAATAAGACATTTGCTATATTAAACCTTACTAAATTTGGCAGATATGGCAAAACAAAAATCAGCACAATTTATCCTTTCACGTTAGTACAGTATTACAACCAACAAATACACAGACACATAAACGCTAGGAAGTACAAGACTGAGAAAAGTTTTACTTCTGTCAGTAATAACAATGATATCACTGTATACTTCACAACACTCTTTCCGCAAAACACTCGTAAAAAACAATAAATACAATACAAACTAATGCTGGAAACTGTTTCACTAAAAATGGTGTCCATCTCAATGGTTTGGATGATGACCATTTCGGCTTCTTACATTAAATGGGGCTTTCTTTGAGTCAGACATCATGGCACAGGCATTGGGGGTTCCAGACACAGTGCGTGGCCGTCTCGTGTTGGAGGGAAAATATTCCAAATCCTCTTTCGATATATCGGATTTATTACAATTAGATACTTTTATGAGCAAGAGATCTAATTATTTAAAAAAAATCATAAATATGCTACGGGAGGGAAGGCTTGGTGACCTTTAGCTTTTCTACCAGCAATGGTAATATGCTGGCCTCATATATGACAATAAACCAACCAACCCTCTTATTTAAGCCTGTCCTTACCATCCAGTCGTTAGGTCCCGTGAAGACGTGGGTGAACTTAGCCCCCGCCGTGCTGGGGCAGCCATCGACAGGGAGCCAGGCGGGGCTGAGGTGGCGGGCGGCCGGCGCCTGCACCCCGATCCGCAGGTACACCCCCCCGGCGTCGTCCACCGCCCACACCACGTCCTGCCCCGTGCACAAATGGGTCAGCTGGCGCTCCCCTGCAGCAGAGGGGCGGAGAGGGGCGACTGTTGCTTTAAGTAGGATGCTTTAGGAGGATTCCGTTAGTGCGTCATTCGAAAACACTAACTCCCCGCTTGGCTATGGACTGAGCCCGGGAGATGGTGACAGTTGGTTGACTTAATTACGCAGGACGCTTTAACCTCTGTTAGTAGGTCGTATTACGACGATGGGAGGGGTCAAGGAAGAGATTAACAAGTGTTACTTGTTTAGGGTATTAGTCCACATTTATTTAAATAAAAATAAGACGGTTAACATCTTGATTTTTTCGCCAGGAGTTGCATGCTTATAAATGATACTAATATTTATAGGTCTGTAGGCTGATTTTTTGTAATGTGAGCTCGAACGTTCCCACCCTAACCCTCTATGAAAAGTCATTGTCACGGGATTTCGGGGATTTAAAGAAATAAATGTTTCCAATAAAATATGCGGACAAGCAATTTTATGATATTTGAAGCGCCATGAGTCGGTCAGAGCATACACGGCAAATATTATCAAAATCAGTAAACTATACACATATACAACGCCAGCCACTACGTGGCTACACTAACCTAGTTGCAAGAGGCCGAGCTGGACCCACTTGATTCCCGCCATGCAATGCGATCCCATTCCGTCCCGGATGAAAACTCTCCCATCCTCCAGTAGTACCCACAGCGCCTCGTAGGTGGCGCTGATGGAGGTGCTCTTCACGCTCATGGCCGGTGGCGTCACTTCCGCTACTCGGGACTTTTTGTAATCGGCGTGGAAACAGAAGAAGGAGCCATTGGGCTGCTGGGTCCACACTAAGCCTGAAAACAAAAACGTGAAAAGAGAAAACCAGGATATATGATACATGAAGCAACACGCGAAAGGATCATACCGGGATATATGATACATGAAACAAAACGCGAAAGGATCATACCAGGATATATTACACTTACACAGAACAAAAATGTAAAAATATATCATGGTTGATACTTAGATGACAAAAAAAAGTTAAAATATATCATGGTTTGACACTTGGACGAAACAAAAATGTGAAAATATATCATGGTTTGACACTAAGATGAAACAAAAATGTAAAAAGATATTATCAAACGCAGGATATATGGTACTGTTAGTTTCGCAAGGATGTTACCCATTAACTGAGAAAGCAATGTTTTTTCACATGATGCGGTCTCTGAAACTCAGTACTATTCTAGTATGTTATCAATATCAACTTCAGTATCAATTATACACAATGGTTGAATCAATTTTGCGTGGAAAAAGTAGAAAAACAAAGATCGCTTACCACTTCCGGTTTCGAGTGTGACGGCGCACACGTGATACCAAGTGGTCGTGGAAAGCATGCCGCTCAGCACCACGGCGGTCCACTTGTGACCTGCAAGTCAGACGGGACGTCTTAATAAAAGAGATGGCACCCATATGGACGAATAGATGCATCCGAATTTCTTGGGTAAAGTGACGCCGGAGACAAGGGAAAGGCGTCTTCGTCTGAACAACACGAGACGTAAAATTGTTTTCGCTTAAGGTGCTCATACGACTTATAGGAGGCTCAACCCATGTTTGAATGTTTCAAGTGAAGTGATGGCCATCTGAAAATGTTATAAATGTATAAGAACCAAAATGGGATGACGCTAAAAATCACTGGTACAAGTCTGGGCGATAATACGTGGCGTTTTGCAGGACATCATCGAAATACCGACATTCCCACACTGCGTCGAAGGGAAGATACATACGAGAAGTGATGCGATAGATTCTTCCTGCAATATCCAAAGTAATATTGCACATGAGAACCCCAAACCTGATTCCTGGCACCCTTTATACTGACGACATTACTCAGGACATTGCTTTCATTATCATCGTAAATTACTGGACCGTCGTACTATATACCAAAAGCGACCCAGCTAGCCCTCCACCCCTTGCATCATTACCCAGCATGCTGCCGCGACACACTTGGATCTTGTTCTCGAAGCGGGGGACGACCCAGACCCCGGTGGGTGTGGCGCTGATCAGCCCGCCCTCCTCGTGGCGGGCCAGCTTGGTCATGTCCATGGCGGCCCGGAGCGCGTCCAGAGCCGAGGCGTCCTGCATCAGGTACTCGCTCATCGCAACCTACCCGGCCAGGAGGAGGGAGCCACAGTTAATTAATTAGTTGATCAATTTTAAATAGGGTTTAACCTGCGTAGGTCATATCGCGACAATGGGAAAGCTAAAAGTAGAGAGGAGCCATATCTCCGAGAGTAACTCTTTGCGAAGAAAGACCTGGATCTTTAACCTGCTCAGAAATCGCGCACCGGCCCCTTGGACTGGTCTAGCAGAGCACACTCGACAATAGCCGAACGCGCTACCTACTAGGCCCCACAGTGACGTCCGATGAAGCGAGTGATAGATTCGTGTTTTAGGACATTTTTGGGTAACTACATGACGATTACTTTGCGAGCTCGTAACCCTGTTACATACTAATTTAATGACTGCTTCTAAGTTTATGACCAACGCCAAAAAGGATTATACAGAGAGGTTTATGGCGCCGACAGCTTCGGGAAATTTCTTTTTCAGTCAATGTTATTAAAATTAATACTTATGTAGAAGGCGTGAAAATGCCTGTGTGAGTGATGTGTGAGCTTTACGGTCGAGTTCTTTGCGGGCCGCTGTTCGCCGGTCCAGATTTTGTGAGTTTCGTGTATATTTCTTGCTGCGGTCAGTTCCGACACGTGGTGATCGATTTCACTATAGCGGACCCCATCCCTTGCTTGATCATTCTCGTATCTGTTGTCGATATCTCTTTCTATCCCCCCCCACCCCTTTATTCCGCTGTACTTATTTCTCATTGGTCCAATGTTCCACTCCTGTGCCACTCCTGTGCCGAGTATGTCCATCCCATTTCTTCATGGGTAATATAAAGCGCTGCTCCTGGGTGGTCAAGACATACCCTTCACAGCCAGCCTCCAGACCGGAGCTGTTATTGTCATCTGTATTTTACAGGTAAGTGGAAGTAGGAAGTGGGATTTAAGGGGAATTTAACTTGATGGATCTCGTCAGTATTTTATCGCTCGGTCAGATAATGTGTATGAATGAATAACATTTCACGATACTTGTACTGAAGTAATATGTAAGATGTGTTTGATTGATGTGCTAGATTGATGTGTTTAATTTACTGACATCATTTATATGATGTTAGATTTAGCGTTTAATGTCTGAATATAGTTTAGGAATTCTCTACTCCCACTAATATATTTATGTGAGGTCATTGACATCGTCCTTATGTATATGAAATGTGAATAACATTCCAATATTGTCATACAGCCGTTATTGTGACAATGTGATGAAGCACACGTCAATAGACACATACCCTTCACAGCCAGCCTCCAGACCGGAGCTGTTATTGTCATCTGTATTTTACAGCAATAAAGCCATTATTACAAACCCGGTGGTGTTCAGCGACTACACTTACATACTTAATACATACGATATCTTAGTGACATGACCCCTGGTCACGAAAACAACTGTGGTATGATTCAGTGTTGTGAACAATCCCCAGAAACCGTACAGCGGGCCCCGACCTAGAGTCAAGGGTACGGCAGTAATACGGCAGTCTCACGCACTAGCTTGTTACTTACGAAAAGCAAACACCGGTCTATACATGGTTCCAGAGGTCCGTAGTGAAACAACAGCATGTCGTTGTAACGGGTCGGCTTATACGCCACATGGTCTGCGTACCTGGTACCAACTTCCGGATCCGCTTGGCTTCTTGACAGACACTTCCGGCGTAAACCAGACCCGCCCCACGAGGTCCAGGACCCAGCCTGTTCCGTCCTCACTCAGCGCCAAGCTGGACACCAGACGACAAGGGCCGTCGCTGTAACCAGGCAAACAGCACTTTTAAGATTTATACCACAAAAAAAGACGATACTGCTTAACGATACAGAAGAAAAGTATCTCATAATCATCATATTCCAGTAGTTATATCATGGATAAATGAAATATTCATGTTTTAGGCCACTTTTTTGTAAATGAATGTTACTGTTGAGCCAAACACCCATACCTTGCTTTGAAGAAAAGACCAAAGAGTCAATGTTCGATTGTTGTTATCTTAACAATGTGTCAAAAGGAATCAGGGCTCCCTTAAAATGTGAAAAACTCCTTCATCCATAACCACAGTGGCTGTCAACCTTACCCCTGCATGAAGACCCAGTCGACGCCCTCCTGCCTAGCCGACTCCACCCCCACCCTGACCAGGATGTTGCGGCTGGCGGTCAGCGCCCAGACGACCCCGCGCCGGGCAGCCACCTGGGTGACCGGCTCGGGGGTGGTCACCTGGGTGGCGCGGTAGCTGGGCCGCTCCCGGCTGATGCCCTTGTGTATCACAAGGCCGCCGTTCAGCTTAACGTACCTGTGAAGTCGCCATGGCAACCAATGTTGGTGAGAAACCTACATATTTCATTCCAGTTCATCAGTACCATATTGGAACGTTTTGCTGTATGTTTTACAAGAGTTTCACTCAATGCAGAGTTGACAGCCAAAATTTAAGTCTTAACTTAAACCAAACTTAAGGATTTGATAACAATTGGGCAGACGCATAAGACGATGAAATCCTTATCAGTTTTGTTTCGAAAGACGAACATAAAAAATTATGTTGCAAATGTGCTTTCCGATACATTTAGACAAATTAAAAACAACAAACAACGGTGTTGCATCTGTAATAATGACTGCCATGACTCCCAACATTTACATAGTTTTAATGCAGAGTTTCCTAACGTATGACAACTATTCATGGCTTTAGACAATCTAAATAGTGCACCCAACACGGCTTTATAGTTTGTAACTCACCAAGCTGACCGCTCGTCCACTGCGATATAACCGACATCCTTCGCCACCTCAATCCACTGCTGCCCCGAGGGGTTGCGCGCGCTCACAGATTTCGCCACGTGCACAGAATTCTTGAGAAGTCTCCATACGATCCCGCCAGATGGCGACACTGCCACCTGTTGCGCCGGGTCCTTCAATTTCCGCCACTTTAATCCGGGCGACGCCAGCGACGCCATGTAGACATGACTGTACTTAGAGTCGACGCACCAGACGTGGCGCTCGCTGACGCACAGACTTTGGATCCCATAGAAGGGTCCCGAAAACTCCATCCACGTGTTGGCGAAGGGGGTGACCGCCAGGCTGTCGCCCTCCACCAGCCCGCCGTAAATCTGGATCTTCGTTAAGGCGGCGCGCCGGCCGTCTGGATCCGAAGAGGCGTCCGGAACCGACGCCGGGTATTCAACAGAGTCCTGGATAGAGTCCTCCAGGTCTCGATAGGTCGGTGACTCTGGGGACTCCACGGACCGACTGCGGTACATGGAGTAGAAGTCCCCCGCTTCGCTAACGGGAGATGGGCAGAGGTTGTCTCGGGGGAACTCGTCCTCAGGGTCATTAGAGGACGCCGCGAGGTCACCATCAACGCTCTTCCCGACGATTTCCGAACCGACATCCTCGGCCGGCGCGTCCGTCGCCGCCTCCTCGGCAGGCGCGTCCGTCGCCGACTTCTCCCCCTGCGGCTTGGCGATGGCGGCACGCGCCTTGGCCACGAGGTCCATGGAGGTCACGGGACTAGATTCCCTCTCGGCAACCAGCGTCTCCGGCACTGGCGGGGTGGCCGGGCGACGCGCACTGGCCTCCACCACGTCAGAGATCGACAACAGACTGGCGTCACTCACATCCGAAGCCAATCCCTTCCGGTCATATATCGAGCCGACGGCGTCCTGGGCCGATAGCGCGATATCCATTCCAGACCCGCCATTTCCGGTTCCGACTAACCGTGAACGTTCTTCGGCCTTTTCTCTGAGTTCTTGTAGATTAATGCCGAAGTCGACTGCCTGCGCCTTATCGCCGTCATCTACCCCACCTCCACCCCCCTCGCTGACCTCGCTCCTCGGCGTCTCCTTGCCCACGGTGGCGATCCGGGGCGACGCAAATCCTATTCCGGAAGACGCGTGCGGCGGAGACGTTCCAGGAAGCGGAGAGGACGTCGGAGAAACCTGGTTGGAACGTTCGGGATCGTGGGATTCGTTTGACGCCACGCTGGATGTGTCCGGTTCTTTGGCTGAGGCGAAAACAATACATCAACTTATAATGCTGAAGGACAGACATGCAATATATACAGTAAAACCTCCCTGCCCGACCACCTCCCTAACCCGATCGCCTCCCTAACTCGATCGATTTTTTCCAGTCCCGACGGTCGGACTATACTTTAGCATTGTAACAGTATTCTCTGTACAAATCGTAGGATGTGGTCCATTGAGGACGTGCTCAGTTACACAGATGCTTGGAATAGAGAGAACCTGCTTTATACATATATCCCAAGCGTTATTGCTGTTGCTGTTACGCTTGAATTTAAAACTTTAAAAACCACTTTAACGTTCGATAAACGTTATTGCATATTTAATGTGACTATAACATATATTGGCCCTAAAACTTTACTCAAGAGCCATGACGTAGATATACAGCTACCTACTCAGTTTGGATCGCTTCTTCTTCAGTTTTTTTGTCTTAGTGAAGTAGACGATTCCCTCCTCTTCTATCTGGCCGACAACATCTTCGGTGACGTCACCACCCCGAGTCGGCCCGCCGCCACTGCTGAGGCGCCGCTCCGCCTCGCGGCGGTTATCCGAACTACAAGGCAGCTGCACGTCCTTCGCACCGGAAGTTCTGTCCACGCGGATTGAAGTGATATCATCTCCTTCCAAACATACGACTGGTGGCGGATAGGGGCCAGGGGTCGTGGTCCGGGTGCCTATTGTATCTGCGGTTCGGGTCCTGTTCCCGGAAACGGCTTCGCCTAGACTTCCGGACGACGCGGCACCGGCGGATGCAGCGATGACGTCATGTCGCGGGGACTCCGACTCCGGCGAGAGCTGCTCGGCCGGGGACAAGACACCGGAAGGGCTGGCTTCCTTGGCGCTGTCCACGCTCGCGTCCCTCTCCAGACCCCCGGCGACACCAGCGCCCTCTGCCTGGCCAGGTGGTTGACCTGCCGAGTTGCGACCCCACGGGGGAGCGGCCTCGCCCCCTTGCTGCTGCTGCCCGTCCCTGGCCGAGTGTAGCTTGTCGCTGACCCCTCTCAGGGCGCCCACCAGACTCTGCGACATCCGCGACGCCGTCTCGCTAATCACGTGGACGGGGGACGTTTCCGACCCGGATTGACGACGGCTGCTTACGTCACTGTGGGTGGATGACGTCATCACGGCTGGGGGATATATCGGCACTGTAAACCAGATCGTTATAGTCATACCGAAAGGCGATACAAAGTCATCGTTGCACGCTCACAAATTATTATTATTAAGTAGATTATGAATTAAGAGACATTAAAGATTATGAATAAAAGACATTAAAGATTATGAATGGGAGACATTAAAGATTAAGAATGAGAGACATTAAAGAGTATGCATTAGAGATGTTAGAGATCATAAATTAGAGACATTACAGATTGCGTAAAAGAACAGAGCGGTTTGGCTCTCCTTACCGGGTTCTGGAGGCGGTTGCTCCGGCATCGTGGCCAGTCGTAGCAGCATTCTTCCCGGTCCGCTCCGCAACACGAACACCTCAGAGTCCGTGACCGCCACGTCCAGCAAGTGGCCCAGGTTGGTGTGGTAACACAGACACGACCCGGCCTCGGGATCCATCACAAACAGACCGATCCCGTTGTAGGTCACCAGACATTTCTCTCCAAGCACGTGGAGCGGTCCGAACTGGCAGTCGTCCCCCTTTTGGTCCTTCCTGCCCGCCATCGTGGAGGGTAGCAGCCTCAGGCCCTGCGACGTGTCCCGTATGAGCTCTCGGAAGATGTAGGTGGCCTGCACGGTGCCGTCCAGGCCGGCCTTCCACAGCCTGAGGCCCGGGCGGGCGGCGTACAGCGTGACGCCCAGACTGCTCGGCGCCCCAGACTTGGCGAACACCGCGCCGTACGGACCCAAGCTGTAAGTAAGCGGGAGGGCGGTTCACTGGAGTTCACGACTCAGGTCATAGGGTGCTTAAATATAACACATTAATAAGATAGATATAAATAATATATATATATAGCATATATAGAAGATATATCAGTATATCAGATACATGTATATAAATAAGATATTTAAAAGATATACCAGTCTATCAGATACATGTATATAAATAAAATATTTAAACGATATACCAGTATATAAATAAGATATATAAAAGATATACCGGTATATGTAAGATGTATAAAAGATGTCTATATACCGGCATACAGCTACTGTATTTTCCTGAATTATACCATCATTTTGCCAACAGAATCGAGACGATAATACAGTAGCTCGTCTAAGAAATGTAGTCGTGATCGAATACTGCATGGAGCCATATATTCCAAGAGTAATGCGAGAAGGAGAGTCTGCAGTGGACCCGCTTCCATTTGCCATTTCTATCTAGTTTTCATTCGTATTTGAAACAGAAACGTGAACCTTTTATCTTGATTTTGACAGAATCCCCTTTATAGCTATTTAGTTATAACTGCATACTTCCGCCTAAATTTTGCGACATAATACTGTTGTGCAGTAATTAAACATTCCAGAGCTGTTTTTAATTATCCATTCAATACTCGGCATTGACTGACACACAACAGAAGTTACACTTTTAACAAAGTGCAGGATCCGAGTCTTTATATTCAACTTTGATACCTTACATATTTTATTACCCTTTTCTTTCTTTTTGGCCCACTTGAGAGACTGCATTGTTCTGGTCCGTGGCACACAGAAAACTTCTATGGCGGGTAGAGACCAGCAAAGTTTTGTGTGCATAGTCTAGCTGAACAATTTCATTCGGATCTTTACACACAAAGTAAGATTTACTTCGATTCTGAAATTAAAAATTACATTGATTAAAAACACACTTTTTCATACAAATACACAAACAGAATGAACTCAAGCTAACCAAGTTAGAATTCTGCATTTCTACAAAACAGCGACATGCAAGATTGGGAATATGCCTTCAGCAAGTCCCGAGGTACTTGTTGGGTTCTAATAATAATGATAAGTGAAATAATGGTATCGTCAGCATCATAATTTAACCACGTAAAACACCCTTTAACACTAACCTCGAAATAGTCAATCTCTGTGCAAACAACAACTCCATCTTCATCCCCACTGAAGACCTTCATTGCATTCTGACTCCACTCGATACACTTAACAGCAGAGGCATGTAGGCCTTGAACACGGAACATCTGAAGCTGTACAAAGTCACAGGTACAGTTAATGTACATGTATAGCTTTGGAAATATTGAGTAATGCATTCTCTATGGCAATATCATGCAGAAGACCATAGCAATGCAGGGTTTTAGTTTGAATATTGCTAATTATTTCACATTTAGGGGAGTACTTAAGCTATGTGTTATATGAGAGGCATTTATTATCCATGTAAATATCTGTGGTAGTTTGTTCAACAAGCCAACCTTTTGATTGCCCCCAGGTAAGGTAGAGGGCAACTGAAAGATGTAGAGAAAGCCCACATTTGTTCCAGCAGCAACAAGGTTGTCTATACTTTGTTTCAACTTCACACATGATATCAAAGAATGTCTTGACTGAAATTGATAAAAAGAAAAACATTTAGATATACTGGTACACTCCAAAGCTAGTTTTGATATAAAAAAAAAAGTATTTAGGCATGTAATTATGTGGATAAAAATGCATCATGAATACCGACTTGAAACTCTAGCAAAGTATAACAGTTGCAACATATATTTGGTCTCTGAACTAAATTAATTTAAAAATTAAAGGTATTAAAGGTCTTCCAATATCTACATCTGATCAGTTTACCTGAATGCATAATTTCTCCACACTTCTCTTGAGTCTGTCATAGAGATAGATGGTTCCAATACTTGTCCCTATGGCAATGTAATCTCTAGTTGCATCCAGACAGGTCCATTCCAAGTCACTAGAGAAGAGGCCTTTCTGGCTTTTGTGGGGTACAGATTTGAGCAAGTGTGTCAGGGGCTCAAACTCCTGAAGGAAATATCTATTGCCCTCTGCCATGATCTTTGATTTAAACTGATCTATTTACTGACTCAGAGCCAACACTTCACATTGCTGCTGTATATCAGTTTCATATCAACCACTTGGTGCACCATGAAGTCACTTGGATATTCTCCTATCTCAACACCAAATACCTGAAGTGATAAAAAGCAATACAAGTTACCAAATCAGTGTTATATCACAATGATATGTCAATCTTAGCTGTAGTCAGAGGTACTACATTTGAAAACAGATGCTTGATGTAAACTTGTTTGGGTTCAGGGTAATTCACTGATGAATTTCTGATCTACCAATCTAGTTTCAAACTACAGTATATAGTGGGGCGATGTTAAAAACAGATTGAGTACCTGTTTTTGCAATGCTCTGTGAATAACACTTTTCCTCTAGTTTGCATACAGTTTCTATACATGGACACCCCCACCAATTCCTGGTCTCATGTGGGTTATACTTCATGGCCGATATGGGTAGTCCACGAAATGGAGTAAGAATAGTTGAAACGGAGTGGTTGGTGGCCATTTTGGTGGTCTAAAGTCCTTACAAGTAACCCTAATAGCACTCACTCCCACCGTACCTGGCTTCCGCAGGCTCAAGATTTCAGGACTACAACTACTAGGCAGCAAATATCGTACAGATTGTGTACAATGTAGAGTTTGTGTGTTGGTGGTTGGTGGTTGCACATAAAGAAATTAAAGTTGCATGTGGAGCTCTTTCCCGCCCAAACTAATGAGGTCAAAATACATATAATAATCAGTCCTTGAATCATTCAAGACTTCTCTTATCTATACTCCACCCATACCAGACTACCAAATAGTGTCTCTTAGCCTTGCCCGTGATATCAATTTACCACAAGTTTTCATTTTAGTGGTAAACGTCATCAGTTTGTGTGCTTCGCGATGCTTTGGTATAAGTAGCAGTGCCGCGACCGAGTTCTGTGGTGTCCCGGGATAGACACGTTTGCCACACCACAGCCGAAACGGCGATGTTTATCAGGTTTCTGAATTGATAGAATGAAACAATCGAGTTTTCTGCAAATTTTGATATAAATTTCCCCTTGGCTTAGTTTTGGCGGGAAAGAACTCTACATGCAACTTTAATTAATTAAACTCATTAAGAATGTGTTTGCTTGGATTTAGCAATGCCAGATGGCGCCACTGCAGGTACTTTTTGCTAGATGGTGCCACTGCAGGTACTTTTTGCTAGATGGTGCCACTGCAGATATTGTTACCAACAAACAAGACAGCGGATGGGTTCAGTGGGTGAAAGATATTACGGCTCTGAAATGTTTGGGTTTCCCCCTCCTTAATGGATATACCTTATTGGATAACATGTAATACTATATAATTTACAACATCGCACAACCAATACCGCCAATACGGCCACCAACCACTCTATTTCCCCTATTCCTACGCCATCCGAGAGCAGGGGTTTTGACAAAGATTTCTGCATTTCATAAAAATGTGATGAAGACACCATATATCTGTCACATATTAATGTCCAGGATACATTTATGAAGGGTTAGGCACAAAGATTGAAGGCCCCAAATGCTACTCACAAATTTATCAGCTCACAAGATATCTACCAAAACAAACCTTCTGCCACTCACCGCCATTTCAAAAACATTGCAGAATGTTTGGCAGAAGGTTTGTTTTGGTGGATGTTTTGTGGGCTGATGAATCAGCGAGTAGCACTTGGGGCCTTCAATCTTTACGCCTAACTCTAAATGTATCCTGTACATTAATATGTAACATATATGTGGCTTCTTCATCAAATTTTTGTGAATCCAGAAATCTTTGTCACTCTCGGTGTTGTGCTCTTGGGCGGGTGGGTGTAAACCCCGAAACGGAGGTCTGTTTCGCGAAACAGACTCAGTTGCGAAACGGACCAGTGAGCGCTGTGCAACAGTGTTAATAAATTCAGCGTTGGGGGGCAGTATGATTGTATGGCGATGCAGAGTGCTGCGCTGACGGCTTATATATGCAACAGTTCAGACCAAGCACCAGGCTTTACAGCAGCCAGCATGAAGGTTAGCGAATGGATTGCACACCACAGCGTTGTGCTGGATCAAGTCTTTATAGGTCAGCATTTGAGTGTCATAATACTCTCTGTTCCGTGTGATCTCAAGGGCTGTCATCAAGCGTATGACGAGGTGAAGGTCCTCGTGTCCGACTAGCGCACGCGATATTGCGCGATATAGGCAGTTGCCATCTCCTATTACAGCCAGAGGGTCGTATTCAGCCAGAAGAACGGGCTGAAATTGACGCAGAATTTCCACTGACACAGCATCCCTGCGGTACGACTGTGGGTGTGTTTGTGCGACAGTCGGAGTTTCAACATTAACCTTGTAGCATAACCAATGGGGAACTCCCAATCCGAAGGCAACAGTGAGTTCACATCACAGACACCCACAGTAGAGAAGCCATGGATTAGCTAACATCAAAAATGAGATGGAGTGCAGAAACAAAAAACAGTGTTAACACACTAATTGCCTTATGAATGTGTTGGAAGCACACACAGTTGAGAAGCCATGTTGGATTAGTTAAAGCCGACCTCGCTATGAGTTAACATCAAAGATGAGATGGATTGCAGAAAATAATGTTAACCCATTA
Source organism: Arenicola marina (assembly GCA_964019135.1). Taxonomy (NCBI): domain Eukaryota; kingdom Metazoa; phylum Annelida; class Polychaeta; family Arenicolidae; genus Arenicola; species Arenicola marina. Next base: position 40,077,933 of record OZ025252.1, read on the forward strand.
ATTGCCTTATGAATCTATATTGGAAGTAGCAAGGCAGCAACAAAGTATGGCCTACTTGTATCAGCCAGAATGCTAATTGCCTCGCTATGTCCCCCACCCATATAGCAAAACTGTAAAAACAGTGCTGTCCCACATCAACAAACAAACTGACAGTTCAGTTGAAGACATTTTAAGGATGTATATTATCTTCTTTTGCCATCTGTTTCGCCATCAGGAATCCGTTTCGCCAACGGACGGTCCGTTTCGCGAAATGGAGTCCATTTGGCGAAATGGAGTCCGTTTCGGGGTTTACACCTACCGCTCTTGGGCGGCAGGCCGAGCTCGGTACTCCATCCCCTACTATCCATGCCCATGGCCTTCCGGTCCAACCTGCCGCCGGTCGGCCATGTTACAAGGCTACTTTATCATCAGCTGAGTGGTGTTACTACCATGTTGCTGGACAATTTGTAGGCCTGTGAGAGAGCTGCTGTGGCTGCCGCAACTGGACCCATATCGGAGCGGACTATGTTATATCTGTAGATAATTTGTAGCACAGCGTTACAAAGAAATGAGGAAGTCTGGAAGCGCACGTATGAAGTTTCATGCCAGATTTGCATGATTTGTTGATAAGACAAGATAAGTGATCAGTTGAAGAGGGATATAGATCTACAAACATTTCATAACGTAGATACTTCGACTAAGCTTACTAACAAATCTGACAGCATGACAGCAGGGAGTATCATCGGATCATGGACATTGCTCAGGTATTAAATATTGTGACATCTTGCACAAAAGCCCAAAACTGTCTGCGATCCTCCTCCAGTAGAGCTACATGAAATATAACTTGTATTATACGCTGAATGAATAAATGTTCCTTCAGTCACACCTTATGTGACACGCGTAAAGGGCAGAATTTACAAAAAAATCAGCCCCATGTCGATCATCTCACCAACGAAACTGGATAAACGTTCTTTGTAATAAATACCAAGACACAGCAAAAAACTAATATGTCATACTGTGATATATCTCTCGGCCCGGCCCTGCGTGAACCCCTCCAAAGACATTAGTATCCCTGTGTACGGGAATCAAGGGTCACGAACTGACCTGAATTTGCATCAGCTACAGATCGAATAACACTTCCGTCCATCTGCCACTGAAAGACGATGGATTTACAGCTTTCGTTGTTGTTCAAGTAATATGATATACAAAGGCGGATGCAGGAGGCGGGGTCTAGGGAGTCCGGTCCTTTCTGAGGAAGAATGCCGTTTTTCATTGCAAAATTTAGGCAATCTGAGACGTGGACCGGCTCTCCGGCGATCCCCCTTTTGAGGAAGAACGCTATTTGAAGCGGCGTGAACCCCCCACTCCGGTCGAAAGTTTTCAGTGAACCCCCGCTCCCCGGTCGTCAAAAAAATTGGTGGATCCCCTCCTCGCAATCTTTTTAAAATCCCTTCTTCAGTGCAAGATGAACAATGTACTAGGTGGGCATGCGATCCCCCAATTTCAAAAACTCCTAATGTCGATCCGTGCGTGCATGCATATTCCAAGGCGTTATATAAAGCAATATTTCAGACTCTGCATGCGATTAGTGGCATTCGACTTCATGTTCATCATCAAATATGTTCTTGCCGCATCAACCTGACATTCAATAAATATACTTATCATTATTATTCATTTCACGAATTCAGGCATCCAGGGAAAGAGACATTATTTTAATCTACGGATAAACGACAAAGTAAGGTCGAATTGTGCATTTTGTGGTAAAAACAGGAAATTTGGCACACGTGTCCTTTATACCCTTGTAGTCAAATATAGATAGGTATAGTATCAAGTCATGTTTTACCACGATCGTTCAACTGCTTATATATGTCTTGAACGTCGAGCAGCACGCATGCTAAATTTAACCTCTTGCTAGGGTCTCCATTAATATTTGTAGAGTTTGGAGAATCCGTATGTTAGTGTTGACCGCCTACGGAAGTCACGACCCGCAGGACGGAGATTAGGGTGAGCATGAGCTGAGTGAAAATCATAACCTCTCTCACAAAACAAGAAGTTTGAGAGGTTTAGTCCCAGTTCGCCACAAATACTTTCTAAGGTCATCAAATCTACATGGCGCTCTGAGAGTGTTATTCCTGTTATTGCAGGAGGCCGTACGTCAGTCCACCCACACTCGGCCTGGATACTCGCAGGCGCCGTAAATCAGCGGGGAAGGCGGGAGGGGGGGTGGAGGGAGGGGGTACCCCTATAATGACGATAGGGGTACCCACGATAGGGGTACCCCCCCCCCATGCTGTTTAATGGCGCCTGTCTGGGCTCGCGTTAGCATTCGCCAATAGCCATTTGGCGAGAAAATTCGGGATTTGTCGATAAGAACTTCCTGGACACTCGCCAAAATGGCGAATATAAAATTTCAACTACAAACACATAGATCTAACCAATTTATAACCAATATATTTGGCTAATTTTGGCTAATGTTTTTCCACGGAATTAGCCAAATTGGCTAATGAAAAAAATATCCTAGGGCGAGCCCAGCCTGTGGCTGTACAGCCAGAACTCTTCCCACCCTAGTTCAACAAATTAAACGCGGTCCGCTCCCAACTTGGATATGCTGGACTATTCCCACCCTTGCCAGCTAGGCCCTAGTATAGGTGGGGGGAGGAGGTGGTTCAGGTAAGGCATGACTTGTAAATATCTTTAAAATATTGCATAGAAAATCCTCGGATGGTTTTTGGGTTGAGTTGTTATCAAACAATCAAATAGAGTTCGACCTGACTGCTAGCTTCACACACCCATTATCCCTCCACCCCTCTTCCCCCTCCCCCCCCCCCCCATCCCTAAAGACCACTACCCCACCCACCCTAGCCCATACAGTCATTCTGGTAGTATAGTCCTCTTGTACATGTACCCATCCAGGCATCTGAAACAGAGGCCTGGCAAGGGGTTCTAGTTTTGGCTTTTACCTAATCCCTATATAAGGATTAGGTAGCCCTGGTACATGCCTCTCTTACCACGCCCGTAAATGGAGCAAGGGTGAGAGCCATGCCGCTGACACAGCCGAAAACCAGAAATCGCTAACCGGTGGCTCAAGTTGAAGTTCATAACAGAATAAATATACAGTGCCTACCCGTCAAGTTGCTCCATTAGATTTTTGATACTTTCATGACTCGTCGGACAGTCATTTCTTTGGTCGGTAGTGCATTTTCTTGTAATCCGGGCGATTTTTGTCACCTCTCGCTGCGTTTTGAATGCTCCGCCATTTGCCGGATGTCAACAAACGCCGCCTGGCAGCGAGTGCTCACGCTAAGTTTGTTTACTTCCGGCAAGCGGCGGAGCATTCAAAACGAAGTGAGAAAGAACACAAGCATCCTAAATATACAATCAGGCTATCCACTCCTGAAGAAGTGGGCTAGATATAACACAGTCAGGTACGATATAGGTCCAGTCCCAGAATTATACTACATTTGCCATGATTTGGTGCTAATGGAATGAAACCTGAGTTGTCAGACCCACCTGGAACCACACAATATAGGGCCAGCATTTTGACCAGATTGATTGCTGATTGTGGCAGTCACTGTGAGGTTGCAGAGGTTGAGTTGCAGTTGATTCGAGAGTGATATCCACTATTATCCACCAGGCCTGGGCCACACAGAAAATTCTCTTTGGCCTAATGTATTTTCATATCAGTTCGGGTCTGGGGCCTAAAAGTGCTACACATGCAGGCACAGGCAAAGTTTAGCCAAAGGAAGGGGAGGGTGGGGTGGGGGGTGGGGGGGGAGCATAGCTACCAATACCTGATACCATATTGGTATCCATTGGTAGCTGTAGTACATACTGAATAATTTTACTTGGATAACAATAATTTTATTGGGTATTAAGTTATCTCTATATATATAATATTAGTTATTTACAATCAGTAGCATTTGTCCCTTTTACCATTAGATCTATCTCAACCTAATTATTGTTTTATTTCTAATCAAATGAATAAAGTTAACTTACCTGCCGACTTTTTATTTTCAGAAACTGTTGTACTCTTCGTAAGAGTAAACCCAGCAAATTCCAAATGGCTTCAGTTCTTGGCATAGACCATAGGTTGATTGCTGTTCCCACCCTAGCTGTCACTGCAAGCATTGCTATCTATTCCACATACAAACTGCATCTGTATACATCTCAACAGAGAAAAGAGAATGTATATGAAAGTCAGAAACTTCTGAATGAGTATCTAGCCTTTCATTATGGGTCAAAAGCTGATTCTATTATTGTGAACAAGTTGAGTCCGAAAGATGGCCTGGACTTTCCCAGAAGATGTGCAGAATTGTGCATGGAGTATTACAAGGCAGAGGTATGTGGTGATTTAATGCATTTGCCAGCATCATTGCACATTCGACTGACTTCATCATTCATTGATTTAAAAAAGAAAGAAAGAAGCTTGTTTGATGTACTGGTATTGCCATTAAGCCTATAGAATTCATCAGAAAATTTGCCATATAGCTGTCAATATAGCTTTGACATGATGAAATGGATATATGTAATGTTATATTATGGAACAAGTTATGTTGTCATAATTATTGACCTTACTGAATGCTTTCAGGCCAGCATTCCTAAGAGGGCCCTCGATGTTGGTTGTGCTGTAGGCCGCTCCACATTTGAAATGGCGAAAATGTTTGATGAAGTGATAGGCATTGACTACAGCCAGTCATTTGTGGATGCATGTAAAGACTTGAAGACTACAGGCGACAAGTCCTACTCAGTAACAACTGTTGGTGACCTAGTCATTGACATGGAGGCAAAGATTGATCCTAGCCTGGTAAGTTCATTTTCCCAACATTTATTTTTAATATAGAACCATCCATTTCTGAAGTGAATGCATTCATTGGCATTTGTTATTGGTAAATATTCATTGGTATTTGTTATTAGTAAATATTTATTAGTATTTTTTACTTTTTACTTATTAGTAATTATTCAATGTTATTTGTTATTGATAGATATATTTATATTTATTCTGTAGATATAGGGTAACCGACCATCCGGGCATGAAGGTTCATTTATTCCTGTTCCATTCTACTGGCTATTGTTTTAATACGTCAAGCACGATCTATCGTATATAATCTAAATTGGCGGATATACCAGTCGCACTAAAGTAGTTTCCATGTTGGCGGGCGACGCTCGCGGGGAAAAAAACGCGATTTTTTTACGGAGACATGCGGTACTATGTTGGCAAATTGTATGTTTGTGAATAATCACATGATCGTGAGCAGTCGTTGGTATGTACATTAATTGACGTAAGCTCCCTGTTTACCTTATCCAGGATCGCGGCCGAGTTTTCTTTCAGCAGGGAGACGCTTGCTGTCTGCCAAGCAGTTTGGGTCAGTTTGGCTGCGTTCTGGCTGCCAACCTCATTTGCAGGCTGCACACTCCCAAGGACTTCTTGAAAAGGGCTGCCAGTTTGGTGGCGGCGGGGGGCATCCTCGTCATAACGTCACCGTATACGTTCCTAAGAGAATTCACACCGAGAGTAAGTTTGGCGCCACTTTATTTAGCCTCTAAGTCTCTATCGTACCACCCGAGAGTTTCTACGTCGAAGGCATAACAATCACTGGGTCACCGAAGGAAAGTTGGTGTCAAGTCGAGAGTCGTTGCAATCATCGTATGGCGACCACTTATATTACCAACATGTTCATCATAAGGACTCCGGGAAAGACGCAGGACATTTTTATCCAGTGGCAGTCTGTGCGGTCGTCACGGTAGTCTAGTCAGTTTGCCTTTATAATGATTTATTCCAGGGCAGCCTTATGAATGATACAGGATGACATACGCCTTTGCATGCATGCTCTTCCTTCAGGAAAACTGGATCGGTGGTTTCAAGGAAGGTGCCAAAGACGTGACAGGCTTCGATGGACTAAAGAGGCTTCTGGGTGGCGACTTTGATATCCTGGCTGAGAGAGATCTCCCTTTCCTGATCCGGGAGACCGAACGAAAGCACCAGTGGACTGTAGCGCACGCCACCGTGTGGAAGAGGAAGCACGCCTGAGGAACCCGGCGGATCAATATATGTTGTTAATATAATGGTAATGTGGCTACAAACGCATATATATTGTCATGATTTATATGAGGTCATCTGTGATGTTTAGGTCTGTTGCTTATTTTCACGTTACTAACATGTCGAAGCGTGCTGTAATAAAAACTGTACCTGTAAATCTTGTTTTTAGTATTTCTCATACAAAACACTTTTGAAGGCGACACGTTCATACACAATATGATATTAAAGAATAGTTCAACGGTGTATTGGTGTCTAGTGAATGGGTAATTGTTAAAAATATACTTTTCCCATACATGGTTATTGCGAAGTAAGCCCTCCAAATAGATGCCTGTCGTTCAGGGCAGTTTCAAAGGAATAATTATGCGACTCTAAGTTTCGTTTAAATTTTATTCGTGTCTGTCATTCCTGTTACCAATAATACCAAAAAGCAAAATTCAAGTTTTCTTTATTCAAGTTAAAAGTATTCACTTCGTAAGACAGAACAGCACACTAAATACCCATAAATGCAGGGAAATTTACTTATTAATGCTTTCTGGCGATTAACTATACAGGCAGAGCATGATTCTATCCCGCCTGCAGCGTTAATCGTCTGCTCCTTGGTGAGAGCTATGATTGTGACGATGGATCAAACATATATATATATATACTTCTTAATTAAATAATATATATTTACTTATATGCAGGGAATATACCCGAAGGTCCTAGGGCAAGGACGACTCAGATGAACCAAATACTTCGCAAAGTAAAATGTATGTTTCTTTCATCGCTGTTCGAGTGTCAACAACAATATAACGACGACAGATGATGTTGACTATCTACATACATAAAACACACTTGTTTCACTTCCGTATATTCAGTTCTGGATCCCAGCCGCGTTCAGGTGACCTTTTCTTGATCACCGTGACCCTGAAAGTGGTTTGAAGTTCACTCCTGGACTCATTTCCGGATCTGATCATCGTGACGCTGAATAATTACTGGTGTACACTCCGCGGAGTGTGAATGGTGGACAATGAAGACGGATTGGGTTTCACTCCGGAATATCCCTTTCTGGATCACCGCCTCTCTAAACGCGTTTTAGACTGCACTCAGCGGATAGTCACTCATGAATCCCCGTGACACTGAAAGTGGGTTGAGCTTCACTCCTGGAGAGTCATTTCTGGCTATGATCACCGTGACACTGAACGCGACAATTCTTCTCGCATCTTCTCAAACTCGGCCAGCTTTTCACGGAACTCTTGAACAAAGTTGTATTGCTAAAATGTAAAAAAAATGTGTGTAATATAATATACTAAAAGGAGGAGAAATTTAGGTTATTTTTCTTTTCGCTTATTTGGCAACGACACGGATTCGTGATACAGCGGAATACGGTATAAACGATAGAGGTGTTTTTGCACATTGCACAACTTGCGAACGCAAATGAGTTGTGCTGACCTTGACAGACTGGATGGCACCGGGCCCTCTCAGCTCCTTCACTTGTTTGAGAGCAGTCTCACAGTCTAACTCCGGGTCCAACAGCATCAAGAGGCACACTGAAACTGAAGCCAACGATAGTTTTACCATTCAGGCGGAGTCGTCGGAAGCTCAATGGTTTTGGTCGGTTGTTGGTTGTGTATTCAGGACGCTTTAACCAATTCCCGTCATATCGCGTCAATGGGAGAAGGAAGGGAAGAGCGGATCCATGCTAAGGACATGGGATCTTTATCCTGCGACCACACAGACCTGGCCACAGCGGGGCCTGAACCACCGATCCACGTGCCGTAAGGCTCTCAGGTGGCCAGAGAGCTGAATGCCAGCGCTCTTAACACGCTGAGCTATCGGTCGGCCCCCAACGGTCCGTTGGTTTGAGACGAACACGGCATACCGTCGTATAACATTAAATGGGAAGGATCAATGGTGGAACAGAGCCACTCACTACTCTTTTCTTAATATTGTACAATTGTTACAATGTGAATTGAATGCCGGCGCGAAGGCTTATTTGGCAAAGAGGCTACGTGACACACACTAACCACCCGACCAGATCTTACCTAAAGATGTCCGTCCCAGACCTCCAAAGCAACTGCAAAGGTGATGGAACCACAAATACAGTAGAGGAATTTGACTGTGTGACTTGATTGACTTCATAATCACATGCATTAGCCTTTACTGTATCAGTTAAGGAGGTACAGATGATATCATCATCTACGTGGAATTGTTTTACATCGAGATGGTCGCATGTACCAAAGTAATCAATCACGCGACATATTAAAGTACGTAATGTGCCAGGAGAAAGGCATTTTGGTAAAGTATCCTGTGCTTCAACAAATAGGGGGGTCCTAAAACACGGACAGAGCGCAACACTGCACTCGACTAATTCGAAATGGGACTGGACACAATGGGGCGCGGACCCCCACCCAACTCCACACCAATCTCACACGACACCGCTGTAGGCATTATTAACACCGAGGTCACCTCGGCGTCCATAAGGACAGACAGAAAGTGGCAGCGAGATTTAGCGACGAGATGATCCATTATCCAATGTTATGTGGAGATGTACGCACTGGACGAGTGAGCGTCTGCCCTGCATGAGGTTGACTCGCAGCGGCTCCAAGATCTTCATGAGTAGCGCCATGGTCGGCACGGTGCCGTCTGGGAAGGGATGGTGGTGGACCACGAGGTCGGCCTCAGCCATTTGCTCGAGTAAGCCTCGCACTCGGTATTTAGTCAGCTCCCCATTGGTACACAGCACGAAGACATCACGCACCTCGAGGGCCTTGAGTGTATCTGTCCCGCAGGGAGAAATAACTTGCATTTCTTGGTATACGAATCAAAGCACTTGACTTTGTGTGGTATATCACATGGTAAAAAAAAGAGGCTGTGGTTACAGCTACGTACCTGGTTAATGCATGTGACATAGTGGCAATTAAAACTGGTGGAATTAAAAGTTTTTAATAATTTCTAGTGGTAAATTGATCTTGAATATATATATTCAGAAGGTCGTAGCATTCATTCTTGCCCTCCTTATTTAAACAATTTATGCCAATGCAGGCATCATATTTCTCAGTAAAGAGCCACAAATTTCCTCTTTGCAAACAAGTGTCAGTTGCAAAAAAAACTACAAAAGCTTGAAATTTATGTTTTTTTTAAAAGAATGTGTAAATGTGTTCATACTCAGATCATCTTTCAAGCTTCTCCAAACATCTTTGAAACGACAACCTGGAACAAGACAAAAATTAAACTTTTTAGAGTATAAAACAGGTGTAATAAAGCCATGTACAAATTACAATTGATATAAAATTAATTGTGAAGTCTTTGATATGAAGTATGTTACAATCTTTGTAAGTTGCCAACCAACCTGGTAGAGCACTAAGTCCAAACTTTTCTGTGCAACCATAGCTTGACAAATCTAACCTGCAAGAAATGAATGGAAGGGAATATCATTTTGGTTAACCTGATCCTCCAATCTATATGGCTGCTTAAAAAATAAGGCTACCAAATATGGCTCTAATCTCAACCATATAAAGTTGTGCTTAGTCTTATCAATATCATCATGCTTAAACCTAATTGTTGATGGCAGCCAAGACATATCATAGCGAGCTATTTAGATAACACACACATAACAATCCCATACTGTTACTGGTCTAATCTACCAAATGTCAACCTCCACTGAGGAAAGCAGAAGAGATTACATATTATGTGTGCATCCGTGTTTTTTTTTTAATGAGCGATTACTGTAAGACATATATGTATATAATCAACGAAACTTGCTGATAACAAAAAATAAACCTCTCATGTTATATATTCTATAATTTATTAAAAGGAAGATTGTTCGGTTATATATTCAGGACGCTTTAACCACTTTTGATCATATAAAATCAATGGGAAAAGGAAGGGGGAGTGAAGCCATATCCCTAGGGGTAACCCCCTATTCTTTGTGAAGAAGAACATGGGATTTTTATCCTGTGACCACACAGACATGGCCACAGCAGGGCTCTAACCATTGATCCAGGTGTGGTTAGGCTTTCAGCTGGTTAGAACACTCAAGGCGAGATATGCATTATGACAAGCTGCAGTGGGATTTATTTTAAATATTAATCTAGATGTATCCCAAAAAAATAGCTGAAGTAATAAATATATACTCGTACTTTAGGTAGCACCTGTCCGTGTTATCATCAGCAACAGCTACACAACGACGGACAACAACTGATACTTGACCTGTTGACAGGACTAAACTATGGACTCCATAAAAAGGGATAATATCACAGTAAGAACTTACAAATGTAAGTTTGGTATCATTAAGATTGATCATGGCAAATTCGGCAAAAAAATTTGGGGCGAAGTAGGCTATCACTCCACAGTATTTATAAATTTAGATCGGCAGATCTGAACAACCAGCTATTTCAATGCCCAGCGCCTCAGTGAATAACACCCAGCCGTCATCTATCGTAATCTCCATGTGACCTGGGCATGCCTCGACCCCTTCAACTGTTCAAACATGACCACCAAAGCCCCCACACCCGGCACCAACGCAAACCCCTCCTCCTCCCCCACCCCGCTCCTTACCCTCCGCCCCTCCCTAGCGGCCGAAATGTCCCGCGGCCGAAACATCCAGCGGCTAAGGTGGGCATACACCGAGACTGTCTGTCAGACTGTCTGCCTGTCTACAGATCATTGTCATTGACAGATCTAACGCCCGTGAAAGGCGATCGGTTGGGATATCGCATACCAATCTACACGAAAGGGCGTCAAATCGACTTCAGATCCTTCGTCACCGGACGAATCAAAATTAGCCATTGTTTCTTCTGCAAACAGAACTTGTCTCAATTTTAAGAAACACCAAATGCTCGTCAGTTTGTTTTGTGTTTACCGCAAACTTCCTGCTTTTGCCGTGATTGGGTCTTTCGGCGTGCACTAAAATAAGAACATTGCATCGAAAATATATGGCAGCGGTTATAGCAAGCTGCCTCGGTATGTACGTTGCAAATGTCGTAGCGTTGGATGCTTTTGTCTTTACGTTTATGTTCTTTCATTGTATTACATTATGTTGAACAGCACGTTTAAATAAGTTGTGACTGTCTGAAGAAGAAGTATACTGGTAACATTGGTACTTCAAATTAACAGCATACATTTTTTCTGCAATTATAATTAATATCTTTTGATACTACTGACTAGCATGTTTGCCACCTTCAAAGTCCGGGATAGCCCACACCTATATGGCTATATTGGGCTATACTGGCCACGGCCAGTTGCACTCAGACGCCCACCACCGCTCGCCGCCTCTCATTGGATAAGATTGGCCCCCCTCCCACCTTCTCCGTGTAGCGTCGCTATGGGGCGCAACCACTGGAAAGATCGTAGCCCCTGTTGCTTCTGCGAGCTGCGAAGTTAAAACTCGATCTCCCAGTAGAGGGCGTTCCGCTTACGCGTGATGTGCGGAACGAGCTTTTTCTGCTGGTAGAGTGGTATCGAGTGGTTATAAATCAAAGGGGCCCGTCTGTGTCCTACGTCATTTGCGGTAACGGGGTAAACCCTTGAGTACCAGAGATCTACCAGTAGTTGAGAGTTTGTAAGAAGAAGTCAAGTCTAACTTCACTGTTGGCAGTTGACATAGTCGAGCCACAGCTCTACGCCGGACTTACCATGATGAGGGTGTTAATGGTAGGGTTACTGTGGTACGTTGGGGAGTTGACGTCAGCAGGCGATATGGTGGATGCCGCTGTGCAGATGACATTTGAACCAAATAAAGGTGAGTCGAATAACAGTGATATTATGAATAATTGCAATAGTAGATAATAAGTCAGCAGGCATTTTTCCGGAAGAGTCTTAAAATAAATGAAATAGAGCAATCGTATGTATAGGATAGCCTACAATGTCTCTATGTGCTCCAATATCGCAACTATAATCCCCCCCGTGGGAGGGGGCACTATTATACGAATCTGGTGGGGGGTACCGCGAGTGCCCCTTGATGCCTGAGGGAGAGGACATTTGTAATGCAAAAGATAGGCCTACCCCTATAGAGCGAACATTTATAATGAAAAAAGACCCCTATAAAGCAGATATTTTAAAACTTGCGACCGGGGGTGTTACCCCTGAAAATTTAGATGGTGGGCCTCACTTTAGATTGTCACCCCCTTCCCTAGTATGCAGTATTGCATATACTTTGCCTTCACTGTCAGTGGTCTATTTGGACTTGTTTAACCAAAAAAAAATGTCTCTCAAATACCACCAAATCGCGGACATTCCTGTCGTTCTCCATATGCCCTCTATATGGCATAGACGCCCGGCATACCCCAGCCTCACCGTAATGTAGTGCCCCCCCCCCCCCACCTCCTCTCCCGGGATCCACGCCTGCCGTGTCTCCCCCGTCACCCCATGTCGAAATCTTAGAGCCGCGCTTGTACATCATTCTAACAAGACCCTTTATGTAGTCGTTTAGACTGGAAACCGCTAACTCTAAATGCGTGAATGGTTGTATCTCCAAAGGTAACAATGACGACATCTGCGTGACGTCATGCGAGGGCCTTGATGACGGCCATTATCAGTCGTGCACAGGATGTAAGGTATACACCACGTGTTCTGACGGCGTGTTATATGCCCGGTGCTGTCCGGATGGCTTCATCTGGGACGACATCCAGAAGAGGTGCGACGTCGTATCGACCACGTGTCTTCCACCGAACTGCACCACCGGAGGGACCTGCATCTCTTCCTGTGATGACAAAGCCGATGGCCATTACCAATCGTGCACGAAATGTGATGGATATGTAAGTTGTACACATGGACTTTACCAAGACCGGCCCTGCGTCGCTACCTTGGTGTGGGACGATAACAAAAAGGAATGCCGCGGGAGTTCGAGTACGTGTACATCATGCGAAGATTAGTCACCGTGAGCGCATGTGGCCTTCAGCGGTGGATCGAAGATGCTTCCGCCGTCAGCGGCGGATCCAAGATGCTTCGGCCGTCCGTGGCTGATCCAAGATTCTTCGGCCGTCAGTGGCGAATCCAAGATTCTTCGGTTGTCAGTGGCGGATCCAAGATGCTTCGGCCGTCAGTGGCGGATCCAATATTTTTCGGCCGTCAGTGGCGGATCCAATATTTTTCGGCCGTCAGTGGCGGATCCAAGATGCTTCGGCCGTCAGTGGCGGATCCAAGATTCTTCGGCCGTCAGTGGCGAATCCAAGATGTTTTGGTCGTCAGTGGCGGAATAAAGATTCTTCGGCCGTCAGTGGCGGATCCAAGATGCTTCGGCCGTCAGTGGCGGATCAGTGGCAATATCTATTTTTTCAAGTGATTGTTTACTCATCTGTTTACATGCACTTCCATGTTGTTCCAAACTATGTTGAAATTGTGTGTATTTAATGTATTATGAATTATGTCACTGATGGCCTTGGAAACAAAATAAATCACTCCCTCTTTAGTTCCAAGGAAATGCAGATACATAATTTGTAGGATGTGCAACCCAAAGCAATATACAATTTCTGTCAAGTCAATATCAAGTGCATTTTCACTTGCTATAACACCTTGTAATTGCAAGTTTCTATGCAAGATGTCAACATGACTGGCATTGCAGGGAGGGGAGGGGCTTGAGGTCAGGGATAGTTTGATGGAGCTCTGTTAGACTGTTAGCTTAGCATATTTGTAATATTTTAATTGCATTAAAGTTTCTGATCTAGGACTGTTATCATCCCCAAAACAATAGATTGATCCTTGGCTCTAAATTGTTGGCAAATTTTTTAATAAATAATAATAACAATGAGTTTATTGCAGAAGCGGCCACTGGCCAAAGTGCATACATAGTACATTTCTATTTTGTGTGCTCATTGCTTGTAGGCTATATGGCAAATATAATATTAACAAAACAATTAATTTGTAGGGCATAATCCCCTGCAGACACAATTCACACCTTAATTACCCACAGCCGCAACGCATCGTCGCCTCCGGCGCCTACCCCCCCCCCCCCCCCTCGTTCGCTTAGACTTCCGGTTTACTCATTTTGGGGACAAACAAACGAAGCACGTGTTCGAAACGAGTTTAGAATCTCTGCGCACACTGGTATCCTGACTATCTGTGACGTAGGCGTGACGTGTATGTTACGCAAAGAGTGAGACTGGGAACCAGACTACCTGCGCAAAAGCCAGGCGCCGAGGGGTGGGTCCATTGCGGAAGGCCTAGCGATATGATTAAGGATAGTTAAGAAATAAAGCTTCACAAAACGGATAGACGACATATTTTTTTATTCGTTTGCGCCATCACAATGACGAATATTTGTTACGACGGGACAATACGGCTGAGAAACTAACGTTTCTGTGCCTTTCCTACGAAAACAAGGCATTATGACGTCACACGGATTCTCCCCGGTGACAACGTTGACGCAACACTTCAAACAGAAAACTTACAAAAAATGAAAAAACTTTGTCTTTTCGTGATCCAAAAGTGATACGAAAACATCCAACTGGTCTGATTTTATCTTTACCATGTGGTTTAATGACGCACCCGTGTGTTGTTACTCAATGCGCTGCACATTTTGACAGCGGAGTGGTTCAGTCGATCACTTGCTCTCGCCATTTTTGTTACCGCGGAGGCACGCGAAACTGACGTCACTCGCTGTTTGAGGAACTTGCGAAAGCCCGGATGCAGGGCTAAATTTTGAACGTTATTTTTAGCTTTTGAGTGTTTTGAAGACGGAATTTTCCTTGTATATTCCCAAAGTTCTGCTTTTCATCGCCTCCAAATATTTTAACGTATATCTCCCATAGCCATGTTTTGTGAAATGGTACTGATAGTCTTGAGAATATCGTTACATCTTTTCGACAGTAACGACAATTTTTGACAGACATGTAAAATGATGTACTGATATACAGCCTAGTCCCTTCAGCGCCAGACATACCATCATGACGCCTTCTTTTTGGCAGGCGGTGGAGGGGTGGGGGGGGGGGGAGCGTACGTACCCCCTTCTCCACACCCCGGGTCCACCCCCCACCCCCCACCTTAACCCCTCACCAATCCCACCGATTGTCTGCTTTGGAGCCCTTAGCCCGGCCCTTGGAGAATGTTCACCTGACAGACACCACTTGAGATCTTGTCTTTTCTTACTGTCGTTAACTACCATTAAACACAATGTGCGCTAGATAAAATCAGCTACTTGTGGCCGCGTAGGGTCGAGCAGGGTGTACACAAAAATTGTGTAGACTCTAGACAATCTTTGGTGTACATGCAGCTGAAAAAATCACCAGACGAATACATATATATTAGAGTGACTCACACCAGGAAGCGCATTTAAAACACACGACGGTAGGTAAATGGCGACACACCCAGACTGCTCACATCCGTGGCTCGAGAGTTCAAGAGGGATTGACCTGGCGACGTAGGCTACCATTTCTCTCGATCTTTCACTTCAGTCACGTAGCCGTTTGGCTAGATAGATCCAAGGATAGTGTGTACACTATCCCGGAGTGTACACCAGATAGTGTATACATTACCATTTCTCTCGATCTTTCACTTCAGTCACGTAGCAGTTTGGCTAGATAGATCCAAGTATAGTGTGTAACTATCCTGGAGTGTACACCAGATAGTGTATACACTACCATTTCTCTCGATCTTCCACTTCAGTCACGTAACCGTTTGGCTAGATATTCCTAGATCCAAGGATAGTGTACACACTATCCCGGAGTGTACACCCGATAGTGTATACACTATGATTGCGATAGAGAGCTCTACATGTGCCTTTACTGTTGACAATATGCTGTATCAAATGCGCTTAGATATTCGCACATTAATTTCACGGTAAATAATCGGTATGTCCAGCCGCGGATTCATATTGCAACAATGAGAAAGAAATATGAGGTAGAGAGGCGCCATGCCTCCGGAAGTAATACGCTACTATTTGAGAAGAAAGGATCGTTACCCTGCACGAAACATTTAAGTGTGTGTGTGGTGGGGGTGGGGGGGGGGGCACAGGGGGCACGTACCTCCATTTCGCTGAAAAACAGGCGAACACAGGCACGTGCTCCCCTGTCTCTGAAATTCACCAGCACCTCCCCGCAGGATCCGCGCCTGGATAGTACGTCATCAGCACCACCCCCCCCCCCCCCCCCGTCGCAAGTTTCTCATTGGATCCGCTCCTGGATAGTACTTAAATAAATAATGCCCCCCCCACCCCCCCCCCCCTTTCGTCCATTCCTGGATCCGCCACTGCATTTACACAAGTCGAATTCGAACGAAATACGACACGTGTCCTACGTACCAGGCCACGGAGTTATCCCCTCTGTGCAAAAGAGTATTGTCTATGGACACATGATTGGGCTTGCAAGCGGTGATATTTCGGCCCATGGCCCTTGAAACTAAAGAAGGGGCGAGTGGGGTCCGCACATAAAATAGCGCTAGCGAATAAATACAAGCGGTTCAAACGTGGCGATCGGAAAATATGTTCTTTTCATTTTTCTTGTTCATTAATATAAATATTTTGGCTTTCCATCTCAACACGTTACTGGGCGCAGAATAAAGCAAAGACATCAGATATATGTTCAGGCCTATGTACCCACAGTACACACAGACCTATGTACACGTTTATAGACTTATGTACACGGTTAAGGCAAGCCCTTTGTATCGTAATTCGAGAAACCTAGTTTTTCTACAAGAAACTAGGATTCTTGGCGGGAAACTAGATTTTTAGCGCTAAAATGGGGATTATAGCCAAAATCCCGGTTTCCAGAGCTATAACGTTAGTTAGCGACTACCCCAGTTTTTACAGCGCCGGTTGTATCTTAATGTCTATACCTCCATTCTTGGTCACAAAACTGGCTTTCTTGCCTCTAAATCCTATTTTTTGCCCAAGAAACCAGGATTTCAAGTTAAAAACGGTTTTTAGCTGCGTAACTGCAGTTTGCGCGAGAAACTAGGTTTCTTCGTTGCTAAGGTCCGTATCTAGGATTCCTGAACGTTACGCTTCGCGAGCACCGCACATTCAGCCAATGAGAGCGCATGTGAATGAGGGAATTCCCGGGGAATCCCTTACTGGGCTGTGGGTCCCCCACAGACCCTGCAGCATCACGTTACTGTTATGTTCAAATTCATAGCCACACTTCAATATATCTTACATTTTACTATGTAAAATACTTTACATCCATCAAAGTCTGAAAAATCTGTTTTATCGCATGCCCGGACCTGCTCAG
The DNA here is from genome assembly GCA_964019135.1 of Arenicola marina. Lineage (NCBI taxonomy): Eukaryota > Metazoa > Annelida > Polychaeta > Arenicolidae > Arenicola > Arenicola marina. The sequence continues at coordinate 40,095,093 of OZ025252.1, forward strand.
CAGTCATGTGACCTGGTATTCCGCCCGCCCTTTCCCTGCCGCTGCGAGCAGAGCCAGACGAAAGACCGGACTGTTCGGACTCCCTCTGCCACATTCTCCACAAAGTAATTTTGGCTTCCTCTTTACCACGCTTTCTGTATTTAATTTACTGGTCAATATGCTAGATCTACTTGCTGCCATACTTGTATATATGCTAGTTAGGCAACGAGCTGCAGCGGAATGCATTCGCTATCGCGTCTGTCTAGCACAACTTGGCCCAAGCCAGGCCTGACAAGGCCAAGGGACCCCCGCCCAGGAACGGTCAGCTGAACAGTTTCTCAGTTGTAGCTAGCCAAAAAAATTTTACTAATCGGGGCCCTTCGGTTTATGGTTTGATTAAAGCTGCTCATACAGCAATTTTCATAAATTTAGTCGAAATATAAAAAAACAAAAAACACTCGCAATGTCTGGCCGCCAGTGTAAATATTGAAAAGTAGATGTGTCGTCACAGGTTACAAGGTAACAAAATGCTGTAATCAAATGTTGATATCATAGTAGGTGTAAGTTACACAAGCCAGGCCCAGAAATCGACACTATTCCACATGTTATGAGATATGAGATGTAGTCTAATTTGGCCCAAACAAGGGGGTTAACATCATTTCGAATCCATTTTTAAAAAGATTTATCAAGAAAAATATCTGTATGAGTAACTGTACGTACCAGTAACTTACCGAGAAAATACCAATTGTTGTAACAAAGCATTAGTTCTGCTCATGATTTGAGTGGTTTATTTTCTATTTCTGGATATAATACAAATAGACCATTGGCATTGTATCAAGTACATTATATGGCCAATCTGTGAGTAAGCACTATAGGGTGGTGTGTTTTAAAATGAAAGAACTATTTATATCTATTACATGCGCTAGTCAATGTGAAGCCGCAATGGGTTTGGAGGGCATGGTAAATTATGTGAAGTAGACATTTTGCCTTGCAAATCTTCTTTTCCGAATCTTTACACGAGGGCCAAAGCAGCGTCCGGTCGAAGTTCCCTCCATTCTTGACCAGGAATGGAGGTATACCATTAATATACAATCGGCCCCTTAAAACGGGGGTTCTCGCTAAAACTAGGGTTGTAGCTCTGAAAACCGGGCGTCTGGCTATAACCCCCATTTTAGCGCGAAAAACCTAGTTTCCCGCCAAGAATCCTAGTTTCTTGTCGAGAAAGCGGGATTTTCGGCGAAGAAATCGGGTTTCTTGCGCAAGACACTAGGTTTCTTGTCGAGAAACTAGGTTTCTTGTCGAGAAACTAGGTTTCTTGTCGAGAAACTAGGTTTCTCGAATTACGATACGAAGGGCTTGCCATAGACGGTATGATTGCACGTAATTGCACATATCGAGTAGCCTACATAGTACAATGTGACCGTTGGGATTGTCCTAGTCATACTGCCGCAGCTTGTGATCAAGGAAGGGCTTGCGTCATTCTCCGTCATTGTTATCTGACTACCGGACACACCCGATGAGGCGGTGGCTGATTGTCGTACTGGCGTGGTACGCCACGGAAACAGCGTACACCGGAGAATTGACGTCCTACAGTACGGTGCCCATGACTAAAGGACGTAAGTTATTGTCTTTGTGGAGGCCTCTTTGAATCCTCTGTAAATATTATATGTTTAGGGGGGGGGGGGGGGGCGCATCAGGACGAGTGCCTCGTCGAATGCCCATTTCACGCCGACGGTCGTTTCAGCAGCTTTAAAGTTGCATATCGAGATCTTTCTCGCCAAAACTAAGCCCAGGCGACATATATATCACAATTTGATGAAAACTCGATTGTTTCATTCTATCAATTCAGAAACCTAATAAACATCGCCGTTTCGGCTGTGATATGGCCACCGTCTATCCCAGGACACCGCGGAACTGCTACTGTTATAACAAAGCTTAGCGAAGCAAAGAAACTGATGACGTTTATCACTAAGTTTGAAAACCAATGGTAAATTGATATCACGGGCAAGGCTAAGAGACTCCATTTGGCAGTCTGGCATGCGTGGAATATAGAGAAAAGAGATTTTGGATGATTCAAAAACTTATTCTTATTTGTATTTTGACCTATTGGCGGAAAGAGCTCGATATGCTACTTTAAAATTATAAAAACTGATATATGATTATAAATGGGACCGACGCATCGCGCACATGCACGCGCCCTAACAAAGTTGCCCCCCCCCCCCCCCCGTACCCGCTGCCCCTACCCCACAGGTTATGGTTTGATCATTTTCAGTGCTCCAGTTCAAGGTAAATAAAATGGCAGACCTGCCAGAATGGAAATTATCACTATGTTCTAAATTAATTCTGCCAGGGGAGTCGTACAAACATACCGTTATTAGTATCCTTCATCCGTGATCGTGCGTCGCCGCGGCGAATTAACCCTCCGCGCGCCAAATAGTTCTACATCGTGGCAAAAAAGTACATTCCCGCGGCCAAATAACATTTCCAGTTAGTTATTCATGAAGTTAGAACACATCTTGCTACGAGGAAAAACCTTAAAAATATATAATCGCCCCTATAAGGTGATCCCTACATTATGACCAAATTAATACCGGTGCTAACCCCGGGTGCTAACCTCAAGGAGATTTTGCTTACCTCTACCAAGGCGTGTCTTGCCGTCAGACAATATGGACTTGCTTTTCAGTTCACAACGCAATCCATTTTATTTACAAACGTGTTCATTTATATTTAGCCTCCAAACGAATTAAATAGATAGGCCTATATTGGGTTACACGCTTTGATAATAATAATAACGAGGATCTCGCGTATTGTGTCATTGCTTTGCTTGTTATATATATAAAATCTATTTCATGACCTGCCAGCTAGCACCGGTGAGAGCTGTAAGACCTCGTGCGATGGCCTTCCGGACGGCCATTACCAGTCCTGCGAGGGATGTCACGTGTACATCACGTGTTCGGGGAACGAGACATACCCGGACCGCTGTTGTCCTCAGGGGTTTGTATGGGACGACAACCAGAAGCGGTGTCACATCGCCTCGACGACTTGCTACACGTGCATCCGAAACTGCACCGGCATAGAGAACGGGAACTATCAGTCCTGTGCCACCTGCTCGAGCTTCATCGCGTGTTCTAACGGCAACCGGGAGGTCCTGGGTTGTCCTGAAGATCTGGTCTGGGACGACCAAAGCAAAAGGTGTGAAGATGTCTCAACGACATGCAATTATTAATGCCCGAACGGTAAGTTCATTCTCGTAACATATTTGCCAAATATTTAGATCGGCCGTCGAATTCATGATAGGCCTACGTATGTAATTCCTTTTTTAAAAGCAGAGTGGTGTTTTTCGTGATGCGTACATCAAGACTGAGAAGAGCCAAGGCTATAGCGAAATTAGTTATACAGCCCGCTTGACCATTTAATACGCCTTTCATTTGTGTATATTTATGTATACATGTTAAAAAAGGAGATGTGTATGCCAATGGAATGTGCAAGCTTTCTCTATTCAATGCATCTATACCCGCGGGCGCCCCGTGAGGCCTGAGAGAACGAACACTTGTTATTAAAAAGTGGGTCTACACTGAGCGGGTCAATGTGAAAAAAAAATTCCCCTTACGAATAGACTTTGGAAGTGTAATACCCATACCGAGCTGATTTTGGAGGTGAAAAGGGGGGTGTGGGCAGGCTTTACCGCCGACCCTCCCAAACCCAGCATTGTATTATATAGCCCCACCCCCCCTCCAAAGGGATGGTGGCCACTGCCTTCCAATATAGACAGTTGTACACCATGCACCATTTGCAACGAATCATATCGTTGGAACAGTAACATTTCTATTGCTAGATTTTGGGCAAGAAAAACAGATTACATCTGTGAGAATTGTTCAGCTTTGTCGTCCCAATCTCGTTTGGAGGCCGAAACCTTGTTTTCTTAAATGTTTGAATTGCCTTTTCATTGACCTGCTTCCAACTCTGGAAGAGTTTGGTCCAGCCGATAACAGTGATGATAGGGCAGCTTGCGGAACGCTACCTCGCGACGACATTTAAGTGCAATCCATATTCCTAAGTGTTCTTCGCTATAAGAAAGACTTTATACTGTAAATATTGTTTCCAAAATCATCATGATGAATTCTTTCCTTTTCTTGGGAGCATCCTTCAGCAGAGAAATATCTTTATACTGCGGGTCTTTCACTTTAAGGTGTGACGTCACACGCGTCCATGCGCTTCATCTATATAACGGTTCCATATCGACTTTGCCTAGGCTTAAGTTACTGGAGAAGATTGCAGTTAAAGCGATAATATAAATCAGTTTTAACTCTGTTTTGTTATCCACAGAAGCCGCGGAGGCGCTGCACGCAATGACAGAAAACTTTGGACCATAGGTCAAAAACGGTGGTCCCAAGAAGCCCTGTCACGAGATATTCTTCCGATCGCCGCTGGCCGCTAGGCGCGCTCATATGCCAAGACTTGCAATATCATAAACTTGGGCCTTGGGCGTGTCTAGGGGGGGGGGGCACAGGGGGCACGTGCCCTCCCCCCTTTCAGATCCTAAAGTATATCTGTGCCCCCCCCCTCCCAGGTCGTCCAAAAATAATGCCCCCCCCCCTTGTTCGCAATGTCGTTCAATGTTGTCAATTTTTTTATTGTGCCCCCCCTTTCAAGGATTCCTGCACACGCCCCGGATAAATGTCAATTATTTTGATGAAACATGCGAAACTAAATTCATTTCGTCATTTGCCTGCTGTGTGTGTTCAAGTTCTTACCCCAGATTAGCCAATGGGTGTGTACAAACTTGACCTAAATCCACCAATCCATTCACCCACTCATCCGCAGATCTCTCCGACAGTGGTGAAAGAAAACTCATAACATATAGAAATCACATGTAATTTGATGGCATTTGAGTTGCGATTATGTCCAGCACGGCGTGGAACTGTAGATGTCTCTTCCTTACTCCGACAATATCTTGGGCGTGTGGACGGGAGTGGGGATGGCTCCATACTCGTTGACATATCGCCACTTCACGCTATTGCCTGCTTGCCGCCACGTGTCGAGGCGAGTCCACGCTATACAAAACGGTCACGGATGCACAATATCAGCCCTCCACATGAACAATGCTGGCATCCTGACGCCCCCCAGGTGGGCGGGGGGGTGGGGTACTCGTAGGCCCTTAGATTGCTGGGTTTGGGGGGATCCGCGGTAAAGCTCCCCGCTTTTTACCGCCATAGTCTGTTCAGTTGGGGCGTTTTACCGCTCAGAAGGGGTATTTTTCCCCGGCACCCCGCTCTATGAACGCACATTTTCAGAGCCACCCCCCCCCCCCCCCGCGATATATTTGTATCTTTTTCATTATAAATGTCCGCTCTATAGATGTATCTTTTTTGTCCGCCTTCTCTCATGCATCAAGACACCCGCGGAGCCCCTCCACCAGATTGCATCATAGTTCTCACCGCACCCTCCCCCCCCCCCCCAACCCCGCTGGGCTGACGCCAAGTAGCACAGTCAAACAGGAAGTAACACAAGGGTACTTGAGGCTAGCTATGTGATGGTGGTCAAAGCCGAGAAACAAGGACAGTGCATATTGGACTATGTACATTGGTTTATTTGTGTTTATATAGGGCCTACGATCTCTCTCTCTCTCTCTTTCTCTCTCTCTATCTATATATATATATATATATCTACCAGTGGCTCAATATTTGCGAAGACAATGAGACACGACACAGGCCACGAATACGGGTTCTTTGTTTATGGTCAAGGGTTATTATAAATTGCGATATCCGAGCTGAACAAAACGTAAATAGATTCTTATAGTTTATTATTGTCCCCGTGGCCTAGTAGGTAGCGATTTTTGCTATTTTCGAGTGTACTCTGCTGGGCAGGCCTAAGCAGTCGGTACGTCAGTCGAGCCCCACCGGTGCAAATGGCGTTTCACAGGAAAGATCCTGTCCTTTATCGAAAAGAGTAGCTGGGGAACTACTCCCGAAGGCACGCATGGCTCCTCTCTACCCTGACTCCTCCCATTGTCGCCATGTGACTTACACTAAAACGTCCTACTTAAAGGCCAGCTTCTCGGTAAATTAAAGCGTAAAATTCATATAACTTACCCATAGAAGACTAAACAATATGGGTGGTTGTGCAAAATGTAAATATAATCACGAAATCTGAACAAACTCGAGCATCAGTTCCAAAAGATCAAAACTATTTTTCATTTTACCGTAAACTAGGAATGAGGCCACTACTTCTTCGCGGACTGGGAATGAGGCAAATAGTTCTTCGTAAACTGGAAATGACGCATTAGCCGATCGCCGTGATTAATCACAAACTGGGAATATTAATACTAAACAACCGTAAATCGGGAAATCGATAATATATGTAGTGTATCCGCCCTTCCTATGTATACTGTTATCTATTTAAATTCATCGTAACCTGGGAATAAAGATATTTACTCTTCGTGATCTGGGAACACGACCCCCATCCCTTGCCTCCCACCCCTCTCCCCCTATAGACTATAGGCCGGTGAAGGATTAGTGTAAATATTCAGATTAATTGGTGTTTTTTGAGAAAGGAGGTAACCAGTAGATGTTCCATGTGTTGAATTCATAGTATCTGAATAGTGTTTCAAGCCGGGACGTTTTGTTACGGAGCTCATGCGTACAGCGCACCAGCTCTTCAAACGGGAACCTACATTTACGTCACGAAACGTCGAATGATCGCCTCTGACTATTTCTTGTTGTTTTGAAGCGTCATATCACTCTCTGCCTTCGACTCACTCCGCTAGGGCTCCATTATATATCTTTTGTCGCCTACTTCCTCAATGCATTTCACACTTGCTCGCCAGGGCGGCGCTGCGCAAATTGATGTTCCCGAATAACATTAACGGGTATTCTATTTTGATGGAGCAATATCTTCGGATTAATATATTGAAAGTCCCTTTGGACCTAGGAGCGGGAGTTAATCAATAATTAATCAATAGACCAATCCTATTAATATGCCGGTGTAGTGAGCGGGATCGCCCCCATGCGGACATGTCCCCTTGTATCTATCATAGTGGCACCGTACGTACACTTAGAACGGAGCGGGTCTAAATATCATGTAGGTATGACGTAGGTAGGTATGTGCGGGTAGGGGGGAACTTCCGCATGTCACACCGGCCGTAATGTTACCAAATGAAAAAAAATATAGACAGAAGGTCCCGTAGTGGAATCCGGCGAACACGATAGATGACTATCGCTATATGGAATAGTTACTGAACGCCCAGAGGTCAGCCAGAGCATGTACCGTGGGTGGCTCCAGGTCAGCACAGCAGCCGTGGGTGGATTGAAACAGCCCATGTACAAATGTTTGTGCATGGTACAGGTCTTATGTAGTTGTTCCAAAAGAGTAGGACATTTGGTCCTTTCTACACTTGAGCCTTCCGGTGTCGCTATATTTTTGAGCTTTAATCGCCGAAAAACAGCAACCTTCATATTGTCATACGCTTGGCAAGTTAGGTCGATAATGCACTTCTGGCTAAACCTGCTTGTCGAGCTTTTCCCGCCAAAATCTAAGCCCAGGAGACATATATAACACAATTTGCAGAAAACTCGATTGTTTCATTCTGTAAATTCAAAAAACCTAATAAATATCGCCGTTTTGTCTGTGATATGGCAAACGTGTCTATCCCGGGACACCACAGAACTCTGTCGCAGCACTGCTACTTGTAACAAAGCATCGCGATGCACACAAATTAATGACGTTTACCACAAGTTGTAAACCTGTGGTTACTTCATATCACAAGCAGCGATAAGAGACTGCATTTGGCAGCATTTGGCATAAAATAGACACTGACATTCATGACAAAGTGTCCGGAGGTTATTTATTTGAACACTTTCGATATCAACTGGATATGTAGTCAAGAACTGCAATTTTGAAGCATCGAGAGAAAGTGTAGATTTCTGCTTCGGGGATTGAGAGAAAAAAGGGGTCATTTGGGCGGCACATATGTATATACCTAACTATATGTAGTGCCCCCCCCCCCCCCCCACCGTCATCGCCCGGCATTCATATGCTTTACAAATTAGGGGAGGGGAGGGGATACGGTTAGGTGTTCCTCTGGTTGGGAAGGTCGATGCGTGATTGAGAGATATTGGTGAACATGTCGCAGTAGTGAAGAAGGCAACACAATATCATCGAAAATATCGCCCTTATCAAGCCATGCAAGCTATGCAATTTTATTACTGATGTTGCATTTGCATAAATAAATTGGACACTGAATTCGGTAACAAACGTATTTAAGAATGTGCATAGTACGGAGTCGATAACCGACATTATATCACACCTGTATCAACTTTAGGAATCCGAACCGAAATGCTGATAAAATGAATAAGATAGCCCAAAAAGTGCGGAGACAATAATCGAAACCCTGTTTAATAATGATCTAAGATATTAATTAAAGCACAAAAACGGGTGTTTGCTATGACAAAAAGATTTATAAAACTCTAACTAAAAATATAAAGGCATATAACAGTTGTTACTTTGTATATTATTCCATATACAAACAATACATATATAGTTAATTTGGCTTCAACATTTTTGCTTAGGGCAAAACGCGGCTAGGTATACATATATATACATGTATATATATATTATATGGCAGTTACGCATGCAAGCGGTGTTTCTCTAATCGATGACGCCTTCTTACTGGTACGCTCGATTGAAGATAACATCAGACAGAAGTACCTGAAACGATATAGCGACATCTGTAAAGATATATTTAAAAATAGGACATACATGTACCACAAAACAAAACACCGCGGATGGAGTGCACGCACCGGGGGCGTATGCAGGAATACGGGGGGGGGGGACAATAAAGTGTTCCACAAAACATTAAAAAAAAGGTGTTTAAACCCTGAATTACGTACTATTTGCACACTTTATAATCGTTCGTCGGAAAGAACAAATAAACTCTGAAGCTTGATGCATTGTGAGAGTCTCGGGGGGACATAATTTGAGAAGGAGGGGGCGGGATGGCATAGATATACTTTATGCAGACTTTACGCGCCCATGCAGACGTGCTGATACGCCTACGCAAAATCAACTAGTAGTTTCTTTTATTAATGTTAATGTCGCTTCGTCTTACAACTGGTTATTCTCCCATCTTTTCCGATGGCCCTGCATATTATCACCTCCAATAATCACTGCCTGGTCATGAAGTTTGTCTGACGACGACCACGTTTGCGACCCTTTGCCTTGGCCTTTGTCACGTGACCAGCTTGAGCGGATGTCTTCGGCGCGGTTTCCGATTCGATAGCTGAATGAAACACCTCTAATCAATGCAGGGATCCGTATGCATATTGTACACTCCACAAAGCGAGGTTAAGACTTCAAAAGTAGTGGCTATCGAAGGTTATAATGAGCAGAGACTGACTTACTTGTAATTTGCATGTAGGCGAACGTTCGCTGTTACCCAATTGAACCCTTTGACCGCTTGACAAACGCTACCAATTTTACTGGAACACCCCATAACATAATATTTCACGAAATATATGAATACATATGTCGCAAGAATACCGCCGTACATGGCTTTGTATCTCGAAGTGAGCAAATAGATCAGATACCGGATAGCTGGGGTCCATGAAAAAATAATATCAGGGCGACTGCATTTTTTGGGGGTTTAATATAGATATAAGCTTTAATACCTGCTGTTTCTGGTTCTTCCGGGTCACCACCGGCTGACTGTTGCGCTGTGGTGGCGCAGGCCGAACAGGTTGTCGACACGTACTCGCAACGCTTGACCGTGTCGTCCCAGACAAGGTTGGAGGGACAAGGTCGCTGATCATACGTCAGACCGTTGGAACACGTGACGTAGACGTGGCAGCCTTGACACGACTGGTAGTCGCCGTCGGCCATGCCCTGACAGGAAGTGACGCAAGTCGCTCCGGTACCAACGCATGGAACATCTGTGAAAAAAATAGAGCCTTTCGAATCTGCGTTTTGCCAATGGATCTGACCTCATAGAAAAGCAATAATAAATATTTGTACGTTTATCAAATCACCACAACCAATTTAAACAACTGAAGATCAAAACGTTAGTTAATCGTGATCAATGCAGTAGAAGATACTGATATTAATTGATAAATAGAAGAGTTTTACTTTCTTAGCACAACATACATAAACAACATGTGGACATATTATTGCTTGCGGTTATATGGTTGTGAAAGCAACCACTTAGTACCTCATATCGGCTTCACTAATTCACCTCAAATGTTGATAAACATCGTTTACTAAGAGATAACAGATATGTTTGCAAAGTTTTAGTAAAAAGATAGAAGGTAACTTTTTTGTTCATGTAAATAACATCACAGAAAGAACACATTAGACATATTTTCTAATCTTCGTTGAAACGATTCAACAGTTTGTCACTTGATGTTTCAGTCCCTAATGTAAGTCCTCTTCCAATCAAATGACGAATAAACACGACGTGAAGCAGGAACAGCTGGTCAGCAACGTACTATCAACGCCCAGTAAATAATTAGATATCATGTGAGATGATTGTGTTTGCCCTGCACCTACCATCGGTGCATCCGTTGCAGGTGGCCGACTGGTACTCGCATCGCTTGACCGTGTCGTCCCAGACAAGGTTGGAGGGACAAGGTCGCTGGTCATACGTCAGACCGTTGGAACACGTGACGTAGACGTGGCAGCCTTGACACGACTGGTAGTCGCCGTCGGCCATGCCCTGACAGGAAGTGACGCAGCCCGCTCCGGTGCTGTCGCAGGTCACTGGACCTGTTCAAATTAATAAATGTCGAAACCATGCACATCACCAGACGAATTATATTATACCTTACAATCTCGTTCTAAGGATGATGTAAATAAACGACCTAAAATATCTATTGCTGACATGATACTTAATATTTTCATTGTGTAAGGCTGAACGTTTTCATCATAAATGATATCAGCAAACGCTTTGCAAACCGGATACAGATTGTCTACCCCAGTATTGCATTGATGCATCAATAATTATCTAGCAAAGGACGACCCAAAAATATTTTGGTAATACTTTCACATCCGCGCACATAATATACAACGCGAAATACTGCTTCAGTCCTTATCGTGTATCAGATTGCTCTCCTTGTTGAGTGTCTGCCGCCATAGTGTCAAACACATATATCAATATGGGATACACAGGATAATCCCAGCTCAGACAAGTTTTCATACTCGAGCCGGATAGGCTGTGAGACGTGTTTTTTGTCTGATAACGACACATCATATGTATAAATAGTCCTCACATACGGGTTCACACATCACCGTTCAAGTGTATGTATAGGTGGGCGAACCGGCGGATTAATATGTCATAAAGAAAACTTGCTGAAAGCTACACGAGTGTTGTTGTGAGTGTACCAGCGGAGAAAATATGGTCATGAGCCAATCGGTGAATTATGCTAAGGTTGAGTATCGTTACAGCAATTTATACAAACGGCAGGTGGAGCGAGTAGTCTCTTTCACTCAGCGCCTGAAGGGAACCGACCTGAATTTCTTCCCTAATTTTAATCACCAAATTGCGACCCATGTTATTCCATCTCACGGCAATAACAGAAAAAGTGACAGAATGTTAAGACAAACCTGATGAACAACGCAATAGGAGGCTCCAAGACATGTTATAGAGATAGTTATGTAGGTAATAATTTCGTTTCAAATCAACTTACCTGCCGATCTGGCTTCTGGCTTGAGAGGGTCACCGGCTGACTGTTGCGCTGTGGTGGCGCAAGCCGAACAGGTTGTCGACACGTACTCGCATCGCTTGACCGTGTCGTCCCAGACAAGGTTGGAGGGACAAGGTCGCTGATCATACGTCAGACCGTTAGAACACGTGACGTAGACGTTGCAGCCTTGACACGACTGGTAGTCACCGTCGGCCATGCCCTGACAGGAAGTGACGCAGGCCGCTCCGGTACCAACGCACGGAGCGTCTTAAGCCAAAGAAGTAGACCATTCAAATACATCTGTTACAGTAGTGTTCTTCGAAATGCAGGTATCCATTTATTTAGAACACCATTAGACTTATAAAGAATCGACACAGTAACTACGATCGTTCTGAATTTTATTTAACGTCGGTATATAAAAGTCAACAAAAACATTAGCACAAGTGATACCAACGGATATTGATGCAATGACATGAACTGATAAACCATATGTGCAAATGATAATGAGAATATAACAACCATTCCTTCAGCTCACAATGTGCACGATGTTCATTGACACAAGAACACGTCTGTGGCTGACAGCATTGTTTTGAATTCCTTGGCACACTAACTCTGTTTCCTTGTTGAGCATATTCCATTAAGTGCTGACTTAATGTTGCACCGAATTTGATAAAACGTGACGAAGGAATGAAATAACATAAGTTTCTTGTCAACGCCCAATGATTCAGAATAACAAGACAGACCGCAAAACTAAGTCTTGTTATGTACGAAATACTGTTTCCAAAACGAACAGTAGGGGTCTGTAAGGGTGGGGGGGGGGGGGGGAGGGGTCTAGTGTACAGTGTCGATTTAAAAAAAATCTCAGTGTCAAATGTCGATTTTTTATGACGTTCCCTGTCGCTTTTAGGCTAAGTTCAGTGTCGCTTTTTGGATAAGTTCCGTGTCGCTTTTTCAAACATCTGTATCGATGTCGCTTTTTCAGATCCTCAGTGTCGGAATTTGGGGGTCATTGTCGAATGTAGATTTTTCAAATATGCCTGTGTCGCGTGTCGCCATTTACCCCTTGCAGACCCCTAACAGTCGAAAATGGAGGTACCAGGTATTTCGTCGGCGCGAATGTTATGTGAAGGGTAAAATTGTTGTTATCTCGTTGAAAATCAGTGCAATCCCATCATGTACTATGGGCGTTGTGCCTAAATTTCAATAAACGATTTCCACACTAGGTATTATGTGAAGTGAAGTGACGTTTGTTAGCTTGTACCTACCATCGGTGCATCCGTTGCAGGTGGGCGACTGGTACTCGCATTGCTTGACCGTGTCGTCCCAGACAAGGTTGGAGGGACAAGGTCGCTGATCATACGTCAGACCGTTGGAACACGTGACGTAGACGTTGCAGCCTTGACACGACTGGTAGTCGCCGTCGGCCATGCCCTGACAGTATGTTACGCAGCCCGGTCCGGTGCTGTCGCATGTTACTGGATCTGTGCAAAATAATCAAAATCTCAGAATCTTGCATATCACCAAACTATTAACTTTAATTTTAATATATGTATATTACTTTCAAATATTACTACTGCAGTTTTATATAGATATATCAATGGTTGACCATTTCACTTCGGAAATGACGACTCAAAAAGCAAGTTGTAGCCAATATAATTTTGGCAATATTATTAGCAATAATAACACACTCATAAACTAGCATATAAAACTGCGTACTGCCTGACTCCCTTAACGAGTGCCCCTCCCATTTCACTGTTAGCTATTGCTGAGAGTCATCACGAGTGTCGTACAGACGTCATATCAAGATATGATATACATGGCTATCATATAGGTCTCAGTTTTTATGCCCGCTCTAGATGAACGGAAGATGTTTTGCCTCACTGCCACAATGTCATATTTATAAATAGTCTATATATTTGGTTCGATACTTCAGTATTGAAGTGTCTATGCGGGCGCCTTAGTGCATTGAATGGGGGAGGGCCAGCGAAACCAAAACCTATTCCTCAGCGTCAAACGGTAAGACAAATCTGGTAGAGCCATATTGTTGGCAACAACAACCAGAATACAGACAGTAGGCGGATTAAATAGTCCCATTGGTTAAGTAGGACCAATAGGGCATTTTTCCTGTGAGCTAAACAACATATCGCTAACGATTATTCTATCCAAAGTCATGTAAGAAATTTAATATGCTCCGTAAATTATACATTTACCTGAAGACCAAGGCAATATGATATGTCAAGAGACACTTTGTGCATATCTAGGCAATAATGTCACAATTAACTTACCTGCCGATCTGGTTTCTGGCTTGAGAGGGTCCCCGGCTGACTGTTGCGCTGTGGTGGCGCAAGCCGAACAGGTTGTCGACACGTACTCGCATCGCTTGACCGTGTCGTCCCAGACAAGGTTGGAGGGACAAGGTCGCTGGTCATACGTCAGACCGTTAGAACACGTGACGTAGACGTTGCAGCCTTGACACGACTGGTAGTCACCGTCGGCCATGCCCTGACAGGAAGTGACGCAGGCAGCTCCGGTACCAACGCACCCGACGTCTTAAAGCAAAAGAACATTCAAGTACTTTTGTAGTGTTCTCCGAAGTGCCTCCATATCTTTAAAACACGATTAGACATATAACGAATCGTCAGAGTTGAACTATGAGCGCTTAGATATGTTTGGGAAACACCGGAAGTAACAATAATGCCCCGTCATACTGGTCTATAAATAAATCGAGGGTGAGGGAAAGGATGGAGTTGGGTGTCTATGAAGTTCCCATATTAATTTAACGAATCTGATTGCTTAACACCTAGCCCTGGCAAATGCAAGTTAACTTAAACCAATCGCCGGTAACGTTAGCGCGTTAGAGCAGTTAGGTCGGCTGACGAATTGACAGCATACTAAAGAAGACAGGCTCCAAAATTAGTTCATGTTAATGTAAAGAATACTTCTAAAATTAACACAAAAAAAATCTGAGACACCCATGTACCATGTGAAACGGGGTTAGCTTGTTAGCTTGTCTGTGTTAGCTTGTGCTTACCACCGGTGCATCCGTTGCAGGTTGTCGACACGTACTCGCATCGCTTGACCGTGTCGTCCCAGACAAGGTTGGAGGGACAAGGTCGCTGGTCATACGTCAGACCGTTGGAACACGTGACATAGACGTTGCAGCCTCGACACGATTGGTAGTCGCCGTCGGCCATGCCCTGACAGGAAGTGACGCAGCCCGCTCCGGTGCTGTCGCAGGTCACTGGAACTAGGACAATTATAAGGCCAGTTTAGTTGGTGCTACAAATCTCGTCTACGAGATTGTGTTTTTTGTTTCGTCTCGATGCAAGTATAGGGATGTGCAGGCTAGGAAAAGGTCGACAAAAGCATTGCGGCGGACATAAAAGTTGTCCAGAAAATGAACAAAAATGGAACTTAACTTTTGTTGGTGAGAGTAAATAACGAGCATGCCATATGATGGGTGTAGGGTTTCTTTACAAACTATCTAATTTTGCACTTTCAGATTTTATTTATCCAATGCATTTTACCACTAAAGGATGTAAGGAGCGGTATTTCTCACTAGGAACTATTAGGCGTAGGTTTTACAAATAAATGAACTTACTTTCAGTAGTAACCGCAGCACCTGCAATAAACCAACGAGAGTAATTTAAATCATGCTGACGAGCGCTAACACTAGATATAGGGGAATCCAGCAGAGAGGGGGGGGGGGGGGGATCACACCCAACACCTTGAAATTTGAAATGGTCAATCGAAGGCCTGCGAATTTTATATCCATGTTGATCTTATTCTATACATTATTTTATATGGCACGGATGGATGGCTGCCACGAACTAACGTCGGTTGCAATAAACGAGAACCCGTTGTATGTGGTTCCAACGCCGAGGTACAGATATCCATTTCCCATAAGCTAATAATGTAATTTTCAAAAGTTTGCCCGAAAGGCAATAATAATTTTTCTTTAACAGCAAAGCTTAAAAATCACATTGCAATATAATGTTACGTTTATACGTTACATTGACCAAACAGGAAGACGCCCAGCTAAATGACCTACAAATATGTAGAACATGTATGTTTCTGGGTCTTAAAATAAAATATACCGTTGCAATATGAAACTGTTCTTCTTGTGGATTCTGATGGTAAAATATATAGCGAGAGACTATTGCGAAGCATGTGGTCGATGTCGAATTGAGTGGCATCACGTCACTGCAAAATAGCCGCAGTTTGCCATTCTGGCTACACGTAGTGATACACCTAACGGGCTGGCTTCATGCATGATTTCCACAGCCAGTCATCAATCACATATTATGATGTTTAACAGGAGTCGGACTGTTCGACCCTCGACCTGACCGCACAATCAACGGGGCTTCAGTGACTTCAGTGTGCGCTATAAGTTTCTTCCCAAACGTCCTACCTGTTTATCTCAATCAGTATAGCTCCCTTCACTCTCTCACAACTCCATCAGGCCATGATCATGTAGGATTCTCTTGTCTCACGATATCTTTCCTTTTCTAGTCTTTTTAGCCCGCTCTTTTATTTTTGCCGTTGGTACTTAATACAATGCTGGTTTCTGAGGGGCCGTAAAGCCGCCCACCCCTGTTTTCACCTCGAACATTCGCTCGGAAATTTTATTTCCATTGACCCGCTCTATGTCGCCCCTCCACTCAGACCCGCTCTATGTCGCCCCTCCACTCAGACCCACTCTATGTCGCCCCTCCACTCAGACCCGCTCTATGTCGCCCCTCCACTCAGACCCACTCTATGTCGCCCCTCCACTCAGACCCACTCTATGTCGCCCCTCCACTCAGACCCGCTCTATGTCGCCCCTCCACTCAGACCCGCTCTATGTCGCCCCTCCACTCAGACCCGCTCTATGTCGCCCCTCCACTCAGACCCACTCTATGTCGCCCCTCCACTCAGACCCGCTCTATGTCGCCCCTCCACTCAGACCCACTCTATGTCGCCCCTCCACTCAGACCCGCTCTATGTCGCCCCTCCACTCAGACCCACTCTATGTCGCCCCTCCACTCAGACCCGCTCTATGTCGCCCCTCCACTCAGACCCGCTCTATGTCGCCCCTCCACTCAGACCCGCTCTATGTCGCCCCTCCACTCAGACCCACTCTATGTCGCCCCTCCACTCAGACCCGCTCTATGTCGCCCCTCCACTCAGACCCGCTCTATGTCGCCCCTCCACTCAGACCCGCTCTATGTCGCCCCTCCACTCAGACCCGCTCTATGTCGCCCCTCCACTCAGACCCGCTCTATGTCGCCCCTCCACTCAGACCCGCTCTATGTCGCCCCTCCACTCAGACCCACTCTATGTCGCCCCTCCACTCAGACCCGCTCTATGTCGCCCCTCCACTCAGACCCGCTCTATGTCGCCCCTCCACTCAGACCCGCTCTATGTCGCCCCTCCACTCAGACCCACTCTATGTCGCCCCTCCACTCAGACCCACTCTATGTCGCCCCTCCACTCAGACCCGCTCTATGTCGCCCCTCCACTCAGACCCGCTCTATGTCGCCCCTCCACTCAGACCCGCTCTATGTCGCCCCTCCACTCAGACCCGCTCTATGTCGCCCCTCCACTCAGACCCACTCTATGTCGCCCCTCCACTCAGACCCACTCTATGTCGCCCCTCCACTCAGACCCGCTCTATGTCGCCCCTTCCACTCAGACCCGCTCTATGTCGCCCCTCCACTCAGACCCGCTCTATGTCGCCCCTCCACTCAGACCCGCTCTATGTCGCCCCTCCACTCAGACCCGCTCTATGTCGCCCCTCCACTCAGACCCGCTCTATATCGCCCCTCCACTCAGACCCGCATTTGTATTCCTTTTTATCTGGCAAACCCGCTCCATGGACGCAATTTTTCAGAGTTCCCCCGCTCCCCCTGCTCGCACGTTTTGCAATGTATGTCCGCTCTCTCGTGCATCACGCGGCACCCAGGGACCCCCCACGGGCGTGTCCAGAGGGGGGGCACAGGGGGCACGCGCCACCCATTTCAGAATCTGAGGTATATCTGGGCCCCCCTTTCAAATTTTATGCACCCCTGGCCTCTCCTTATATACGCATATATTTAATATATAGATACAACGCATCAAGCTTGGTAGTTTATGTGTTTTCCTTTATCTATCTAACAAGTATAAGGTGTGCAAATAGTACGAACGTGCTCCACGGTTATCTACGCCTCAGGCTTTTACACACATTATGTTCATGTTTTTGTGGAACAATTTATCGTGCCCCGCCCACCCACTTTTCAAGAATTCCTGCACACGCCCCTCCCCCCCCCCCCCCACCCTGCCCACCACAACTAGATTTTTCTAATAGTGCGCCCCGGGGGACCCTGGTATAAATAGGCCCTATATACAAGTATGCGAATGGAGGTCGGGTATGAGAAGCCTGCCTGTAGAAGCCCGCGGGGGACGGTTGGGAAAGCCCAGGTTAGCGGACATTAGACCGCGGGGGACGGTTGGGAGAGCCCAGGTTAGCGGACATTAGACCGCAGGGGACGGTTGGGAGAGCCCAGGTTAGCGGACATTAGACCGCAGGGGACGGTTGGGAGAGCCCAGGTTAGCGGACATTAGACCGCGGGGGACGGTTGGTAGAGCCCAGGTTAGCGGACATTCGTCATCATTGGTGATCCGTGATCCAGGCAGCCTCTTCGTTGCCTGGTTCTGACGCCAGATTGCCTCGTATGCAGGGATCTCGATGGAGCTTTAGCATTTAAGTTTAAACCACACTGAGGGGGGCGGGGGTGTTTTAAATAACTTTGGGGTACATATCAAAGCTCAAAATCACCACCCAAAATTTTGCTTAGGCTACAAGAGCAAAGGTTAGAGCGCTCGCATTGAGAGTTCCGGCCACCTAAGAGCCTAACGTGGATCGGTTGTCGAGTTATTTACGAGCCCCGCTATGGCCATGTCTGTTCGGTCGCAAGAGTAGAGTGGGGGGTTACCCCCGGGGACATGGCTCCACGCTTCCCTTCCTTGTCTCAGCGACGCGAAATGACCAAAATTGGTTAAAGCGCCCTGAATATACAACCAACCAACAATAGGAGAGTGCATGTGACATTGTCAAGGTGTGTGTGTGTGGGGGCGGGGGGGGGGGGGGGAGTCATACCATGACTAGAGGGTAACGAGATGAAGCTATGGGTGTATTGCATTGTTCAAGCCAATGAAAAGGAACAATCCGAATCCCAGAAGGACGTTATTCTCCTTCATCTCCCTCCTCAACTTAGAAGCCATGACACACCCTCAGAATATCGAGTAACTCCCACCTACATATTTCGGCACTAGAACTCAGGAGTACTAAGTACGGAATAGTGATGGGGAGGGGGGCAAATCAATCCCCAAGAATTAGGGAGAAAAAACTCCTTAAAGTTGACACCGCGTATATCGAGGAATTCGCAGACTGTTATAACGGATCGCGATAAATAGGAAAAGGGTCTTCGCGTGGAACCAGGAGTTGTACGGATAACGATCCCCAAAGATTGCCAACAGCTGATCGCGAATCTCCAAGAACTCCTGGATGCCAATCGCGAAGATCGGAAAAGGTACCCCCCGCCCCGCCATAATATGAATTGCATCTGCGTTGGCATGGCGCCAATATGTTAAAGACATGACACAGATCAGTATTCCTCACCTGTGACAACCGATAGCCATAGGACAAATCCAACCAGCGTCATCATGGAAGTCCTCATCATCCTGCCTCTTCGAAATCTCGCTCGCTAGATGTGAATTCTAGATCTGGTTCACACTGGCTGCTGCGAATATACTGGCCACCGGTCCGCTGCGCTGGCATTTTATAGGCGCCGCGGCAAGCGAGAGATTACGGGCAGTCGTCTGGGGAGGGTTGGGGGGTGGGGGGGTGGGGGTCTGGAGGGGAGTGGGGGTGGAGGAAGACATGTCTGCGGGGGTAAATGGTGCACAACTGCTTCGACATTAGCGATGAGGAGTGGCGAAGAGAGAAAGAGAGTGAGAGAAGTGTTGTTGGTGGGTGAGTGCTTTGCTAGGCTATCGTGTTTGTTGTCGACACTTTTTGTCGCTAGAAAAGCTTTTTATCTGTTAAGTTGTAGGGGCCTGGGCTTCGATTGGTCGACGCCTAAGGAAGTCGTTTCCCCTCATTCTTCAGTCGATATGTTGCATTGACAATTATAACATTCCGTCATTGATGGAAGGCTGCCTCTGATTGGCTGTTGTCACGGCAACTATACGTGACGACGGATCGCAGAGGCCTTTTCTGTCGTTTGGGATTTCCCCATAAAATTTACAAATCGATATTTATCCCATGTCTCGGATAGGGTGGCCGCGGGGGTAGGGGTGGGGATGGGGGCGGGGGGGGGGGGGGGCAATTCATACGACCATATTGATCGATTGTTGAAAGCTTGGCCAGTATTCAAAACTATAATCAAATCCACGGTTTATAATAATAATCATCATCATCACAATTGTGTAACAATCGCTCTGATCATATGTTAGGTGGAAGAATAATCGTTTGGCATCGTAGCCTGATGTATCTGGGTATTGTGAATTTTTTTCGTGAAATGTAAAACCGTCTGTAGCCAGGCACAAAAGATAAAATCCAAGAAAAAGGCTGCATTGATCATAAATATATATCTAATATTATTTTAAATGATATTATCTCAAAACTATGGCTGAAAATGGCTGCACACTAACATACGCTATTTTAGAACGCTTTCTTACCTTGCTCGTAAGGTTAGGCGTACGCAAATGTTGGAAGAACAACTCTTATCTTTCAGAGTGTAGCCCAGAGATTATAGCATCCATGTTTTTAACCCCTGGGTGCCGGGGGTAATAGATCTCACATATGACTAGTTATCATGTGGATTCGACGGTCCTGCAGGTGGGTCACGCGTATTGGTTGGTTTTTTTTATTCAGGACGCTTAACCTTTGGTCACATCGCGTCAATGAGAGAAGGAAAGGAGAGTGGAGCCATGTCCCCGGGGGTAACCCCTACTTATTGTGAAGAAGCACATGGGATCTTTATCCTGCGACCACACAGCCAGGACCACAGCGGGGCTTGAACCATCGGTCCACGTCCCGTTAGCACTCATTGCTAGCTCTCTGGCCCACTGGGCTATCGCACTGGCCCCTCACGCCTATTGAGCGCGCCTTCTGCTTGGGACGCGTTCTAGAGCCAAGTTGGCCATGGGAACAGTAACACAACAAGGCGTTTCTGACTTGTAACTCGATAAATCCGACACGCCTGGCGTCAATCTGGTAATGGTTGCGTTGGGGCATGGTCAATCTGGTAATGGTTGCGCTCGGGGATGGCAGTACAGTGTCTCACATTGGTATGGAGAGCGGGGAGTGGGGGCGGGGCGGGGGGGGGGGCAGTTTCCCAGTAGTCAGCGCGTTTGGCAATTGTTGAGGGTGCCCTGCTAGGACCACTGTGTGGTTCACATCCCATCTGTGCAAATGTTTGTGCAGATGTTTGTGCAGGATAAAGATCCCCTTTTTTCACGAAGATTAGGGTGTTAGCCTACTCCCCGGAGACGTGACATCTCTGCCTTGAACCTCAGCTGACTGAGGTCTGACTGAGGAGGTCAGGCCAACGTTCGACTGAGGTCTGGCTGAGGTCTATCATAGGTCTGACCGAGGTCTGGCCGAGGTCTGGCCTAGGTTGTGGCCGAGTCCTGGTCGAGGTATGGCCGAGGTCTGGCCACGGTCTGACTGAGGTCTGGCTGAGGTCTATCCGAGGTCTGGCCAACGTCCAACTGAGGCCTGGCCGAGGTCTAGCCTAGGGTCTGGCCGAGGTCTGGCCGAGGTCTAGCTGAGGTCTGGTCACCGTCCGGCTGAGGTCTGGCCGAGGTCTGGCCACGGTCTGACTGAGGTCTGGCTGAGGTCTATCCGAGGTCTGGCCAACGTCCGACTGAGGCCTGGCCGAGGTCTAGCCTAGGGTCTGGCCGAGGTCTGGCCGAGGTCTAGCCGAGGTCTGGCCACCGTCTGGCTGAGGTCTGGCCGAGGTCTGGCCATGGTCTGACTGAGGTCTGGCTGAGGTCTATCCGAGGTCTGGCCAACGTCCGACTGAGGCCTGGCCGAGGTCTAGCCTAGGGTCTGGCCGAGGTCTGGCCGAGGTCTAGCCGAGGTCTGGTCACCGTCCGGCTGAGGTCTGGCCGAGGTCTGGCCACGGTCTGACTGAGGTCTGGCTGAGGTCTAGCCTAGGGTCTGGCCGAGGTCTGGCCGAGGTCTGGCCACGGTCTGACTGAGGTCTGGCTGAGGTCTATCCGAGGTCTGGCCAACGTCCGACTGAGGCCTGGCCGAGGTCTAGCCTAGGGTCTGGCCGAGGTCTGGCCGATGTCTAGCCGAAGTCTGGCTGAGGTCTGGCCGATGTCTAGCCGAGGTCTGGCTGAGGTCTGGCCGAGGTCTGGCCGAGGTCTAGCCGAGGTCTGGCCACGGTCTGGCTGAGGTCTGGCTGAGGTCTGGCCGGAGGTCATTTACCACGATTATAACGATGTAATTATAATTTATTGCGTCGGAAACATGATAGCACTGTTATAATCCCCCGCTTTTAATTAAGAAATAATTCCAATTCTCAAATGTATATTTATCTATCTGAATGTATATCATATACTACGCAGTATTTAACAACTTCCTCATGTCATATCTTTAACATTTTGTTTTTCTTCGCTTTCTTTCTTTCTGCAGCCAAAGAGAAGGCTTCATACCCCTTTCGCTTCCCCGTTCATCCGTTGCCCGGATAGGAAAATGCTGGCGCTATGTTAAACAAACACTCAAGGTGACGTCGGCAGACAGTAGGCCGACAACGAGCCAGGCTGTGGGCGCCGCCTCCCACGTGTCCCCTCGAGATAAAGGGGCGCGTGCTCCATCTTTCATAGCCGGACGACCGGACGTGCTCTCAAAAAACACGGCATTGATTTCCTGAAGGTTATTTACAAACAAAATTTCGTTATCTGTGTGTTCTGCACCACTCCTCAAATTATGTCGCTTATTTGGACCTTGATCTTGTGTTGGGGTTATCTCTATACTATAAGCACTAGTCACCGTTTTGCAATCTTATTTAACGACATGAATAACTAACGCGATTTATTGAGCGCCGTTATGATAATATTGATAAATTACAATGTGGAAATTTTATGACAAATTATTCTCGCATATAGAATGTTTATTTTTCAATAATGGAAATTCTATTTCCTATATAGAAAAATCAACTGTCCTACATTGAAGAATCATTGATCCATATTGTATTTTTTTTATCTACGCCGGAACGTACTTTTAAATACTGGGAAACGTTACGAGATTTGTCTACCTTGGAATATTTTATTATCATATGCGCATATATCTGATCAGCTCATGTCATTTGATCATTGTCGGTCAATAGCACGCTATTTTCAATGGTTCATTGTTGACTTTTATATAACGACGTTAAATAAAACTTTATCTCATCTTAACGTGCATACGTAAGAAATATATCATGATGGAAGTGGAGTGAATGTGGAAATGGAAAAGGACTTTCAATTTTATATCCCAATGTTATAGTACATTTACCAACACTGGTCATCAGAATCTAACGACCCCAGTCAAGTTCCAAAAACTCAATCACGTTTGATTGCAAATCATGTCCGATATATGATTGGATTTGGCCAGCAGGGCGTAGACACCTCAACACGATCGTGAGCACGACCGAGTGGGCGAAAAATCGAAACAAATGACCTTTCTCATTTGTCAGCCCCAATTAAATCTAGTTGCATGCGATAAGGATCCACTCCTACGCGATGGAAAATACAGAAGAAGAAAATCATACAGGTAACTGATATCGGATGATACACGATGGCTTATTAACCTTGGGTGATAGAACCTCGTGTGTTTTTCTCTCTCCTTGACGGCGTATCCAGGTCTAGTTTTTCGTTGCCGTAATTGATAGCTTTAAGCATGTAGATAAATGTCGCTAATTACCACTCGTGTGTTATACGGGTATCTCTGTTTGTAAGTCGGTATGACCAAGCATTCGTCATTATGAGACACGTTAATATGGGAACCATACATAGGGGATACCCACGGAATATTTGCGGGAAGTATAAAGATACGCAAAGATACGTAAAGATACCGTTTTGTCGTCCTTTCTTGTAGGAATAAAGGATCTTAGCCTGCTAATCCAAGTTTGCTTTGGACGGTGAATCATTGTTATACATAACCACTATAGTTGCCATGATCTTGTTGTTATGTTAAGCTGTTTATGTATTAGTACATAAGGAAAGTACAATGTACATAAATAGTGTCGGGTTATTATACCATAGTTATGCTCCTATTCATAATCAGGATAGGGTATCTGGCGCATGTTTGAGCCTAACCCGCCTGTCGTCCCGGGTGGCTTCTGGACCCAGTCGGCCCCCCGGTGCACAGCTGTGGCATAAAACACATTGTATTTCCAAATCTTGCGGGAGCATGAGATATTCATGTTGCCCAATAAAACCCCAACAAGTCTCATTGAGCATTTGTCGGTCCCAATTTTGAAGCTATTTGTGTGCGATAATAACCGTTATAATACTTTATAATACGAAAATTTGTGATAAAAAAAGATCGAATTGCTATTTTAATCCTAGTCCGTTTGTCATAGCCAATGGAAAGAATCCTACTCCGAAGAATTTTAGAGGGGGTATTATTCCTAGATGCTTCCGACGGCAAGGAAAATTAAGCTTGCAGATCGCACTGCATAGCAGCAAGTGTATCTGGTATGATGCTGATTGTTACCCTTGATTTTTATTTCATTTTCAGTACCACAAAGAACAGCCTAAATCAGGTTGTTCGCTTCTTTAATCGTGTCACCGACTTCCGTACCCCGTAATGGTTCACTTCTGCCCTGTACTGGCGGAGACAGTCAACGTCGCCCATGCGTAGAGATCACATTTTTTATTAGCAATGCATGGCTGATTCCTCCACTAGGTAACACCATTTTTCCTTATAGTTTCTACGGCACCAAAAACAAAATGATGATGGTCCATCTATACTACAAATATTGATCTTCCTTGGAAGGCCAATGCTAATATGTTACCTGTAGACAATATTCGCAGGGCTTGCCACGAAGTTTCGCTTCAATAATATCACAAGTATACTAAGTAGAGAAAAGATGTATAAAAAGTCCATCGGTCTCAAGTAGATCTATTCATGGAAGCAATTAAGTATGGAGAGTAAAACATGAAATTTACCGAAGGCGTCCACAACATGCAGGCCTCTCCAGTCCCCTTACGGTATGTTTCGCATATTTTCTAAGATATATTGACCTCTTAATAAAATAAAACGAACTACATTATATATAGAGTTTTTAGAGTTTATAGTCTCCTTCCCACCCGTCTCGCCTCTCTACAATCCCCACTCCACACCTCAGCCTCTCTACGGTAGTATCCACCCCCCCCCCCTCCACCCCTACCCGCAACCCTCTACACTTTCCCCACCAGCCCCCACCTCACCTGCTTCCCTTTACAGCAAAACCCCACTCCCACCCCACCCTGCCCACACAACCCTCAATCCTCTGCCCCACCCCCCTATTCGGAGGATTCGAGAAGCCACCCAGCCCATTATCGCCACTATCTGCAAGTCCTGCGTCTCGCTCGCACCTGAAGCGTCTGGTATTGACCCGTACCAATCCCCGGGACAGGGCTGGTATTGACCCGTACCAATCCCCGGGACAGGGCTGGTATTGACCCGTAGCAATCCCCGGGACATGGCTGGTATTGACCCGTACCAATCCCCGGGACATGGCTGGTATTGACCCGTACCAATCCCCGGGACATGGCTGGTATTGACCCGTACCGATCCCCGGGACAGGGCTGGGATTGACCCGTACAAATCCCCGGGACAGGGCTGGGATTGACCCGTACCAATCCCCGGAACAGGGCTGGTATTAACCCGTACCAATCCCCGGGACAGGGCTGGTATTGACCCATACCAATCCCCGGGACAGAGCTGGTATTGACCCGTACCAATCCCCGGGACAGGGCTGGTATTGACCCGTACCAATCCCCATGACAGGGCTGGTATTGACCCGTACCAATCCCCGGGACAGGGCTGGTATTGACCCATACCAATCCCCGGGACAGGGCTGGTATTGACCCGTACCAATCCCCGGGACAGGGCATAACCTGGAACAAAAAAAGCTGCAAATCCGTCTTCCGCGGACGGACGGATGCCAACCAACAACATATTCAGTGCAACTCCAGTCGGAGATTGTAGCGTAGTTATGATTGTAATGATTGAATTTTATATAAACCAATCGCATTCAATTCTTCCGCATTCTATACTGGTGAGTGCGAAGGTGAAAATACATGTACCTCCATATCGCCATTGCCTGACCAGTCGGGTTAGTTGATGGATGCTTTCTGTATGTGTGTGGGGAGGGTTGGTTAATGGGTTGGTTGTATATTCAGGACGCTTTAACCGCTTCTGGTGATATCGCGTCAATGGGAGAAGGAAGGGAAGTGCCGATCCATGTCCTCGGGGTAACCCCATACTCTTCGCAAAGAAGGACATGGGATCCTCTTCCTGTGACCACACAGACATGACCACCTCGGGGCTCGAACCATCGATCCATGTGCCGTTAGGCTCTCACGTGGTCAGAGCGCTCAATGCGAGCGCTCTAACCCACTGAGCTATCGGGCGGCTCCGGGTGGGCTGGGGCCTGGGTGGTTGGTATGAGGCTACTTCAAGCTATACAAGTCATATCGTTCCAATGGTGAGGATCAATGGTTAAGCCTTACCTTTGGGTAAAATGCTGCTCCTTTGCAAAGAAGAAAAAAACATCTTTATCCTGCGCGAACATGTACGCTGCCAGTGGGGCGAGAGACCCCCGAACTCCGGCACGATGGCTGGCCTATAGAGCCACTTCAACAAAGCGAGCACGCTAGCCACCAGGCCATTGGTATGGCGCCGTTTTTATTATTGAAGAACTTTATTTCAAAGCAACAATGAGCATGCGGCCCTGGTGTTGAAATATAGCAAAATACACACACTGGCCTGTAGCGACGTCAGCCATTAATGCGCTAATACACTATTCAGGTTTTCTCATCTTTCTCATCATTCAGTCTCCAAAAATACGGTGGGATTATAACTGGGTACAACGAACATGGTTGCAAATCGTTGCGGATCGCTCAGCATGTAGCCAGTCTGATATCTACAGCATCTTCAAGCTGCCTAACACCCAGATCGAGTAGCAAAATTAAAAATACCGAGCATGAGAGACAGGAACTGTGTCGCGTGTCGCCATTTACCCCTTCCAGACCCCTAATGAACCTCTGTCTCAATGAGAAATTGTTTGGATCAATCTTTGCACTATTAATGAAGTAGTAGATCTATTCATTTTTCGTCATCGTTTTGTTGTTGCTACAATTTCTGTGGTTTGGCAGTTCTGAAAGTTTGGTTACAATTGAGCTTTCTCACTTGGCTACTCCGGCATGAAGCGAGAATACACTTATAGATCTACTTATAAATCGGGAACAAGACGAAGAAGATGTGTTCTCGTGTCGATGTTTCCGTTGCTAAGACGAGGACGATATAACTTTTAGGCCCATATAGGACATATAAGTGTATGCCGAAGCGAAAATCGTTACCTGTGTTACACTAAACGAGCCAGCATAGTAACTTTTCAACCATGTGGTCTTACCGGGAGTCTTGCATGCAGCATTCTCCTTACCATATTGACTCTTGAGTTATTTAGAATAACCCGAAACCAATATGGCACGATATAGCCTTCCAGGCTGAAAGTGCCGTTAAGCCCCAATCAAATCAAATCAACCTTACCATAACAAATATTCTGCCAGCAAAACGTGCACTCTGCAAAGTCCGCTGATGGGTGGCGGCGACACCACGACGTACTGTATAGGCCCCCCCCCCCCCGATCACCCGCACCCTCCCCAATCCAGGGCATATGGGCGGTGCAGCCTGTCAAGTATCAATCAATGCAAAGAACATAGAAGTTGGGCTCAATGGAAATATCCCAAGCTGAAGTAGCCCATCGATAGCCAATATATGGGTGGTCCAGTGTCTGTTGTCGGCCCGTCTAATATCTGACGCCTATTTTTCTTAATGTTTTCTCCTGTGCACTATTTGCAAATACTTTTTGGGGCATATACCTAACTACATGAATCCCACGCGATTTCGACTCCACTTTTGCAGCATACATTACAGCAGACGAACATTTCTTTAGATGTCGAGAGGTCAAGGTCAGATAGCGGAGTTGTCATTAGTTGATATAGACAAGACCCCGGCGGCCACAGGTGAGAGCACCGTCTTGGAGCAGTGAAATCTACATGATATTCGAGACATGTTGTGTCTAACATTGATTCTGTTAATATTGCTCAAGGTGCACTTATATATAAAATATAGCATTATAAATAAGCCGTCTGCTTCGTTTGTTTGAAAGTTATAGGTATTGGGCCCCGTAAACACGATGACATAGCAGAAATCTGTAATTTATCTTTGTGTGCCAATGTGACACTGAAGCTTTTTTTTCAAAACTGCAGCTTTTGACTATATATTTCACTTGATATCGAAAGTATTCATATCATTAACTTCCATATACTTTGCCATGACTGACAGTGTCTATTTTGGATGCCTTTTGTAACCAAAGTCTCGCACTTTTCTCTCGCTCTCCATATGCCCTCTATGGCACCCCTATTACTGTACTAATATAGTGCCCCCCCCCACCCCGGGAACGGTGGGTGCATATCTTTGGTAGACCGGTATAGCCCTGAGATAACCCGAATACGCACATTACGCATCGGTGAACCTCCCGACACTTGTTTCGAGTTTGGTGCGCGCGTATTCAATCGGCATGCCGAACGCTTGAGAAGACACGGGGCATTCGGCGAAAGATGGCGGCTGATTGAAAAGTAGCGTTCTAGGCTGGTTCTGTTGCCCCTAAATGCACCGGACATGATCAATGTGAATGGCATATGGCGTTACCCTACCGGTAACCCCGGAAGAAGTTGCGTTACACGGCGGTATGCCGGGCCGTACTGGCCTACACAAATGCACCCACTGGCATGCAAGTCAGGGGCGGATCCAAGAATTTGAAAAGGTGGAAGGTCCAAACTTCCACAAAAAGGGGGGAGGGTGGAGACGAGGGGGGGGGGGGGGTCCGGAACCCCTAAAAAACTTCCCCTCCGCTCTTGCAAAGGTACGGTATAGGCTGGTTCCATTGCCCCTAAATGCACTCGTTTTCACCACCCTCGTGTTCTCGCTATCGCGATCTGCTATCGCGTTCTCGCTATCTCGCCCTCGCGATCTCGCCCCTCGTTCTCGAGAAGCCATGGCCCTCGCCCGGAGCCATACTCTGGCCCCCAGAACCAAGTCCGAAGCCCGAGGCTCCTGTCGCCCAGGTCCTGAGGGACACCTCTGTATGTCACCCCGGCTTGTATCGCCTAAACTGATTGTGAAGACGTTATGACAGAGAACAAGTCGAACTGAACGACGCGTGTGGCTTGGAGCAATATCCTTCTTATCGACCACACCGACCCATCTAAGACCGGTTCATTCCTTACTCTGCAACCCTTTGGTAAATTGCGAAGACGTTATGACATAAAACATCCGCACTGCCGGACCACTTACCGCTGGGCTTCAAAGCTGACGACTTTGACATCTAACGTGGATTTAAAAGATGTAATGTGAGACTCCATGTTCTTGAACGTGTTATGTAAAGAAAGAAAACAGTAAAATAAGCAATAATTCAACAGCTTACACAACCCACTCAACATCATTCATTTCATTGTTCTCGTGAACGATGGGGTGTTTAATTCCCGGGGGGGGGGGGGGGTACTTAATACATTGCTGTGGACTGGGGGTTCCGCTGTAAGGCCCCCCTTTTTCTCCCCCAAAATCCGCTCAGTCGAGGTTTTGCCGCCAAAATCCGTTCAAAAAGGGTATTTTTTCACGGCAACCCGTTCTATGAACGCATATTTTCATAGCTCCTTCCCCGGTCGCAAGTTTTCAAATATCCATCTTCCTCATCACACCTCTTTCTCACCCTCAGGCATCAAGGGGCACCCGCGGAACCCCCCACCAGAATCGTATAACAGTGCGCCCCCCCCCCCGGGGGGGCTTAATTAAGGTCTGTAACATATCATTGTTCACGCAAATGTTGGGGTGCTTAAGGTCTATAATATATCGTTGTTCATGTGAATGTTGAGATGCATAAGAACTGTAATATATCATTGTTCACGTGAATGGGGTGCTTAAGGTCACACGTCAGACGGTTCTGCCGCCCAATATACCACATTTCCTCAGCAACAATGATGTTGTGAAGCATTTCCCGTTTTCTTCTTTCTTCATATTCCTCAGCGAAACCTATATAAACCATTATGACGCCTCCCTCTCTGATATATTGACGCAGGGCGTTATGACCAACAGCTGACTGCCTCTCAAAATCGGTGATATTCACAATTAGGAAACTGAACCCGAAACCGTGCCTGAAGTGACCAATGGGATTCTCGTGTCATATCACCAGTGTCATGTCTTCAAGTCATTCCGACCATTGTACTTAGGCTATATGTGCAGCTCAGTGCAGAAATCCCTGGTAATAAAGCAAATCCTGACATCAAGTATGTGGAACTATTTAGCGCCATATGAAATACACCATATTAACTTGATTGAATGCAAGGTATTATTTAGAAGGGAATTGAAAATACACAGAAGTTAATTATCGATGTATAAACTTGAACTGAAGATATCTAGAATTAAAACCATGATATATCAAGAATTTCTTGCAAAATAAATGCAATAAATATAGAATTGAATCCACTTTATTTAGAATTCAATTAAACATGTCTACAATTGAAATAAATGCATCAGGAGTTCAAAGTGGGGCATTTTTCTTAGCAAAAGGTCTTGCCCCCCGAGTGCATTCCAAACGGACGTAGATTCCAACGCTGTAGCACTGGGTCAATTAGTGAGGAGATAACTCTCACCCCTCTGATAGACCGAAACTATTCTTTTTGACATTATCTCTCTAGACTTTCTGCCAAACTTAGTCCTGACGCATGTTGAAGTAACAGCTCCCTTGATTCCAAGATCGGTGGACGAAGCGATTGTAAAAAGTGGATTTGTTGCTTGCTTTCACCGCGGCAGAACTTTTCACACACACATCATTCCGCCCTTCGTTCCGAGAGGCAAGGACGGACTATTTAGCGGCCTCATCACCAAGCCGTCTTCATGCGAGGATCAAACAGACACTGAGTGGCGGACAGTGTTTCGCGGAAAACCCATGAGAGCGACTATACTTTACCGCTCTTAGATCGCGTTTGTCGAAACTATAAGTGTTCCGATAAATAAAACTGAGGGGATTTTGTTGTTACGACCAGTGAGTCTGGGAACTTTCAGCTGTTTTGCTCAACAGGATAACATGGTATATTGTCGACAGAAGCCATATTTAAGAATGACGCAATAACGCTGCCTGAAGGACGAATGGACCAGAGATTGAAAGAAGGCAACATAATAGTGCTGAATGGGCGATAAGTTCTGTCTGGTACACATTTTCTTGCTGGCCCTACACGCGCCTCAGTCACAACATCGATGATTTTTCTTAGATATTTTGTAGTTGTTAATATAAACAACAACGTAACACCGAAAAAGGCATTACGGTTCAAAATCACGTTAAGTATCCTGCTCAATATCACAGATTTTGAGTATCCGGCTCATATGATTAACTTCAAATTCGTTAACACAATAGTAATAGCAAATAGGAACCAGTAATGCGCATCCGATCGGCAGTTGTACACAATTTATCACGTAAGGAATCTTCCTAGCGTAGGCCTATAGAAAAAGACATACATGTATATAGATTTGTTTACTTTAGTGACATTAACTCCATTGCGACTAACATGCGACGTCTTATTTTGGTCATTTGACCTTGGCTCCTCTAGAGGTTAGTAAACAGGACTAGGGAAGTAAATTGAACCAGAAGAAGTGTTACTGTAATGAAAGCTGAAACTCGGAGGACGTAACACATATCTGTCCTCCGACTTGTCAACCGTCGAGATGCGGAGGGAGTGGGGGCGGGTCGGTGGGGGAGGGGGGGGGGGGGCTAGTAGGGGACTTGGCGTTTCTCCCAGCGCCGACGGCGTCGGTGTTGGTTGGACCCGCATGAAATAAAGAAAACAAGTGAACATATTTTGTTTAAGGTAAAAGTGTCGCAGCGAAATGTGACGATCAGAGAGATTTGATCTCCCAGAGAAACCGAGATATGGACATCGTAACGGTACGTGGAGACGCCGCTTGCACCCTGCACTAGATCTGTGCTCGCTTCTCGTTACCACTCATTTAACGACTTACAGGTGTGCCGCTTGTCTTCAGAATATATGTCTTCACTATAACACAAACCAGCGTCACGGTATATCTATAGATACGAACATCCACACCCCGTACCAGAACAGAACCGACTGTCAAAAATTGCCCCCTGCGGCAACCGAGTGTAGCCTGTCACTCATGCGGATACCTGAGAAAAAAGGGGCACACAGAACCAATAAAGGAAGCCAGGTGACGGAAACAAGGTTTTTTTCTGAAGTTTTTATCAACAATAGCGGGCCGCAACATAGAGAGAAAGAAGAGAGATAGAGAAAGAGGAGAGAGGCAGAAAATGAGTGAGAAGAAAGGACAAGAGCAATTACTAAAGTTTACAAACGGGAATTGTGCAGTAATTTCCCGAGGCTTTTGTAATTAAGCCTCGACAAAATTGGAGAACGCATTCACCCCTGTTTTACCGTCTCCCTCCACACACCCCGCCCCCCCCCCCCCCGCCACCCCCCTCCTATCGTCCCTCATACTCCTTACCCGCGGGGCAGATCCGTTCTCTCTAACTCACCCTCAACCCCGCCCCTCCACTCACCTCCCACACACCCATACTTTGCCACTCTCCGCCGTCCTCGCGTCCACATATTTCAACTACCTTGCCGCACACCTGCAAGGAATTCTAGACCCCAAACAATCGAGCAATTTGTTACCCAATCCCACTCTGTTGGGTATCCTATATTTTGCGACACCTGTACAGAAAGTGCCGTCGGAATGGGAGGGCACTACCCTGCCATTACCCGGTCCAGGAGAAAGCGACACGAACCCCAGGGGTAAATTGCCAGCATTAACCGCCCCCACCCCTCGTCCCTTCGCCATGAAAGTAGCCCCCTCCCGTCCCACCCACCCAACCACCCCTCCCCTGCCCAAAAAAGCATGTGTATGGCGTTCAAGCTACCTTGTATGATCAGTCCTGTAGTTGACCAGCAAACATTTTCACTTGCACTGGCATATTTATACCCATGTCTAGTGTGTAGTAAGAGAAGTGTATCAACCGTATCGAAAGTGCGTATATATTAAGGCGGTTTCTTTTTTTCTCAGTCTACGCCCTTACGTTCATGGACATATATAGTCGATTATTAGATATTAGGTCAAACAATTTGAATATCTTTATCTACGAGGCTATTTCTTCCATGTTAGGAAAAACCATTGTTTCAGCATGGCTCATAATTTACTCATGCCTACGATTGACTGCAACAATACTGCACGGGGCGAAGGACCTCAGCCGGCGGTCGGGTGAGAGAGCAGTACAACGCAACAGTGCGCGTTGCACGTTAACACGGGTTGAAGCCAAGCACAACTTCTGCGAGTCTTCAAGCCAGTTTAAATAATTCTGCAATGGTATGATGAAATAAAATATTGTTCGGATGACAGCTGATCGTAAGGTATTAGCCACGTGTACCGTCACAGACGTCACGGAACATTAGATTATTGTCACACTGATCGGGCCATAAAAATGTGTCAGTTTCCAAGATTTTGGAAGGAAAAAGAAAGCTGTTTGAATAGGTTTAGACATTGCAGAATACATTGAGAAGACAACAATGTTCTATACCTCTTTATCTGACGACAAAATCTCATAAGTGAAAGTTCTGCCCCTTCGATGTTTGAAAGTTGGATCGTGGGGCTGATGGGGTCCCGGGAGGGGAGTGGTGGGGGGGGCGTGGCCTTGGAGAGGAAGTCGTGCCCAGCCATACGACAGGCCATTTTAATCTCGGGCCTTGGACACGAAAACTTGAGCGGATTATACTAACCCCTCACAGGCCCAGTGTGAATGTCTTGAACCTGAGTGAAGAGATGTGATGCTCGCATCCCCTTTGATCCATGACCCCCTACCCCCCTCCTCTCCCACCCACCGCCTCCATCACCTTGGATGCACGACCCCCCATCCCCCCTCCCCTCCCAACCGCCGCCTCCATCCCCTTGGATGCACGACTCCCCATCCCCATCCAATCCCACCCGCCGCCTCCAGCCCCTTCAAGCCTGCCTGTTCCTTCTCCTTGTATCAATGTTACCAATCCTTTCAGACGGGGGATTAAAGGAAAGTTGCGGCCTATAAAGAAGAAATATCTTTGTGAAAAAAAGCATGTTAAGAATCACTTTACAAGACGATATACATGTATCCAAAAAATCCCTGACGACTGATGCCCCGAGACGCCTGTTGCCACAGCTGCTGTGGGGGTACGGCGGTATGGGTTTGGAGGGGGGGGGGCGAGGGGGGAGTGCACGCGGCCTTTCAAAGCACAGACCGGCCCCAGCCCTAAATCTCTGCTCAAACGCGCCGAAAAAACGAAATTTGTAACAAAAAAAACAATGGCCTCCAAACTAGGAAATAGTGTTATTAAACGCTCCGAAAGTTGAAAAAAAGTTGGTTCTCGTTTCAAAAGAGCACTGGGAGAAAATAAAAACTTATCGCGATCTTGCTTTGTCCGGGGATTTGTCCACTGGGTATCTGTTTATGCTGCTTTCCCCTAAATAAACATAGCATTTGATGTTTGTTTCATACACTAATTTGATTACCCGTCAAACCAATTTTTTAAACTGGCATATGCCGCCCACGTTACGGGATAAACAGTGCGTCGGCAAAGTGTTTTGGGCTGGTAACATTGGCATGCCCTCGGTAAGATGAACGCTGACTTGGACGTATGACAGCATTGTAAACTAGGCTGTCGCTCGTTCTTTCTTCCCCGTTAATCCCATCATTACTTACAGTGCATGTATTTAAAGTCTTTAAATACAGATAATTACAACCACGACTAATTAAAAGTAAATTAAATGTTCGTAATTTGAGCGACTCGGACTTTCACAAAGAAAATTGTTATTTGGAATTACGTGTGAACTGCTACTTGAGACAATAATGAATAACGATCCATTAGCATGAAAGAGATTTATAGCATCGTCTATGGATATATGGCTCCTCCTTATCAGCTGAAAACTTACCCTTAGTAACTGTTCATTCATGCATGAAATAGCGGCAGAGGCTGTAAACAAGAGGAATTTGCCATGGGGGTGAGGCAGCGAGCAATTAACTAATTGTTATGTTTGGAGAGGGCTTACCTCACGGGGAATTAAAGTGTGATGTTTCAGTGTGAACCATGGTTTGTCTGTGAGAGGTCGGAGCGCAACGTATCATCTTTTAAGATACATCGTTCTCGATGATAAAGAAATATTGGTGCCGGTCCTGTAGGCAAAAGTTTACATTATAACGAGTTATAATGTCGTCTTTGCTAAACGCTGTAGAAACATGACTCCCATCACCATGAACTGTCGCAAAGATTTATTCCTGTCCAAGGGCTTCGATGGTTCACGAGGGAGCCTTCCTAGCTCAGCAGGTAACCAGGCGGAGCTGCAGATAAACATGTCGTGGCTTTAAACCCTGATACCTGCGTCAGGAGAATTGCCCGCGGAGCTTTCTCGGCCCAATTCAGCACAAAAGCGCAACACAATACCAGCATTTATTTTCAATGGTCCATACAGTACAGCTATCAGCGCGTTGTTCCGCCTTGGCTCTGGCAGAACCATAAGGTACCGGTCGAGGTGTCAACTATGAATGAAGTTTGCTGCTGCTGATGGATGTGGTTCGTAACTATTCCGATATGGCAAATAGTTTAAGAACGTAAGTAGCGACCTAACTATCTTAAATGGTAGATGCATAGATTGCATTTTTTGCAGGCAAACCTCTTTAAACAAAATTAGTTATAGCTATGTGTATCCCAAAAAATAAAATAACATAAAAAAGATATGTCTTCTACCTACTTTTTCGTAAAAATGACTTTAAATAAGTCAGGGGTCACATCGAAATTATAATGGCTGTCAATGGAGAATTTGGGAATTTGGACACGAAATATTCGATCGAAAAAAAAACGGCTCAGACGAAATTATTAAAAATTTGTCTGGAACAAACTTGCTCATGGCATGTTCAAATAAGATGAAAAAACTATAGGTCTTCTACCTCGTTTTTTTCGCAAAACGACTATGAACAGTGAAAACGTGTAGGTAATTCTGATGGCGGAAATGGGAAAATGCTGAATTTGAGACACTATCAGTACTCAATGAGATATTTAGTGTTCTCAAATTAACAAGAAAAGCTTCCGATGGTGCGGCAATCAACAACGGGGCAACAAATGTGTCAATCGAAAATCAACAAAGTGACACTGTGGGCGATAATACATCATTCGCCAGATGGCAGCAGCATAGTCGCCGCGTAATCCACCAGATGGAGCCACAGTGATGCCGGGAACTTCCTTAATTAGGTTTAAAACAAATTAAAACAGTATAGCCCATGACAGACGTCGTTCTAAGTTTCACAAATGAATTGCAATTGACTTCCTCACACCTGGTGATAATTGCAAGTAGTGACACCGTTATATGTGAGTGAGAACGTTCACGTGACGTGTTCCATCACGTGACATGTCCCATCACATGACGTGTCCCATCACGTGACATGCCCCATCACGTAACATTCCCCACCACGTGACATTCCCCACCACGTGACATTCCCCACCACGTGACATTCATTCCCCACCACGTGACATTCATTCCCCACCACGTGACATTCATTCCCCACCACGTGACATTTCCCGACGTCCACTCCAAATTCATGTTCGATGTGTACATATTGACTATGACACTTAAAAGATGCCAGGTCCCCATATTGTCATGACAACAGTTAATGAACGTTTCTGCTGTTTGCGATTGTGAAAGAGTATAAAGTCACTGAATGGCTGCCCAGTTAGTAAGCCTATATACTGAATGCATGACATGCAGATCACGGCTCCGCTTTCCGCCGAACCACCGAAAGTACATTTAAAGCTGCCCATACAGCAATTTTCCACCCACATAAGATGATCAAGATCTCTTTGAGAAACGATCTGGATACATTGCCCGACTGTATGAATGTTAACTCATAGATTCACTCACTCAGGTGACATAGGTGTGTTATCATATGTTACAAGGCAAGAACGGTAGCAATGTCTGTGACGTATTTCACAAGAAAGTCACACGTTCTCAGATGTTGCTGTATGAGTAACTTTGATATATGTACACTCCGCACCCTTTAAATCTTCGCGCATGTGCTTTTCATTAATCCAGAAGTATACATGACATGATTTTCTACAGAAAGAAAGAAAAAAGAACGATTTGCATTTCTTGTTTTTCTCTCTCTTCTTGATCTCAAGAAAGCGAAGAATGAGAGGGAAATTTAAATAATAGTCATGCTCAGCCTATGTATACCTAGCTATGATCATGGAGGAGGGGCCGGCGCGATAGCTCAGTGGGCTAGAGCGCTCGCATTGAGTGCTCTGGTCACCTGAGAGCCTAACGGCAAGTGGATTGGTGGTTCGCGCCCTGCTGTGGCCGTGTCTGTGTGGTCGCAGGATAAAGATCCCATGTCTTTCTTCGTAAAGAGTTGGGTCCTGAATAACCAACCAACCAACCTTGGAGGGCCTGTCCATGCACGCAGCCGCTCAGCAACAACCGTTACAACAAATATATGTTTACGTGGATAAATAGACACCGCTTGAATGTGCAATCAATGACAAAGACAATCAATTAAGCTTGAACAAACGTTGACACTGACATTAGTGCAGTTCTCCGCCTGAGATATCGGATTATCGGGTGTCACGGTCGCAGGATGTCAAGTTTATTAACAATGTAATATATATATACGCGTAATTGTAAATTTTGAGAAGCCGGTAATCTGCTTAATAACAGGTAACCCGGTATCAGAGAAGATAATTGCAATCAGATTTCCAAGACATGTAAATCAGCGTTGCGCTATGGCTTTTTTGTCATGTTGGGTTGAGTGTTGGGTGACAGGCGTGAAGCCGGAATCAACCCCCCATGGCAGACTACCTTATAACGGAGCCTCTGGGTACACCAGTCTCATTACCTCCTTATATAGGAGACTTAAACACAATAAAACCTGCTGTCAATTCCGATACAGACTCCATCTATTCGTGAAGCTTTGGATTGGGACACTAAAACTAGAGACCCACGGATATACATATTACATCGGTTACGTCACATCTGTCCTGAACTGGTCGGTAAGTTTTATTCCATTTCTTTTATTTTCTTACTTTAGGATGTTTTTGAGATAATCTTGATTTTGTGTGTTCCTTAAATATGTGTATAATATGTAATGGTTTCATTGTCAACATCATGTCTTTGTTGTGGTTGGCAACATGGCATAAGCATATTGTACATATAAAACCTGATTCAACGTCGGTATCAAACGTCAGTAAACACATTAGCACAAGCGCCATTGAACAGATAAAAGCGACATGGAAAACAATCTGAAGGTCTTATCCAAGAGTGTAATATAGCAAGTGTTGCATTACGCTGTTGGTGAGTGTCTTATTCTGACCTTTGTGTAAAGTGTGACTTTTTTGTGTAGTACGTCATCAACACTCGGACATCAATATTGTTTTCGGCATATAGATTCTCATGGTGTATTCCGAAGTTATATAAGGGTGGTTGTCATCAGATCAGTAACTTCTGCATTTTCCAGTCCATCTTAAATCTGTACCATAAAATTCCTTGGATGTATGATATTTATCCTCACGACTATTTTATCAAATTCGAGATTCTGAACGATTTGCATAGTTACCAATGTTTTCTCAGTCGCGCCGGTATGCGCCATCATTTGCCTGGAGCCATTCAAGTCTCTGTATAAGGAGTTGACATGGAGGAAAAGAATATTGGGCGGGAAGACAGGGTGTGGGGTGTGGTGGGGGTGGGGGTGGGGGAAACTCGCTCAGTTCCAGTTTAACCCTGTTAGGGCACGCACCGGCAAAAATAACGTTCTTTCTGTTGATAGAGATGGGCTCAGTGAAGGCGTGGGGGGTGGTGGGGGAGGGTGTGGGAAGGACTGCTGGTTTCGGGGTAGGGTGGTTAGGGTGCCACCCAGGTAAGATATAGTCGCGAGATAGCGTTAGCAATATAGGGAGTGGCCCGTTTCTCGTTTAAGATACGCTGTCTAAAAGCATTAACCTTTGACCCGGCGATCCGCACCCCCTAGTTCCAGTGAAGATAGAACCCCCCCCCCTCTCCCGACACACCCGACACCCCCCCCCCCCCAAGCCCACCAACCCTTCCATGTTCCACCCCTTTAACTGCACTCTCTGTGAGATGCCATAATCTTACGGTAGGGGCACTCATATCTCCACACCCCCCTCTACTCGTCCGTCCAACCCCACCCCCACCTCCACCCCTTACCCTTTAGCTGCTTATCCTCGTTCCAAGGCCCAACCGGCCGGCAGCAGAAGGCTAACCCCCAGCGGCAAACCTCTAAGTCCAGTCGCTAAGTACGCCGATCAAAGACTCAATTACCGGTCAGTTTTTTTTTCACCGAATCAAAGTCCTTTTGAGGATAAAGTTTTCAGCGACCCACCGAGTTCGTCATTCACAAATCGTTTAAGCTGATTAGAAGATCTTTGACAAGTGCTATAACACTTGGTGGGGGAGGTGGGGGTGGGGTTGCTAGTGGCTTAGAGGATGGGGATGGGGGTGGGGCTGGGTGGTGATGGGGAGGAATGTGGGGTGGGGATGGGGTGTGGGGTGGGATGGGGTGGTATTGGGGTGGGGGTGGGGTTACTTGTGGCTTAGAGGACGGGGAAGGGGTGGATGAGAGAAGACGGGAAGGGGCAGAGGGGGTGGAACCCCACGACTCACGGCTACCGTTATTACGCCAGCATCTCAAGCGTATGTCGCTCAAGCCACTGGGCCAAAGCAACCCCCACCCCCTCCACCACTCCATCCCCACCCCCACCCCCTGCATCCCACCCCCACCCCCTCCACCCCACCCCCTCCAACCCCCTCCACCCCCAACCCCACCTCAACCCTCTCCACCCCCACCCCACCTCAACCCCTCCACCCCCACCCCACCTCAACCCCCTCCCCCCCACCCCCACCCCTTAGAATCGCCCCCGTTTTGCTGACATCCCACCTCTCTATCTAACATAAGCGAGAGATAAGCGGCTTTGATATAGCGTAAACTATTTGTGGATGGTTGATCTTCAAAGCTTACGAAAAATCAGGGAGGTAGGGGATGGAGGGAGTACGGAGTGTGGGGGGGGGGGGGCGGAGAAGGGTCCATTGCACCACTCCAAGGCCGCTGCCTACTGGGATTTATTTTACGCCACAACCGCGTGAGACCGAGCGCCCCGCCCCAAGCGGCGAGAGATGGACAGCGCTCTCAGCCAATCAGCAGCCGAGGAAGAGAGAGAGAGCGAGAGAGAGAGAGAGGGGGGGGGGCGAGAGAGAATGAGGTGGTGGGGGGTCGAACGCTAGTCTCGGCCAGGGTGCTAAAGGCAAGGCAAAAGCCGAGAAGAAAGTTGTGAGAGCACACAGCCGTCTTGCGTCAGTTGCTGCGTGGTCCGTCGGCCGTCGAGTGAGTGACTTCACAGGCCGCTAGTCTCTTGATTTGTCACGTTGGCGATCTCGCACGACAAGCGCCATAGGTTCCACAGTCAGTTTATCGAAGCGGGCGCCACACGTAACGTGGACGGCGATATATATATATATAGATATATATATCTGTAGGAGTCGTTCGGTCGGTGGTGTTTAGTAAGTTGGGGATGGGAGCCACCTGGAACACCTAGGAGCTGAAACACAGGGCCGCCTGGCCTCCCAGTGTCACACAGGACTACACGAGCAACAGCCGCTAGCTACCCTACCCCAGCCTAGCCGCCTCTGTCCTACCCCTGCCCCCCGCCCCAGACCCGAGGAGGGGTCTTCTTAGGGGTTTCACCGGCCATCGAGGCACCCTCGCCCACCCCACGCCCAGCGGGGTCCGGAGGGGGACAGAGAGAGGGAGGTGGGGTTGGTTGGTTGGTTGGTTGGTTGGTGGCGCACCGCCCGGTGTCAGGGGGTACCCGTAGGGGGTCCCAGTAGGGACGACGGCGGAGGTTCGACCCACGGGGATGTAGACCCCTCTACCAGCCACCAGCTGACACCGCCCGAGCGGATCGTCTGCCGATGCCTGGACGAGAAGGGGGACGAGGAGGAGGAGGTGGAGGCGGAGGCGGAGGCGGAGGTGGGGTAGGAGGAGGAGGAGGTCAAGGAAGAGGAGAAGGCGGTGGTGGTGGTGGTCGCTCAGGCCCGTGGCTATCGTCGCCACTTCGTGTATGGTGGAATTGAGTGAGAGGATAACTTGGGGGTTCACCCGGGTACTATACTATCCCCCCACCCCCCACCACCAAACACACACAGTCACACAGCCAGCCAGCCACTCATGGTTTACGGACGTACGGGACACCACACCGCTGATCGCCATGTGCGACGCGTTGCGTAGATTGGACTGGGCGGGAGGGATTCCCGGGATTGACGGCGTCAGGATCCGGACTGCCGAGGCGATCCCAGCGCCCCCGACACATGACCTCCGCAGATCACACTTAAAATAAAAACCTTTGAAGAAGAGGCGCAAG
Organism: Arenicola marina; assembly: GCA_964019135.1. Taxonomy (NCBI): domain Eukaryota; kingdom Metazoa; phylum Annelida; class Polychaeta; family Arenicolidae; genus Arenicola; species Arenicola marina. Next base: position 40,136,480 of record OZ025252.1, read on the forward strand.
ACGAAAAGGAGGAGGAGGAGGCAAGCTGAAGGAAGGAGAGTGGTCTGGATCAGGGGGCACTGACTACAGGATGTGCCGTGATCCGGAAGGTCCCCGACTGCCTCCGTCGACAGTCTCCTTAAAACCACGACCGTCTGGAGTCAAACTCAGTCCGAAAAGCCCGCCGCTACGGGAACGATTCTCTCTTGGATTGCGCTCATTTCCTGGATCCAGTCAGTGCGACGTGGCGGAGTTAGTTATACATGAAGGCGTATAGTAAATATCAACATTATTTATAGATCTATTCTATATATCGGTGACGAGCAATTTGGCGCCGTCGTCCGTGTATAGATAGACGTCCGCTATGCGACAAGCGAGCCCAGTTCTCTCACTGTGTGTTATTCAGTGAGTGAGAGACCAACCACCTCTGTGCCAGGGTCTCACAACGGACATCCGCCTGTCGACGACAAACCTCCGTGGAAGTAATACTTAATGGACATCGCCCGCCGTGTCACCACCAAACTTGTCCGACTGCCTTATCACTGTCGTCCAAAACGGGCGCCGCTACCGTGAGATCGTCTTCAGATAGCTGGCTACGAAATCCGTGCTATCGTAAAAAGCTTGCACCCCTGAACCGGCTTGTTACGTGGTCCGGGGATTACAGTCATATGACCTCACAACCTGGAAGTTGGCGGTAAGTTTCACCCCATCTCACACCCACCTGACATATATGTCATATACATTGCTTCCTGTTGCCCCCCATCCTTCAAACCCACCACCCGCACCCCCCTTACCCTAACCCCCTGACGAGGTTGCTAAACGCACCATGTGGGTTGATCGTGCTGTACTTTAGTCCCCTGGTCTTTGTCACCCTTATACCCTTTACATATTGCATCACAGTTAGAAATGAAAAAAAAAACATTAGTTTCCCCCCCTTCCCCTCCCCCTCCTCCAAGTCCCCCTATGCACTCACACACACCTACACCGAGAGACCTACCACCTCCCCACATCGGTGGCTGCTGCTATTCGTACCACGCATCTTAGTAATAATATCTGTGGATTACGGCTCTGTGCTGACAGATCAGCCGGTTAGTTCTAAGGCAGGACTTGATAATATAGGATGATGTCACTCACTGATGTGTATTCCCCTTACGTCCGCCGTTCTACGCTGCCCTACTTCGCCCGGGTCTCGCTGGACTCAACGAGTCACTTCTACGCCACTTCTTCTTGAAATACAGATGATCGGTCGCCCCCACTCCCCACCCCCCTCCGCCCCAACACACCCACCCGTTCACCCATGCCTCCCACCTGGTGAGGAAAAAAAACTGACTTGTGTCGTATACATGTAGGTATACAAACGCCTGCATAACGAACTGTGTGCATCGCCATGCAGCGCCGAGATGTGGTTTTTGTCGTTAAACGCCACAGGGCCAAAGGTAGCTCGTCACTTTGACTGAGGATCTCTAGTGTGGCTCACGGCCTAGACACATAGAGACAGAGAGAGACAGAGAGAGATCTTGTTGGCCTCGTACTGAGCCGCGGCCAAAGTTCGCAACAGAGCCAGATTCATCGCAATGTCTCTACTAGAAAGGCTTCCCTCATTCATTCCGGTTTCTCTCTCTGTCTTCCTCTTTTTATGCTCCGCTATATCTGTTTTACTCGTTTCTTCGACAACCGGACATGTGTCGGTCGCTGCAAGCATGGAGAGATCCAATCCGCCGTCGTTAAGACTCTATTGTCTTTGTCTTTGTCCCGGTTTTAGCATGACGCCGACACTGTAAACCTGGTTAAACCTTTTACATGCACGCCAACTGCCTGAGTAGCTGTCGGTATATCGTGGGGCAGCGGTGGCGCCTGTATTCCACCCGCCCTTCCTACCCCCCCCCCCCCCCCCACCCAACCCAACCCGTCCTCACTCACCCTCACCGCCACCCACGCGCTCGCTTGCTTGCCCTGTCGACTGTCACGAGGGGGTTGTTTTAGGGTCATCGTTCACCCAGGTTACGACCGTCACAGCCCAGGTCGTGGTTACCTGCCAAGCGGTATAGCAGCTATATCTAGCTTGTAGAAGGACATATAGATAGTTCTGACAGGCTCGTTGCCGGGGTACAGACGATTTTTGGGTGGCGAAAACAGAGTATATAGCTTGTACATGCACCAGTAAATTGAAATTGGCGAGGGTATATAGTGGTACCCGGTATAGGTTACACTAGAACCTTGTATGCTAGCTATCCGGCCCTATCGCCTGATATTGTACACCATGGCGGACTGCACTGGGGCATTTTGGTCCCAGTAGGGGCGAATTGCGAATTGCCCCAACCACAGAGCGATTGTCCCTTTCTGCAGACAAATCAGAAAGGCGAATTTTAGTTTTGTTTAGTTTGTTACGTATCGCCCGTTGGATCATGTTACTGTGCCAAATATACAACTATGGGTAAAGCACGCATTAGCAAATCGTTACTCACTAGTTATAGACTAACGTGACCGACTGAGAGCTTTATATGCACTATAGAGGCATCATGGGTCATCAGTGTTATTATTCAATATGGATATATATGTATAAATAATCTATCTATTGGAAGATTGCATGGATGACGCTGTAAGGTAGCGGCAGTCTGGAGGAAGGAGACAGGGAGGAGCCGGAGAGACAGGGAAGAGAGAGACAGGGAAGAGGGAGTTGGGGGTGAGAGGAGGGTGATGACGGGAATCTCTCCATTGTTTTGCTATGTTCCTTGGGGTTAAAAGTTGGCCGGAAAGGGTGTTTGTTAGTCGGCCGTGTTTGTTGACATTTGTTGTCGCTGAGTCCCGATCCGACCACGTGGCTTCAGACGGGGGAGTCCCCCCTCCACGGCCTGCGGGCGCCACGCCGTCTGGCGGCGGCCGCAGGCAGAGGGCTCCCTTCAGTCCCTGCCCCTGCCCCTGCCCCTGCCCCCTGGCCCCCGGCTCCTGGCCCCGACCACGGCCCCCAGCACCCTGCCCTCGGCGGCGCGGTAACAGAGGCGATACCACCTCAAGGGTAGTTCATCACTGTGGAGGGATGTCTGGCGGTCCGTGCTGGCCGACGGCTGCTGGGGCTGCTGCTGCTGCGGCTGCTGATGGTGGTGGTAGCTGGAAACTGCTGTGGTGGCTGGTTGGATAGGTTCGGTCAAGGTGGGCTGGCGCCGGGGGGGGGGGGGGTGGTGCGATGGGTGACCTGGTTGGCACAGTGTGTCTGCTCACCTTCACAGTACATTAACTCGCCATGGAGACGGGGTAGGGTGGGCGGAGGCGGGGAGAACAGGTCATGGTATCAGGTGAGGTGGGGCGGGATGGGGTGGGGACATGAGTAAGGGAGCGCCGGGCGGGGGCGGGTGGGGGGGGGGGGAATCTTCCTCTCGGGATCTATTGCGCGTGGACGGACCTCAGCAGTCAAATCTTCCTTCTGTTGCCCCCGTTCTCTCTTTCTTTCTTCCTTTCTCTTTATCTGTGCCGCCGGCTCGGTTCGAAGACGGCGCGCTTTTATCCCTGTTCCGTTCCGACTGCCTTGCCGGACCGGCGAGGGGGAAGCACGGCGGCGTGACGTGAAGACACCGCTCTCTCCCGGTCAATCGGGATCGGCCAAGCGGTGTGCACCGAGCCAGGGCAATCCTGGCTATCTAACCGGGGGCAAGGCGGTCGGTGTCTGGAGGCCGCCGCACCGGGCCGCTCCGGATCCCGCTACCGCTCCGGCTGGCTGCGTGCGGGGTTCGGTTCCCAGTAAATCGATATCACCAACCCCATTCACCATCATCTCGTTCCCCTGCCCCTCCTCCTCCCTCTCCTCCCTCCTTCTCATCCTCCTCC